>CM077089.1:69620939-70220939 GCA_039513925.1 Platanthera zijinensis | reverse complement strand
TTGCGCCGCAAAAGTGTTCCCTTGGTGAAGGTTGTATGCTCTAATCATCGGAAGGAGGAATTCACATGGGATCCAATGGATCTAATGGAAAGACGATACCCAGAATTATTTACTCCAGGTAGTTTCATTTGAAAGCATGTTTTAATTTTTGTATGCTTATCTCCCCATAGCCTTAGCCAATTTCGGGGCCGAAATCATTTATTTTGTTTATAGGATTGTAACATTCCAATTCACGCTAGGCCCCTTGTGCGTGTTTTTGAGTCAGTAGAACCAGGGTAGGCTCAAGGGGGTGTAGGTGATCAGGTGTGCTCTTGCTGGAAACGAGGAAACAAGCTAAAAATTGGGGTTAAGAATGACACGGGTAGGGAAACGGGCGTGTCCCTACCCATGTTAAATGGTGCTGAGTGGCTATGGCGCTGGGTGATTTTGGAACAGTTTTGAGTGGTTTGTCCCGAGAAGGACATGGGTCGGGACATGGGCGTGTCCCTACCCGTATGCCTTGCCTTGTGTACATGCCCGTGTAGAGGCACGACCAGAAAAAGACACGGGTAGAGACACGGCCGTGTCTCTACCCGTATGCATCTACCCAACAAGAGCCAAGAAATTTCCCGTGAAGGACATGGGTAGGGACACGGCCGTGACCCTACCGTGTACTGCAATCCCAGGTCGACGATAATTGTCCCGTGCAGGACATGGGTAGAGACACGGGCGTGTCCCTACCCATGTACTTCAATCACAGGTCGACGATAATTGTCCCGTGAAGGACACGGGTAGCGACACGGGCGTGTCCCTACCCGTGTACTTCAAGCCCAGGTCGACGAATAATGTCCCGATCAGAACACGGGTTTTAACACGGGAAGGTGACACGGCCGTGTCACCTGAACACGGGTAAGGACACGGGCGTGTCCCTACCCGTGTCGATCCTGTATAAAAAGGAAAAGTGAAACCATAGCCGTTTTCACTCTTTATTTCATCCCTATTTCCTGACAGAACTTTCTGGAGGAGGAGTTCTTGCTAGAGCCATCTTCGGAGGAGGAGAAACGCCACCGCCATGAAGGAGAAAGTAATGCTGCAGTTGAGGATGACTAGATCCATGGCCGGAAATGGTGGTACCACTGAAAATGAGGTGAGCTTCCTACCCCCTCCCTTGGTTCTATATCTGTAGTTATCTAGGTGAGATGTCTACTAAAGAGAGTCTAGACATGGGAGATGGAGATTTCTTTAGGAAGGGCCATGCTAGAACATGTGCTCTAAAGATTAGTCGTCTTCAACCTCCCCTTCCTCAAATGATGGTGGGGGTGGCTCCGTAAAGAGGAATGGCCCTGAGAGGGAGAATAAGGGTGGAGGAGTTTTTGGTTGCGATTTTGAGAAAATCTCTGTTGGTACCCTAGATGTGATTTGGCTTATGTAATCCCTTTCCAGCCCCTCTTGATCCATATAACTATATATGATCATGTTTAGACTTTGTTTAGTCTCCCTAAGGCAGTTTATATCTGACCTAGAGCTTAGAATAGAAGTTGTAGAATGAATTTTTAGTTAAGGCTCTTTTTCCGTTCGACCATCGTCGAACGAGGCCTCGCGATCGTCGATCAGTGGTCGACGATAGCAGGGCTATAGAATCGTTGAAGTCAAGACAATTATCGTCGACCGATGGTCGACGATCTCAGAGCAAGCTTATTATGCTCTGAAGGATGGTCGACGATCTGCTATCAGCAGTTCGACGATCGTGGTCTTGTTTAAACGATTTCTGTCTCGACAGATCTTTGTCTTAATCGTCGACATCATGAGATGGTCGACGATATCTGTCTCGACAGATCTCTGCCTTAGTCGTCGACATCATGAGATGTTCGACGATTTCTGTGATAACAGATTTTCTGCTTCAGTCGACGATATCTTGAGCTGGTCGACGATTTCTGGTCGACGATTTCTGTTTCGACAGATTTCTGTTTTCAGTCGACGATCTGTTAGCTAGGTCGACGATCATCGAACCCCTGTTCGACGATTTCTGTCTGCCTTTAACAGTTTGTATTTATTTTATTCCTTGGTTTATTTCCAAGTGTTTTAGCGTGTGGTTAGAAAGATTTTCTGAAGAATGTTTTTGCTAATTTATGGCTTAAATTCAAATGAATTACTTACCAAATATGTCAAGCATAAATTACGGGATTTCGTATTTTGATAAAGCATTTTTGTCTTATTATACAAAATATATTGCCAGGCTGTATTCTAGCCGTTGGCGGTGTATGCTATTTCCAAGAACGATAAATCTTTATGCTGAGATATTTTCCTATTCATTTATTTCCTTATTGGGACTGACAGAGAGCTAATAGGTCATTCTATTCCTATTGCTACATTCTATTTTGAGATAATCTGTTGCAGGGCTCGAGAATTCAAATCAATAGATCCGTTCCAAAAGATAAACGAGAAGACATATTTAAGAGAGATTTTTTTTTCTCAGAATAATAAGAAGTTACAGTAACAGAGAGATTTTCGTGTGCTGCATTCTTTCAAGCTTCTCCAGAGCAACTCTTCACAATCTCACAATCAGAAGAAGAAAAGCTTTCCTGAAGCAAAAGTCCAAAGCAATCTATTTCATTCTCAAGTCTCCTGAGCATCTGCTTAGAGTTTTTCAAGACTTCAGAAAGAGCTCCAGATCTGCTTCACGTGCTCCAGAATCTGAAGACCTGATAAAAATCAGTCTACAGATCTCTGAGGATTTAGTTTCAGTTTATCTGAAACTCCTTCATCCTGAAGCAAAGGCTTTCCCTGGACTTTCACTGAGCCAGGGGGAGACTTTGATTCTTTAGAGAATCCACAAGTCTTCTCTAATCTGTATTTACAACAGAGAAGATAATCTAACCCTCTCAACCCCTTTGTAAAAAGAGTTTGTTCACATCTCTTCAAAACTGAACGTTGGTGACAGGGCACCTTATCAACAACCTGTGGTTGAGCATCCTTATCAAAAGCTCAAAGGGTCTGTTTGATCTACCTGAATCAAATCATTAGTGGCAGGGTACCTTAGCAAAAACCTGTAGTGGATTCCTACCAGGGTGGTAGAAGAGTGGAGTACCTATTAAGAGGGAACCACTATATATCCTGTGTCTCTGGCTGTTTTGTTTAAATTACTTATTCTGTGGCTGTGATAGAACTACCTAGGACTGCTAGTTGCTGTGATAGGTTTATAGTTAATCTGAAATTTCAGTTAACTCTCTCACTTGTGCACTTCACTGTGTTAGGCTCTTAGGGTTCAAGTATCAGATTATTTTATTCCGCAAATCAACTCCAAGGGAGCTGACTAGTTATTCATAAAATTTGAATACTCTATTCACCCCCCCTCTAGAGTAGTTTACAACTTATCCCCTCACTTTCAATTGGTATCAGAGGGAGGTTAGCTATTCATACAGGCTAACACCTGAGTTAAAAGATCCTGTGATAAGTTGTTTCCTGATACCATTCACAAACACTTTCACACATGGCCCAGTCTAAGGATTATTCAAGCACCAGACCTCCTGTATGCAACTTGTCCAAGTTTGGCATATGGAAGGCCAGGATAAGACTATACATGAATTCTATTGATGAAGATATCTTTTCTTCTATTTTGACAGGACCACCTGCTAGGCCTGCTGCTGCTTCCACTTCTGCTGATCTCAGTGCTGTGCCACCACCTGACTACAATGAAAATTACAAGAAGGCAAAAGCAGCTGATGCTAAAGCAATGAATATCCTAGCTCAAACAATGTCTGATGAGATATTCCAGAAGCTTGCTGAATGTACCTCAGCCAAAGCTATGTGGGATTCCCTCAACCACATAGTTGCTGGCTCAGCTGATGAGAGGAAGGACAGGAGATCCAATCTCACCTCTTAGTATGAAAATTTCAAGAAGGATGATGCTGAAGACATTGACACAATGTACACAAGACTCAGTTCAATAATAAGTGAACTGAGGTCTTTGGACAAGGAGATAACTTTGTCAGAAGTAAATGACAAGATCCTGATGTGCCTTCCCATCTCTTGGGACTCAAGGATATGGCCCATCAAGGATGGAAGAAACACTGTGGAACTCTCCACAGAAGCTCTGTTGGGAAAGCTCAAGTCATATGAGCAAACTATAAAGAGCAGAGCTGCTGCAATTGAAGTAAAAACTCCTACACCTACAAAGAAAGAGCACTCTCTAGCTCTTAAGGCGGCTGAGACTTATGAAGGAAGTCAATCAAATGAGGAGTTACTGGCACTCATTGCCAAGAGGTTCTTCAACATGGGAAGAAGAGACCTCAGAAAGAAGTTCTCCAAGCATGAGGACAAACCAAGGTATGACAAGACTCCATCTAAAGAAATCATTTGTTATATTTGCAGCAAGCCTGGACACATTGCTCCAGATTGTCCAGAGAAGAAACACAAGGAGAAGAAACATGAGAAAGAGTACAGGAAGCACCACTCCAAGTCCTCATCACACAAATACAAGAAGAAGGACAAGGGATTTGTGGCTGCTACCTGGAGTGAAACAGAAGAGGATACCTGCTCCTCTAGCTCCAGTGATTCAGAAGAAGAAGAAGAGAAGAAAGCCAAAGAGGTCTGCCTCATGTCTATTGATGCCTGCAGCTCTCTGTCAGCTGCAGAGAATTCTGAAGAAGAAGGAGACAATGAAGAAGATTCCTTTATGGAGGACCAGGTAATCGACTCATTTGATTTCTCATCTCCTGAGTTCAAACTAAAATTTAAAACTCTATGTTTAGATTTACTATTATCTGAAAAAGAAATTAAGTCACTTAGATTAAAAATAATGGAACTAGACATGGAAGGTACTGAAATAATCAGATTAGAAAAGGAATTAGAAAGATTAAGAGAAGAAGTAACATTCTTAAAATTAGAACTAGCTAAATTTAAGAGGTTAGAAGAACAATTAAATGGCAGAAGCCTTAAATTATCTGAAATAACCTGTATAGCAAACACTAGGGTTGGTAATGATAAACTAGGCTTAGGTGCCACACCCAGTGAACCCATCCTCCTCACAAAGGAGAGATTTAGCACTCCAGTAAAATTTGTTTCTGAATCAGGAATAAAGAATACTGAGGAAATTGAAAATTGCAAGAAAATTCAGAATAAGATTAAGAAAGAGAATAGGAAGAAAAAATTTCTAGCTTTACAAAAATCGTCGAACATTAATCGACGATCGTCAAACCAATCGTCGAACGTCTATCGACGATCGCTGAACACCTTCACCAAGTATGATATCTTTGGTGCAGGAGATCGACGATCTCATCTTGAGTCGTCGACCAGTGATCGACGATCGTGGAATCCAGAACATAGCACTACTACAAATGGTCGACGATATGGCTTGCGATCGTCGACCGTGGATCGACGATCTGGACTTAAGCTGGAAAATAAATTTCAAACTTCCAGATGTGTAAATCCCAATCACTACCCTAGGATGTTTAATCCTTCAACTGAATGGATTATCCCACCTAGGAGATCACACCCTTTAGGATATAAATCTAAGCCTGCAAAATCTTTTATATCTAGTTTTTCTTTTGTGAAGAATACTGGACCCAAGGTAACCTGGGTCCACAATGTATAATTGATATCTTTGCAGGTGAAGACCTATCCAGTCATACATGACAAATGGTATCTGGATAGTGGATGCTCAAAGCATATGACAGGAAAGAAGAAGAATCTGTCAGGGTTCAAAGCCAAGCTGGGACCAAAAGTTGTATTTGGGGATTCCAGCTGTGGACAGACTGAAGGGTATGGCAGCTTCACCATAGGAGCTGTAACATTCAAGAAGGTTGCGTATGTCTCTGGACTAAAGCACAACCTAATCTCTGTAAGTCAAATGTGTGATGCTGGGTACAAGGTATGGTTTACTGACACTGCTTGTAATATTGCTTTAAATAATACTGTTGTGTTAGTAGGTATTAGAATTGGTAATGTTTATGTTGTAGACTTTAACTCATCCAAATCTGAAATATGCTTATTTAATGAAGTAACCAGTAATAATATCCTTTGGCATAAGAGACTTAGTCATGTAAATTTGAAAAACATTTCTAGGTTGGCTAAATACAATCTTGTACGAGGCTTACCTTCTTGCCCCTACAAGAAGGAAGGCCTTTGCAAAGCTTGTCAATTAGGTAACAAACAAGGAATAGCTTTAAATCAGTTAATAAAAGTGATTCTCCCAGGATTCTGTACTTGCTACATTTGGATTTATTTGGTCCTATTGCTGTACAGAGTCTTGGAGGAAAGTCTTACACTCTAGTAATTGTAGATGACTTCTCTAGGTTCACTTGGGTATTCTTCTTGAGAACTAAGGCTGATAACTTCAAGGTTCTTACAGATTTTCTAAAGTGTATACAGAGTGAGTATTCTACTCAGATTGCCTTGATCAGAAGTGATCATGGTACTGAGTTTGAGTCTCTTCTTATGCAAGAATTCTGTGAGAAGGAAGGTATCAAACATAGCTTCTCTGCTCCTAGAACTCCTCAACAAAATGGGGTAGTTGAAAGGAAAAACAGAACCCTAATTGAAGCTGCAAGTACATTGTTGGCAGATGCTAACATGCCTCTGTCCTTTTGGGCTGAAGCAGTTAGCACAGCTAACTATGTATTGAACAGAAGTCTGATACATAAACTTAAGGGTAAGACTCCCTATGAATTACTTAAGCAAGTGAAACCTAAAATAGACTATTTTAGAGTGTTTGGCTGTGTTGCTTTTGTTCACAACAATAACAAAGAATACCATAGAAAATTTGAGGCAAAAGCTTCAATGGGAGTTTTTCTAGGATACTCTCAAGTAAGCAAAGCCTATAGGGTCCTTAATAAATCCTCTCTTAAGATAGAAGAGTCTGCACATGTCTCTTTTGATGAGACAGTCATGTATTATAAGGAGAAGGACTATTCCTCTAATAGTACAGTGCAAGTCCTAGGAGTAAGTAAGGATTTGGAAGGTTTGAGACTCACACAGGAGAATCATCCCCAACAAACTCCTCAGGTTGCATCTTCAGATTCTGAATCTGATGTAGAACTTCTTCAAGTTAAAGCACCTGCTCCAACAGTTGATCAAATTCCACATGAGGAATCAAATCCTGAAACTGTTGAAGATCAGATCATTGTTGAACCTACTGATCTTGTCACACTTAGAGATCACCCTGTATCTCAAGTGATCGGAGACATTTCAGTAGGAGTCCAGACAAGACATCAACTCAACAAAGATGTGATGTTTGCTTGTTTCCTTTCTCAGGTTGAGCCCCTAACCATTAAAGATGCTGAGCTTGATCCACACTGGATTATAGCCATGCAAGAGGAACTTAACCAGTTTGAAAGATGTAAAGTTTGGACCTTGGTTCCAAGACCAAGAGGCCAACGGATCATAGGCACCAAGTGGGTGTTTAGAAACAAGCTTGATGCCCAAGGCATAGTAGTTAGAAATAAGGCTAGGCTAGTAGCTCAAGGCTAAAGACAGGAGGAAGGCATAGATTATGATCAGACTTTTGCCCCTGTAGCTAGACTAGAAGCCATTAGGATTTTCCTAGCCTATGCTGCCTATAAAAGATTTAAGGTCTTCCAAATGGATGTGAAGAGTGCCTTCCTCAATGGAGATTTAAAGGAAGAAGTGTTTGTTGAACAACCACCAGGGTTTGTTTCATCAACCTTACCCACTCATGTGTTCAAACTCCAAAAGGCTCTATATGGACTTAAGCAAGCTCCTAGAGCTTGGTATGAGACCTTAGCAAATTTCCTTCTAGAACACAAGTTTGTGAGAGGTGTAGTAGATAGAACCCTATTTATTAGACATCATATGGACTCACAACTGTTAGTTCAAATCTATGTAGATGACATTATATTTGGCTCTACTGATCCCAAACTATGCAAGAGGTTCTCTGAACTAATGCACTCCAAGTTTGAGATGAGCAGCATGGGTGAGTTATCCTATTTCCTTGTCTCCAAGTGAAACAGTGTGTTGATGGTATCTTCATTTCTCAATCAAAATATGCCAGAGAGCTGGTTAAAAGATTTGGAATGTCTGATGCTTCATCAATGAGCACACCTATGGCCTCAAATGCAGTTATTGATTCTCATGTCAATGGCAAGTCTGATGATCAAAAGAACTATAGAGCCATTGTTGGTTCCCTGCTGTATTTGACTGCAAGTAGGCCTGACATAATGTTTGCTACATGCCTATGTGCTAGGTTTCAGGTCAACCCAAAGGAATCTCACTTAACTCTCCTCAAGAGGATCTTGAGAAACCTTAAGGGATGCCCTAACTTAGGACTGTGGTATCCAGCTGAGTCAGGATTTGAATTAATTGGATATTCAGATGCTGATTATGCTGGTTGTAGAGTTGACAGGAAAAGCACCTCAGGGACCTGTCAGTTCCTGGGAGAGAGACTTGTCTCTTGGTTTTGTAAGAAACAGGCATCTGTGTCTACTTCAACTGCTGAGGCTGAATATATTGCAGCAGCTAGTTGTTGTTCACAGATCCTGTGGATTCAAAATCAGCTAGTGGATTATGGGTATACACACTCAAAAACAAAAATTCTGTGTGACAGTACCAGTGCAATATCAATTGCTCAAAATCCTGTGCACCATTCCAGGACCAAGCACATTGAGATTAGACATCATTTTCTGAGAGATAATGTGGAAAAGAACAAGATAGCAATGGAATTTATATCCACAGACCTGCAGAGAGGAGATATTTTCACTAAGCCCCTTGATGAACAAAGGCATCTGTTCTTCCTGAACCAGCTTGGTATGATTAATGGTTCAGAGTAGTGAAAATTTGGATAGTTTTGCTTTCTGTCTAAAATCGTCGAACGACTGCTCGACGATCTTCGACCAGGTCAGAACTATCATCGACCAACGGTCGACGACAGCTCGTTCGGTAGTAAGGCAGAAATCGTCGATCAACCGGTCAACGATCTCTCCTTAGGTATCTATCGTCGACCAATGGTCGACGACAGATTTTCTGTGCTGTGTGGAGAATCGTCGACCAACATATATTGATCGACGATCGTGGTGATTGCTTGTAGTCGGTCGATATTTGACGATTAGTCAAACATTGACTATCGTCGATCATTATTCAACGACCGATTTTATTCCGGGATCGACGATCGCAGATTTGTATCTAATAGTCGATTTAGGTCTGGAGAACGTCGTCCCTCCGCTCCGTCTTTTCATATTCCATCTTCTGGCTTAGAATTCGCTCTCGAACTCTAATCCCGCGCGATTCTCTTCTCCCCTGCTTTGCTTCTCGATTCGCCATTTTCTCTCAAATCCTATGGCGATTCCTTCTGCTGTTCTCTTTGGGATGAAGTTCGACACTGGCTTCTGTGTCGACTTCGATTCTTTCAGCCGATGTGATCAACCCATCCAAGCCATTCTGCAGCTATGTGAAGATCAAGGCCTAAAGAAATTTATGTCATTCTCACCAAAGATTAATATACCAGAGATTCGAGAATGGGTATATACCTCGTCCTCCAGCGATGAAGCGATGACTGGAAAGATAAATGGAGAGGAGGTCATTCTGACTCCTGAAGTTTTGATTGAGCTGTTTGGACTGCCAACCGGAACTGAGGACTATGAGCAAAATTCAGAAGAATATGGCCGCATGCTAACTGTGATGGGCCATGCTGAGGGTATTCCAGCTAAGCTGCTAAAGATAAATCTGGCTCCAGAGTATAAGTTTCTGGCCGACCTGGTGGGCAAGGTCGTTTTGGGAAAACATTCTGCTCACGAAAACATCAACAGGCAACAATTTGCCCTGATGTCAGCTTTGGTGAATAAGGCACAGATTGCCTGGGGAAAAGTTCTGTTTGAACTAATAAGGAGAAAGAACAATCAGAAAGAAGTAAATCTTGCCAGGGTGTTGGGTGTGTTTCTATATGTGAAAGCACCCCTGCTGCTTGTTTCTGCACCCTCCGCAGTCAACGCCAGCAAGAGGTTGGACCCCTCTCTCTTCAAGAAATCTCAGAGAGTTATCAAGAAGTCAGCCAGGGTTGATCCTAACCCTCCATCAGACACAAGGGCTGATTCAGCCACTCTCCAGCTTGCTGGGGAAGGCTCAGCAATCCCTTCATCCTCCCTCTTTACCCCTGCATCGTCATCTCCTGCATTACCTTCCACACACCCTGCAGTGCCACCACAATATGCATCTCTCATTCCACCTGCATCTCCACCCAGTCACCAACACCACAACATCTGGCAGCTTCAGCCAGTGTTGACATGGTGACTGCTACCATCCTCACGCACCTCCCTCAACATGAATCCCACACTCATGTTGATGTTCACCCATCTCCACATGATTCTTTGATCATGTGGTAGATCATACTGCTTCCATTCCATCCACCTCTACATCATCAGCATTTCAGATAACTCCTGAATTGCTTGCACATGTTGTAGAGCTCATCACTCCATCCATCCAAAAAATGATTGAGGCTGCCAATGCCCCTCTCATTGCATCCATCAAAGCCCTTACTGAAACCATCAAATCATTTCCACCCTCTGCTGAGCCCTCTTCAGTAAGATGCATGACTCCAGTTCCCACTGAAGTCATGCAGGGGGAGATGTCTGTTGAAGTGGTCTCAGGTGATGCCTTGGCCCTTCAGGACAACTCTTCTCTTCCCCTTTCAGCAATTGTAGAAGAATCTCAAGAGCTTCCAAAGCATCCAGAAGGTAAATCACTTCCTCTAAAGGTTATAATCAGGATTTTAAATTGATATCTTTATCTAACAAGGACATTCACTCCCTAGTGAATCAAGCTTCTGATGAAGAAATCCTGAGAAAGATAATGATGTAGTCCCCATGGACATTGGTGAAAAATCTCCATTGAACACTACTGATACAGAAGTAGTGGTTCAACAATTTGAGAATGTTGCTGCTCAATCTGATGGTATAATGTTATTTAAGATTATAATTAATTCACTCCAACTTGGAGTTAATTTCTTATTCATTCCTATCTCATCTCAGCTGCTGATGATCCTGCATCAATATTGCAAGATGTTGCTGCAAATTCCATTGAAGATTTGGAATCCTATCTTAACCTAGACTGTGAGTCCTCACTCACATCTACTCCTCTTGTTCCTTCTTTTCAAGAGAAAATGGTCTCTTATAGACCTGAGTACCTTGATGACCCCTTGGTCAAGGACTCTCTCTTCTTTTCCTGTATAGCACTCCTCGTGTGTCTTGCAGAGGTGTCTATCCCTGATGTCGCTAAACATCTAGAAGGAATTATAACCTCCTTCCTAGATGCAAAGTGGTATCCTGTGTAGATCTTCAGGTAACTCTATCAATTACCTGTTGTTGCTCACCTTGGGGGGAATATTTTATTCCCACTTGGTTGTTAACCTATCTTTCTTTGTATGCAGGCACAATCAACACTGCTGCTGCTGCTGCTGAAGAAGCTGAGGCCGTGCTAGATTTACCAGAAAAAGCCTCCAAGATGACTGAAAAGGAATCAAGCTCAGGTACTCTAAACCTAGAACAATTTATAGCCTTTGTGGCTGAGAATATTGCCTCTGAGTACATTGAAGGGTTGGCTAATTATCATTTGGATTCCCTAGCCATCTCTCTAGAAAAAGCATCTGCCCCTGCAGATATTGTCATCTTTTCTCCTCCTATCCTTACCTATCCTCTATCCATTCCTTCTACTGCAGAACTGGTCCCCAGGATAGTTCCTGACTTGTATCCTAAATCAGATCTCTAGAAGAGCACTCCAAATGTTGATCTTGATGCCCTCCATGAGCAAGATGCCATTGAGGAAGCAAGAGAAAGAGAAGATAGAGAGAAGCAGAAGGCTGAACATGCTATAGCTGCCAAGGATATCCCAAATCTAGACTTTGATGATTATGCCGGCAGAACCTCATCTCACTCCTCTGATGATGATGACTCTGAGGATTCTGATAGCTCCCAGAAAAAGAAAAAGGCTGTATCCAAGAAAAGGAAAGCATTTGCTCCTCCTACTGCCAATCCAGACAAGGATGTTCCATATTTCATTCTGAAGGGAATTGATCCCAAGAGCAAAGAATTTCGACCCTGGATGAGGCTCTCAAAGAATCAGACAAGAGAGAAAAAGAGATCAAAAAGATATGACACCCCTATTCAGAAATTCCCCCCCAGAGGTCCTCCTCCACCTCCTGGTGCTGGAACCTCTGGAAGTCTCTCTTCTGCCCCATCTGCAAGATCAGCCAGCTCTAACATTCATCAGTCCTACCAGAGGAGTAACCAAAGCCAGGGAGGCCAAGATATATCCGGACAAGGAAGAAAAAGAAATGAAAATGTTCTCATGGAACAAATAAAGGAGATGACTTTTCAGCAACCTACCTTCTCTCCTCCTCCTTCTCCTAAAAAGAAAGTTCCAGAATGGAAACCTTCTCCTCCCAGGAGAGGTCCATCCTCCTCATCAAGGAAACCTGCTGCTGCTGAGACAATTGAAGCAAAAGGAAAAAGAGTGGTCTTTTCAGAGAAATCCCACAAGAAGTTCATTGAACTTGCTCCTCCAAGATCTCTTTATGCTGAAACTAATCCTAAGAAGACTGCACAAATTCCTTCTGACTCAAGCAAAATAGCCACAGCTCTTCAAAGGAACATGGAGATTGCAGCTCAAGCTGACTCTGACAGACCACCCTCTCCATCAGATATGACTGAATCTGAAAGAATTGCCTCTATGGCAAGATTTAAGGAATCTATTGCACTAAGCATGATGGAGAGAGCCAAAGCTCAAGGACTAGACCCTACAGCATATACAACTATGTTCGAATTCAGAGAAAAGGAACTCAGCAAAATTCAAGTAAACTCTGAAATTTTCAATACTGAAGAATACATGAAATTGCACCTGCTGCAGTTCTACCAAGCTATGCTGAAAAGAAAATTATTGGTGAACACGATCTAATGCTATCCAAAAGACAAGCAGCAAATCCAAACAGAGAAATTATCTTCAAACCAGCTGTAATCCCTAAGAAATCATCTGATGCTAAAACCTCTGATAAATCTGCTTGATACTTTAGTTCTGCTGATTTATGATTTTATGTTTTCCTGTGGATTGCCTGTGATTTAAATTTTTGGTTAATATCTGCTTTTGTTATTGTGTGCATTACTTTTTAGATCGAATTGGATAACATAACCCAAATAGGGGGAGATTGTTGGTACCCTAGATGTGATTTGGCTTATGTAATCCCTTTCCAGCCCCTCTTGATCCATATAACTATATATGATCATGTTTAGACTTTGTTTAGTCTCCCTAGGGCAGTTTATATCTGACCTAGAGCTTAGAATAGAAGTTGTAGAATGAATTTTTAGTTAAGGCTCTTTTTCCGTTCGACCATCGTCGAACGAGGCCTCGCGATCGTCGATCAGTGGTCGACGATAGCAGGGCTATAGAATCGTTGAAGTCAAGACAATTATCGTCGACCGATGGTCGACGATCTCAGAGCAAGCTTATTATGCTCTGAAGGATGGTCGACGATCTGCTATCAGCAGTTCGACGATCGTGGTCTTGTTTCACGATTTCTGTCTCGACAGATCTTTGTCTTAATCGTCGACATCATGAGATGGTCGACGATATCTGTCTCGACAGATCTCTGCCTTAGTCGTCGACATCATGAGATGTTCGACGATTTCTGTGATAACAGATTTTCTGCTTCAGTCGACGATATCTTGAGCTGGTCGACGATTTCTGGTCGACGATTTCTGTTTCGACAGATTTCTGTTTTCAGTCGACGATCTGTTAGCTAGGTCGACGATCATCGAACCCCTGTTCGACGATTTCTGTCTGCCTTTAACAGTTTGTATTTATTTTATTCCTTGGTTTATTTCCAAGTGTTTTAGCGTGTGGTTAGAAAGATTTTCTGAAGAATGTTTTTGCTAATTTATGGCTTAAATTCAAATGAATTACTTACCAAATATGTCAAGCATAAATTACGGGATTTCGTATTTTGATAAAGCATTTTTGTCTTATTATACAAAATATATTGCCAGGCTGTATTCTAGCCGTTGGCGGTGTATGTTATTTCCAAGAACGATAAATCTTTATGCTGAGATATTTTCCTATTCATTTATTTCCTTATTGGGACTGACAGAGAGCTAATAGGTCATTCTATTCCTATTGCTACATTCTATTTTGAGATAATCTGTTGCAGGGCTCGAGAATTCAAATCAATAGAGCCGTTCCAAAAGATAAACGAGAAGACATATTTAAGAGAGATTTTTTTTTCTCAGAATAATAAGAAGTTACAGTAACAGAGAGATTTTCGTGTGCTGCATTCTTTCAAGCTTCTCCAGAGCAACTCTTCACAATCTCACAATCAGAAGAAGAAAAGCTTTCCTGAAGCTAAAGTCCAAAGCAATCTATTTCATTCTCAAGTCTCCTGAGCATCTGCTTAGAGTTTTTCAAGACTTCAGAAAGAGCTCCAGATCTGCTTCACGTGCTCCAGAATCTGAAGACCTGATAAAAATCAGTCTACAGATCTCTGAGGATTTAGTTTCAGTTTATCTGAAACTCCTTCATCCTGAAGCAAAGGCTTTCCCTGGACTTTCACTGAGCCAGGGGGAGACTTTGATTCTTTAGAGAATCCACAAGTCTTCTCTAATCTGTATTTACAACAGAGAAGATAATCTAACCCTCTCAACCCCTTTGTAAAAAGAGTTTGTTCACATCTCTTCAAAAGTGAACGTTGGTGACAGGGCACCTTATCAACAACCTGTGGTTGAGCATCCTTATCAAAAGCTCAAAGGGTCGGTTTGATCTACCTGAATCAGATCATTGGTGGCAGGGCACCTTAGCAAAAACCTGTAGTGGATTCCTACCAGGGTGGTAGAAGAGTGGAGTACCTATTAAGAGGGAACCACTATATATCCTGTGTCTCTGGCTGTTTTGTTTAAATTACTTATTCTGTGGCTGTGATAGAACTACCTAGGACTGCTAGTTGCTGTGATAGGTTTATAGTTAATCTGAAATTTCAGTTAACTCTCTCACTTGTGCACTTCACTGTGTTAGGCTCTTAGGGTTCAAGTATCAGATTATTTTATTCCGCAAATCAACTCCAAGGGAGCTGACTAGTTATTCATAAAATTTGAATACTCTATTCACCCCCCCTCTAGAGTAGTTTACAACTTATCCCCTCACTTTCAATCTCTTGAGGGGGAAGATGAACGGATGCCGTTCATTCCGCTTCAAGATGCATGCAGAATCTGTGTTCTGCACGCAGCGACCTTCTTGGCCGTTTTCGGGCAAGAAATGGTCGAATTTGGGTTCTCGACTGAACACAAAAGTTGTAGCCACTGAAATCACCTTTCCAACGAGTTGTTACACGTCTTCGGGTGAATCCTGTAGCTACGGGAATGTCTGATTGAATTAAGGGCTGTAACTAAGAGCACAGAATTTATATTCTGTACGCTGCAGTCTTTGGAGCCGATTTCGTGTAGGTTAAAGCCTGATCTGGATTGCAGGCTGAACACGAAAGTTGTAGCCAATGGAAAAACCTTTCTATTGAGGGGTTACACACACTCACCGGATTCCTATATCCACGGGAATCCTCGGTTGATGTTGCTGTCCAGATTTAATTCTGCACTTAAAATTCTTGGTGATTATAACATGAACTTGAATTTGGTGGGATTGATGTTGCGATCTAATGCGAGGTTCAGGTGAACTATTTTATGATAACCACCGTAGTGATATGAATGTATAATCTTGTTAATTTGAATTCGTAATACGAGTGGTGATGCAAGCTTAGCTTAAATGAAATGTCTTGATATAAATTGCTAGATCATTTATGCGCATTGTAATTACCTTATATTGGAAATCATATGAGATGACATGTAGATGAATCAACTATGGCCATAGGTATGTTGAATTGATAGAATGACATATAGTAGTCCAATGCTTACAGTGTCGTCTCCCTACGGGTAGCATTGTGGAAGGTTGTAAGTGTGGCGTTGGCCGTCACTCGTAGGAATTGGTTGAGATGAATAAAGTGGATGGTTGGGCTTGACCCTCGTGCTTTATCCGAGGTTCCTTAAATGCTACGATGTTGTGGAATTGCATGTGGTGTGAGTCGACACGTGGTGTCGTAATCCTTGGTTAAGGATAGTGTGGCAGGTCTACGGGCTCGCCTATCGTTCCACCGATGGGAGTTGACGGATAGACTTAGGGCGGTTGGGCTTTCCCCTCGTGCTTTCTTCGAGGTCCCTTCCGTGCCAAGTGATTGGTGGGACTTGATCCTCGTGCTATTCCGAGGATCCATCCATCACACATGTCTAGTTCGGGGCTAGGATCTTGGTGCACATCTACCCAAGTGAATACGTTGGGTCGTAGTACGCATGGGCTCCGCTATTTTATGTTCTTAGCGTTGAGGCGTATGGGGGCCTAAGTGAAGTAGTGTGATTACCCACTTAGTAGTAGAATGCCCATTCTATTGTCACCGTCTGGCCACGACGGTTGGCACCTGAGAGGTTAGCTACCTGCTCAAAAAGTGGGAACTACTAATCTGTGTCGACATAGCAACTACATGTGTGTGATCATGGGTGTATCATTGCATCGCATACATAACATTACATCTCATTACATACACAAGACCCTCATCGTATAAGTTTGTATGGGCACTCTTATACGATGAGTTATTTATTGCTGAAGGATGCCCAACTTATATGCTTGTATGGGCACCCATATATGTTGAGTTACTTTCTATTGTAACTCTTTATCATATGCTGTGATAGATGGTAGAACTGCTAGAATTTCTTATTACTCGTGTTACCACCTGCTTGTTTATACTCCTGTTTATATATTAATATTGTACCTTGTCTATTTCTCCGCCCAGTGCCGAGGAGTCGCCAGGGGAGCGGATGTGAAGCCACTTAGTCTTTATGACTAACGGTTGCTACGTCTTCTTTTTTAGGAGGAAATCCTGCAGGTGGAGCAGCAGGTGATGGAGCCGGTTAGCCAGTCCAGGACGACAGGGCCTAAAGGGACGGTGTCATCGTTACTGTCTGTTACGGATGTGAGTGACGAGTGTTTTATTGTAGCCCTTCGGGGCAATTTTGTTTTTATACTCTGATGTTAGAGAAGCATGTTTCAGGTTCTCTTTTGTATTATTTTTGGACTATATAACTTGTGTGGATGGACTTCTTGTTTATTCTTTTGGTTTGGTTGGCATATTGGTTTGATATTGGTTGTACCCGGCAGAATAGGCGTCTTGTGGTACAGGCTGACCCGTGTGTTAGAGCTACCCCAAGGCGGTTATTCTTGGCATAATACCCCCTTGCGTCCCGTATCTTGTGTTTTGGTGGGTCTTACAAGTTATACAAGATGAATTGGATACTCTAGAAGGTAAACCATACACACTTGGAGTAGAGGATGGTTAGAAAGAGGCTATTCCTGAAGCTGTTGCTTAAAGAAGATAGCCTATGGCAATTAGGCATTTAAGATACCATCCTATTCACCAAATTATTGGTGAACCAAGCCATGGAGTAGTAACAAGAAGCATAAATCTGAATACAGCTATGTATGTCAGTTTCCTGTCACAAGTGGAGCCAAAGAAGTTTGAAGAGGCCAATATAGATCAATTCTAGACAGTGGTTATGCAAGACGAACTTAACCTGTTCAGAAGATGCAAAGTCTGGAAGCTGGTTCCCAGATCTCGTGGACATAATATCATTTGAGTCAAGTGGATTTACAGAAACAAACTTGATGAAAATGACATTATAATCAAGAACAAAGCAAGATTAGTAGTTAAGGGGTATAGGAAGGAAGAAGGCATTGATTTTGATCAAACCTTTGCCCATGTAGAATGGTTGGAGCCCATAAGATTGTTCTCTGTATATGCTGCACATAGGGGATTCAATGTCTACCAGATGGATGTGAAGTCAGCCTTCCTGAATGGTGACTTGAAAAAGATAGTCTATGTTGAGCAGCCTCTAGGTTTTGCAGTTTCTAACTCACCTGATTCTGTTTATAAACTTATGAAAGCTCTTTGTGGGATAAAGCATGCCCCTAGAGCATGGCATAAGACTTTGTCTAGCTTCCTCATTGAGAATAAATTCTAAAGGGGGAATATAGACAAGACCCTATTCCTAAGGGAATGTAAGGGTAAGATCCTCCTAGTTCAGATCTATGTAGATGACATCATTTTTGGATCTACTGATGACAACCTCTGCAGAAAGTTTGTTAAACTTATGTTGGAGGTCATTGTAGTCAAGTGGATTTACAAAAACAAAGTTGATGAAAATGGCATTATAATCAAGAACAAAGCAAGATTAGCAGCTAAGGGGTATATGCAGGAAGAAGCCATTGATTTTGATCAAACCTTTTCCCATGTTGAATGATTGGAGGCCATAAAATTGTTCCTTGTATATACTGCACACAAGGGATTCAAGGTCTACCAGATGGTTGTGAAGTTAGCCTTCCTAAATGGTTACTTAAAAGAGGAAGTCTATGTTGAGCAGCCTCCAGGTTTTGTAGTTTTTAACTCACCTGATTCTGTTTATAGACTTAGGAATGCTCTTTATGAGCTAAAGCAATCCCCTAGAGCATGGCATAAGACTTTGTCTAACTTCATCATTAAGAACAAATTCTCAAGGGGGAATATAAACAAGACCCTATTCCTAAGGGAATATAAGGGTAAGATCTTCCTAGTTTAGATCTATGTAGATGACATCATCTTTGGATCTACTGATGACAACCTCTGTAGGAAGTTTGCCAAGCTTATGCTGGCGAAGTTTGATATGAGTAGTATGGGTGAACTTAAGTTCTTCTTGGGTCTCTAATTAAGACAGACTGATGATGGCTTGTCCATATCCCAATCTAAGTTCACTAGGGAGCTAATAAAGAAATTTGGTATGGAGAATTCCTCCATCATGAGAACACCCATGGGGTCAAGTATGCTCATATGCAAAGATGAGGTAGGGAAACTTGTTGATGAAACTTTGTATATGGGGATAATTTGTTCCCTTCTATATCTAACTACAAGTAGGCCAGACATCATGTATGCTACATGTGTTTGTGTTAGGTATCAGGCTTGCCCCAAAGAATCTCATTACTCTACTACAAATAGAATTCTGAGGTATCTTAAGGGCACACCAGATCTTGGCTAGTGGTACAGTAGGAATGGGGATTTTGAACTAACTTGATTTTCAAATGTTGACTTTGTAGGCCGCAAAGAGGATAGGAAGAGAACTTCTGGAACCTATCAATTCCTGGGTGGAAAACTAGTTTCATGGAGCAGTAAGAAGTAAACTAGTGTTGCAATTTCAACTACAGAGTTAGAGTACATCTCAGCAGGTAGCTGTTGTGCTCAGTTGTTGTAGATCCAGCATCAGCACCAGGACTAAAACATTCAGATAAGTAAAAGTCCTTTATTTTTTGATTCTATTAATGCTATTTCAATTTCTAGGAATTCTGTCTCCCATAAAAGGACTAAGCACATTGAGATCAGATATCATATCATTATGGAGTATGTGGAATGTGAAGATATTAACCTTGAGTTTGTCCTAAATGACAAGCAAGTGGATGACATCTTTACTAAGCCACTAAATAAAGCAAAATTTAACTCCTTCAAGTTTTAGTTGGGTATGTTAAACCTGGTATAACTTTAGTTGCTCCACAATTAGTTGCAGGTTATTTTGTATCTTGTAGATGGAATTGTTCTTCAGTAAAATGAAGACTCTTCAAGTGATATACCTTCAGTGGTATCTTGGTCAAATGTTGTCTAGACTGGTATAAACTAGATTATCTACCAAGAAATATGACAGATAATGCATCAATTTAGGGGGAGCATGTCCATCATTGCTCCAACACTCTCATGAGGATCAACTGCTGCCTATTTGGATTTAAAAAGGTGGAGCAGATAATTAGAACCTTACAAGCTATTTGCGAAGTCAAAAAGAGGGAGTAAAAGATGATCAGATCAGGTGTATGATCAAGAATGGTAGCAGTTATTCAGGGGGAGCAAGTGTTGTAATGATCACCCTACAGGCAAGGAGTTGTAGTAACTATAGTTCATTTTCTAGTTATATGCATTTTAAATTCTTATTGCTGTATATTGTTGTGTACGTCATTGACTCATTTGCTTAGGGTTTTGACTTCCTCAAATAGGAGGAGATTGTTGGGTCAATTTCCCACATTATCCTAGATTTGAGGAAGTCAATCTTGTCAATGATATACATAAAGTTTTATTTGATGAGTGCCTGAGTTCATGCATGCAGAGATGTCCTAGCAAAAATGATGGGACCGGTTACCTAAGTTGCTAGGTCAGATAAACACTTACCTAAGATATGAATAAGTAGAAATCTGTCTAAGTCCATAGGCGTTGAGTGAAAGTTACTCACTCAACGCCGGATGACTTATAGCGCTTAATGGAGCCTGTACAGTAAAAGCCAAAGTTGTGGCAAGCTGAGAAAGTTGCTTTGTCCACAGGCATTAAGTAAAGTCAACCCACTCAATGATATACAACAAAAGGCTATGAGATTGGCCAATACAGAAAAAGCCTAAGAAGAAATGGGCAGAAAAGTTTCTAAGTCCACAGGCATTGAGTGAGTATCACTCACTCAACATCGTACTCTCTATTCGTTGAGTATTTCCTTGTAAGTCAAAGCCACCAAAAATCTGTGCTGATATTTGACTTAGTCCACAGGCATTGAGTGAGGCAAGCTCACTCAACGCCATATGATAAAGCATTGACTATCCATCATTCAGTTAGAACCTATATTTTCATACCCAAAAATTTGGCTAAGTCCAAATGTGTTGAGTGGAGCTTACTCACTCAACGCCTAAAATGCAGAAATCATGGCTAAGGCACAAGGAATTGAGTGATCCGTGCTTACTCAACACTCTCAATGCCAAGAATGCAGAAAATGCTGAAGAATAAGATAAGGCAAAAAGCATTGAGTGAGGCTTGCTCACTCAACATTGTCAATGCCTAGAAATAGATTTTTATCTAAGTGTTTTGGCATTGAATGATGCTTACTCACTCAACACCTATTATACTGATGCTCGATTTTGGCCAAGTCCACAGGTGCTGACGTCAGCAATGTCAGCAAAATCGACATAGTCAACTAATTTCAAATCAAGTACAGAGAAGCTACAGAACACGAAAAACTCTGACGTGAAGCTACAGTAAGTCTTCTTCTGTTAAAGAAAGGTGCAGCTGGAAGCTGGAGGTGGGCCCCACTTATTCCTAGACCCGTTCATCGACGAACTACAAAAGGAAGAGATTGGCTAAGACGTAAACAGCTTTTAGGGCTTTATTGATTTAAAAAATTATGACTGGACTTCATCTTCCTTGCCATTGCTGCCGAGAAAAAGCTTGAAGTTTTCCTGCAAGAACCAAAAGTTCAGTGAGTTGTTGCATCTTCATCTACTATAGCATAATTAGAAAGATTTCTGATAGAGAAAGACAGTAGATCCATCATTCTCTAGTGGGCTCAGTTGGCTGATTAAAGAACTCAAGATCGAGCGGTTCATCTTCTTCTTCAATAAGATCAGAATCTTCATTCTGAAACTCTTCTAGTAGAGGGACAACTTCTTCCTGCTGCTGTGAAGTAAGATAGTGTTGACACATCTCAACCCTAGTTATTGACATAAAAAAACATTTCTGTCTCAAATAAATTATATCACCCTTCCCCTTGTAGGATCCAATTGAATCTGAGTGTAGGGCTTTTCAATCCCGCGGTAGGGCAATCTTGCCTGATTTGTAGGTGAGTCATTCTTAATGAGTTGTAGTGCACTTTTGCCTGAGCTGTAGGATCCCTAGTAGATCTTAGGTAGTGCTTAACAACCTGAGCAGTTGGACAGTAATTCTGTCAGAGGTAGGATCCCTAGTAGATCTGAGGTAGGGATGTCCTCCCAGCCCGAGTATAGGGCCTTTGGACAGAGGTAGGTGATCTGCTAATCACTGAATTGTAAACCCTTGTGGCTAAGTTTTAAGTCTTGGAGGAGACGAAGAGGTCCTGAGGGATCTGAGGTGTAAACTCTTTGGAGCAGTGGTTTTGATAAGTGCCTTGACTAACAGGAAGTTGGCAAGGAGGGAGGAAAGTGGATGTACCCACAAGCTGGGGATCAACTATTAATCTGTGTGTGCTTGTCTGTGTTTTTTCTTTGTGCAGGTACTAGAAAGCTAAATACTACCAATACCCTAAGTACTAAAGGGAAAATAAAATTGAAAAGATAATAATATCAGTGAGACAACCTATTCACCCCCCTAGGTTGTAAGTTACCTTGAAATTAAAGACTTTCAAATGTTGCGTCGAGTTCAAGTTGAAGCAACTTCTTCCCAGTACCTAATTTTAATAGATTTAATACAATTATGTTTTTTAATTCCCATTTTTAAAACTTGAAGAATAAATTGTTTATGATACGAACATGATCCTAGAAGTTGTTGGTCTAATAGGTCAACTCTCATTTATCCTAAGGGGTATTATGAAAGGCCTACAAATACTTTAATCACCCCCTCTAATTATAAATCATGCAATGGCCCCAAGGTGATCTAGGTCCCTACAAACTTTTAATTACTACTGTAGGATGGGTGTCATAAGATTGTCTGACTAAAGAAATGTGTAATATAAACATATTTGGCATAAATTGTTTTCTAGTACTTGATCACCAAACTATCATACATATAATTTTGGTCTCTAATAAAATGACTAAATAAAATTTTGTAGAAGTCATAGAAATTGGTAAGCACAACAAAAGGTTGTTATGGATGCTAGTCTAACATCTTTTGGATCCTCTCAAGATTAACTAAATAGTTTCAATCTAAATTAAATAATCAAGTGTATAGGATCAGAGGTGACCATATCATTGAGTTTAAAAATCAATTGTTATGGAGATTGTGTGAGGATGGAGAGATAAAACTAACCTACCCAGTTCCTAAATAGAACTCTAATTGAACTAACAAGGACATTTGATTAGTGCCCAACATGCCAAGTTTATAAAGACCAAAATAGTTAGTATTACCAAAAATGTTCTTAAAAGGAATGTGTTGAAATCGAAATTCGGCTTATGTGGAGTTTGAACACTTAGGAAAGGGGTGACCACACAATTACTTCTTCCTAGTGAGCTCGAATGACCAAAGACTTAGAACCAGATCCAATCCAAGGATCCAGTATGGAGGTCCCACCACACACCTGTATGATCTTAGAGCGCTTCCCCTCTTTAGCCTATGATGAGCTAAAGGCACCTCAAAAAGCACTAGAAGATCTAAGAGTAAGAAGATTGGAAATCTTGAAAGCTTGCCTTCTAAGGTACCACCTTGGGTCTATTTATAGTTTTTTGAAGTTGGTCTACCAACAACGTACCTCAACTGTTTGGAACTGTTATATGCAGTCCAGGCCGGCAAGCCAACAACCTAAGTCCACTATTCTAAAAGGTTATGGCCAGTCCAACGGGGGTAAAATTGTAAAAATAAAACATAGATCTATGGGCGAGTGGCTCCTAAAAACCTCCATTTGCCTTGGGCGGCGAGTACTCGATGGTTCTGGCACTTGCTGCGACTCGAGGGCCCTGGGTGAGTGTTTTCCCGGCCTGCCCCATTTTCCTGCTACTACCGAGAGCTAGGGGAGAGTGTTGGCTCCTCCTGTCCTACTAGCCTGCTACTGTCGAGAGTTAGGGGCGAGTTCGAGCCCACTAGCTCAACTCGCCCCACTTCCATCTCACCCTGCTCGAGCGAGTCAGCGAGGCTGCCGAGCTCTCACGTCCCATCAAACTTGCCTGGGACTTGGACTTCCTAGTTTAGCTGGTCTGGATCCTGTCGATCCCACTAGCCTCACTCGATGCCTTAAGCAGAAAGCATCGAGTGAACTCGCCTCACGTAATGCCAACGACTTAAAATGTCGAGTGAACTCGCCTCACTTAACGCCAATGGCAGAAGGCGTCGAGTGAACTCGCCTCACTCAACGCTAGAAGCAGAAGGCATCAAGTGAACTCGCCTTATTCAACGCCAATGGTGGAAGGCGTCGAGTGAAATTGCCTCACTTGATTCCAAGATCTCGGCTAACGTAGATGTCTCTTAAAGAACTTTGGGGGCTCGCTTCTTGAGCGACTTTTCTCCTGAAGATCATGCAAAGCACTAATACTGGAGGGAATATCGCTCATTGAATACGGTGTTGTACACACTCCCCCGCTCTTTAGGAGCTTCCTAAAAGGTCAGAAAGAAACATCCAACCCCAGGTATTTGATGAGTGTTGCGGGAGTGGGAGGGAATCTTTTGGTGGGGTCTACAAGCTACTATAAATATACCCCCACTACCTGGGCGACCGTTGCCATTCCCGTTACATCGATTCTGCCCAGATGCCTCTCTCCAAGGAGCTTGAAGAGACGCTTAACCATGCCCGGGAGCTCAATGCTACTCACACTGCCGAGCTAGTCTATTTGTTGCCCAGTCTCTTGCCGCGCGAGTCGCAAAAATGCAAGCCAGTTAAGAAGGCCATATCTGCCCCAAAATTTATCGTGTTGTTCTACCGTGATCTGGCCTCAACCCCAGATCATGGTCTTGCTTCTTCCTCTAAGACAGCCGCTGAACCAAAAGGAAAAGAGATCATTGACCTTCCTGTCGACCCGAACACTCATCAGAATGGTACCAAAACATCTATTATGCTAGTAAACTCTCCTCGCGGCGACTCACACCTCTAATCATCTCCTGAAGGCTGTACTAGAAACCCATCCCCTCCCTTTGGTCTCACTAGGCTGGGCTCGCTACCGTTGATGTCGCCGGCTCGCGAGTTATCTCGGGTTCCTACCCCCAGTCTTGTAATCACATAGGGAGGTATTGGGGACATCCCCATCCCAAACTTCAATCTATTCTCCCCAAACTCCAAAGTTTAGGGTCGCGACAAGGTCCTTCATCCTCCTCTCGCTCGCCCAATTCAGGTTCAGCAAAGTTCTTCTCGATAGCTCCACCTTGACGGGGCAATCTCGCGAAGTTAGTCTGTATAATTCGTCATTTCTGCTAACCTCAGCTCCTCATCTGATTTTGTTGTTCTCGCAAGCCTTCATGACCACTTTGAAATAGAAGAATCTTTTAAGCCAACTCTCCACTCACCACCTACCTCGCCCAATGTGATAGAGGATTTCCTAGACGTCTCACTGGCCCCTACAGAGTTAAGGAGGAAAATTATTGGGATTCTTCAGAAGTATGGGTTCGCGCTGCGCAATATCCAGGAGGAGCGAGATATTGTCGGCGAGCAGCTACGTGTGATGGAGAGGGACTATGTGTTGCTGGAGGATGAGGTCCGACGTGGCTCGCCAAGCAGGATGACTGTTGGTGTTACCATTATGATCTGTAAGTGATCAAGTATATAGCCTCACTGCAAAAACAATATGAGCCTATCAGGTCGCATGTAAGAATGTTTGGAGAAATTGGGAGATTGGATTAGTATGGTTTTACTCATATGATGAGTGAAAATGACTTAGCTCAGCTAGGATTTGAAAGTGTCGAGTGCATTGAGACCACTCAATGCTTTCATCAAGTCAAGTGTTGACCTGTCGAATGATTGCATTGAGTGTTTTGAGCTTACTCAATGATTCATCGAGTCAAAGTGTTGATTTGATGAGTATGACTCTTAAGCATTGAGTGCATTGATTTCACTCATTGATTCGTTGAGTCAAGGTGTTGATTTGACGAGTCTGGGTGTTAGGCGTTGAGTGCGTTGAGTTCACTCAACTCCTTCGTCATGTCAAAGGTTTATACGACGAATCTGGCACTTAGGCATTTAGTGCGTTGAGTCCACTCAATGCCTTCATCGAGTCAAATGTTAATTTTAAGGGTTTGGCACTGAGAGCGTTGAGAGTGTTGAGTTCATTCAATGCCATTCATCAAATATCTTATGGATACTCAATGATTCATCGATTATGGTATGTATAGTCGACAATTCGTCAAATATGTTATGTATACTAGATGATTCGTCAAGATTAGGGTTTTCTGGTCAAAAATACAGTATTCTAAGTCCTGGGTATGCGAATAGTGATAGGGTTTCTGTTTATTTCTTTGGGTATAAATAGAAGATTTTAGAGGTTCTTTACACACGGAACAGTAATCCTGAAAAGCACACGAGTCACACTATGTGATATCCCGAGACCTAAAGGATGACGGAAGTTGTTCTTCCTCCGCCGATCCCATCACCATCACTGCCGATCCCGTCACCATCACCATGTCCGATTCAGGCGATTGTCGTTGTCGCCTCTTCTATAATAGACCTAGCAGTCTGTGAATACCCCGAGTGCCCTCTCCCGACCTAGATCTTATTCGACAAGACTCTATGGGTTCTCCCCTTCGTGTGGATCAAATGTAGAGGTGCGGACACTATTATGCACCTCAGGACTGTAGCCACTTAGTGATCGCCAGATCTCCTGGAGCATCTAGGTTAAGTAAAGACTCAATCCGGCAGAGTTAAATTTAATTTACAGCACTTTCTTCTTGATACATGTCCATTGCTATATCAAAACTTCTTTTTGGTTTTCTTATTCAATATTTCTGCTGCGCGCACAAGTGTTATGTCATCTAGTAAAACCCAACAGCGGTATCAGAGGGAGGTTCAGGCAATGATCATGGTATCAAAAGTGCTAAATCCATGGCGTGTAGATCTCGAAGTTTAGAAATGTTCTAAATGCCCAAATCTATTCTTGGGACCCCGCCAAGAATGCATGTGATTCTGTTGTGATATCATAGTTGATATCCTTGTTACTCCTTCACAGTAACCGTCCCACTTGTTGGTTTGTGAAACCAAGTATGTTTGATTTTGAAACTCACAAGGAGAGACGAGCTTCTATATTGTCTATGTGGAGGTAGTTTTGCTCATGTCCAGTGCATGCAAATCTTAATATTTAGAAGTTTTCTAGACATTCAGATTTAGCCCAGTTCATCAAATGTTGAAGATCTTTCTTGTGCACATCTGGGATGCACTTTGATTATGACTACTGTAATTTTATTTTGTAGATATGCACATGGGTTAATTATTAACCATGATTAAAGAGTTAATAAATCGTTTAAAAATCCATTAAGGAATATTAAGTATTCGGATGCCTTCCGATGACTGACACTCTTCCTGCCTCTATCGATGAAGTGTGGGCTTGCCAAAGCAAGGTGCATTAATCTTTCCTTGTGAGGGTGCGAGCGAATAATTTTGATATCCCATTGCCGACATCAGATCAAATTTAACTGGGTGACCTCAATGGTTGAGTGGCTAGAGTTATAGGGTTGGCATTCACCATATGATGGATGCGAATAAAGAGTTATTCACTAGCCATAAAGGAGTTGCATTGTGATGTAATGGGCAAGAGTTGCCTACCTAAATTACTATATTATGAGAGAAAAGCCAAAGACTCATAGTGTTGGTGAAATATGGATCTTGTCCACTAAGAGAGTTACTCGCATAAACAATTCGAAATGATATTGAGGGTTATCAGTGTCATAAAAATAGTGGGAGTATTTTGATTAAAGTCCTAATTGAAATAAATTCGATGTATTTTGAAATGTAGTACCGATTTTACTTTGCATTGATCAATGTAGAATTTCCATGAGAAGTGGTTCATAGTCCACCCTATCCCTTAGAGACATCCTTAAGAAGGAGAAGTTGAGTTGTACGAAGTATTTGGACTGGTACAGGAGCTTAAGAATTATTCTTACGCTAGAGCGAAAACTCTATGTTTTGGAAGAGGAATCCCAAGAAGAGCCTATCGGGAATGTGTCCCGATCTGATAAGGATGCTTATAAGAAGTATATTGATGACTCCTTAGACGTTGAATGTCTCATGCTAGCAACCTTGAACTTTGAGCTCCAAAAGCAACCTGAGAACATGGGTTACAAGGAAATTGACGAGCATCTCAAGAAAATGACTCAAGGGCAAGCTCGTCAAGAGAGGTTTGACATCACTAAGCAATTTTTCTAGTGTAAGATGGGAGCTCGAGACCTAGTAGGGACTCACATACTCAAGATTATTGGGTATATAGAGAACCTTGAGAGACTAGGCTTCCCTCTAGGACAAGAGTTGGCCACAGACCTGACCCTTCAATCGTTGTCGGACAGTTATGAGCAATTCGTCTTGAACTATAACAAGAATGAAATAGGCAAAACACTGCCCGAGCTCCTAGGTATGTTGCAAACTATCGAGATCAATATGAAAAAGGTCAAGCCTGTTATCCCCATACTGAATCTGCATAAATATAAGGGAAAGGCCAAGGGCTTCAAGAAGAAGAAGGTAGGACCTATGTCTGCTCTAGAGCCCAAGTCCCCAACACATAAGAAGAATGGCTTATTAAAAGAAGGGAAATGCCACCACTATCGCAGTGCTGGTCATTGGAGGAGGAACTGTCCTTCGTACATCGAGGGTCTGCACAAGATAAAGGGAGGTTTGACTTCCACTTCAAGTATCTACATTATAGAGATAAACCTTTCCACTCCTTCATCCTTGGTATTGGATACTGGATATGGTTCTCACATTTGTATAAATTTGCAGGAACTGAGAAGGAGAAGATTGATGAGTAAAATGGAGGTGGACCTACGTGTTGGCAATAGATCAAGAGTTGTTGCAGGTGTTGTGGGTGTTTACTGTGTTTATTTTCCCAGAGGGCTTGTAATTGAACTTTATAATTGTTATTATGTTCCTTCAATAACTAGAAAAATTATATCCAATTCATGCTTGGACATGATTGGTTTTTCTTTTATTATTAAGAACAATTATTGTTCCATATTTAAGAATGATGTTTGTTATAGTATAGCCCAAATGTTTAATGGTTTATATGATTTGAACTTATACCATCAGATCTATAATATAGAAAATACTAAAAGACTAAAAATGAATGAATCGAACCCTACGTACCTTTGGCATTGTCATTTGGTTCATATAAATGAGAAAACACATATCCAAGCTCCATAGAGATAAACTACTGGACTCATTTGATTATGAATCGTTTGAGAGATAAGAATCTTGTTTGTTAGGAAAGAAGACTAAGGTACCTTTCACTGGTTTCAATGAGAGGGTAGGTGATCTCTTGGGTATAGTACATAGTTATGTATGCGGACCCATGAGTTCTATGGCTAGAGATGGGTATTTCTACTTTCTTACATTTACTAATGATTTCAGTAGATACAGATAGGTGTATTTTATGAAGTGCAAATCCAAAACCTTTTAAAGGAGCAAAGAGTTTAAGAATGAAGTAGAGAACCAGCTGGGTAAGAAAGTTAAAGCACTCTGATTTGATCGAGGTGACGTATACCTGAGTCATGGGTTTTGTGATCATCTGAAAGAGTGTGGTATTGTATCACAGCTCACTCCACCTAGAACACCACAACATAATGGTGTGTCTGAGCTGAGGAATCGTACTCTGTTAGATATAGTACAGTCAATGATGAGTTACGCAGATTTGATTGTTTCCTTTTGGGGGTTTTCTCTAGAAACTACTACTCTTACACTATATCTTGCTCCAATGAAAGCGATTCTGTAGACATCATATGAGATATGGACTAGGAAACGTCCTAGTATGTCATTCATTAAGATTTGGGGCTATGAAGCATACGTGCGACGTCAAATGCCAATCAAGTTGGAACCCAAGTTAGATAAGTGTTTTCTTGTGGGGTATCCTAAGGAAACTAAAGGGTATTATTTCTACCTATCGTCCGAGGCAAAGTGTTTGTCGCAAGGACTGGTGTATTTCTTGAGAAACAGTTCTTAAGTAAAAAGACTATAATGGTAGAACTTGAAGAAGTTCAAGAACCACAAATTGTGAATGAACTGGAATTATAACCTGAGCTCAGAATACAAGTTGTTGTAGATCGAGAGCCGGCTCAGGAAACACAAGTTACACGTAGATCTGGTAGACCAAGGTTTGTTCCTGAGAGATATGGATTTCTCGTATATCAAATAGGTAATGTATTGCTTATGGATCATAGTGATGAGCCTGCAACCTACCAAGAGGCTATGAGTGGACCAGACTCTGAGAAGTGGCTTGAGGCCATGAAATCTAAAATGGACTCCATGTATAAAAACCATGTTTGGACCTTGGTGGAACCACCTGAAGGGGTATGACCCATATGGTGCAAGTGGGTCTTCATGAAGAAAACTGACATGGATGGGAATGTACATACATTCAAAGGGCGACTAGTGGATAAGAGTTTCAAGCAAATTCATGGTATTGAATATGATGAGACATTTTCCCCTATTGTCATGGTTAAGTCCATCAGAATTCTTCTTATTATTACTGCGAATTATGACTACGAGATCTGGCAGATGTATGTCAAAACAACTTTCCTAATTGGAAACCTCCTTGAGGAAGTGTATATGACACAATCCGAGACTTTTATATCTCAAAGTCAAGCCAATAAAATATGCATGCTGCATAGATCCATTTATCGATTAAAACTAGCTTCTCGAAGTTGGAATCTTCGTTTTGATAAAAAGATCAAAGAGTTTGGTTTTATCAAGAACAAGGAGGAACCGTGTGTTTACAAGAGGATTAGTGTGAGAATTGTTCTCTTCCTAATATTGTATGTAGATGATATACTACTGATCGGGAATGACAAACCGACCCTACAATTTATTAATACCAACCTAGGGAGCTGCTTTTCTATAAAGGACTTGGGTGAAGCAACTTATATACTTGGTATTAAGATCTATAGAGATAGATCGAAGAAGTTGCTGGATTTGACCCAAAGTACATCCATTGATAATGTGTTGAAGCAGGTCAACATGCTTGAGTCCAAGAATAGATTCTTACCCATGTCTCATGGTTTGAGTCTCTCTAAGGACCATTGTCCTAAATCTTATGAAAGTAAGGACTGCATGAAGTTGATTCCACATGCTTCGTCAGTTGGGTAAATAATGTATGCAATGATATGTACTCGACTAAATGTCTCTTATGCTTTGAGAATGACTAGCAGGTATCAGTCTTATCCCGGTGATGGTCATTGGATAGCCGTCAAGAACATCCTAAAGTACTTGAGAAGGACTAAGGATACGTTCTTGGTATTTGTTGGAGAAGAAGAGCTTGTTGTAAGAGGTTACATTGATGTTAGCTTTCAAAGTGATAGGGATGACTCAAAGTCTCAATCATGGTTCATATATAGCTTTAATGGAGGTGTTGTTAGCTAGAAGAGTTCCAAGCAGGATACAATTGCTGATTCTAAAAATGAGGTCGTGTATATTGCTGCAACAAATCCTTCGAAGGAGGCTATATGGATTATGAAATTCATCGGCGAAATAGATGTAGTTCCTTGCATTGTTCGTCCCGTAGATCTCTATAGTGATAACAATGGTGCAATTGCACTAGCTTCAGAACCTATATCCCATCAACACTCCAAGCATATACTTCGGCGGTTCAATCTTATTTGATAAATTATCGATCGAGGAGATGGGAGCATTTGTAGAGTTCCGACTGAGGAGAATATTGTGGATCCACAGACAAAGCATCTCGTACAGAGAAAGCATGATGGTCATATTAGATTTATGGGTATACGATACCATAATGATAACTCTAGTTGGAGTGTTGTGTATTATATTTTGTTGGCTGTATAATTCATTTGATTAATAGTTTACTGTATACATTTCATTTATATATTTTTTGCAAGTTATTTTATTTGTAAATTTATTTCTATTGTGATAGAGAAATTTCACGTAATAAATGCCCTAAGAGCATTTGCTTCGATAGGAGTCAAGTAGTGACTTGAATGTGAGAGCCTAGGTAATTAGAAGCTTCATTCTTAAATAGTCCCTGGTTGAGTGTCATCTTAGAAGCTGAGGGCGATGATGACACATTAAGACTAACATGTGCTTTGACTGAAGACCGGTTCTCACAGGTCATGATATTATTAAATCAAGACATCACATGGGTACTTGTTTGTGAACAAGTTATACTGGATAGACCCACCATGAGAATACTTTGTGGATTGTTATAGTATGGCTCAAGTGGCAATGGGGTTTGTGGTCCTTTGAACTGAAGTCACAACATTCATCGAGTGAGGAAGAGCATGCTTTGATACTATCAAAAGTCCAGTCTTGAGAAAGTTGGGTGATAAAGGTGGTTATTTGGTACGTTACGAATCGTTTGGGTGTTTACGTGTGAGTAAAGATGAGATTTGCCCTCTTAAATGACAGGAGTTACATCCATGGGCCCCTTGATGGAATGGGACTAAGAAAAGTATGGCCATGCTTGGTTGAGTCAATATATGATATTGGGCTCACCAATTTCTGGAAGTCCATTCTAGATCATTAAACTAGGATTGAATAATTATGAGGGTGGCACTGTCTATACCTCTAGTTCTATCCAGATATAAGGGACAAAGGGATATGAAAACACTGATACATTAGTCATGATGGCTTTTGAGTTCTAAACTCTTATTTCTTGGGGAGCAATGATGTATTGCCTGATGCTGCTCATTGTTTGTGAAGCTTTTGTTTGATACTTTCAAGATCAAGTAGGATATTGTTGGTGTTACCATTACGATCCAGTGGTCTTCCCCATTTGGAAACACAAATGGGAGAACTAGTAGAGTTTTCTTGAGTCAATTAAACTGGTATTCCCCATTTCTTGAGTTTTCTCGTTATGGTTTTTAGCCCTAACCTCTTCTTTTGGCCACTCTTGTTAGATTTCAACTTCCCTCATCTTCTTTAGCCCCGATCTATGATAAGGAGCGATTTGGAGAATTTTTTTCGACAAAACCGAGGCAAGTGGTGGTTTTACTCCCTTCTTCCCTTTTTTCTCCCGGTCTGATGAAATTTCTAACTTCTTTTTGACATTTTCATTAATAACTTGTGATTATGGTGTTGTCTTAATTCTTTGTTTAAATCCACTTGTATTATCACGCTCTTGATTTTGCCAATCCAACCTTGTAAAGTTGTATATGTTTTCATGATGTGGTTGAATCTTGTGCTTTTAACTGTCCCTTAACTATTATGTAGGACATGTTATAGTTTATCTAGGGTTTTAAATCATTTCTAAAGGTTGATCAACCATTTCTTAAATCTAGAAATGTCTAGCAGAACCCGATGTGTCAAGTCTTGAGATATATCTTTATTTACTTATTTGCGAGAGTTAGTTGACGTAACCACACTCGCAATGTTTTTTTAAGATTTATTTGTAACTTATGGGACTCTATCAGGTGTTTGGGCGTCTGCGCTGAATGATCGAGTGTATGAGTCTCCCCCACTGTTAGACGGATATTATATCTGTGAGGGTGTGTCCAGATATGTGACCACCTTACTCGTGTTTTGGTTAGAGTTGACAACATGTGGATAATAGAGTATTGCGAATCCTTTCTTATGATTTAATCTTGCTCATCACCATTTAGCCCTAGGCATCTGGTGTAATTTGATGTACGTGACGATTCACGTAAGTTCAATTTTTCTGATTTTTCTAATTTACTTCTATACTTTACTTCAGTACTTTTGGTCTTGGGTTGGTACCCCTTTTAAACTTTTTTTAATTTTTGGCTTACTTTTCTGCCACCGCTTGTACCCTCCTTCTGAGGTGTTCTGTCCTGGAATGCCTCAGGTCCGGAGCTTTAGCAGGTAGTGGAGGTAGTTTTGGATTTCCTGGGCAGCAATGTTGGTTGTGGTTTTAACCTCACCGTAGAGAGGTAGTTTGTTATTTTAGTTTCTTTTCCTAATCCAGACATACTTTTGTATTATGTGGGATCGTGTTAGATTGTTGACGACCATAGGACAGTTGATTTTGGATACTTTGGTAGCTGCTAGTTTGGTTTCTTCCAAAATTTTTTAGATTACTTGCTCTCTGGGGAATGTTTTATGCAAGGTTGCATGTTAGATATTTTAACTTATAAAAACATTACTACTTGTATTTCATACATGTCATCTTTCTAAAACCAAAGTCACTATCTTTTAGCTAACGTAAAGATTATTTTCATACTTATACTAAACCTAGAGTCTTGCATACCATTATTTGTCCTTTGGGGATGTCTATACTCATGTAGGGTGTTAATCAACATAATTAAAGTATTTCCGCAGTGTATAACTTAATTTTTATCATGGGCTAGTTGATCCACCGTGCCGAGGGATACGACTATCTTAACTTAAAACTGGATTTCTTTCATAATAACTTATGAATTTCTTATAAAATATAGAGTTGGAGTCTTGCATGAGCGCGTGTAGTTATCCCCTACACGACATGGCATCATGACGCGTGTTTTCTCCTTACTCTAATATATCTTTTAATGTGGAGAAAATGCAGGTTGTGACAGTTGGTATTAGAGGGAGGTTGGTTTGACAAGTTGGTCGAACCAGCCATCCGTTGTAGGTTTGAATTCCTCTATTCATTTTCATACACACACCGATGTCTCATCAGTACGTCTTAGCCGACGCATAGTCACTACACTCATAGTTTGACAAGAAGTATACATGGCATATTATGTAGTATGGGATGCATAATATCTGTTTGTATATGGATCCACCATAGGTGGCAACATATGACAGTTATGTAGTATGGGATGCATAACCACCATCACATGGGTGCCCATTAGCATGTTTTCTTTTCTCGTTGCATGCAATGTTATGCAGTATGGGATGCATAAAATTTCATGTGTATTCTTCTCATAACATGGATTAAGGCCTTTTTAGGATGCATAACACTGCATACATACCATATCACCGCATAAGCATGCATGCTAAGTTAAGGTTTACATGATGACACATGTACACACATAATTTTAAATAAGAATAAAGAATCCATGCATTCATATCATAGGAACATGAGTCAATAGGATGAGAAGGATATCATCCAAAGTAGGACATAACATCATTATAAAATCCCAGAGCAAGTTACAGCATAAGCAAGTGTCTTTTAATTATGGTCTGAGCTTAGTTGTGTGGCCTAGTAGTAAGGTAGGAATTTAATGAGTTGTTCGCTTGCCCTTTTAGAGATGTCGCCAAAGCGTATTGCGACTAGGTCGACTCCCCAGCCAGAGGGTGAGTCGTCAGGTGTACAAAGCGATGAGTTGATTGAGAGTCCGCGTCAGAGCAACGCGGCCCTGTTGAGACAAGTAGTTGCGATGCAATCGCAAATTTAGATTTTGTTGTCTACCGCTCTCGCATAGTAACCCTTAGTGAAAGATCTTGTGGATCAAGCTGTGCCTGGTAATCCAACTCCTCTGGTGCCAACAGTTACGCTACCACTAGAGATGAATTTTATTACGCATTTCCAGCGACTGGGACCTCCCACTTACAACGGGAGATCCGAATTCATTGTTTTGGGTGATTGGATCATCGCTATCGAGGAGACGTTCTCGTATTCGGGGATTGCAGAATCCTATAAGGAAATGATTGCAACCTATCAGCTAAAAGGCCTGACGAAGAGTTGGTTGATTCGTAAAAAGGAGAGTATGAAGGAAGGATTCTATTGGGAGTCTTTTAAGAAGATTCTGCTGAAAAAGTTTCTACCCCCGATCAAGCAAGATCTTTTGATGAATAATTTCCTACATCTGAAGCAGAGACAGCTCACGGTGAGCGAATATGAGATTGAGTTTAGTAAATTGAGCAGGTTTGCTCCTGATATAGTAGCTTCAGAGGTGGGAAGAGTGAAATGTTTCCTAGGAGGAGAAAGAAGCAATGTCCAATAGTGGGCATGAGCTTATAGAGCGAAATGTTACGCTGAGGTAGTAGAAGCTGCTTTGATGGTTGAGGCTATCGACAATGCCAAGAATCGGGGCACGACATTCAGGAAAGAAAAGAGAAAGTATGAAGATGATGGGAGTTCTAAGGAATCTAACCCTGCTTCCAAAACTAAAGGTGGAGAAATATGTAGCTTCTGTAGTCAATCAGGCCACCCTTACGAAAAGTGTTACAAGAGTACTGCCACTCAGAAGCAGCAGCAGGTGCTCGCCATCAAAGGCTCACCCAAGGGAGATCTGGTGTGCACGTTGTGTAAAAAGAATGGATATGACGTGATTCGTTGCTGGTTGAAGGAAAAGACTTTCTTCCTGTGCAGGAAGAAGGGGCACCTGAAGACTTCATACCCCCAGGCTCAGTCCCCACTATAGCCTGCCCCGCTTCTGGCACTGCCACAACCACTAAACCAGTACAAAGGGAAAGGAAAACTAAATATGGTGACCAGGGAGGAAGCTCATACCTCTACCCAAGTGATATCAGTTTAGATTCTAGTTTTATTTTTTACTCTCCATTGTTTGCCCTAGTTTTCGTTCGTTTAGTTATGTATGCTACGGTTTTAGGGGAGTTTAAGGTGAAGAATTGGTGGGCGCGCATTCTTTTCGATTCGGGTGCCACCCATTCCTTTGTGGAGTGTAGTTTTGTAGATAAACATCGCTTGAATGTGGATCAATTAGGAGTTTTCTTCAACGTCAAGATTCCATCAAGAGATCTGGAGATATCAAATCAAGGAGTTCAGAGATGCCCTATTCGCCTAGGTGATTTCCTAGCCTTTGCGGATCTGATGGTGTTGGATCTGGAGCATTTCGACGTGATTTTGGGCATGGACTGGTTGTCTACGTATGGTACGGTAATCTAGTGCAAGGCAAACCGACTGGACTTTAAGATGGACAACGACCAACCTATGAGTGTCTATGGTTTTCAGGGAAAAGGTTCCCTCATTATTTTTGCAGTACGTGCTTGTCGAGCTATATAGTTTTGTTGCGAGTCATATCTTGTTTCTATATTTTCTTTGGAAACAGCTTTTGTTACACCACGTCTTGACGATATCTCGGTGGTGTGTGAGTTTCCCGATGTCTTTCCTGATAGTCTTTCAGGACTTCCTCCTGAGAGAGTGGTGGAGTTTGTGATATGCCTTGAGCCAGGTACTCACACTATAGCTAAGGCACCGTATCGTATGGCTCCGCGTGAGTAAGAAGAGTTGCACACTCAGCAGAATGAGTTGTTGTATTGTGGTTTTATGAGGCTGAGTTCTTCTCCGTGGGGTGCTCCTATTTTGTTTGTAAAGAAGAAAGACGGTTCTATAAGGCTCTGCATATATTATCGGGAGTTAAATAAGGTAACCATCAAGAACATATATCCGTTGTCTCGGATTGATGATCTATTTAATCAGTTGTGGGGATGCGCTGTTTTTCAAAGATTGACCTTCGTTCAGTCTAACACCAGTTGAGGGTCTATGAGGCTGATATACCACGGACGGCTTTTCATTCCCGGCACGTACATTTTTAGTTCTTGGTGATGTCCTTTGGTTTGACAAATGCCCCCTCTAGTTTCATGGATTTAATGAATAGAGTGTTCACTGATTTCTTGGACTGTTTTGTGATTGTTTTCATAAATTACGTTCTCGTGTATTCCCGTAGTGTGGCGGAGCATGTTCAACACTTGCGCTTAGTTTTGCCAACCCTGGGGGAGCACAAACTCTATACCAAACTAAGTAAGTGCGAATTCTGGTTACCCCATGTAACACCACCCCTGTAATGAACGTATAATTTTGGTCCGGTCAGAGCCCCACAACATATAGATGCCATAACTTAAGCATTTTAAGATGATATAAATTACCCAACTAAAAACTCAAACAAACACAGAAGAAACAAAAAATAAGACTAGAAGCTATCCACATACATATGAGTATCAACACGACCTTAAGGCCTTACAACAATTAGGAGTCCAATACTCAATTAGTAACAACAAACATCAATGTTCATAAGCACTCCTGGACTACCTCGGCATGCAAGCCGAAAATATAAAGCATCAAGCATAAAATTCCACCAAACAGAGCTATTACACAACTTGAAACACTTCATAAGGCTTAGGCCTTTTTGTCCGTCGAACTAGATCCTGCTTGCGATCCTTGCCCTGTAAAAATTGGTTGTAACGTGGGTCAAAAAAGGATGACCTCAACTGTGTAACCAGCACATCTCCTATCGGCCATCCCTAGAGGACCCTGGGGTACACCGTCACCCTGTAGGTCAGCACTTCGTATGCAATATACATAAACATCTAAAGCGGTAAAACAAGTTTGGATGTCTCATACAACAAACATGTTTCTAAGTTGAACAAATAGAAAAGGGGCCTATAATGCAGCATGTATTCAATCCTGTGTTTCACCCAAGTCACCCTATAGTGTTTGATTCTAACAAATCATCAAAGTACAGCATCTGGGTACTTCCAATTTCCCCGTAGGTGTTCAAGCCGCACACAAAAAGAGTACTACAATTTCCCTTAATGATATATAAGCTACCACATGGAACTCTTGCCAAGGCCTCACCCGCTCGTGGGTCTCAAACCCGGGCTTTCCTGCAAGCTCTGACTTCTTATATAAGGATTCTATCTCTCACACAAACCGATTCTAAGAACCCTTGCTGGACCCCACCCGCTTGTGGGCATCGTCACTCGGGCTTGTCCTAAGCTTGGTGTTCTTGTCAGTTTTATAGGAGGGGACTAGTCTAACCGAGACACTCTCCCCACATGATTTGCACATCAAGGAATGGCCATCCGACCATGAAGAAAAGACTATGCCTCAGCACATCATAATTCATAGCCTTTCCCACCCTAATCCATCATTAGTACCGTAAAATCCCCGCGCACCAAGGAAACAATCTACTACCAATGCGGAACTAACCTTGTCTAGTTTCGGCTATACGTACTCACTCAAAAAGAAAAGGGGGATGTTTATCACAAACGACATCTTGCCACAATGGATTTATACCAAATCCTTAAGGCTCGCTATGCAACATCACTGAGTCAGACTAACGGTCGCGACAACGGCTTCACCCACAATGCTTAATCCACTAACGGAACAGATTTCTAATGTAATATCATGCCAGGGACGGACACAATCGACCCGTCTGTTGCTCTTAAACCAAGGCAACCCAAACTCCTCTCATTTTAGAGATCTGGTGCCTAAATGCTGGAAATAAAAGCAAGAAAGAAATGATGCCATGTACGCATCCTTTAACCGAGAGGAGAAATGTCTTTACCCGTTGACTCCTCTTCCTAGCCGTGAGATCTTTGCCTTGCGCGGATGAAAAGATGCGCATCCATGTCCTCTCCACGGATCTGGACTCGGAATGACCATTAGGGTGTCGAAACTTCATCAATGGCTGAAGAAGGCTTTCTTCTTCTTCCTTCGAGCTCTCTCTGAAACCCTAAGTCAACTCCAAACTGAACACAAATGAGGGATAGAACCGCTCAGCCCTACTAAAACCTATCAAAGAGAAGATCTTGGGGTTCAAGGTCAACTTTGATGTTAAATCAAACGACCAAGAATTCGATCTACGAAATTCCTCACGAAAACCTTCGACTTCCATCGATATGCCCCAAAATCAGCCAAGAGTTCGCTGAACTGACTAAACTCGATGAAAAAGATGCTGATCTCGAAGAAAATGCTCAGCTCGACAATAAATGTTGAGCTCGACGAAAAAGATGCTCAGCTCGACGAAAAATGCTGAGTTCGACGAAAATGCTCAGTTTAATGAAAAATGATGAGAATGACGAAAAAGATACTCAGCTCGATGAAAAATGTTGAGCTCAACAAAAATGCTGAGCTCGACAAAAAATCCTGAGCTCGACGAAAATGCCCAGCTCGATGAAAAATGTTGAGCTCGACGAAAATGCTCAGCTCGACAAAAAAGATGCTGAGCTCGACGAAAAAATTATGTGCACGATTTTCGTAGAACGGACTCCTCTAAACACAAATAAAATTGGGTGTTACAACCCATCCCCCCTTTGCAGAATTTCGTTCTCGAAATTTGTTTTTCACTCAGGGAAACAGAAAGAAAAATGTTGCAACATGACAAAACATTGTTACAAAAACTTTACCAAAACGTTTTAATCAGGAAAGCATTAAGACAAGCATTACAACGCCTCAAAACAATGTTGCAAAATACCAAACACTGTTCCAAAGAACATTACCCAAACAACTTGGGATAGTCCTCGCGCATTGCTTGCTCACGCTCCCAAGAGAACTCATCTCGCCTTGAGTTGTCCCAACGCACCTTTACGAGCTTAACCTCCTTGTACTTCAACTGCCGAACTTCTGAATCTTCTATGCTAACTGGATGGACTTTCTTCCACAAGTCGTTTCCTATCGTTACCATCGCTGATTCAATCACCATACTAGCCTCCACCAAGGCTTTCCTCAAGACGAAGACATGGAAATCATCGTGTAATCTACTAAACTCTGGGGACAATGCCAACCGGTAAGCTTCTTCTCCAATACATTCTATAACCTCGAACTGTCGTAAAATCCTCGGACTCAACTTCTTGAGTCGGTGAATCCACGAAACACCTTTGAACAGATTGATCTTGAGATAGACCCGGTCCCCTACCCAAAACTCCACATTCCTGTGGCGAGCATTAAAATATTTTGCATGTCGGTCCTGAACAACTTTCATGCACTCTTGAATGGTTCGCACCAACTCGCATGCATCAACCACCACTTCTTTTCCCAAAGGTTTAGTGTCTCCCGCCTTTATCCAAGACATTGGTGTTCAACATCGCCTTCTATACAAAGCTTCGTATGGCGCCATCTTTATACTTGCATGGTAACTGTTTTTAAAGGCAAACTCCACCATGAGGAGGTTATCTTCCCACTTCTTACCGAAGTCAATAGTACACATCCTCAGCATATCCTCCATTGTACGATTCGTTCTTTTGGTTTGTCAATCTGTTTGAGGATGGAACGCCATACTGAACTTGAGCTTCGTGCCCAGAATCTTATAAACCAGCCTCCAGTCTTTGGACGTGAATCGTCCATCGTGATCACTAACTATACTCTTAGGAATCCCATGTACTCGCAGTATGTTACGAACATACAACTCTACCAGCTTTTCCACGCTGTCCTCTTTATGATTTGGGATGAAATGAGCCACTTTGGTCAAGCGATGCATGATCACCCAAATCGCGTCATTACCCTACTATGATCAAGGTAACCCATGCACAAAGTCCATGGAGATGTCATCTAATTTCCACTGGTGGATAGTAAGAGGTTTCAGGAACCCGCCCGGCTTCAGACACTTGGCCTTCACTAAGCCACTAGTTTGGTACTGACTCACATACAAAGATACGCCCCGCTTCAAACAAGGCCACCAAAAGGATTTCTTCATATCCAAGTACATCTTTGTATTGCCCGGGTGAATGGAGTACTTCATAAAATGAGCCTCAAACATCAACTCCTCATGGAGCTTGCCAAACTGCGGTACACATATCCTTTCATCTTTCCTCCGGATCCCATCAATCATATCTTAGGCGCTACCTTCGCCATTTTGAGCTTCCACCACGAATGGCTGGAACTCCTCATCCAAACTAGTCGCTTTCCGAACACGATCAACAAGTCATTTTGCAATTCAATCCTATTCAAACAAGCCATGCTTGACTCTCCCCTAGCTACACACTCAATGCCAAGGGACTCCCATTCCCGCACCAAACGCTCATCATGATCTTCGATCCATCTCCCTTTCCCAGAGTATTTCCTTCTCAAGGCATTTGACACCATGTTGACTTTTCCTGGCGTAAACTGAATCTCCACTTCATAGTCTCCAAGGAACTCAACCCATCTGCACAACCACATATTCAGGTCCTTCTGATTTAGAAGATACTTCAGGCTTTTGTGATTCGTGAAGATCTCCACCTTTGCACCATACACATATTGCCGCCACAACTTCAACGCAAAAATTACCGCCACCAATTCCAAATCATGGACGGGGTAATTCCTTTCATGAGTCTTCAACTGCCTAGACCCAGAAGCTATCACATTGCCATGTTGCACCAACACGCAACCCTAACCGCATCCTGATGCGTCACTTAAAATGTGAAATACTTCAGTCCCTTTAGGCAGACTTAGGATTGGAGCTGTCATAAGTCTTTCATTCAGAGTGTCAAATGCATGATTACACTCCTGAGTCTACACAAACTTCTGGTCATTACGAGTTAGAGAGGTGGGAGGTAGAGCTAACCGCGAAAAGTTTTCCACAAACCTTTTATAATAGCCGGCTAGTCCTATGAAACTTTGGGCTTCAAACACGGTTCTCAAAATCGGTAAATCCCTGATGGCTTCAACTTTTACCGGATCTATCACCACCCCATCACCACAAATTACATGGACCAAAAATACCACCTTCTGACATAGCGGGTATCCGACATTCGGAGAGCGATGCAGACAAAAAGTAGACCTACCATGCCCAACACGCCTTAGTTCTACCGCACGTACACAAGCATCTATCATCTCGTTATGGATCGGCTCAAACGCAGCACATAAACCACAAGGAGGAGAGCACGACTCTAAAATAATGATCAATAAAAAGAGTCGGATGATTCACCCAATTAACATAAAGGTTGGCACTCCTTTTTGAGAGTAAAATCCAGGATATAGGCCAAGATTCACTCAAGCAAATAGGGCCTACCCGATCCGGATTATAGAATTTTGTTAGCGATGAAATCAATTTCAGAAATTACAAGAGATGTATTCAAAATAAAAAAAACAACGATTGTTAAACCTCCACACAATACTACGCAAGAAAACACAAGAATGAGGGAAGAGATATTACCCAACCTGGATTCATGAACACACTAGATAAGGTGTGATAATCACTCTCTCCACGGATCCACCGACATCGCACCTAATGGGGCTACAACCTTCTTCCTTGGTGATAGTTTTACTTTCAAGACTACCTAAACACCTAGAGGGGGGGTGAATAAGTACTTTTCCTTAATTTAACTTTAGGCAGAATATAACTACAGTTCTTTGAATAAATCAAATATAACTAAGCTAACACAGCACAACAATCACAAATATACACACATCACAGATTACACACAGATTTATAGTGGTTCCCCAAGGTATAGGTACATCCACTTTCCCCCTTCACCTATCTAGCAGTATGCTAGAGTCGGCCTAACTTCTTCCTTTAACTCAGATCCTCAGATCCTACAACTCAGAATCCAGAAGGATTACTACAACTATGGCTAACAAGCCCTACCTAAGCCTTGCCACAAGGCCTACAACTAAGAGAATACCTTCTCCTACAACTCAGGCTAACAAGCCCTACCTCAGCCTTGCCTCAAGGCCTACAGCTCAGAGAATACCTTCTCCTACAACTCAGGAATAAACAGCCCTACCTCAGAGAATAAATCTCCTACACTCAGCCTTTATAAAATAGGCTTACAACTCAGATCTATGAATAGATCCTACAGAATTTGATAAGGAATTTTTGTAATCTCTTACCCCTGTTGAGAGAGAAGGGATAAGGACTTTCTTGATCAGCTTCTTGAAGATGTTGATGGCTGAAATCAACTTGATCTTAGCTTTCTTCAAAGCTTCTTGAATCTGAACTTAGTTGGGTTGATTTCCTTTGAATAAAACTAACTAGCAGCTTCCTTCTTAGTCTTTAGAAATAGATCTGAATCTTCTTGACAGATTGGTTCAGTATCTGCTTCTTGAGAAACACGTGATAGCTTCCTTCTTGTCTTCAAATGGCTGGATCTCTCTCTATCCAAAACCCTTGATGATACTTTTGAATTCTGATTGGATTCAACTTCGACAGAATCTGAATAGAAAACTACTTCAGATCGTCTTCTTAGATCTTCTCACGAAGATCTTCTTTATTACTTGTACTTTCTTGATCAGAGATTAGTGGTGACAGTACTTCTTCTCTATATATGTTGTTGTTTTTTCTTCTTCTGAATCCATCTATTTATAGACTTCATCCTTGGTAACTGGCTGATCCGGTTTATAACTAACTTCTAACAAGTCTGACAGCTTCAGTAAACCTTTTATAACCCACAGCTGTCAGGTCTTCAAACAGTTCTTGAGCCTTTGACTCTGTCAGCAAAGCGTCGAGTTTGTCTGTCATAAAGTGTCGAGACCATCTGTCAATATATGTCGACACAAGTGACTTAAGTGTCGACACAGCCTTTGGTGATGTCGACATACCCTCCTTGATGTCGATAAAGCTCCTTGATACTGCATCTTGAGAATGTGTCGACACTGATTATTTGTGTCGACACAAACACTTCACCATACATCAGTAATCAACTTGGTCTAGACTCAGCTGTGTATCTAAACAAGTCCTGTGTGTCGACACAGTTGTTGTAGACTCAGAACATAGTGTGTGTCGACACTTCCTCCAGGTGTCGACACAGTTGTTGTCGACTCTGCCTCTGTGTGTCGACACTGCCTCCCGGTGTCGATACAGTCGATGTCAACAATAATCTTCTATGTGTCGACACTGCCTCCCGGTATCGACACAAATTCTCTGAAGTGTCAACACAGTTATTTCCATGTGTTGACACGATCTTACTGAAGTGTTGACACAGCTTCCTCAGGTGTCAACACATGGAGTTAGAATATTTTTCCTGCATTATAGCACATTCTTAACCTGCACATATAAACTCAAAATAACATCAAATATACCTTGATGTATACCATTGAGCTAAGTGAGGCTTCTCCAAATCAGGTACACATTTTCCAATGTACCCAACAATCTCCACCTATTTGGAGAAGTCATAACACTTTAGCAAATGATATATACCACTTATAAAATAAACATGATGATGTATATAAGCATTATATGACAGGGTACTATATTAACAAAACACATATCATAGTTACATCACAGAATAAAGATGTAAAAGCAAATGATCACAGAACAATGTTTTGTATATCAACTCAAAAAGTTTGTTACAAAATGTTTACATTGATTTCTTTTAACAAACTATCAATTACATAGTTCTTAAATAAAAACTAGTAAAGCAAAGACTAAGGCTGGGCAGGCTCCTTGATTACTATCCCTTTTCCAGATATTATCTGAGCCTGAGCAGGAGATTCTGTATCTTCCATGGGCTTCTTGCCTTTCAGATAAACTTTCTTCAGTGCTTCAGCCTTGATCCTTTGTCTTTCAAAATAATGAAAGGGCTTGGGGAAATACTTGCTAGGTTCCTGAGTATTAGGAGGTAGCTTCCCCATCTTTGTCTTTCTCATGTGTTGAACTATGGCTTCTTGTCTAGCTTCATACTTTTTCCATTCATGCTCATTGTACAATTTTTCTCTTTCACATACTTGATCTTTGACAGCTTTCCAGGCAGTTAAAATGATATTGCTTGATGTGGGGCTCCACTGCTCAAAGTCTGGCTTTAATTCTGCTTGCTCTCTAAATCTTTTCTTTGATAATAGAGCATCTTGTTGAGCTTTCAGACCAGCTTTTGGCATATCAAACTTTTCAATAATAACATTTGTAACTGGTAGAGGAGGGTTGTACATAGACTCAACTTGTTGATGTATCATATCAATATTTGCAGGAGGGTAAATGACTTGGGCAACCTCAGGTTGATCACCTTCAAGTAGAATTGTTTGCACCCCTGACTCAGCCATATTATCATCATCACACAGGGGTGGATATCCAAGAGTGGCTCTAATGTTGTTACTTACCCATTTTGCTTGATCAAACCCAGCATAGACTAACACTCTCTCCCCCTTTATGACTTCTCTGGTCATATGATCTCTTAAGTCCTCCTTTTGAAATCTTATTTGCTCATCCCGATAGTTGATTCCATTTTTAAAGAATGACTTTAATTTTTGAAGTTTATCACTAATCAACTTCTCAGAGGATGTGATGGCAGTTTTAACTGCATCTAGGCAGTATGTAGCTTCTGATCATATTCTTCTTTTTCTTTATTCCTTGCTTCAGTCATTGTAACAACAGTGTTTGTGAACTCAGTGACTTTCACATTATGTGATTCAGTCAGATTTTCATTCATTCTTATTTGATTCTCAAGGACATAGACTTGTTTAACAACCATCTCATCCACTTGCTTCTTTATTCCTTCTTGTTGCTTGGCAAGAAATACCACAGCATTGCCTCCCTTGTGGAAGAAATTTATCATCTCTCTTTTATTCTGATTAACTTCAAATCTTATAGATTTTATCTCTTGAGCCAGATCAAATTGAAGTGCCTTCTGGCATTCATCCACATATTTTTTTCAGATGCAATCTCTGCTCATCCATTTTGACCTGTAAATTTATCATAAATTTAGTGTAATCAAAATCAGCAGTAGCTTCGTGAGTTGTTGTCTGGAGAACTTTCTTATAGCTGTGACTTCTTCTCTTGAAGACCATTAGCATTCTTTTCTTAGCCTCCCTGACCTCTACATTTTCAGACTCTGAAGTACTTTCAATATGAACTCTTTCTAGAGGAGTGGTAGGAATTTCTTTCTCAACACCATGTTGCTCCCCCTCAATATGAACTTGCTCCCACTCAACCGCACCTTGCTCCCCCTCAACCCAAAGGGTTTCCATTTTATCTGTTTCTCCTCCAATATCAAGAAACAACTCTTCAAGAGTAAATTCTTGCTGTGTAAGAGCAGGAGATTGTACTTTCTCAACAGCAGCAGCACCAGAAATATCAAGATCAGTTTGAGGAACAATGTCCTCTGATAAATTGATTCATTCTTCCTCTTGTATCTGTTCAGACTCTGGCTCCCCCTACACCTGTGAATTCTCACCATTATCCTGTACTTGTATACTTTTCAGCTCCCCCTGCACTTATGCAATTATAGTCTCTTCCTGGACTTGGGTAGTCACAGTCTGATCCTGAACTTGTGCTCTAACTTGCTCTTCCTGATCTTGTTCATCTTCATGACCATGCTCAGGCATCTCTTTTGAATGAACTCTATCCCACCTGGAGAATAACCTCATGTCCATTCTCCTCATGTGGTTGATCTCGGATCCAGGAATCTGTTGCATTACCTCTGGAATGATTCTAGCCAGGTACAGACTAAAAATTCTAGCCATGTTTGGCTTCTTGATTCCTTCATTGATTTTATAGAACAGTACAGCAGACCAATTTGTCTGAATCTTAAAGATCACCCTAGTCATCAGGCTGAACATATAGGCTGATATCCTATCATGGCCACCTGGTTTGTATAAGATCACCTTTCTTATTATTTCAGACAGGAATTTCCCCTGAGGATTCATTCCCTTCCTGTTGATGGTAGATCCTATCTTTATGGTTGGATCCAATCCACACCATTGAAGTGCCTCCCTGGTCCTTGAGGCTGGTACCTCTTCCTCATCTTGTATTCTTGGAAGATGCAGGATATTGCTCAATCTTTTCTGAGTCATCTTGACTCGTTCTCCATGGACGATTGATTTGATCTTTAATCTGGTTAAATCTACCGATGCAACCGTGTAGAATTCAAATACTTCTTTCTTCCATATTTTCGTAGGTTTAGAGACTAGATATTCTAATCCATTGTCTGTAACAAGAGAAATGACCTGTTTGATCTCCGATTCAGCATCATTGAATGCATGTCTAACCAACTCATATCCTTCATTGACGTTGTCTTCAACCTTGGGCACCATTGGAATGAAGAGAAAGCTTGATTGGAGAGGAGAGAGAATGTCGACACAAGGTTTTTGTCTCGAAACCCTGGTGAGCGTGTCGACAGAATAAGTTCTTGACCTATGTATACCCTTCTAATCAAAGAAGATCAAAAGGCGGGAAAAAATTGTCTAAAAGTGTCAACACTGTTGAAATGTGTCGACACAAACTTCTATGGTCTCGACCATGGCGCTAACTACTATGTGTCGACACCAATTGATGATATGTCGACACAAGAGATACTTATTAGTTCATCAAAATTTTGTGTCGACTCTTATTATAAGTGTCGACACAAAATCTGTAAGTGTCGACACCATTACTCTGGTTGTGTCGACACTACATTTCTGGATGTGTCGACTCTTTGTCCCTTAGGTGTCGACACATTTTCTCTGTGTTGACAAAATTTCCCTGAATTGTCGACATGAATTCTCTGTGTCGACACCTTATCACTGAATGTGTCGACACCATTTTACTTAGCCAATTTTTTTGGTAAAACTAACCTATGGTCAGCATTCCTAATTCAATTTTAAATCTATTAAATTTAGTTTCATCCAGAGGCTTAGTAAATACATCTGCAATTTGAAAATCAGTTTTAACAAATTCTAATGAGATGTCTTCCTTTTCTACATGTTCTCTAAGAAAATGGTATTTTATCTCTATGTGCTTAGTCATACTATGTGAAACAGGATTGTTTGCATTAGAAATAGCACTTTTAAAATCTTACCTGAATACCATAATCCCTTAGCTGATGCTGAATCCATAATAGTTGTGCATAACAACTTCCAGCTGCCACATATTCAGACTCAGCTGTGGATATTGCCACAGTAGTCTGCTTCTTACTGCTCCAAGATATCAATCTTCCTCCCAGGAATTGGCATGTACCTGTAGTACTTTTTCTATCTTCTCTACAGCCTGTAAAATTTGCATCTGAATAACCTGTTAGTAGAAAATCTCCATTCCTAGGGTACCAAAGGCCTAGATTAGGTGTGCCCTTTAGATATCTCAAAATCCTCTTGACTGCACAATAATGTGATTCTTTAGGGCATGCTTGGTACCTAGCACAGACACATGTTGCATACAAAATGTCTGGTCTACTAGTAGTTAGATATAATAGAGAGCCAATTATTCCTCTATACAAAGACTCATCTACAGGTTTACCAACATCATCTTTGCATATAAGCATACTTGTTCCCATAGGAGTTCTCATGGTGGAGGATGATTCCATACCATACTTCTTAATTAACTCCTTGGTGAACTTAGACTGGAATATGGATAAGCCATCATCAGTCTGTCTTACTTGGAGTCCCAAGAAGAACTTAAGTCCCCCCATACTGCTCATTTCAAACTTCCCTTGCATAATTTTGGCAAACTTCTTGCAAAGGTTGTTCTCTGTAGACCCAAAGATTATGTCATCTACATAGATCTGAACTAAGATTATCTTACCTTTAAGTTCCCTTAGGAATAGAGTTTTGTCTATTTTACCACTTGAGAATTTGTTCTCAATAAGGAAAGTAGACAGGGTTTCATACCATGCCCTTGGGGCTTGCTTTAACCCTATAATGCTTTCCTAAGTCTATAGACATAACCAGGTTCAAGAGAATCTACAAAACCTGATGGCTGCTCTACATAGACTTATTCTCTTAGATCACCTTTTAGAAATGCTGATTTCACATCCATTTGATATACCTTGAAGCCTTGATATGCTGCATAGGCAAGAAACATTTTGATTGCTTCCAGTCTTGCTACTAGGGCAAATGTTTGATCAAAGTCTATTCCCTCTTCCTGTCTGTATCCTTTTGCAACCAATCTTGCTTTATTCTTCACAATAACTCCATTCTCATCCAACTTGTTCCTAAAAATCCACTTTGTACCAATGATGTTATGGTCTTTTGGTTTAGGAACCAACTCCCAGACCTTGCATCTTCTAAACTGATTAAGCTCCTCTTGCATAGCATTAATCAAGTGTTGGTCTTGGATAGCTTCTTCAAATTTCTTTGGCTCCAGTTGAGATAGAAAACTTGAGTGCAGAACTGTATTCAGATTTCTACTTCTGGTTTGCACTCCATATTTTAGATCACCAATTATCTGATCTGCTAGATGATCCTTTAGATGTCTTATAGTTGGAGGTAGACTTCCTTCTGGCTGAACACCTCCAATTTCTTCATTATGCTGCACCTCTTGGTTGTCATCAGCTTCTAGAGAGTCTTGTACTCCCCCTGGACAGTAGCCAACATTTTCCAATACTTCATCTGCAGTTGAGCCTTCTGCAATGGAAAGCTTGTCCATCCTATTGCTTATACCTGTTGGACTGCATGAACTACAAGGCAACTCACTGTTGATTAATCTTGTTTCATCAAATACAACATGTACAGATTCTTCTACAACCTGAGTAATCAAGTTGTAGACTCTATAAGCCTTACTATTATTGTTGTACCCAACAAATATCCCATCTTGGGAATTTGGCAGCAAACTTAGTTAGATAAGACTTGCAATTGTTAAGGATATAACACTTGCAACCAAAGATCCTAAAATTGGATAAATTTGGTTTTCTACCTTTCATAATCTCATAGGGAGTTTTTTGTGGCACTTAGTGATAGAAGCCCTGTTGAGTACATGACATGCAGTGTTTACTGCCTCAGCCCAGAAATATTCTGGGAGAGAAGTGTCACTCAATAGAGTTCTACCAGCTGCAATCAATGTAGTATTCTTTCTTTCAGCAATATCATTTTTCTGAGGTGTTCTAGGTGAGGAGAATTCTTGAAAAATCCCAAACTCTTCACACAATCTTGTCATACTTTCAGATTGAAATTTAGTGTCATGGTCACTTCTGATTTTGACCACTGTACTGTCCATTTCATTCTGAATTTGTCTGACAAAACTGTGTAAAATACTTGGGATTTCAGATTTCAGTCTTAGAAACAACACCCAGGAATATCTAGAATAGTCATCTACAACCACAAAAGTGTAGACCTTTCTACCTAGACTATGAACTGGCATAGGACCAAAAAGATCCATATGTAAGAGGTATAGACACCTCACTGAATCCTTGTTTTCAAGGCTATGAAAGGAGGATTTTGTCTGCTTGCCCTTTTTACAAGCTGAACATATCCCTTCCTTTATACACTTAACTTGAGGACCATTCATCACTAACTCTTTACTAAAGAGCTGTCCAATTTTATTGTAGTTAAGATGAGCCAGCCTCTTGTGCCATTTGACACAATGAGATGCTTTCTCATCAGCTACAAGACAAATAGGAGAACCTTTGTTCTCATACCCAAAATCAAGACAATAAACATTTCTCTTTCTATACCCAGTCAATATGACCTTTTGATCACTTGACCTTCTGATATGACATCCATTCTTAACAAATGAAATGTCATATCCTAGATCACTCAGCTGACTTATGCTTATCAGGTTGTGTTTCAAACATTTTACATAAGACACTTGAGTGATGGAAATTTGGTTGGAAGAGATGTTACCAAATCCTTTGATTATTCCTCTTTCAGATCCGCCAAAGATTACTTTAGGCCCATCCTTGACAGATGTATACTCCTTCAGTAGCCCCTTCTTTCCAGTCATGTGCCTGGAACATCCACTGTCCAAGTACCACATAGGGGCATGACAACTTGGACTTTCCTGCAATACAGAATTACCTTCCCTTAGAACCCAAGTAAGTCTTGGGTCCTTGGTTCAAGTTAGCACCATTCATATCAAAACTACCAGCAGCTCTTCTAACTGGTAGACTGTTGTTCTTTCTGACACTTATGTTATGCCAGCAGTCTAAGGCAAAATTGCCTGTCTTGCCACAGCACCAGCATTCATACTTGTATCTAGGTCTAGATATATTTTTGATAGAAGAATTTCTGTTCTATGCTGGTGCTGCTGTAGCTACACCCACTGGTTTCTTATAACCATGGGGTTTATGAACATGGGCTGACTTATTGGCATTAACACCCTTGTTATTCAAAACATAAGTCTTATTATGACCATGAATGTTTTCAAGATCATTCTTGTTAGAAGGCTCATGCACCTTTATAAAAGCTACAGGGACTTTAAAATCTAATGGCTGAACTGGTGCTTTGCCCTTTCTCTTGAAATGGGCAGCCCTGGTGTTACCTTTATAGCGTATTCCTGCCTTACCCTTTTGAGCCACAAACTCATCTATTAAGGGTAAGACTGACTTTGGCTTAGAGTAACTAGCCACCAAATCTTTCTCTACTTGATGTCTGATTTCCAGACTTTTAATTAGATCATTTTTATATGTGATTGTACCCATCTGAATAATAGTAATAGTTTTCTGCTTAGCAACCTCATTCATTTGTTTATCCAATTCTTTCTCTAAACCAGATGCAGTCATCTTGAGATCTGCAATTTCCTTAGCCTGATTTTTGGCCAGGTTTTTTCTTTTCTTAAGAACCTGCAATAAGTCCCCATATTCATCTATCAATTGATGAATAACTCCTTCAGATTCTGATCCATCCTCATTACTCTATGAAGATGAATCTGACTCTGAACCAGTACTGTAATCAGAAATTCTAGAATTACTTTGTACCTTACTGGGACCAGGCTGGTCCTGACACTTGTTGTCTTCTGATTCAGCCATCAGTCCCATGCACTGATGGTCTTCTTGTTCATTGATGGAGTCCATCAATTGCATAAACTCCTCTTCTTCACTAGCTATATACAGTCCAATGTATGCTTTAGCTTCAAATTCTTACTCTGAGGAGGATTGATCTGCAAGACTCTTCTCCTTCTTAGCAATAAAGGATTTCTCCTTCTTTCCCTTTTATTGAGTCTTCTTTCTGTCTGCTGACTCCTTCCTCTTTTCTGGACACTCAGCAACCACATGTCCGAGCCTATTGCAGTAATAGCAAACAATTATTGATGTTGTAGCTTTGCTGGGCTTAGACCTGCTCCTTTCCTTTCTTGATGATTTTCTCTTTTGATAATAGTCATCAACTGGCTGTTATTTGGAGGGCCTTGAATTCCACTGCTTCTTCTTCAAGAACCTCTGAAACTGCCTTGTAAAAGCAGCAAAATCTGCATCTAAATCACTGCTATCTGAGTTCTGATTGTCTGAATTTTCTGAGATAACTTCAGCAACTTCCTTAGGATGTGATGGAGACATCCTCCTGCTCTTTCTAGTGGCTTCAACCTTGAAGGCCACTGACTTTTCTCTATGATCTCCTTTTGTATTTCTTTCTTCCTCCATCCTAGCCATTAGTTGCATTTCATATGATAGCAACTTTCCAAATAAGGTTGGAGGAGAAATGTCAGCTAGTTTGGCCAATTCTCTAATGGCACAAATCTTGGTATCCCAATCCTTTTTCAAGGATCTTAGGAATTTGTCATTCAGCTCATAAGTACTGAAGACCCTTCCATAGGACATCAGTTCATTCACTATCCTGTAGAATTTCTTGTAGCATTTAGATATGCTATCAGACTTCCCTTGTCTGAAATTCTCATATTCTTGATTGAGCATAGACTTTCTATCTTGTCTAACTTCTTCAGAACCCTCAATGTAGACAATCAAAGTGTCCCACATTTCCTTGGAGGTTTTGCAGTGAATCAGATTTTGGAAATTAGAATTATCTATGGCACTCACTATGATATTCTGAGCTCTCTTATCCATATTTGCCAATATAATCTTATTCTTGGTCATTTTTGAAAAATCTTTGGGAGTTCTCTGATTTTCATCTAGTGCAGACACATTCATTTGGATATATGGACCTTCTTTTACTGTGATATATATCCTTGGGTCAGAGGCTTCCATAAACAATCTAACCCTTTCTTTCCATATTCATAAAATCTCTTTCCTGTAGATGGGTAATTTCATTGACCCTAATTCCTTGTGATTCTCTCCAGAACCCATTTTCTTGATTCTTGATTCTGCCTTAAGGATCTAACTCAGACTGTTAAGTCTTTCTTTGATCAACCTCCCTCTGATACCACTTGATAGTTTTTCTTTCAAGACTATCTAAACACCTAGAGGGGGGGTGAATAGGTATTTTTCCTTGATTTAACTTTAGGCAGAAAATAACTACAGTTCTTTGAATAAATCAGATATAACTAAGCTAACACAGCACAGCAATCACAAATATACACACATCACAGATTGTACATAGATTTATAATGGTTCCCCAAGGTCTGGGTACATCCACTTTCCCCCTTCACCTATCTAGCAGTATGCTAGAGTCGGCCTAAATTCTTCCTTTAACTCAGATCCTCAGATCCTATAGCTTAGAATCTAGAAGGATTCCTACAACTCAAGCTAACAAGCCCTACCTCAGCCTTGCCACAAGCCCTACAACTCAGAGAATACCTTCTACTACAACTCAGGCTAACAAGCCCTACCTCAGCCTTGCCTCAAGACATACAGCTCAGAGAATACCTTCTCCTATAACTCAGGCATAAACAGCCCTTCCTCAGAGAATAAATCTCCTACACTCAGCCTTTATAAAATAGGCTTACAACTCATATCTATGAATAGATCCTACAGATTTTGATAAGGAATTTTTGTAATCTCTTACCCCTGTTGAGAGAGAAGGGATAAGTACTTTCTTGATCACTTTCTTGAAGAGGCTGATGGCTGAAATCAACTTGATCTTAGCTTTCTTCAAAGCTTCTTGAATCTAAACTTACTTGGGTTGATTTCCTTTGAATAAAACTGACTGGCATATTTCTTCTTAGACTTCAGAAATAGATCTAAATCTTCTTGACAGATTGGTTCAGTATATGCTTCTTGAGAAACATGTAATAGCTTTCTTCTTGTCTTCAAATGGCTGGATCTCTCTCTATCCAAAACCCTTGATGATACTTCTGAATTCTGATTGGATTCAACTTCGACAGAATCTGAATAGAAAACTACTTCAGATCGTCTTGTTAGATCTTCTCACGAAGATCTTCTTTATTACTTGTACTTTCTTGATCAGAGATTAGTGGTGACAGTACTTCTTCTCTATGTATGTTGTTGTTTTTTCTTCTTCTGAATCCATCTATTTATAGACTTCATCCTTGGTAACTGGCTGATCCGGTTTATAACTAACTTCTGACAAGTCTGACAGCTTCAGTAAACCTGTCATAACCCACAACTGTCAGGTCTTCAAACAGTTCTTGAGACTTTGACTCTGTCAGCAAAGCGTCGAGTCTGTCTGTCATAAAGTGTCAAGACCATCTGTCAATATGTGTCGACACAAGTGACTTAAGTGTCGACACACCCTTTGGTGATGTCGACATAGCTGCCTTGATGTCAACACAGCTCCTTGATACTACATCTTGGGAATGTGTCGACACTGATTTTTTGTGTCGACACAAACACTTCACCATACATCAGTAATCAACTTGGTATAGACTAAGCTGTGTGTCGACACAGTTGTTGTAGACTCAGAACATAGTGTGTGTCGACACTGCCTCCAGGTGTCGACACAGTTGTTGTCGACTCTGCATCTGTGTGTCGACACTGCCTCCCGATGTCTACACAGTCGATGTCAACTATAATCTTCTGTGTGTCGACACTGCCTCCCGGTGTCGACACAAATTCTCTGAAGTGTCGACACAGCTATTTCCATGTGTCGACACGATCTTACTGAAGTGTCGACACAGCTTCCTCAGGTGTCGACACATGAACTTAGAATATTTTTCCTGCATTCTAGCACATTCTTAACCTGCACATATAAACTCAAAATAACATCAAATACACCTTGATGTATACCATTGAGCTATGTGAGGCTTCTCCAAATCAGGTACACATTTTCTAATGTACCCAACACTTGGAGTCACACCGAAGGAAACCACGCCGGAGTTGCACCAATGTCGGTTGGAGGGAGCAAGGAGGCGGCGACTTCACACAACTAGGCGACGGCTATGGAGAAACCCCATGGCCGAAACTCTCAAAGAGGGTTTAGGTTTTTTTTGTTCTCTTCTTCTCATTCTCATAAAAGGGGGCTCTTTATATAGGAGTTACAAAAAGACATCTAACATTCCAAGATGGAGATGAAATCTCATCCATCCGAGCGGCTAAATACACACCAAATGTTTTGTTAAATGCAGGAAATAATTGCTACAAAGTCCCTAAATGAATATAAAATTTTTAACCAAGCTTGGAATAGTTTTATATTCTCACATATAAAAATAAAAGTAATTAGTGCATGATATTTTAATTAAAAAAGTCTTCAAATGGGCTTAGCACGCCGCGGGCGCAGGTTGTACCGTTGTCTTCTATTTGTGTCATCATGGCTCCGAAGTGAAAGTGAGTGTAAGATCAACCCTTCACTCTAAAGGGGGTGAATAGAGTGTTTTAAAATAATTATGCAAATTTAAAAATTACTTTAGCAGTGGAAGACTTAATTTACATAGTGTATAGTGCTTAACAGTAATCAGAATAAAACAAATACAAGAAGCAAATCCACAGCACACAGCAAACAAAATAACAAGCAACTAGAAGACACAAGGAACTATAGTGGTTTCCCAAAACCAGGGTACATCCACTCTTCTACCACCCTTGGTAGGAATCCACTGCAGGATGAGTTGATCAAGTGCCTTGGGCACCAATGATCTATTGATAAGGTGCTCAAAAACCAAACCAGATTTTTTGATCAGGTGTCATGCCACCACTGAGTTTTGATCAGGTCTCAGAAACAAAAACAAAACTTTTGAAGGGAGTTTAAAGAAACCTTTTACAGTAAAGAAAAAGAAAAAGGTAAGGTTGTCTTCTCTGTCAAGAATCAGAGAGAAGCACAAGTGGATGTTGATGTTGTCAAAGCTCCCCCTGAGATTAGCAAGAGTTCAGGAATTGAAGCTTTGCAAGGGTGATAGGTCTTCAATGAAAAGAATGCTCCAGTAAAAGATGATTTCAACAAGGACTAAAATGTGTATTGTCTGGACTATGAATGATGAAGACTTGAGAAACTTTGAATCAGAAGGAATTAGAAAGATTAGAAGTCTTTTTTTAAGTTATTGATCTTCTAATAATTCTACTTCTCTGAATCATAAAGTGAATTCCAGTCTTCAAATCTTCTAGATAGCCGTTAGCAGAATCATAAATGCTTTCCTTCAATATCAACTGTCTTTGGAGGAAAAACCTAAATAACATTCCTTCTTTGTTTCCTTGAAATTGGATCCAGATTTAATATAACGGCTAAAAATCTTCTTCAATAAATGCTCTGACATGAAGACATTTGAAATGCTTAACAAACTGACTGAATTCCATAAATTGTCAATCTCAAAAGATAATCGTCGATCTGAGCTCAACTATCATCGAACTGAGCTCAGAGATATTGGAATTGGTCTTAGACAGATAGCGTCGATCTGAGCTCAGAGATCGTCGAACTGAGTTCGACGCCTCGTCGACCTGAGCTCAGAGATAGCCGAACTGGGTTCGACTCTTCTTCGATCTTGTAACACCCCTATCCATTGCATGCTATATAGCAGTAGGTCCGGCCGGGGCCCGACGCCATATATTACAGACAGACCGAAGGGTTACAGAATGAAACCATTCTCCCAAACATAAACGTCCTACACAGAACAACTAGCGGAAGTTTTTAAGTAGTTGAAAGAACCCAATATAATAAAACGTGTATCATGAATGTCCACTAACCACATTTGGAAAGAAATACCACAATACATAAAAGTACCTTGCCATATGTCCTTACAAATGTTCACTTAACAACAGAGTGTTTTACAGACATCGGCTCGCAGGCTGGCCACACATGACAGAAATAAAGTAACAGTTCACTTGGGCCTTCGAGGGCCTGCACAGTAGCTTGGGCTTCAACCCGCTATTTGGTACATGGCTCCACCGCACCTGCAAGCAACATTCCACCGCACGGTGGCAAACAAAGCCATGGTCAGCTAAAGCTGACCAAATTATAACAACCTCGCCCCTTATTCGGGATAGCGGTGCTCCTTCCCTGCATTTCATTAGCCCAGTTAAACAATTAAGTGCATAAGTATAATTTGCCACAATTGTAGGCTCGCTCGACCCAACACCCCGTGCACTCAGAGCACATTCTCAATGAATCCGGTCAATTCTGTGGCTTCACTACCATCCAAATATCCTAGTGAAAGTACAACCTAGCACAGTTCACCACAGGTGGAGGCTTGCACGGCCGCCCACCCCGTGCACTAAGGGCACATTGACGGTGTATCAGACTTCCCTGATACCACCTCTATTCAGAGGTCCTTGACTTGGCGTATTACTTTGAGCATTTCAGTCTTTACGGCCCCTGGTCTGAGACTCTAATTATACCATCGACAAGAGCCAATTTCCGATACTCTCATGTCAAGTCTACATAACGCAGATACAACTCCACCATTTCCCATTGCGCAAGTCGCCCTACCGTCTCCGAACACCATAGTACTCATGGCCAAACCTGTAGGGCTCGGGTCGGTTTCGCCTTTCCTGTTCGGCTCCCTGGACTAATAATTCTGAACCCCATGGGCTCACCATTTTACAAAGAAAGACCCTACATGTCTCCTAGAGACAGGCCTCGCATATACAATCCCAATTATACAAGGTTAGCCCTAAACCATCTAGTTGGCAGGAATGCGTTTCCGTCCAGTTTTCCTGGTGCACTTTAGAGTTAATCCCCAAGGCTCCCTTTTGCAATCTACCATGTAGAAAACCCGAAGAACAACACATTATGGAATCTTCTCCGACAATCAATACACAATGCAACATCACCCATCCAGACAAACACGTTTGGGTAGGCTTCACACACAATGCTTATGCCCGTACTTCGATTTCGGACTCTAAACAAGGGGGACTTCACATATCTACTACAAGGAACACATCGCACTCACCGCACATTCGCGGGAGCGGGTTTCCCATCCAGAAAGGAAGAGGACTTCACATGTCCAAGTTGAGAATCGTTACCCTTGAAGTCAGCTTTGGAGCCATAAGAAACTAGTCGGATGGAAGGCTTCGCGATGGAATTCCCTTCGCAGATCTGGTCTCGGATCTCAAAATGGCGCTCCGAAGCTCCACCGGCGGCCGGATTCCTCCTCTCCCTATTCCTCTCTTTCTAACTCCTTAGAAAGAGAGAGTTATGGATGAAAATGAGGAGTTAATCCCCATTTCCGAACTTAACCCAGCAGCAATGCACCAGGGCCGTCAGATCACACTTAATGAAAACGGGCGGCATGGATCTAGCTAAAAAGTCAATAAAATAAGCCGAACACGGCTTTGCACATGGCCGTTTTCCTGGTCGTGTGCCTTGCTTGCACAGGCAGTCGTCGCTCTAGAACAGGACACGGGTTGAGACACGTTCGTGTTCCAACCTGACACGCCCGTGTCGGGTCATCGAGACGCCCGTGACTAGGGGCGTGTCACGCATAACCGCCACGCCAACCATCACGTCTCTTGGTGGATACGGGTAAGCACACGCCCGTGTAGAAAGGAACACGCCTGTGTCGACTAGTACATGCCCGTGTAACCCGGCCGTGTATACCCTGGTTTTCAACCCGAGAAGAACACGGGTGAATACACGCCCGTATCACCCCTAACACGCCTGTGCCATTACTGTTCAAAATCGTGTTTCCTGCCATGTCCTTTCCTGGACACAACCCAGCCAGTATAGTAAGACACGGCCTTGGACACGCCCGTGTCCTAGGCCGTGTGCCCCTAATTAGGCACCAAAAATTCTTTAGGATGCGATCAGTTCGTTTACGAATTCCGTGGCATTACAAATCTCACTCCCTTTAAAGAATTTCATCCCGAAATTAGGTAAAAGTATACAACCTAAGTTTTACCCAAGCGGAATTTCTCTGTGTATTCCTCCAACATAATCTTCTCTCCATGACCGCATTTATTTCAACGGATTTTAACCATTCAGAAACTTCCTATTGCGGCGTCGCGTGACTTCAAAGTCTTCAATACATACAGGCTAGACCTTCAACGTCATCTCACAATCAAACGGCACCTGACTGACCGCAACCACATGCAAAGGCTCTAGCACTGCCTTCCGCAACCCTGATATGTGGAAAACATCATGTAGCCCACTCAAGTTCACTGACAACTTCAGTCAATACTCTGCTTCACCACTCCGCTCCAGGAGCTCAAACAGTCCAAGGTACCTCAGACTCAGCCTCCTCAGGCGTCGAGCTCGCAAGACACAATTGAACGGCTTGATTTTGAACTATGCTCAATTGGCAACAACAAACTCCACGTTCCTATACTTTGGCGTTATAGTATTCTGCTTGTCTGTTGTGATCGATCTGCTACCATTTTTGAACTTTATGTACCGTTGAAGTGGCATCTTCCACTATCTGACATTTGTACAACATCGACTCACCCGTCTCCAACCAAGATGACGGCGTGCGACCTTTTTCTCCCATACAAGGTCTCGACAGGCACCATTTGTTTACTCGCCTGGTAGCGGTTGTTTTACGCAGACTCCACCATGCACATGCGATCTTCACATGGGTTTCCGTAATCCGAGACGCACACACAAAGCATGTCCTCCATTGTTCTGTTGACCCTCTCGGTCTGACCATCCGTCTGCGGATGGAATGCTGGGCTAATACTCAGCTTAGTTTCCAACAATTTATGCACCAGCATGTTATCGTTGGACGTGAAGCGTTCATCTCAGTAACTTACAATACTGCGGGGTGCACAATATAACCGAACTATGTTATCCATGTAGAGTTTGGCTAACTTTTCACCGGATCATCCCTTTTTAGTCTTGGCCACCAGAACAACTTCTTCAATCCTCTAAACATTTTGTGGAGCCGCGGTGAATTGAGTACTTGGTATGATGAGCCTCGTACATCAAGTCCTGCCGCTGAATCTCCACACTTGGGGCGCACAGACGACTGTCCTTCTACCACAGTCCGTCTTCAAAAACATATTAGGGATTTGATCTATCAAATGCATCATCCGTGATCTGCTTGTCCATGCAAGAGATCTCCAATATCTCCAAAACTTGCGCAAAGATGTATGTTGAAGGTGTTGTCCCCCAATAAATCCATCCACCTCCGCTAACACAAGTTTAAATCCTTTTATCCAATAAGTACTTCAGACTCCTAAGATCGATTTAGGTACCGACCTTCCCACCGTTTAGGTAGCGCCTTTCAAGCTTCAGGGCGAATATCACGGTGATGTAGAAAAGATCACGGCAGTGAACCGGTCGCACAAGTAATAAAGTTTGGGAATAAATCCCCGAGTGTCGGTCTCTTGAGGAACACATTAAGGTGGAGTTAATTTCGAGGAGGACTTGAGATAGAAGTCCTCGGGTCGGAGGAAATGAAATGGGGGTTTTGATGGTTGCGATAAAAGAAAGTAAAAATCTATCAACTACTCCTATGCAATGCCGATATGCAAAGCTTCGCTAGGCGGGTTGAAGACTAGTCGGGACGCTAAGCACCGAGTCGCTAGGTGGATGGGAGAGTAGGCTAGCGGATGAGGTGTTGAGAACGGCGGAATGAGGGTCATAAGCACCTCTTCGCTACGCACGCTTCTAGCAATTGCTAGTGCGGCAAGGATGGATGGTGGTGGATGGAATATGGCGCACCTCAAGCAAATATAACAAAATTACACTAACTCATATAGACATGAATAAGTGAAAATTGTTAATCAAATGTAATAATACTTCATCAATACATGGAAATTAAACTAAACTAACAACAACAAATTAAGAGAAGTGTGCGAAATCGACCGGGTCCGAAGCCTTATTGAGGGTTCACGGTTGGAATCCCGGGTTGTCAATCTGAGTCCAAGCTCGGTCCTCAACTGCGTCCGGGGTAGAGGAGGCTGTCACTCACTCCCAGTGGCCCGTCTTCTTCGTATCACGCTGCGGAAGATGGAAGCACATACTCCTCCTAGCTTGGTGGAGGAAGCTAGGTCAAATATCCCTTGAAGCTCGAGGATGAAGGAGGAGGCCGAGAGGAAGCTTCGGCTATGATTTGGCGTTGAAAGCTTGCCCGGAGCACCTCCCTATGGTGTAAGATGAAGGACGACGGTGGAAACCCTCCTTGGAGACGAAAATGGCGAAAAAACGGCGGACTTTAGCGAACTCCCCAAATTAGGGCGGAACCTGCGTATTTATAGATTACAGAAATTACAGCGCGCACGATCACTGGCGCACGACCAGTGATCGTGCGCCCTGTGGTCAGTGATAGCGCGCGAAGGCCAGGCAGAACTACAGGAAAAAGTGGAATCAATGCGCACGATCAATGGCGCACGACCAGTGGTCATGCGTACTGAAGTCAGTGGTCGTGCGATTGCCCCGACAGAACTTTAGAAAATGGGGAATAGTACGCACGATCAGCGGCGCACGACTAGTGGTCATGCACATTACAGCCAATGATCTTGCGCAGTAAACCTGTTTCCAAATAATCCCGGAACACGCACACGACCCCTAAACCCAGCACTGATATGTGCAGACATTCCAAACAAGCACATAACAGAGTACAATAATAGAAGAACACAAAATAAACACAACCACGGGCCAAAAGTGCACTTCCTAAAGAAATAAGGATAATATGAAATATGAGCGATAACGAACTAAAAGTGAAGTGCAAGCATACGAAAACAAGCCCAGATTAGTCCGAAAATCATTATATAATTAGGACTCATCACACGGCCCCTAACTCATAGTCATGGACCAGATAAAATCTCTCGCGTACCCCCAATTAACACGAGCTAAATGTTATTACACTCCCATGCTGGAGCAGAACACAATACAAGCCACTACCCCACGCAACGCGGTAAAACTCAACTCCTTCAGTTCTACTCGGTGAACATGGAATAGTTACCGAGGTCAACCGACTTTGCAGCTCTTCGAAAGCTTGTGCGCACTCCAGCGACCACACAAACTTTTGAACTTTATTTGCCAAAGTCGTGAAGGATAATGCTATCCGCTAGAGGTTCACTATGAAATGTCTGAACTAGCCAGCCAGTCCTATAAACTTCGGACTTTTCGCCAACGAAGATAACACAAGCCACTCACATATCGCAAGTATCTTTGATGGGTCCACCACGATACTTTCTCCGCTCAAGACGACCAAGAAACGCTATTGAGGGTAATGTGCCGTCGCACTTGTAGAATTTGGCATACAAATGATTTCTCCTTAACTCCTCCAATAACAAATCCAGATGCTTGGAATAATCACCCTCATACCGAAAGTATACCAGTAAGTCGTCGATAAAGGTTATCACGAACTGGTTTAGGTACTCACTGAACGCCCTATACCTCAAATCCATACGACGGATGGCACATTCGTCAGCTCAAGCGACATAATGATGAACTCGTAATGCATATATCATGTGTTGAATGCCGTTTTGGGAATATCACTTTCCCTTAGTGACAAATAATAATATCCGGATTTTAGATTCAACTTGAGTACACACTTGACCCATTGAGTTGATTGAATAGATAATCACTTCTTTGGATTAATTACTTATTCTTTTTTCGTTAATTATCAACTTCTAGCAACCATTTCAGAGTTATAAGTTTCCATTATCTTTTTAACAAGGGAACCGATGTGCTCCAAGGCAATAAACTTGGACACACAACCTGTTCTACCAGCTCTTGAAGTAATACTTCTGTTCCGAAATCTCAAAACCATAGCTGGTACCAAACTGACCACCTTACATTTGAAATTGATGTAAGCACGCTGCTCCGAGAGCCAATCATTCCAAAGATTACATCGAACTCTCTAAACAGCAGCATCGATGCTTGCAAGTCAAAACTCCTGACTCCCTAACTGTAACTTCAAACAACAGACTCTATTCGGGTGTAAAGAGTACCCGTTAGGCAGCGGTACTCTCGATTTGTCTTTAGTCATCGAAGAAGGAACTCCGATGCATGATACACGTCCTTTAGGCAAAAAGGAATCGGAAGTTCCCAAAACGAACAGTGTTTTTGTCGTACATTCAGAAAATCAATACTAATCCTATCATGACCAAACATAGGCTAATATGCGTAAGGCAACAAATATCTAAAACTGACATACCAGAAATTAAACCATACCTGTCACCATGTCAGTATATTTCATAACCTCCTGATGGCCAAAGTTGTATCCTCTAGGTTGGGATGGAGCATACTGAGGTGTAGCAAACTCCAACCCCTTGCCCTTCTCTTCGTTAGTCGCTCTTGGCTTCTTCTCGGACATCAGATGTCCGCTTCGACACTCTCGGGCAAAGTTTCCCAACTTTCCACATCAAAAGCATGCATCCAGGTCTCGGCCAATAATTGTTCCAGACGCACCAAAATAAGGAACTAGACCCGCCCTCCTTGCCTTCTTACACCATCTACGGAAAACGGACTTCGAGGTGGGTAGCATCCTGAACTCTGTCTTCTCCGCACTGGATTCTTTCTTCTCTTGGACTCCCTTCACAGCTATCTCTGTCCCTTGATCGTCCTTACGACAATCTCAGGCAAAGTGACTAAACCATCCACATTTATAATAGTAATATGGAGTTTGACTAGCAGATACGTCAGGCCTCACCTTACTCCTCTTTCGGTGTACAGACTTTGCGAGATCTGGGGAGTTTGGTAACCTGCACCCTGACGTCTGGTTGATTCTGTCCAGATCTTCTTCAAAAGTTCTAGCCGCCTCCACTAATGCTCGGAATCCAATTAGCTTTGGTCCTACAAGTAGCAGTCGTTATTCATCACGCAGACCGTTGTATAATCTATGAACTATAGTCTGCTCGATCTCCAGATCAAACCATGGGTAACGCCTTACAATAAGAAACGCCTGCAAATACTCCTCAACTGAGTGTGTACCCTGCACCAAAAGCATTTTCAATTGCTGATCCAAAGGTTTTATACATGCTATTTGTTCCATCACACCACTCGGTGTTGAAGTAACCCCAGGGATAGGGGGCTGCACTTGCCCTCCAAGTTATGCGTTAGTCACCGTGAACACCACTTCAACTACCCTTCTTATGGTTTCAACAGAAAGCAGGGTCTCAGACACGTTGTTAAGTGCACTAATCTCCGTGGAGCGCTGGCCTTACAACTGCCCCGCACCACTCGTAGTCCCCTATAAAGCATAACTATCGATTAGGCGACATACAAATTGCTAAAAGCAATCATTGGAACACTCAGGTTCCTCAAAAACAAGTGTATTTTCATTCCTAAGTGGACATTCATGGGTTATTTATGTTATAACGATGACGCACATGCATGTGCTCACCACCCCTTAAAAGAATTCGCCCACGAATTCCAATAAGCAAGGCCGCAACTGGTAGTCTGATACCAAATTATAACACCCCTATCCATCGCATGGTATATAGTAGTAGGTCCGGCCGGGGCCCTACGATATATACTACAAACAGACCGAAGGGTTATAGAATGAAACCATTCTCCCAAACATAAATGTCCTACACAGAGCAACTAGCGGAAGTTTGTAAGTAGTTGAAAGAACAAAATATCATAAATCTTGTATCATGAATGTCCACTAACCACATTAGGAAAGAAATACCACAATACATAAAAGTACCTGTCCTTATGGACTTACAAATGTTCACTTAACAACAGAGTGTTTTACAGACATCGGCTCGCAGGCCGGCCACACACGACAAAAATAAAGTAACAGATCGCTTGGGCCTTCGAGGGCCTGCACAGTAGCTTGGGCTTCAACCCGCTATTTGGTACTTGGCTCCGCCGTACCTGCAAGCAACATTCCACCGTACGGTGGCAAACAAAGCAACGGTCATCTAAAGCTTACCAAATTATAACGACCCCGCCCCTTATTCGGTATGGCGGTGCTCCTTCCCTGCATTTCATTAGACTAGTTAAATAATTAAGTGCATATGTATAATTTACCACAGGTGTAGGCTCACTCGGCCCAACACCCCGTGCACTCAGGGCATATTCTCAGTGAATCCGGTCAATTCCGTGGCTTCACTACCATCCAAAAATCCTAGTGAAAGTACAACCTAACACAGTTCAGCATAAGTGGAGGCTCGCACGGCCGCCCACCCTGTGCACTCAGGGCATATTGACGGTGTAACATCCCATTTCCGGCTAGAACCCTAGGAGTCGGTGGGTCGTGACAGAACCCTAGGAAGCCCAAAAAATTGAAATACATCGACCGAGATTTCGGGTCACGGGTTGGTCACGCCCGTGACCGACCCGTCACGCCCATGACCTAGGGGGTGACTCTATCGACGATCATCGATCTCAGGGAGACGATCGTCGGGCGCAGAATTTTTCAACTCGGGCCTGTCACGCCCGTGACCTATGTGTCACTCCAGTGACCTAGGGCGTGACACCTTCGACGCTCGTCGATCTCGGCGGGACGATCGTCGACGCGCAGAATTTGCGTCATGGCCCTGGCACGCCCGTGACCCAGGTGTTACGCCCGTGACCAAGGGCATGACCCCTTCGGCGATCGTCGATCTCAGCGCGATGATCGCCGAGCGCGGATTTTGCCTCAAGACCATATCACGCCCGTGACCCATATATCACGCCCGTGACCTAGGGCGTGACCACCCTTCGACGATCGTCGATCTCCGTCCGACGGACGTCGACCCCAGATTTGGTCACTCAGGCTTGTCACGCCCGTGACCCATGTGTCACGCCCGTAACTAAGGGCGTGACCACCCTTCGACGATCGTCGATCTCAGTTCGACGATCGTCGATCCTAGAATTGACCACCCGGGCCTATCACGCCCGTGACCTATGTGTCACGCCCGTGACCAAGGCCGAAACGTCAGCCAGACTGGAAATTTGGGTAACCGACGTTGTAATCAATTATGATTATGGGAAGTTACACCAGGAGTATTTATGGTCGTTTCCTACTCTGATTATTTAATAAATTAAGTAAATGTTGGTCCAATAGGAAATCGCCACCTGGAAAACATCTCTTCGTTTCCAGCATTTCAACTGCCTCTACCATAACCGAAACGTCATTAAGAGAAATATTAATGGCCATGAACGTTTCATCCTTTCCCCTTCCCACTTTATGATCTATAAAAGACTCCTAAGAGCAAGAGGAGAAGGTTACATGCTCAATTAAACGGATTCAGATTCCCCCCTTGCTGATGAAGAATTTCCGGCGACGCCACCACCGCGCCAATGGCTTCCCAACGGTCTGCACGCCTCCAGCCTGCGAACCAGGTCCTCCCCTCCCTCTTCTTCTGCGGATAGATCTTAAAAATTGTTAGGAGAGATATCGGGCTCAAAAGAGCCAGATTGGGTGAGCGTTTCCATGGTTTTCCGAAAATTCATGGTTGCGGGTTTGCCAGAAACCGCTTCTCCGGCGGCCGTGCCGCCGCTCGACGGTAGCCCTCACCTCAACAGAGGTGGTGGTGGTGGTGGCCGGCCGGGGAGATGGCTGGGTGGTCGGGAAATAGCTTTAGAAAAGTTACAGGAATAGTCGTTTTCTGGTTCTGTTCGGGTTCGGGTAAAGAAGAAGATGAACAGTGTTATTTTTATCATATTATATATTGTATAATTAGGAATTAAATTCCTTTACTGTACATTAGGTTAAAACTGAAAATTATAGCCCGTAGGGGCTGAAAAAAAGTGGTCAACATAGAAAATGTATCCCTTGAAGTCTACCTTAATTCAAAATTGATTTCACTCGATTTGGAGTCCTGGTTAGACCACAGCACCCTTTTTGGTGAGGTCTATCCATAGGGCTGTCCTGACCTTAGAAAAATTCCCCACTCCAATCCAGTCATCAAAATGACTTGAAATTTGGGGTGTGGCCTAATGTTACCTATATCTAGGTGCTATCCAAAAATGAGTATTTTTGGAGAATGTTTTAAAATAGTTTTTAGAAAAATTTAATAATCCTATCATAAATTAATTAGATGGCTAAATGACTTCCAAACCCTCCCAAATTTTGGTGAGTGGTCCCTGGGTTTATCATAAGGTTCTGGTAAAAGTTTCATCTCATTTGGAGATGTTTTGAATAGGGTTGTGTTCAACCCTAGGATGATCCTTATTGGATAATTTAGGATCAAACATCCCCTTGGTATTTGAGTGGCCATATCACCTCAACAGGGGCTGATATTTTGGTCACTGACTTTTTAGGGCACGAAACACCCTCCAAGGGAGTTTGAAGTGGTTTTGTGTAGGGTAGCCCTAGAACCCTAGGGAAAATCCCATAATGGTGGCTTTTGGGGTTGTGAAGGTCATGGGGTCAAATGACCTTGGACTGACTAAAAATTTGGTGGAGAGAACCATAAGGCCAGTATAGTTCTCTGGACAAAAGTTTAGGGTATTTGGAGACAGCTAGGCCACCTAAAATCCTAACCCTAGTTTAGGTCACCAACTTTAATTTGAATTATTAAGCTATCTAATGAACTTCAAATCAAATAAAATTTGGGCAAAAGGATTTTCTGGTCAAAGATAACCATGATATAATTTTGTTGAGATTTTTGGATTAATTTATACAGTACTTCATTTACAACTCTAATTGTGCCCTAGATATTTATTTTGATGATTATTGAATTTTTGTTCACTGGAATATTATGAAACCTTGGATTAGGGCATCTTATAGCATGTTACACCTTCAGTATTTTTCTTGGAAATTTTAACTAATTATTTCTAGTACATACTTCTTTAATGTATTAATTGTGATTTGTAGTCAAAAATACAAATGATGTCCAATTACTATTTGGAAAATTATGAAATTGGGTCAGTGGGTGTTTCAAATTATGTTAGTGATCTTATAATTTTCTCTGGAATTTTAGATGAATAAAAATAGTACCTCCTTCATTAAGTTAAGAAAATTAGTACCTTGCATTAAAATAAATTCAGAGTTTAAATATTGGAGAAAAATATGGTACTTAGTTTATGATGGTTACAGGTCCCTATATAGCTTCTATAATTTTGTTGGAATTTTTGGATATATATTTACAGTACTTCCTTCATAATATAGTAAAAGTGGCCTAAAATGGTAAATTAGGAAATGTAGGCCTAAACACCTCTGAAGTTTCTCAAAAATTGGAATTGCTGTTTAAATGTCTCACATAAATTTTACTGATTTTTTGATGATTTATTGTTGGCTCATTATTGCACTTCATGTTCATACTAGGGCATTTGGAATCTTACAATAAATAAATTAAATACCCGATAAATAGAAAAATTTGGAAACCTTGGATTTAGACTAATTATGTCATGATAGACCTCCAGTAAATATTATATGAGATTCGGAAGACAAATTGGAGTACCTCCCCTTATACTCCTCATGTACCTTAGGATGGTCTGCATATAGTAAAACCACGGAAACTGAACTAGAGTGGGTAATGAACTTGGAAGATGGAATTTTGGTAGTTTGCTGGTTTGGATAGGGTGAGTTAAATCAAGTTCATTATTGGAAGTCAGGATAAGTAGAGTGCGAGACTGGTTAAGGATAAGTGGCGTACGGGAACGACGAAAGATCGTCCACCCCCGGTAGGAATGGAAGAGTCTTAATACTCTAGGCTTAGATCTAAAGTAACTAAAAGGGGATCGGGTTAAGGGAGATCAACCAATAAAAATAAGTGCCTTGCGAAAGGGAACTTCGGGCTGTAATGCCGCCGTCTTGGTTCCTAGTGCCCCTTGAGAGCCCTTCACGGGGTATGCCGGGGGCAGTCCTGGGCTAACGTAAACCGTAGGAATAATAAATTAAAAGAGCAACTAGTATAACTAGGGTTGCACATACACACTCCTCGATAGCTAGGAAGGTAGAATAAGTTTCTTTGGTTGCCATTCAGACGGTAGCTCTGAAGGTAGATGCACGGACGGGATAGTCCGGGGGGCCGAGGGCTCGAGGGTTGGAGTACAGAATAAAGGTGGTGGGTCTTCGGTATCTGATTGTCGTTCACACCGACATCGGTACGCTGACTCGGCGGTGTGAGACACTTAACCAAAGAAAGTCTGGTGAGTACAGCCAGCATTAGTACGCGGATACTCAAGGTTGTGTTCTTCTTGGGGCGTACGGAATGGCTAAGCCCGGTAGTGTGGATACCCGCCTAGGAGTGGGGGCCCGACCCACTATCTCCGTTTGTTACTACAGAGGTTCCTGGGAGTGAAGCTAGCTGCCTGAATAGGTGGAACTAAAGGTCTGTGCGCATAGAGTCGTGTGCGTGTGTTGCACTTGCATGAATCATGGCATAGCATATCACTACACTCATATTTGCATACAACCGACACCCCAACGTATAAATCGGTATAGGACTTTTTATACGATGGGAGCCTTGCAGAAGACCCCTTAACTTATAAGTTTGTATGGGCATTCATATAAGTTAAGGTTACTTACTTATTTACTTGCTTGTTTACTTACTTTTCTCTAGCTGACTTTTTATACATTTGATACTTACTACTTCTCTTCTTTACCATTTACTACCTTAGGATTGCTAGTTGTACTTTGTCCTAGATAGTTGTTAGAATAACTCCCTTATCATCTGCTTGGTTATTCTCCACTTTTGAAGCTTCCCTTTCCTCCTCTCCGCCCGGTGCTTAGGAGCCGTGGTGGGAGGGGTAGGGGATGATATGGCTTAGTCTTTATGACTAATGGTTTTCGAACCACAACATTACAGGAGCTCCGGATGGGAGACAGGGACCAGCAGTCCAGGGACTAGCACCTGCAGAGTACGGTGCGCATGGAGGTGGGTCAGTATATCACCAGTGCACCTGCGACCAGCTCCGCGAGTGATTAGTATTTTTATAGCTTCCGCGATGAGAGATTTGTATTGAGGACTCTGATGTACCGGGATCGATCCCATTTATCTATTTCCTGTTATTATCTACTGATGGACTAGATGTGATTTCACTTTTATTTACATATTTCTGTGGACTTGTTTACATTTTATGTATAATTACTTCTCTCACTTGTGATCGAAAAGGGCCTGCAGAATTGGCGTTTTGTAGTGGTTGCCTTCCCGTGAGTCGGTGCCACTGCAAAGCGGCAATTCTGGGATAAGACCCCGGTGGTTTAAAAAGAAAAAAAAGGGGGTCTTACAAGTGGTATCAGAGCTAACCTCGATCGAAGAGAAGTAGCCCACAAAATCTTGGGCCACCCCCGTGCGAGCTTAGTTTGCGGACAAACTAGCAGTGGAAGCAGTGGTGTGCCCATAAGGGAAATCACATGTGAAAGTCCATCCTAACTCTTCTTAAAATTCCATTCATTCGCTCTCTAACAAATGGAATTTTTACTTGTAGCCTGCGACGAACCCTACACCGCAGTAGGGGACACCCCAGGCTCCAAATGTGGTCCCGCCTCCGCCGGCTCCAGCTCCGTTCCAGTAGACGGAGATGGGGCAAACACTGACGGCCATTCTGGAGGCCTTCAGAGCTCAGCAAGCCCCGGCTCCACAGCCAAACCCCGGGGCCAATTGGATGACTGTCTTCCGGGGGCTTTCCCCTCCAGCTTACCAGGGGACGGAGTCTGCAGTACGTACGGAGGAATGGTTGGATACCATTTACGAGATGCTGGCAGGGATTCGATGCCCTACTAAGGAGGCAGTTGCTTTGGCAGTCTCCTGCTTAGAGTCACACGGAAAGAGGTGGTGGAAATCTCAGCTGGACACCACCTTTGCGGGGAAGGACTGCGCTGATATTACTTGGGAGGAGTTCAGAGCAGCGCTCTTGGGACATTTTGTACCTCAGTCGGCGAGGGATGACCTGGAGGATAGGTTCCTGCGGTTGAGGCAGTGGAATAGGACTGTGGTGGAGTACTATTAGGAGTTCACTCACCTGGCCCGCTATGCGGACGCTTACCAGTTAGACGATGCTGGCTATGCCAGGAGGTTTTATAAGGGGCTGCAAGATGACATGAGACAGGCCCTCCTTTTCGTCTCAGAGGGGAGTCTGGCCAGGATTCTGGAGATGGCTAAGAAGAGAGAGGTGGATCAGCTTACAGTGAAGAGCCGGAAAAGACCGGTTGAAGATACAGTGATCGGAGGTCGTAGAGACCGTCCCCAGGGCCAGGTTATTGGGGAGAGAAGGAACAGGGATAAGCCTCGTCAGGAGTTTGGGCAGGAGCAGAGGAGCCAGGGGGTACTGGCTCACCAGCCTATTCAGATGCTAGAAATGCCAAGGACAGCAGAGCAGCCACCGGTATGCTATCAGTGCAACCAGCCGGGGCATATCAAGAGGAACTGCCCTATGAGGCGAGCACCCCCACCAGCACATCAGGGCGCTCCACCTCCCCGACAGTTTGGCGGAAGAGGACAGGACCGAGGACGAGGATTTCAGGATCGAGGCCGCGGGCCAGAGATGGAGCAGCTGTATGCTCTAGACCTGACACAGCACCGGAACCCGGAGCAGGTTATCACAGGTATGGCAGTACTTTTAAATTTTCTTCATATAAACTAGTATTCTAGACATAACCTGGTTAGAAATTAAGAGAAGATAACTGCAACAAGAATACTAAGACACTTAATTACCCCAGGCATAGTCTTCGTTAGCGGCAAGCCCGCTCACACCCTCCTCGGTACCGGTTCGTCGCAATCGTTCGTGTCGGAGGATTTCGTGAAAGGGCTGGCAGGTGTGGAGCCATTCACCGGGAAGATGATGAGGGTGCGCCTACCCGATGGATCAGAGATAATGACCTCTGCTCATTGTAATATGGAAGCGAGGATCAGCGGGAAGGCGTTTGAGGCACCAGCGACGGTTCTGAAGATGCCAGATTACGATCTGATTCTGGGCATGACATGTCTGTATTGGAACCATGCCTAGATCGATTGCGTGGCAAAGAGGATCACCGTGAGGCACGGCGACTCCTTCATTGTCATCGAAGGTATTATACTGGCACCCCATACCTTACTATCGTCTGTGCAGGCCGTTAAGGCCCACTTGCCGGGGGAAGAAGTTTATCTGGTCCTTTTTGAGGCGGTCGTGGCCAAGGACTCCATTGCAGATAATCCAGTAGTGCGGGACTTCGCCGACGTGTTTCTGGAGAAGCTACCAGGGCTACCCCCGCACCGAGAGAAGGACTTCCAGATTCAGCTCGTACCGGGGGCTAAGCCGGTATCTAGAGCTCCCTATCGGATGGCCCCAAAGGAGTTGGTGGAATTTCGAAGCCAGCTTCAGGAGTTAGTGGAGGCCGGGTTCGTTCGGCCTAGCTCTTCGCCATGGGGAGCTCCGGTGTTGTTCGTTAAGAAGAAGGATGGGACCCTTCGACTGTGCATAGATTACCGAGCTCTGAACAGGTTGACAGTCCGAAATACTTATCCCTTACCAAGGATAGACGAGCTATTTGACCAGCTGGAGGGAGCCCATTGGTTCTCAAAACTAGATCTGAGGTCAGGGTACTACCAGCTTCGCATTCGGGAGGAGGACATCCCGAAGACGGCCTTCAGCAGCAGATATGGTTTGTACGAGTTTACAGTGCTGCCGTTCGGGCTCACGAATGCACCCTCCGTATTCATGACCCTGATGAATCGGGTGTTCGATGAGTATCTGGACGTCTTCGTTATCGTATTCATCGACGACATCCTTATCTATTCAAGGACGGAGGAGGAGCAAGCGAGACATTTGGCCTTGACCTTGGAGAGACTGCGTGAGCATGAGATGTATGCCAAGTACAGCAAGTGCCAGTTCTGGCTAAAGGAGGAGGCCTTTCTGGGCCATGTAATCAGTGGAGCAGGTCTGGTAGTGGATCCGACAAAGGTCCAGGCAGTACGGGATTGGCCACCACTAAAGTCGGCCTCGGATGTTCGAAGTTTCTTGGGACTTGCCGATTACTACCGGAAGTTCGTAAAGGGGTTCTCTCAGATTGCCCTCCCTCTTACGTCTCTGACGAAGAAGGAGTCCCCTTTTATCTGGACGCCTCGATGCGAATCTGCCTTCCAGGAGCTGAAGGATTGTCTCACCTCGGCCCCCATCCTTGCTCTTCCATCAGGGAAGGAGGGATTCCAGGTGTATACATATGCTTCCTATCAGGGGATGGGTGCCGTTCTGATGCAGAATGGGCACGTAATAGCCTATGCCTCCCGTCAGTTGAAGCAGCACGAGCAAAACTACCCCGTGCACGTTTTGGAGATGGGGGTAGTCATTTTTGCTCTTAAGATCTGGCGACACTATCTCTACGGAGTACATTGCGATATCTTCTCTGACCACAAGAATCTGAAGTACGTCGACACCCAGAAGGAGTTAAACATCAGACAGAGACGCTGGGTGGAGTTTCTGTCGGACTACCAGTATACCATGCACTACTATCTGGGGAAGGCGAACGTGCGGATGCTCTGAGCCGGAGAGCGAGTACGACAGGAGTAGGTCCGTAGCTGATGGCCATGGAGTTGGTTAGATCATTCGAGGAGATGCAGATTTCACTAGTGTCTGAGGATGACCCAGAGCTATACATGGAGTACCTAGGGTCGATGGTTACTACTGATGATATTCGAGACCGCATCAAAGATGGACAGATGCTGTATGAGAGAGTTGAGCCAATATTCTGAGCCTTGGAGGAAGGCACGACAGGAGATTACTCTTTGAGGGATGGGCTCCTGTGTTTCCGTGGTAGAGTCTACATACCAGTAGGAGGACGGATCCGGGAGGACATTTTGATGGAAGCTCACTACAGCCGATATTCTGTACACCCGGGGATCACCAAGATGGTAAAGGATTTGAAGAGGACGATGTACTGGCCGGGTATGAAGAAAGATATTACGTATTTTGTGACGCATTGCGAGGCCTGCCAGCTCGTGAAGGCGGAGTGTAGGAACCCGGCAGGCTTGCTGCAACCGCTTCCGGTGCCGGAGTGGAAATTTGAGGATATAGCCATGGACTTCATACATGGGCTACCTCAATCCTGTGCGGGGAATGACTCGATCTGGGTGATAGTGGACAGGCTAACAAAGGTGGCCAGATTCATTCCAGTGGCAAAGGACACATCGGTCAGTGTATTAGTATGGAGGTTCATTTAGCAGTTTGTGTGTTATCATGGGGTGCCCAAGACTATCGTTTCGGATCGGGATGGGCGGTTTACATCCAGGGAATGGAGGTCAGTCCAGGCATATCTGGGTTCTCGATTGACATTCAGCACAGCTTTTCACCCTCAGACCGACGGACAGACAGAGCGCACCAACCGTACACTTGAGGATCTATTGTGACTGTGTATTTTGGACCGTGGCGAGGCTTGGGAGAGATTGCTGCCACTGGTCGAGTTTTCGTACAACAACTCTCATCAGTCCAGCATAGGCATGGCTCCATACGAGGCATTGTACGGAAGGAGGTGCAGGACCCCACTATCATGGGTTCAGGATGAGGATCCGCAGGCACTAGGCTCGGAGTTTGTGGGAGATACAGATGCTCAGATTAGATTGATCCGGGACAAGATGTTGGAAGCTCAGAGCAGACAGGCGAAATACTACGATGCGAGGCATCTGTCTGATAGGTCGACGATCTATGTGCTTAGGTCGACGATCTCCGAGGGTTGTTCGACGTTTTGCTGTATGTCTTGAGTAGTTTTGTCGTCTTCTATGATGTGATTAATTTCATATTTATTTTGGCATATTTTATAAAAGATTATTTGAATAAATTGTGATAATATTTCCATGCAATATCTGTTCCATTCCTTATGCATGAGCTAATCTTTTCTGTCAAAGTTGTTTGTCTTATTAGCTGAGATATGATTTCTGCTTTATCTCCCAGGCTGTCCTTTATAGCCGTTAGACTCAAAAAGTCTTCCTTGGCCGTAAAGAGTCTTTTCTGATGTGAATTTCTCTAGTATTATTTCCTCAAAGTTATTTGCAGCTTCTTAGAAAGCTTTATCCTCTTATAGGATATCTGTCTGCAATATTTTGTTTTGCTTTATGCTTTTTGCAGCCCAGCTTGCAGAGTTCAGTAGAAGACAAGATTCAAACTCAAGTAAGAGCCGTTGCTGCTGCTGCTATATAAAGACTTCTTTGGAGAAAGAAATAAACTAGTTCATATATTCAAAAAGGCTAACAGCAACATTCAAGCTTAGAACTTACAATTTCCAACTGCTCTCAGTTCATTCACATCTAGCTGAGAAGAAGTTTTAGTTCTTCACTCTTCTTAAACCTGAGTTCTCCTACTTACAGGAAGATCTTCACTCAGAGCTTTTTGAAGAAGAAGAAGAAGAAGATAGCTGCCTAAAGAAGAAATTTTATTTCATATTATTTATCTTCTTGTAGCTTTTTCCTTCAGATTGTCTGAAGTGTTTCTGCACTGAAGCAAGACTTCACCTGGACGTTCTTTTAGCCAGGGGGAGCCTAGATTCTTTAAGAGCTTTCTAGCTTAGTGGAAGTTCTTATGCTTCTCTATTCTATTGTAAAATAGAGAAGACATTTTAACCTCCTTTCCCCCTCCTGTAAAGGGTTATTACTCCCTTCAAAAGTATCCCTTGATGGCAGGGCACCTGATCAAAAACCTGTGTTGGTTTTTAGACACCTGATCAAAAGTCTAAAGGGTCTCTAGATCTACCTGCAGTAGATCTTGTTGGTGGCAGGGCACCTGATCAAAAACCTGAGTGGATTCCTACCATGTTGGTAGAAGAGTGGACGTACCCAAGTTGTTTGGGGAACCACTATAAATTCCTTGTGTCGTCTGAATTGTTTTATTAATTCTCTGTGCTGATTGGCTGTGATTAGATTTTAACTAGGTTTGTTAGTTGCTATTTAGGATTCCAAGCCTTAACTGTAATTACAGTTGGCTGCCATTTGTGCACATCACTTGTGTTAGGCTTTAGGGTTTAATCTCAAATATCTATAACCTTCATTCCACAATTAACTCCAAGGGAGTTGAGTAGACAGTCAACTTTGCTAGTGCAATTTTTGATTACTCTATTCACCCCCCCCCCCTCTAGAGTAGTATCTATCTCTTTTCTTTCAATTGGTATCAGAGGGAGGTTGACTGACTGAATAGGCTAACACCTAAGTCACAAGATCCTGATAGATACCAAAGTTTATAGATATTCACTTTCACTATCATGGCCCAGTCCAAGGATTACTCTAGCACCAGACCTCCAGCATGCAACTTAGCTAAGTTTAGCATCTGGAAGACAAGGATTAAACTATATATGAACTGTATTGATGAGAGTATTTTTGCTTCTATTTTGACAGGACCACCAAGAGCACCTGCTGTAGCTACTGCCTCATCATCAACTGATATGAGTGCAGTGCCTCCTCCAGATTACAATGATGAATACAAAAAGGCAAAGATAGCAGATTCTAAGGCAATGAACATTCTGGCTCAGACAATGTCTGATGAAGTATTCCAGAAGGTTGCTGACTGCTCCTCAGCAAAAGCAATGTGGGATACACTGAACCAGATTATAGTTGGTTTAGCTAATGAGAGGAAGGACAGAAGTTCCAACCTCATCTCCTAGTATGAGATTTTCAAGAAAACTGATGCTGAATCAGTTGAAGCTATGTACACAAGGCTCAGCTCAATCATCAATGAGCTGAGGACTCTTGATAAGGATATTTCATTGACAGAGGTCAATGATAAGATTCTTATGTGCTTCCCTAGCACATGGGATCTTAGGATCTGGCCTATCAAGGAGGCTAGAAGCACAATAGAAATCTCAACAGAAGCCCTTCTCGGCAAGCTCAAGTCCTTTGAGCAAGTTCTGAAGTCTAGGGAAGCTGAGGCTGAAGCAAAGACCCCAACTCCTACAAGAAAAGAGCAAACCCTTGCTCTCAAAGCTGCTGATGCTTCTGAAGGAAGCCAATCCAATGAGGAACTGATGGTATTATTTGCCAAAAGGTTTCTTAAGATGGGAAGGAAAAAATTCAGAAAGAAGTCTTCAAAATATGAAGAAAAACCAAGGTATGATCGCACTCCTACTAAAGAAATAATTTTCTATGGTTACAGGAAGCCTGGACATATTCTTCCAGATTGTCCAGAGGAAAAGAATAATGATAAAAGGAAAGACAAGGATCAGCACAGGAAGCATTCCAAGCCATCCTCCTATAAGAATAAAAAGAAGGAGAGAGGCTTTGTTGCTGAAACCTGGAGCGATTCTGATGAGGAATCTTCCTCCTCAAGCTCCAGTGAGGATGAGGAAGAAAAGAAGGCAAAGGAAGTTTGCCTGATGGCAATTGATGCCTGCAGCAATCACTCAGCTGCAGAGAGATCAGATTCTGATGAAGAAATGCCAACTGAAGATGAGGTATTGTCTTCTTACGATTTTACATCTGATGAATTTAAATCAGATTTTAAATCATTATGTTTAGATTTAATTAGTTCTGAAAAGGAAATAAAAGAGCTTAGAATTAAACTAGCTGAATCTGAATTGATTTCTAATGAAAACATTCGGTTAACAGCAGAACTCACTAATTCTAGTGAAGAAATAAAATTCCTTAAGAATGAATTAGCTAAGTCAAAAAGGTTAGAAGAATCTCTGAATGGTAGAAGCCTTAAGTTGCTTGAAATAACCAGCATGTCTAACACTAGGTCAGGCAATAACAAATTAGGCTTAGGAGCTTCTTCTAGTGAACCCCCAATCATTCTTAAGAACCAACTTTCAACTCCAGTGAATTTTATTTCATCTAGTGGAATAAAAAACACTGAGCAAGTTAATCAAGTTAATAAATCTTTAAATAAAGCTAAGAGAGAGAAAAGAAAACAAAAATTTAAGGAAATACAAAGAGCGTCGAATGCTGCTCGACGATCGCAGGCCCAATGGTCGAACGGAGATCGATGATCGCAGGCCCAATGGTCGAACGGAGATCGACGATCTGGGCACCCATCGTCGAACGCTGATCGACGCTTTCAACATGAATTTCAAAACTTCACCCAGAACTTTAGAAACCAGAATGAAAATAGAAACCCTAGATTCATTGACCCATCATCTGCATGGAGAATCCCACCTAGGAGATCTTACCCGTTAGGCTACCACCCTCAACCTGCTTATTCATTTATTTCCAGTTTTTCTTATGTGAAAAACAAGGGACCCAAGGTTACCTGGGTCCACAATGTTTAATTGATTTATTTGCAGGTGAAGACCTATCCTATCACTCAAAATAAGTGGTATTTGGATAGTGGTTGCTCCAAACATATGACAGGAAATAAAGAACATCTGTCAAAATTCAAGGCCAAGCTTGGCCCAAAGGTAATCTTTGGAGATTCAAGCTGTGGTCAAACTGAAGGCTATGGCAGGATGACAATTGGAGCTGTAACATTCAAGAGAGTTGCTTATGTAACTGGACTGAAGCATAATCTAATTTCAGTAAGTCAGTTATGTGATGCTGGATACCAGGTATCATTCTCTAACTCTCTTTGTAATATTACTTTAAATAATAATGTTGTATTAGTAGGTATTAGACAAGGTATCATTTATTTAGTAGATTTTAACTCAACTCACTCTATAATCTGCTTATTTAATGAAGTAACCAATAACAATACTTTATGGAATAAAAGGCTTAGCCATGTTAACCTCAAGAATATATCTAGGTTATCTAAACACAACCTTGTTAGAGGTTTACCTTCTTGCCCCTACAAGAAGGAGAGCCTATGCAAGGCTTGTCAATTAGGCAAGCAAACCAAGAATTCATTTAAATCAGAAAATAAAAGTGATTCCCCTATAATCCTGTATTTATTACATTTGGACCTATTTGGCCCAATAAATGTACAGAGTTTAGGAGGGAAGTATTACACCCTAGTCATTGTAGATGACTTCTCTAGGTTCACTTGGGTGTTCTTTTTGAGAACTAAGGCTGATAACTTCAAAGCCCTTACAGATTTTCTATTATGTGTGCAGACTGAGTACTCTACTCATGTGGCCTTGATCAGAAGTGATCATGGTACTGAGTTTGACTCTCTTCTCATGCAAGAATTCTGTGAGAGAGAAGGTATCAAACATAGCTTCTCAGCTCCTAGAACTCCCCAACAAAATGAGGGTAGTTGAAAGGAAGAACAAAACCCTGATTGAAGCTGCTGGCACATTGTTGGCAGATGCTAATATGCCTCTTTCCTATTGGGCAGAAGCTGTTAGTACAACCATCTATGTCTTGAATAGAAGTCTGATACACAAGCATAAGTGTAAAACTCCTTATGAGTTGCTTAAAGGAAAGAAACCTAAAATAATTTATTTTAGAGTATTTGGTTGTGTAGTTTATATTCATAATAATAATAAAGAATACTTTAGAAAATTTGAAGCAAAAGCTTCAATGGGAATTTTTCTTGGATATTCCCAAGTAAGCAAAGCTTATAGGGTATTTAATAAATCTTCTTCTAAAATTGAAGAGTCTGTTCATGTGTCTTTTGATGAATCCCAAATGTTTTACAAGGAGAAGGAAACTTCCCCTTCCTCAAGTTCATTACAGGTACCAGAATCTACCAAAGATGTCACTCAAGAGATTCTCCATCTTTCAACTCTTCATATCACTGAATCAGACAGTGATGAAGACCTTGCAAAATTTGTTGCTGTACCACCAATAGTAGATCAAATTCCTCCTGAGGAATTAATCCCAACTATTGCTGAAGATCACATCCTACCTGCTAATGTTGTCACACTTAGAGATCATCCTAAATCTCAAGTGATAGGAGACATATCAGTTGGTGTTCAAACAAGACATCAGTTAAGACAGGATGTGATGCATGCTTGTTTCCTTTCACAGATTGAGCCCCTCACCATTAAAGATGCTGAGCTAGATCCCCACTTGATCATTGCTATGCAAGAGGAACTCAATCAGTTTGAAAGATGTAAAGTATGGACTTTAGTTCCAAGACCTAAAGGCCAACTGATCATAGGCACCAAGTGGGTGTATAGAAACAAGTTGGATGCAAATGGAATCATTGTAAGGAACAAAGCTAGGATTGTAGCTCAGGGCTACAGACAGGAGGAAGGTATAGATTATGACCAAACCTTTGCTCCTGTTGCAAGGCTAGAGGCAATAAGGATCTTTATAGCCTATGCAGCCTATATGAAGTTTAAAGTTTTTCAGATGGATGTCAAAAGTGCCTTTCTAAATGGTGAGCTAAAGGAAGAGGTATTTGTTGAACAGCCACCTGGGTTTGTTTCTTCAACTCAACCCTCACATGTATTCAAGTTGCAAAAAGCTCTTTATGGACTCAAACAAGCACCAAGAGCCTGGTATGAGACTCTAGCTAGTTTCCTGTTAGATTTCAACTTTGTTAGGGGAGTAGTTGATAGAACCTTTTTCGTCAAGCACCACAAGGACACAATCCTGTTAGTTCAAGTGTATGTGGATTACATTATTTTTGGTTCCACTGATCCCAAACTATGCAAAAAGTTCTCCAACTTGATGCATTCTAAGTTTGAGATAAGTAGTATGGGTGAGCTGTCATACTTTCTTGGTCTCCAAGTAAAGTAAGATGCTGATGGCATCTTCATCTCCCAATCCAAATATGCCAAGGAATTGGTAAAGAAGTTTGGGATGGCTGATGCTTCAGCAATGCATACACCTATGGCTACTAATGTAGTTATAGATTCTGATGATCAGGGAAAGCCTGTTGATCAAAAGAATTATAGGGCCATTGTTGGTTCCCTATTGTATTTAACTGCAAGTAGGCCAGACATAATGTTTGCTACATGCCTTTGTGCTAGATTCTAGGTCAACCCCAAGGAATCTTATCTGATTCTTCTCAAGAGAATCTTGAGATACCAGAAGGGATGTCCAAATCTAGGACTTTGGTATCCAGCTGAGTTAGAATTTGAATTAATTGGATATTCTGATTCTGATTATGCTGGTTATCGAGTTGACAGGAAAAGTACCTCAGGAACTTGTCAGTTCCTGGGAGAGAGATTGGTCTCTTGGTTCTGTAAGAAGCAGGCCTCTGTCTCAACTTCAACTGCAGAAGCTGAATATATAGCAGCTGCTAGTTGTTGTTCATAGATCCTGTGGATACAAAATCAGCTTTTGGATTATGAGAACTCACACAAGAACGCAAAAATCATGTGTGATAGTACCAGTGCTATCTCTATTGCCCAAAATCCTGTACACCACTCTAGAACGAAACACATTGAGATCCGGCACCATTTCCTGAGAGATTGTGTGGAAAAGAACAAGATCAGCCTTGAGTTCATATCCATAGACCTTCAGAGAGGTGATATATTCACCAAGCCCTTAGATGAACAGAAGCATCTGTTCTTTTTGGTTCAATTAGGCATGATTAATGGAAGAGACTAAGTGTGACGTCTGCCTTGTTGAAACCTGTTTGAAGATCGTCGAACGACGTTCGAAGATAGTCGATCGGATCAAGCCTATCATCGACCTATGGTTGAAGATAGTTTATCTTCTTGAAGATCGTCGACCGGCGTTCAAAGATAGTCGAATAGGTCGAGCCTATCGTCGATCTATGGTTGACGACAGCTTGCTGTTTGTGAAGACAGAAATAGTCGAACGATTGATCGACTACTCTGCTTCAGGACCGATCGTCGAACGACCGTTCGACCATCGTCTCCAGTATCTTTTAAATAGACCGACGATCGTTGTTTTAATATAAAGCCGATGGTCGACCTAGGTTAAGAGATAGTTGCTTTTATCGTCGACGGAGAGCGTCTTTTCGCATTCTGTATTCCCGCTTGCTCTTTGTCTTGAGATTTCTGCCGTTTCGTCCTATCCGTCTCTCCCTCGTCTTCTCCAGCCCTTTCGATGGCGATTTCTCTAGCGCTCCTGGCAGTAGTAAAGTTCGATGTAGGATTCAGTGTGGATTTCGACTCCTTCAGCTGCTGCGAATCCGGAATTGTGGAAATTCTTAATCTGTGCAAAGATCAAGGTTTAGAGAAGCTCATGTCCTCCAGGATAAAGATAAATATTCAAGAGATCAAAGAATGGGCATTTACTTCGTCTTCAAATGATGATTCAATGACCGGAACTGTTGGCGGAGAAGAGGTAACATTGACTCCCGCCATTTTAACTGAAATATTTGGATTGATAAATGGGGAAGAAGATTACGAGCAAGATACCCCAGAGTTTGGGTGAATGCTGACAGAGCTGGGACATGCCGAAGGCATTCCCTCTAAGCTGCTTAAAGTAAATTTTCCGTTTAAGATTAAGTTTCTTGCTGAAATAGTCAGAAAAGTGCAACTGGGAAAGCACTCCGCCCACGACAATATTACAAGGCAGCAGTTTGCACTGATGTGTGCAATTGTAAATAAGAAACAGATTAATTGGGCAGGTGTTATGTTTGATCTGATCAGGAAAAAGAACAGCAAGAGAGAAGTTATCCTGGGTAGGGTAGTTGGGATTTTTCTGAAGGAGAAATATCCCCATCTGTTAGTTTCAGCTGCTACCTCCATAAACGCCAGCAAGAAGATAGATCCATCCCTGTTTGCCAAGTGGAAAAGAACTTTTCTGAAGCCCGCTCCCGCAGGGGTTGCTCCAGCTACATCTGAGAGCACCAGGACTGCCTCAGTCACTCTTCCCCTACAAGAAGCTGGCTCAGCAAACCTCTCCCTTCCATCTTCTTCATCTGCTTTGCCGTATACTTCAGTTGAAGTTCCATCAACTTCAATTGAAGTACGACCTTCTGCTTTTCACCTTGCATCACCTCCTGCATCTCCTCTCCCGTCTCATCATGCTGGGATCTCTCAACCCAGTTTTGATTTGTTGGTTTCTGAGATTTCTACTCCTCTTCATTCTCCAATTCCTTCTTCTGATCACATTGATCACCCTGCATCCACTCATCCAACTCCAGCTCACTCTCCATCTCCAGTTCACTCTCCAGTTCATCATGAATACACCATTCCAGCTGATCATCCATCCACCGAGATTCCCCCTTCATCATCCTTTGAAATCACTCCAGCATTCATTTCTAGCATTGTGGAGTTAATTACCCCCTCAATCAAAATCATGATTGAAGGGGCGATTGCTCCCCTTGCTTCTTCTATCTCCTCTTTGACTGCTGCCATCCGGGCACTCTCAAAGTCTGCTGAGCCCTCTTCCTCTAGGGGCCTGGTTTCAGTATCTACTGAAATCAAGCACGGGGAGATGCTTAATGAAGATGTCTCTGAGCAGCCGTTGGCCTCCCCTCCAGCAGATCATCCTGCAGTGGCAGAGAAAGAAATAGAAGAATCAGCTCCTCAAAGTTTATCTGAAAAAGAAATTTATGATGCCTTATTGAAATCTGAATTTATTGTCAAAGTTTGCTTAGAAGAATGTTCTACTCCCCTGGTCGCCCTGTACCTAGAAGGAGTTATCACTTCCTTTCTAGATGATTTATGGGAGTTAGGACACACAATGGACAATTCTGAAGGTATCCCTTTTACTTACTTTTTAGACTTGATAACTGATATGCTTGTATGGGAATACCTGGAAGAGATGATTAGATGTCATTTAGCAAAATTTTATTCATAATACTACATATAAAATGGAAGAAGTTTTAGATGATCAAGAGCCTGATCTCCTACTAGCTACAGAAGCTCTATCTGAACCAGAACCAGGTGTTCAATTTCCTGAAGTTGCTTAGCCAGAAGTGCAAGCAGAACTGGTCACCATGACTGTTTTTGATCATCAAGAAAAGGCTGCAGATGCTCAAATCGAAAAGTCTACTGTATGGAATGATTCCCCGGGTTTGGATTTGGATGCTCTCCTGGCACAGGATGCCATGGAAGAAGAATTAGAAAAAGCTGCACTAAAGGAAAAGAAAAGAGCTATGCAAGAAGCAACTGATCTATATGATCTGCCCATTTCTTCTAATTCTGAGGATGAAATCGATTCTGATGAATCTGATGAGTCAAAAAGAAAGAGAACTGCTAAAAAGAAAAGGAAAGTTGTGGCTCCTCCTCCTCCTAATCCAGATAATGATACTCCTTACTATATCCTGAAAGGAATTGATCCTAAATCAAAAGATTTCCAGCACTGGATGGCTTTCTCTAAAAATCAGCAGAAGCAAAGGAAGAAGTCAAAGAGGTATGACTATCCTGTCCCAAGATGGACTCCTAGAGGTCCTCCTCCTCCACTTCCTAGTGCAGGAGCCTCAGGAAACTTATGTGCAAAACCTGCTGCTCAGTCTGAAAGGTTCAATCCATCTCAGTCAGCACAAAGGAGAAGTTCTCAAGGATGCCAAGGTAAAACTCAAACTGGCTATCAAAGGCTTGATGCTGTTAAGGAACAAGTAAAGGAGGTAGTGTATCAAAGACCAACATTTTCTCCTCCTCACTCCAAAGAACTCAAAAGCTCAACCTCTCCTAAGCCAGATCATTCTGTGAAGGATGTTTCAAAAGGTAAGCAAATTATTTTATCTGAAAACTCTAGCAAGATATTTGCTAAGTCTGCTCCCCTATCTTATCTAGTTACTCAGGATAAAGAACCAGTAGATACATCTTCTGAGAATGTTTATGAAAGCCCAGAGCTTGATCCTAATTTTAGTATGGCTCGTTTTCTTGAACTTGTTGGAGCAGCTCAAATTAAGAAAGCAAAAGCAGAAGGAAAAGACACTGCAGGATTGACCACAATGTCAAAATTCAGAATGAAGGAGCTCGATAAATTCCAGGTTATACCTGAGATATTTGATCCTTCAAAGTACATGGAAAAGCATCCTGAGGCAGTTGTCCCAAGACCAACAGAATTGAAAATCATTGGAGAACAAGACCTGAAGTTGTCGAGAAAAGAAGCTCTAGATCCCTCTAGAAAGATTAATTTTGTTTCTAGCTCTTCTGATCCTAAATCTAACTCTGAAGCATCTTAAAATTTCATTGATTGACAGATAATTGCTTATCTGCTTGATTGATGTTATCTGCTTAGCTATTTCTCTTCATGCATTTTATTTATTTTTCTGTAATTAGTTTTGTATGTTTTAATTATTGAGAGACTTAACTCAAATAGGGTGAGATTGTTGGTACCCTAGGTTTTGATTTGAGTTCAGTCTTCTCTTTCTGTCTCTTGACCAAAGATTTATCTATGGTCAAAGGTTAGTTGTTTAGTTGGTTGCTCTAGTTTTAGAGGCATCACTTTTCCAGATGTAAATTTGGTTATGTTGTTTTTCGTTCAACTATGGTCGAATGCCGCTCGACTATCGTCTATCGGCTGATCGACGATCGTCTATCAGTTGGTCGACGTTCTGTCTGCGTTGATAGTTCGACTATCTGTTTGATAGGTCGACTATCTGTTGTGTTTGATAGTTCGACTATCTGCTTGGATAGTTCAACTATTTGATAGTTCGACTATTTGCTTGATAGGTCGACTATCTGTCCGCTTTTATAGTTCGACTATCTGTTTGATAGGTCGACTGTCTACTTTCTGTGATAGCTCGACTATCTGTTTGATAGGTTGACTATCTGTTTTCTTTGATAGTTCGACTATCTGCTTGGATAGTTCAACTATCTGATAGTTCGACTATCTGTTGATATGTCGACTATCTGTTTTCTGTGATAGGTCGACTATCTGTTTGATAGGTCGACTATCTGTTTTGTTTGGTAGTTTGACTATTTGTCCTGATAGATCGACTATCTGATAGCTCGACTATCTGTCCTGATAGTTCGACTATCTGTTGTGGTAGTTCGACTATCTTCTTTGATAGTTCGACTATCTCGATCGTTCGACTATCTGTCTGACAGGTCGACGATCTCTGTGCTTAGGTCGACGATATCCGAGGGTCGTTCGACGTTTTGCTGTATGTCTTGAGTAGTTTTGTCATCTTCTATGATGTGATTAATTTCATATTTATTTTGGCATATTTTATAAAATATTACTTGAATAAATTGTGATAATATTTCCATGCAATATCTGTTCCATTCCTTATACATGAGCTAATCTTTTCTGTCAAAGTGGTTTGTCTTATTAGCTGAGATATGATTTCTGCTTTATCTGCCAGGCTGTCCTTTATAGCCGTTAGACTCAAAAAGTCTTCCTTGGACGTAAAGAGTCTTTTCTGATGTGAATTTCTCTAGTATTATTTCATCAGAGTTATTTGCAGCTTCTTAGAAAGCTTTATCCTCTTATAGGATATCTGTCTGCAGTATTTTGTTTTGCTTTATACTTTTTGCAGCCCAGCTTGCAAAGTTCAGTAGAAGACAAGATTCAAACTCAAGTAAGAGCCGTTGCTGCTGCTGCTATATAAAGACTTCTTTGGAGAAAGAAATAAACTAGTTCATATATTCAAAAAGGCTAACAGGAACATTCAAGCTTAGAACTTACAATTTCCAACTGCTCTCAGTTCATTCACATCTAGCTGAGAAGAAGTTTTAGTTCTTCACTCTTCTTAAACCTGAGTTCTCCTGCTTACAGGAAGATCTTCACTCAGAGCTTTTCGAAGAAGAAGAAGAAGAAGATAGCTGCCTAAAGAAGAAATTTTATTTCATATTATTTATCTTCTTGTAGCTTTTTCCTTCAGATTGTCTGAAGTGTTTCTGCACTGAAGCAAGACTTCACCTGGACGTTCTTTTAGCCAGGGGGAGCCTTGATTCTTTAAGAGCTTTCTAGCTCAGTGGAAGTTCTTGTGCTTCTCTAATCTATTGTAAAATAGAGAAGACATTTTAACCTCCTTTCCCCCTCCTGTAAAGGGTTATTACTCCCTTCAAAAGTATCCCTTGATGGCAGGGCACCTGATCAAAAACCTGTGTTGGTTTTTAGACACCTGATCAAAAGTCTAAAGGGTCTCTACATCTAACTGCAGTAGATCTTGTTGGTGGCAGGGCACCTGATCAAAAACCTGAGTGGATTCCTACCATGTTGGTAGAAGAGTGGACGTACCCAAGTTGTTTGGGGAACCACTATAAATTCCTTGTGTCGTTTGGATTGTTTTATTAATTCTCTGTGCTGATTGGCTGTGATTAGATTTTAACTAGGTTTGCTAGTTGCTATTTAGGATTCCAAGCCTTAACTGTAATTACAGTTGGCTGCCATTTGTGCACATCACTTGTGTTAGGCTTTAGGGTTTAATCTCAAATATCTATAACCTTCATTCCGCAATTAACTCCAAGGGAGTTGAGTAGACAGTCAACTTTGCTAGTGCAATTTTTGATTACTCTATTCACCCCCCCCCCTCTAGAGTAGTATCTATCTCTTTTATTTCAATTGGTATCAGAGGGAGGTGGACTGACTGAATAGGCTAACACCTAAGTCACAAGATCCTGATAGATACCAAAGTTTATAGATATTCACTTTCACTATCATGGCCCAGTCCAAGGATTACTCTAGCACTAGACCTCCAGCATGCAACTTAGCTAAGTTTAGCATCTGGAAGGCAAGGATTAAACTATATATGAACTCTATTGATGAGAGTATTTTTGCTTCTATTTTGACAGGACCACCAAGAGCACCTGCTGTAGCTACTGCCTCATCATCAACTGATATGAGTGCAGTGCCTCCTCCAGATTACAATGATGAATACAAAAAGGCAAAGATAGCAGATGCTAAGGCAATGAACATTCTGGCTCAGACAATGTCTGATGAAGTATTCCAGAAGGTTGCTGACTGCTCCCCAGCAAAAGCAATTTGGGACACACTGAACCAGATTATAGTTGGTTTAGCTAATGAGAGGAAGGACAGAAGTTCCAACCTCATCTCCTAGTATGAGAATTTCAAAAAAACTGATGCTGAATCAGTTGAAGCTATGTACACAAGGCTCAGCTCAATCATCAATGAGCTGAGGACTCTTGATAAGGATATTTCATTGACAGAGGTCAATGATAAGATTCTTATGTGCTTCCCTAGCAAATGGGATCTTAGGATCTGGCCTATCAAGGAGGCCAGAAGCACAACAGAAATCTCAACAGAAGCCCTTCTCGGCAAGCTCAAGTCCTTTGAGCAAGTTCTGAAGTCCAGGGAAGCTGAGGCTGAAGCAAAGACCCCAACTCCTACAAGAAAAGAGCAAACCCTTGCTCTCAAAGCTGCTGATGCTTCTGAAGGAAGCCAGTCCAATGAGGAACTGATGGTATTATTTGCCAAAAGGTTTCTTAAGATGGGAAGGAAAGAATTCAGAAAAAAGTCTTCAAAATATGAAGAAAAACCAAGGTATGATCGCACTCCTACTAAAGAAATAATTTTCTATGGTTGCAGGAAGCCTGGACATATTCTTCCAGATTGTCCAGAGGAAAAGAATAATGATAAAAGGAAAGACAAGGATCAGTACAGGAAGCATTCCAAGCCATCCTCCTATAAGAATAAAAAGAAGGAGAGAGGCTTTGTTGCTGAAACCTGGAGCGATTCTGATGAGGAATCTTCCTCCTCAAGCTCCAGTGAGGATGAGGAAGAAAAGAAGGCAAACGAAGTTTGCCTGATGGCAATTGATGCCTGCAGCAATCACTCATCTGCAGAGAGATCAGATTCTGATGAAGAAATGCCAACTGAAGATGAGGTATTGTCTTCTTACGATTTTACATCTGATGAATTTAAATCAGATTTTAAATCATTATGTTTAGATTTAATTAGTTCTGAAAAGGAAATAAAAGAGCTTAGAATTAAACTAGCTGAATCTGAATTGATTTCTAATGAAAACATTCGGTTAACAGCAGAACTCACTAATTCTAGTGAAGAAATAAAATTCCTTAAGAATGAATTAGCTAAGTCAAAAAGGTTAGAAGAATCTCTGAATGGTAGAAGCCTTAAGTTGCTTGAAATAACCAGCATGTCTAACACTAGGTCAGGCAATAACAAATTAGGCTTAGGAGCTTCTTCTAGTGAACCCCCAATCATTCTTAAAAACCAACTTTCAACTCCAGTGAATTTTATTTCATCTAGTGGAATAAAAAACACTGAGCAAGTTAATCAAGTTAATAAATCTTTAAATAAAGCTAAGAGAGAGAAAAGAAAACAAAAATTTAAGGAAATACAAAGAGCGTCGAATGCTGCTCGACGATCGCAGGCCCAATGGTCGAACGGAGATCGACGATCGCAGGCCCAATGGTCGAACGGAGATCGACGATCTGGGCACCCATCGTCGAACGCTGATCGACGCTTTCAACATGAATTTCAAAACTTCACCCAGAACTTTAGAAACCAGAATGAAAATAGAAACCCTAGATTCATTGACCCATCATCTGCATGGAGAATCCCACCTAGGAGATCTTACCCGTTAGGCTACCACCCTCAACCTGCTTATTCATTTATTTCCAGTTTTTCTTATGTGAAAAACAAGGGACCCAAGGTTACCTGGGTCCACAATGTTTAATTGATTTATTTGCAGGTGAAGACCTATCCTATCACTCAAAATAAGTGGTATTTGGATAGTGGTTGCTCCAAACATATGACAGGAAATAAAGAACATCTGTCAAAATTCAAGGCCAAGCTTGGCCCAAAGGTAATCTTTGGAGATTCAAGCTGTGGTCAAACTGAAGGCTATGGCAGGATGACAATTGGAGCTGTAACATTCAAGAGAGTTGCTTATGTAACTGGACTGAAGCATAATCTAATTTCAGTAAGTCAGTTATGTGATGCTGGATACCAGGTATCATTCTCTAACTCTCTTTGTAATATTACTTTAAATAATAATGTTGTATTAGTAGGTATTAGACAAGGTAGCATTTATTTAGTAGATTTTAACTCAACTCACTCTGTAATCTGCTTATTTAATGAAGTAACCAATAACAATACTTTATGGAATAAAAGGCTTAGCCATGTTAACCTCAAGAATATATCTAGGTTATCTAAACACAACCTTGTTAGAGGTTTACCTTCTTGCCCCTACAAGAAGGAGAGCCTATGCAAGGCTTGTCAATTAGGCAAGCAAACCAAGAATTCATTTAAATCAGAAAATAAAAGTGATTCCCCTATAATCCTGTATTTATTACATTTGGACCTATTTGGCCCAATAAATGTACAGAGTTTAGGAGGGAAGTATTACACCCTAGTCATTGTAGATGACTTCTCTAGGTTCACTTGGGTGTTCTTTTTGAGAACTAAGGCTGATAACTTCAAAGCCCTTACAGATTTTCTATTATGTGTGCAGACTGAGTACTCTACTCATGTGGCCTTGATCAGAAGTGATCATGGTACTGAGTTTGACTCTCTTCTCATGCAAGAATTCTGTGAGAGAGAAGGTATCAAACATAGCTTCTCAGCTCCTAGAACTCCCCAACAAAATGAGGGTAGTTGAAAGGAAGAACAGAACCCTGATTGAAGCTGCTGGCACATTGTTGGCAGATGCTAATATGCCTCTTTCCTATTGGGCAGAAGCTGTTAGTACAACCATCTATGTCTTGAATAGAAGTCTGATACACAAGCATAAGTGTAAAACTCCTTATGAGTTGCTTAAAGGAAAGAAACCTAAAATAATTTATTTTAGAGTATTTGGTTGTGTAGTTTATATTCATAATAATAATAAAGAATACCTTAGAAAATTTGAAGCAAAAGCTTCAATGGGAATTTTTCTTGGATATTCCCAAGTAAGCAAAGCTTATAGGGTATTTAATAAATCTTCTTCTAAAATTGAAGAGTCTGTTCATGTGTCTTTTGATGAATCCCAAATGTTTTACATGGAGAAGGAAACTTCCCCTTCCTCAAGTTCATTACAGGTACCAGAATCTACCAAAGATGTCACTCAAGAGATTCTCCATCTTTCAACTCTTCATATCACTGAATCAGACAGTGATGAAGACCTTACAGAATTTGTTGCTGTACCACCAATAGTAGATCAAATTCCTCCTGAGGAATTAATCCCAACTATTGCTGAAGATCACATCCTACCTGCTAACGTTGTCACACTTAGAGATCATCCTAAATCTCAAGTGATAGGAGACATATCAGCTGGTGTTCAAACAAGACATCAGTTAAGACAGGATGTGATGCATGCTTGTTTCCTTTCACAGATTGAGCCCCTCACCATTAAAGATGCTGAGCTAGATCCCCACTTGATCATTGCTATGCAAGAGGAACTCAATCAGTTTGAAAGATGTAAAGTATGGACTTTGGTTCCAAGACCTAAAGGCCAACTGATCATAGGCACCAAGTGGGTGTATAGAAACAAGTTGGATGCAAATGGAATCATTGTAAGGAACAAAGCTAGGATTGTAGCTCAGGGCTACAGACAGGAGGAAGGTATAGATTATGACCAAACCTTTGCTCCTGTTGCAAGGCTAGAGGTAATAAGGATCTTTCTAGCCTATGCAGCCTATATGAAGTTTAAAGTTTTTCAGATGGATGTCAAAAGTGCCTTTCTAAATGGTGAGCTAAAGGAAGAGGTATTTGTTGAACAGCCACCTGGGTTTGTTTCTTCAACTCAACCCTCACATGTATTCAAGTTGCAAAAAGCTCTTTATGGACTCAAACAAGCACCAAGAGCCTGGTATGAGACTCTAGCTAGTTTCCTGTTAGAGCACAACTTTGTTAGGGGAGTAGTTGATAGAACCCTTTTCGTCAAGCACCACAAGGACACAATCCTGTTAGTTCAAGTGTATGTGGATTACATTATTTTTGGTTCCACTGATCCCAAACTATTTAAAAAGTTCTCCAACTTGATGCATTCTAAGTTTGAGATGAGTAGTATGGGTGAGCTGTCTTACTTTCTTGGTCTCCAAGTAAAGCAAGATGCTGATGGCATCTTCATCTCCCAATCCAAATATGCCAAGGAATTGGTAAAGAAGTTTGGGATGGCTGATGCTTCAGCAATGCATACACCTATGGCTACTAATGTAGTTATAGATTCTGATGATCAGGGAAAGCCTGTTGATCAAAAGAATTATAGGGCCATTGTTGGTTCCCTATTGTATTTAACTGCAAGTAGGCCAGACATAATGTTTGCTACATGCCTTTGTGCTAGATTCTAGGTCAACCCCAAGGAATCTCATCTGATTCTTCTCAAGAGAATCTTGAGATACCAGAAGGGATGTACAAATCTAGGACTTTGGTATCCAGCTGAGTTAGAATTTGAATTAATTGGATATTCTGATTCTGATTATGCTGGTTATCGAGTTGACAGGAAAAGTACCTCAGGAACTTGTCAGTTCCTGGGAGAGAGATTGGTCTCTTGGTTCTGTAAGAAGCAGGCCTCTGTCTCAACTTCAACTGCAGAAGCTGAATATATAGCAGCTGCTAGTTGTTGTTCACAGATCCTGTGGATACAAAATCAGCTTTTGGATTATGGGTACTCACACAAGAACGCAAAAATCATGTGTGATAGTACCAGTGCTATCTCTATTGCACAAAATCCTGTACACCACTCTAGAACGAAACACATTGAGATCCGGCACCATTTCCTGAGAGATTGTGTGGAAAAGAACAAGATCAGCCTTGAGTTCATATCCATAGACCTTCAGAGAGGTGATATATTCACCAAGCCCTTAGATGAACAGAAGCATCTGTTCTTTTTGGTTCAATTAGGCATGATTAATGGAAGAGACTAAGTGTGACGTCTGCCTTGTTGAAACCTGTTTGAAGATCGTCGAACGACATTCGAAGATAGTCGATCGGATCAAGCCTATCGTCGACCTATGGTTGAAGATAGCTTATCTTCTTGAAGATCGTCGACCGGCGTTCAAAGATAGTCGAACAGGTCGAGCCTATCGTCGATCTATGGTTGACGACAACTTGCTGTTTGTGAAGACAGAAATAGTCGAACGATTGATCGACTACTCTGCTTCAGGACCGATCGTCGAACGACCGTTCGACCATCGTCTCCAGTATCTTTTAAATAGACCGACGATCGTTGTTTTAATATAAAGCCGATGGTCGACCTAGGTTAAGAGATAGTTGTTTTTATCGTCGACGGAGAGCGTCTTTTCGCATTCCGTATTCCCGCTTGCTCTTTGTCTTGAGATTTCTGTCGTTTCGTCCTCTCCGTCTCTCCCTCGTCTTCTCCAGCCCTTTCGATGGCGATTTCTCTAGCGCTCCTGGCAGTATTAAAGTTCGATGCAGGATTCAGTGTGGATTTCGACTCCTTCAGCTGCTGCGAATCCAGAATTGTGGAAATTCTTAATCTGTGTAAAGATCAAGGTTTAGAGAAGCTCATGTCCTCCAGGATAAAGATAAATATTCAAGAGATCAAAGAATGGGCATTTACTTCGTCTTCAAATGATGATTCAATGACCGGAACTGTTGGCGGAGAAGAGGTAACATTGACTCCCGCCATTTTAGTTGAAATATTTGGATTGATAAATGGGGAAGAAGATTACGAGCAAGATACCCCAGAGTTTGGGAGAATGCTGACAGAGTTGGGACATGCCGAAGGCATTCCCTCTAAGCTGCTTAAAGTAAATTTTCCGTTTAAGATTAAGTTTCTTGCTGAAATAGTCGGAAAAGTGCAACTGGGAAAGCACTCCGCCAACGACAATATTACAAGGCAGCAGTTTGCACTGATGTGTGCAATTGTAAATAAGAAATAGATTAATTGGGCAGGTGTTATGTTTGATCTGATCAGGAAAAAGAACAGCAAGAGAGAAGTTATCCTGGGTAGGGTAGTTGTGATTTTTCTGAAGGAGAAATATCCCCATCTGTTAGTTTCAGCTGCTACCTCCATAAACGCCAGCAAGAAGATAGATCCATCCCTGTTCGCCAAGTGGAAAAGAACTTTTCTGAAGCCCGCTCCCGCAGGGGTTGCTCCAGCTACATCTGAGAGCACCAGGACTGCCTCAGTCACTCTTCCCCTACAAGAAGCTGGCTCAGCGAACCTCTCCCTTCCATCTTCTTCATCTGCTTTGCCGTATACTTCAGTTAAAGTTCCATCAACTTCAATTGAAGTACGACCTTCTGCTTTTCACCTTGCATCACCTCCTGCATCTCCTCTCCCGTCTCATCTTGCTGGGATCTCTCAACCCAGTTTTGATTTGTTGGTTTCTGAGATTTCTACTCCTCTTCATTCTCCAATTCCTTCTTCTGATCACATTGATCACCCTGCATCCACTCATCCAACTCCAGCTCACTCTCCATCTCCAGTTCACTCTCCAGTTCATCATGAATACACCATTCCAGCTGATCATCCATCCACCGAGATTCCCCCTTCATCATCCTTTGAAATCACTCCAGCATTCATTTCTAGCATTGTGGAGTTAATTACCCCCTCAATCAAAATCATGATTGAAGGGGCGATTGCTCCCCTTGCTTCTTCTATCTCCTCTTTGACTGCTGCCATCCGGGCACTCTCAAAGTCTGCTGAGCCCTCTTCCTCTAGGGGCTTGGTTTCAGTATCTACTGAAATCAAGCAGGGGGAGATGCTTAATGAAGATGTCTCTGAGCAGCCTTTGGCCTCCCCTCCAGCAGATCATCCTGCAGTGGCAGAGAAAGAAATAGAAGAATCAGCTCCTCAAAGTTTATCTGAAAAAGAAATTTATGATGCCTTATTGAAATCTGAATTTATTGTCAAAGTTTGCTTAGAAGAATGTTCTACTCCCCTGGTCGCCCTGTACCTAGAAGGAGTTATCACTTCCTTTCTAGATGATTTATGGGAGTTAGGACACACAATGGACAATTCTGAAGGTATCCCTTTTACTTACTTTTTAGACTTGATAACTAATATGCTTGTATTGGAATACCTGGAAGGGATGATTAGATGTCATTTAGCAAAATTTTATTCATAATACTACAGATAAAATGGAAGAAGTTTTAGATGATCAAGAGCCTGATCTCCTACTAGCTACAGAAGCTCAATCTGAACCAGAACCAGGTGTTCAATTTCCTGAGGTTGCTTAGCCAGAAGTGCAAGCAGAACTGGTCACCATGACTGTTTCTGATCATCAAGAAAAGGCTGCAGATGCTCAAATCGAAAAGTCTACTGTATGGAATGATTCCCCGGGTTTGGATTTGGATGCTCTCCTGGCACAGGATGCCATGGAAGAAGAATTAGAAAAAGCTGCACTAAAGGAAAAGAAAAGAGCTATGCAAGAAGCAACTGATCTATATGATCTGCCCATTTCTTCTAATTCTGAGGATGAAATCGATTCTGATGAATCTGATGAGTCAAAAAGAAAGAGAACTGCTAAAAAGAAAAGGAAAGTTGTGGCTCCTCCTCCTCCTAATCCAGATAATGATACTCCTTACTATATCCTGAAAGGAATTGATCCTAAATCAAAAGATTTCCAGCACTGGATGGCTTTCTCTAAAAATCAGCAGAAGCAAAGGAAGAAGTCAAAGAGGTATGACTATCCTGTCCCAAGATGGACTCCTAGAGGTCCTCCTCCTCCACTTCCTAGTGCAGGAGCCTCAGGAAACTTATGTGCAAAACCTGCTGCTCAGTCTGAAAGGTTCAATCCATCTCAGTCAGTACAAAGGAGAAGTTCTCAAGGATGCCAAGGTAAAACTCAAACTGGCTATCAAAGGCTTGATGCTGTTAAGGAACAAGTAAAGGAGGTAGTGTATCAAAGACCAACATTTTCTCCTCCTCACTCCAAAGAACTCAAAAGCTCAACCTCTCCTAAGCCAGATCATTCTGTGAAGGATGTTTCAAAAGGTAAGCAAATTATTTTATCTGAAAACTCTAGCAAGATATTTGCTAAGTCTGCTCCCCTATCTTATCTAGTTACTCAGGATAAAGAACCAGTTGATACATCTTCTGAGAATGTTTATGAAAGCCCAGAGCTTGATCCTAATTTTAGTATGGCTCGTTTTCTTGAACTTGTTGGAGCAGCTCAAATTAAGAAAGCAAAAGCAGAAGGAAAAGACACTGCAGGATTGAAAACAATGTCAAAATTCAGAATGAAGGAGCTCGATAAATTCCAGGTTATACCTGAGATATTTGATCCTTCAAAGTACATGTAAAAGCATCCTGAGGCAGTTGTCCCAAGACCAACAGAATTGAAAATCATTGGAGAACAAGACCTGAAGTTGTCGAGAAAAGAAGCTCTAGATCCCTCTAGAAAGATTAATTTTGTTTCTAGCTCTTCTGATCCTAAATCTAACTCTGAAGCATCTTAAAACTTCATTGATTGACAGTTAATTGCTTATCTGCTTGATTGATGTTATCTGCTTAGCTATTTCTCTTCATGCATTTTATTTATTTTTCTGTAATTAGTTTTGTATGTTTTAATTATTGAGAGACTTAACTCAAATAGGGGGAGATTGTTGGTACCCTAGGTTTTGATTTGAGTTCAGTCTTCTCTTTCTGTCTCTTGACCAAAGATTTATCTATGGTCAAAGGTTAGTTATTTAGTTTGTTGCTCTAGTTTTAGAGGCGTCACTTTTCCAGATGTAAATTTGGTTATGTTGTTTTTCGTTCAACTATGGTCGAACGCCGCTCGACTATCGTCTATCGGCTGATTGACGATCGTCTATCAGTTGGACGACGTTCTGTCTGCATTGATAGTTCGACTATCTGTTTGATAGGTCGACTATCTGTTGTGTTTGATAGTTCGACTATCTGCTTGGATAGTTCAACTATTTGATAGTTCGACTATCTGCTTGATAAGTCGACTATCTGTCCGCTTTTATAGTTCGACTATCTGTTTGATAGGTCGACTGTCTACTTTCTGTGATAGCTCGACTATCTGTTTGATAGGTTGACTATCTGTTTTCTTTGATAGTTCGACTATCTGCTTGGATAGTTCAACTATCTGATAGTTCGACTATCTGTTGATATGTCGACTATCTGTTTTCTGTGATAGGTCGACTATATGTTTGATAGGTCGACTATCTGTTTTGTTTGGTAGTTCGACTATCTGTCCTGATAGATCGACTATCTGATAGCTCGACTATCTGTCCTGATAGTTCGACTATCTGTTGTGGTAGTTCGACTATCTTCTTTGATAGTTCGACTATCTCGATCGTTCGACTATCTGTCTGACAGGTCGACGATCTCTGTGCTTAGGTCGACGATATCCGAGGGTCGTTCGACGTTTTGCTGTATGTCTTGAGTAGTTTTGTCATCTTCTATGATGTGATTAATTTCATATTTATTTTGGCATATTTTATAAAAGATTATTTGAATAAATTGTGATAATATTTCCATGCAATATCTATTCCATTCCTTATACATGAGCTAATCTTTTCTGTCAAAGTTGTTTGTCTTATTAGCTGAGATATGATTTCTGCTTTATCTGCCAGGCTGTCCTTTATAGCCGTTAGACTCAAAATGTCTTCCTTGGCCGTAAAGAGTCTTTTCTGATGTGACTTTCTCTAGTATTATTTCATCAGAATTATTTGCAGCTTCTTAGAAAGCTTTATCCTCTTATAGGATATCTGTCTGCAGTATTTTGTTTTGCTTTATGCTTTTTGCACCCCAGCTTGCAGAGTTCAGTAGAAGACAAGATTCAAACTCAAGTAAGAGCCGTTGCTGCAGCTGCTATATAAAGACTTCTTTGGAGAAAGAAATCAACTAGTTCATATATTCAAAAAGGCTAACAGCAGCATTCAAGCTTAGAACTTACAGTTTCCAACTGCTCTCAGTTCATTCACATCTAGCTGAGAAGAAGTTTTAGTTCTTCACTCTTCTTCAACCTGAGTTCTCCTGCTTACAGGAAGATCTTCACTCGGAGCTTTTTGAAGAAGAAGAAGAAGAAGATAGCTGCCTAAAGAAGAAATTTTATTTCATATTATTTATCTTCTTGTAGCTTTTTCTTTCAGATTGTCTGAAGTGTTTCTACACTAAAGCAAGACTTCACCTAGACGTTCTTTTAGCCAGGGGGAGCCTTGATTCTTTAAGAGCTTTCTAGCTCAGTTCAAGTTCTTGTGCTTCTCTAATCTATTGTAAAATAGAGAAGACATTTTAACCTCCTTTCCCCCTCCTGTAAAGGGTTATTACTCCCTTCAAAAGTATCCCTTGATGGCAGGGCACCTGATCAAAAACCTGTGTTGGTTTTTAGACACCTGATCAAAAGTATAAAGGGTCTCTAGATCTACCTGCAGCAGATCTTGTTGGTGGCAAGGCACCTGATCAAAAACCTGAGTGGATTCCTACCTTGTTGGTAGAAGAGTGGGCGTACCCAAGTTGTTTGGGGAACCACTATAAATTCTTTGTGTCATCTGGATTGTTTAATTAATTCTCTGTGCTGATTGGCTGTGATTAGATTTTAACTAGGTTTGCTAGTTGCTGTTTAGGATTCCAAGCCTTAACTGTAATTACAGTTGGCTGCCTTTTGTGCAAATTACTTGTGTTAGGCTTTAGGGTTTAATCTCAAATATCTATAACCTTCATTCTATAATTAACTCCAAGGGAGTTGAGTAGACAGTCAACTTTGCTAGTGCAATTTTTGATTACTCTATTCACCCCCCCCCCCTCTAGAGTAGTATCTATCCCTTTTCTTTCATAAAGGAACACTTTCCACAGTCTTAACAAAATTGATATACATCTGTAGTAGATTGGGATCACAACAGGAGAAGGGAATATAGCCTTGGTTAAATCTTCAGCAAGGACTTCTGATACTGCAGGTGCTGGAAGACAACTGGTATAAAATGAATCAAATAATGACAATAATGAATGGAGGCCTACTGCATAGCTGATTGTTGGAGCTGGAACTGGAACTTTCTCTAAAGCTGGATCTTCTCATACTTGCATTTCTGAAATCTCTGAGGGCAGCACTTCTTCATATAACATCTCCCCCTGCCTAGATTTAGTGAGAACTGAATCTATGCCCCCAGAAGAAGGGATGGCCTAAAGAATGAAGGAGGAAGAGATCCTAGCAGATAACTCATGTAAAGTCTTAACTAAAGGAGCCATGGTGGCATTCAATAGAAGAGTTAGCCTTGGGGCCAATAACTCATATAGCTTGTCTGCTAGGGGAAAAAGATCTACTTGCTCAAGATTAACTTGAGTAGAGGTAGAGGAAGTATCTGCAGAGAGAGATGGAGTTGATGCAGATTGAAGTGGAATTGATTGCTGAGAGACTGGAATGGAGGTAATGGATGGTGCTAGAATAGTGATTGATGCCATGAATGTGGAGATGGAAGGGGAAAGGATGGTTGAGATATGATATCATGTAGGATTTGTTGTAAGGATGGTTAGGTGGATAGAATGGCTTGAGGTGAAGATGGAGAAGCATCCATGAAGGAATCATCTAGAAGGTTGAATGATTTAAGATGGGGGGATGATTCTAAATCAATGTATGGGAAGTAATATAGTGGATGGAAATCTTCTTGATGGATGGCTTGAGGAGGTGGAGAAGCTATTGGAGATGAAGGTATGGATGATGTAACTGGATGTGGAGAAAGAGGAGAGGATATGGAAAGGGATGTCAAAACTTCTACTGGGGCAGTGGACTGAGGATGAGTGACTGTTTCAGTCCTTGTGCCTGAAGATGCTTTAATTGTAGGAGCCTTGCTAGGTTTGACAATATGTCTCTCCCACTTGCCAAATAGGGCAGAAGAAAGCCTCTTGATGCATTGGTATGCATCCCATTGGACACCAACAACTGTGGGCACCTATTCTGCAGGAATAGGCCCAAAATCCTTCCAAAGTTTACAAAATTCTTATTTATCTTTTTCTTAAGCAAATCAAAGAAAATTGATCCCCAATCCAGGTGCTTCTTATCCACTATTGCAGCCATTAAACAAAATTGATACCTGGAAATTGTATCATGGGCTGAATGCTTGGCCAAAATTACCTTGCCTACAACAATTGCTAGAAATCTATATTCCATGGATAGATTCTTATTCAGCAGCTTATTAGGGTTCTCAGAATTATGACCCATTCTATCTAACATTGAAGAAAATTCTACTCCAGATAGTTCTATGCTATCATTACCAGTACTTAATCCAAAAACCTCTGTAAGAATACCTCGGGTTAGGGATACCTATGTCCCTGAGATGGTTCCAACAATTGTATTTTGATCCAGATTATGGGCAGTATATACCCATTCTTTTATCTCATCTGCTGCTAACTTGATTCTGGTAGTCATAATATTTACAAGTTATTGTTCCTTGAAGAGTTCCAAAATGTCCTTAAACATCTTATCAGTCCCCTTAAAAGATACCATATCAATATTAAAGCCATTGTCGAACTTCATTACGGCTAGAACGGCGACTGAGACCGACATATTTCTTGCAAAAACAAACAAGATCAAGTGTAGAAGAGTTTGGAGGGAAAGAAAGTTCTTGCAAAAGGTACGAAAACGCAAATGAGAAAGATGCCAAAAAAATGATTTTATATTACGGTTCGACGTAGAAAAAGAAATATCGTTGAACTCCGTTCGACGATCTACGGCTCTAGGGGAAACTGAAGGGTCTCAACATCGTCGATCTCCATTCAACGATATTTGAGATCATTGACCGATAAGGATAGTCTAGCACTATCTGGAAACGCCGAGCTCCATTCGAAGATCTTCAAGAAAAACATCGAGCGCAGTTCAGAGTTCAAAGAAAACCTATAGACACTAGGAAACTCAAATTTTTTAACCTAGTCTTTGTAACACCTCTACCCGTCAAGAAGAATATAATAGAGGGTCTGGCCGGGGCCCCACACAATATTCCACAAACAGGCGGAGATGCTACGAAATAATATCATAACCACGCATCCTAACACAGAGCATTCTAGCAGAAGCTTCACAGTTGAATTACTGAACTCAAGATAAATAACATTGTCCACTAAAACTTAGGAATATATATATAAACATCACAAGAGTTTGGCCTTAAGGCCTTACAACAGTTTCTCTTAACAAGAGTGTGGATTACAAACATCGGCACGCAGGCCGGCCGCACATGAACAAAAGAAACAAAACAATGCTATCGAGGGCAGCAGCGCAGCTTTGGGCTTCAGCCCGCTAAGTCCCGCTCGGACCAGCAACTCCAGTACCTGTAAGAACCAATCCACCAAGCGGTGGCAAATAGGGCAACGGTCAGCATTCAGCTGACCAATTATAACGACCCTGCCCCTGGCACGGGGCTGCAAAATTTCATCCCTGCATAGCAATCTTCCAATATGATATATATAGCAATTTAAGCAAGACGTGCACGCCCGCACAGTCACATATCACAAACGGACGGCCCGACGCTCCGGGCACTCAGGGCACATTAGCCGTGTTCCGTATTTCCACGGCCACACCACTGTTTAGAGGTCCCAGACATAACGGTTCAATATGAGCATTCTAGTCTGATCGGCTCACGGGTCGTCGACTCTCGCTATGTGATCCTAACAGGGTCTTAAGCACCCAAGGTTAGACAACCATAACGCAGGTACAGATCCACCTTTCCCGTTGCTCACATCGTCAGACTCACGCCTGGACTGACGCGGGTACAGCTTCACCTTACCTGTTCCACGTTTCCTAGTTGCAGCCCCACGGCTCAACCTCATAGAAAGTAGCAACTCACGGCTACAAGAGAGTCCAACTCTCATAATTTCCTGGACTTCCTCCAGTACTTTATCCATCATGCCTACAAGCAAGAATCACGGAGTCTTCTCCGATATGCAAACAAGCATCACCAATCCAGACCATGTCTAGATGGGCTTCACACAGCATGCCTAGATCCGTACTCCAATTCCGGACTCTAACATGGGGGACTTCACATATCTACCCCAAGGGACGCCACAACCCACCGCACACTTGCGTGGAAGGGTTTTCCCTATGCAAATGCAGGAATTAAGGACTTCACATGTCCAAGCAGGAAATCGTTACCGTAGGAGTTCGCTTCGGAGCCATGGAGAGAAATTTGAGACGGATGAAAGCCTTCGCAGCAGCGTTGCCTTCGCAAATCCGAACTCGGCTCGCGATTTGGACCACCGTAGCTCCACCGGCAGCCAGACTCCACTTCTTCTTCCTCACCTTGCTCTCACCTCTCTCTTAAAAGTTAGAAAGAGAGTAGAACTTAAAAAATGAGCCTTCTTCTCCTCCTTTCCCGACCTTATCAGCCCAGGAATGATCCCCATCCACAGGATCCTCTTTAAGCAAAATGAACGGCAAAGATCTGCCCCAAAATATTGAACTTTTTGGCCGACACAGCCTGTGACACGCCCGTGTCACAGGCCGTGTACCCTTAAGTGGCACACGCGGCACTCGCACCGACTAAAAATTACCAGAACACGGGAATCGACATGCCCGTGTCGAACCTGACACGCCCGTGTCGGTCATGTGACACGCCCGTGTCACACCTGTTACACGGTACTCAACGAGCGTTAAATCCAGTCAGAGCAGTACACGGGTAGGCACACGCCCTCTGACATGCCCGTGTCCAAACTGACACGGCCGTGTTCAAGCCTTGGTTCCGGGCCGTGTACATTTCTGACTCGATACGGCATTTTATTGAGTGACACGCCCTGGGACACGCCCGTGTCGAAGACCGTGTCCCAGGCTCGACTATCGTCGACCTCCGATCATCGACTAACCTGAACACGCCCTGGGACACGCCCGTGTCCCAGGCCGTGTACCACGACACGCCCTAGGACACACCCGTGTCCCAGGCCGTGTTAAGCAACCTGCACCTCAATTCCAACTTTGTGTCTTTTTGGGGTGTTACAACCCTCCCCTCCTTAATAAAATTTTGTCCCGAAATTTGCAGACAATAGGGAGAAAAATAACAAAATAGTTATATGTTTCTATTACATATATAACGAGCAAACAAGTTACGAAAATAACTCGGGAAACTCGGCTTGCATGGTCTGCTCGCGCTCCCATGTTAGCTCTTCACGGCCACAATTGTCCCATCGGACTTTGACCATCCCAATCACCTTGTTCCGCAACTGTTTCTCGGCTCGATCCTCGATCCGTATAGGCTTCACCTTTGTTGTTAGCCCATACTCCACCGGCACTCGATCATTGCCAATTACTTGAGCTGGATCCTTGATTGCTTTCCATAGCACCGAGATGTGAAACACATCATGCAATCCACTCAATTCCGATGAAAGAGCTAGCCGATAGGCGGCTTCCCCAACTCGCTCCACCACTTCAAATGGACCAAGGTATCGCGGACTTAGCTTTTTCAACCGCCGAATCCGAGATACACCTTTGAAGGGCTTAATCTTTAAATAGACCCAGTCACCCACCGCGAACTCCACGTTCCGATGCTTAGCATTGTAATATTTGGCTTGCCGATCCTGGGCTATTAGGAGCCTCTCTCGAATAGAGCGTATTGTTGAGGTAGCATCCTCGACTTCCTTTTTGCCTAAAAGTTTAGTCTCGCCAGTTTCCGCCCAAGCTAGCGGTGTACGACACTTCCGACCATACAACGCTTCAAACGGGGCCATGCCTATACTCGCTTGATGGCTATTATTATAGGCAAACTCCACCATAACAAGATGCTCTTCCCAATTCTTACCGATGTCCAGGGCGCACATACGGAGCATATCCTCCATCGTTCTGTTGGTTCGTTCAGTTTGGCCATCCGTTTGCGGGTGTAAGGCCGTACTGAATGCTAACTTCGTGCCCAACATCTGATGAACTAATCTCCAATCTTTCGAAGTAAAGCGCCCATCTCGGTCACTTACGATGCTCCGGGGAACACCATGCAATCGAACAATCTGCTCCACATAGAGCTTTGCCAACGTTTCCACTGAATCGTCCCGCTTGTTCGGGATAAAGTGAGCCACCTTTGTCAACCGGTCTACAATCACCCAGATTGAGTCATGGCCACGCTGAGATCTCGGCAATCCGTGCACGAAATCCATAGAAATATCTTCAAACTTCCATTGTGGAACCGGCAACGACTTCAGGAAACCACTCGGCCGTTGACATTCTGCCTTTACCAAAGCACAAGTGCGACATTTAGCCACATACGCGGCTATGTCCTTCTTTAAACCAGGCCACCAGAACAGTTTCATCATGTCCTTGTACATTTTTGTGCTCCTAGGGTGAATTGAATACTTTGTAAAGTGTGCTTCATATAGCAATCCTTCTCGCAATTTACCCGCACTAGGGACGCACAATCGGCCATCTTTTCGTAATAAACCGTCATCCCAGGAGAATTGATCACCAGACCCCTCCTTTGCATAGCGTTAGAGACTTTCATCCAACTCCGTTGCCCGCCGAACCCTGTCAGCAAGGTCATATTGAACCTCCAACCAGTTCACGCATGCAACAGTTGACGAATCTCTTTCCACACAAGATATCTCCAAAGCTTCCAACTCCTGGATTAACCGCTCATCATGTATCCACAACCAATTTGCCCGTACCGGAGTCCAACGACTCAAGGCATCAGCGACCACATTTCCCTTTCCGGGAACATAGTGAATGTCGAAGGTATAATCCCCAAGGAATTCCATCCACCTCCTTTGTCGCATATTCAATTCTTTTTGATCAAGCAGATACTTTAAGCTTTTATGATCTGTATAAATATCCACTTTCACGCCATAAAGATAATGCCGCCACAACTTTAGCGCAAAGATCACCACCGCTAACTCCAAGTCATGGACGGGGTAATTACGCTCATGCACTTTCAATTGACGTGAACCATAAGCGATCACCTTGCCAAACTGCAGGAGAACGCAGCCTAAGCCGCTTCCTGACGCATCGCTGTATATTTCAAATCCATCTGTACCATATGGCGACGTCAAAACGGGCGCTGTGGTCAAACGATTCTTCAGCTCATCAAAAGCTCATACGCACTCCGGCGTCCAAACGAACTTCTGGTCCTTTCTCGTCAACGTAGTCAGAGGCAAAGCAATCCGGGAGAAGTTCTCCACGAACCGTCTATAGTAGCCCGCCAGTCCAAGGAAACTCCTGACTTCGGCCATCGAAGACAACACTGGCCAATCACGAATGGCACTTATCATAGCTGGATCTATCGCTATGCCCTCTCCACTTACCACATGGCCTAGAAAAGCCACCGACGAGAGCCAGAACTCACACTTAGAGAACTTGGCATACAGCTTATTCCTTCGCAAGGTATGCAATACTAATCGCAAGTGGTTTGCATGATCTTCCTCCGATTGTGAATATACTAGGATATCATCAATAAATACAATCACAAACAGATCCAGGTATTCGCGGAACGTACGATGCATGAGATCCATGAATACCGAGGGCGCATTACATAAGCCGAACGGCATCACTTTGAACTCATAATGACCATAGCGTGTGCCAAACGCTGTCTTGGGAATGTCACCTTCCCTAATCCACAACTTGTAATACCCGGACTTCAAATCCAACTTCGAATAGACGATTGATCCTGCTAGCTAATCGAACAAGTCATCGATCCGTGGAATTGGATACTTGTTTTTCTCCGTCAGCTTGTTCAGCTCGCGATAATCAATACATAATCGCAAACAACCGTCTTTCTTTTTTCACAAAAAGAACAGGCGCGCTCCAAGGTGACATACTTGGGCGTATGTATCCCTGCTCCAACAACTCTTGCAACTAAACTTTCAGTTCGGCCATTTCATTTGGCGCTACCCGATACGGCGAACGGGCCACGAGTTTCGCACCCGGCACCAGCTCGATAGCGAAGTCGATTTCCCTTTGGGGAGGTAACCCCGGAAGGTCCTTTGGAAACATATCCGCATATTCTGACACAATCGGCACTTCACTCACACTGGCCTTCGGCGCCACCGCCTCTATGAGTGTGAAGAACAACTCCGCACCCTTCCGAACTGCCTTAACAACATGGAGAGCGGATAACAACATCCCACTCATCCCTTGCATACCAATGAACTTGGTCTCTTGTTCGGTATTTTACCCAAGTGTGACCTCTTTTGAAGTGCAATCTATACAGGCACGCTACTCTGAAAGCCAGTCCATACCAAAGATTATATCAAACTCTTTAATCGGCAATACTAATATTTCCACCTTGAACTCCCGACTTCCTATCTTGACCTCAAGACCGCAAGATCGATCCGTGCACATCAAACATCCGTTAGGCAATAACACCTTTATACTGTCTGTCGTGGTCTGGATCGGCACCCCAACACGAAAGACAAAGTCCTCAGACAGGAACGAATGTGAAGCACCTGTGTCGAACAGTGCTCGCGCCGGATACTCTCGTATAAGGACAAACCCTATAACATTACAATTAAAACAAGCACAACACATCATAATAACAACATTAAAACCTACGGGAACCTGTGACGACATCCGCCTGCTTAATGGCCTCTTATTGTCCAAGGTTGAAGACCCTGGGCTGCGCGTGCGAGGCAGAAGACTCCACCACAGCCTTCCCCTTCTCCGCATAAGACGCTCCCGTCTTCTTGTCACCCTTTGGAGGACCAAATCGACATTCGCGTGCGAAGTGTCCAACCTTCCCGTACGTAAAACAAGCACGAGATCCATACCCAGATGTATCCGTCACAGTCGCAGAAGGAGTTGTCCAGAAGACTTAGACTTCTTGTTCCATCTCTTTCAGTAACCCAACTTGTCTGGACGCGGCGGCTTGAACTCTGGCTTCACAACAGCCAAGTTTCCCTTTGCTTGCCCCCGTTTCATGTCCGTCTCCAAAGAACGAGCCGTACAGACTAAGGCCTGGAATCCCTGACTCACAGAACTCGAGAGCAAATACCGCAGCTCATCTCGCAGTCCCGCATAAAACCGACTAGTCTTACGCTCTTCTTCGGCGAAGATCGTGCCCGCATATCTTCCCAACCGGGTGAACTCATGCAGGTAGTCATCCACACTTCGATCTCCCTGTGCTAACCGTTGAAATTCCATTTCCATCGGTATCCTTTGCTGCATCGGCAGATGTTGTGCTAAGAACAATCGAGAAAATTCATCCATTGTAACCTCTGCCAATTGCCTGCCAGCCAAGTGATGCATTTCAATCTCATCCCACCACAATCGCGCCTCTCCTTCCAGTAGGAAAGTGGCTAACATAACTTTCTGTTCCTCCTCAACCTTGATAGCTCTCATAATCCTCTTGACTCTTGCAAGCCAATCCTCTGCTTGGGCCGGTGTACCCGCCCCATGAAACTGCGGAGGATTGAAGCTCAAGAATTGCTTCCATTGTTGATCTGCTACCCGCGGATCAACTTCGGCTTCTACCGGTTCTTGCCATACCCCAGCTTGCGTTGGCACCACTGCAGGACGTGCCTGCCCCGCCTGATGAGCATTCATCACCGCAAGCACCGTTTCCGTGATGAGACGGACTGTTTCAGCGGATGGAGGAGTTGTGGGCACCTCGGCTGGTACCGCACTCTCAACAGAACGTTGTGGTTCGGATTGACCCGCAACACTTCTGGTCACCTATATGTGTAAAATACACAGGTTAACGACCAATGAAAACGGCAACCATACCAAAAAGAATACACAAGTTCAACAAAGAAGTGTATTTACATTCCTAAGTGGATAATCTTGAGTTCAAATTAAGAGTTATAACGACGGCACTGACACTTGCTCGCCACCTCTCAAAAGAATTCGACCACGAATTCGGAAGAGATCGACCAACAAGCTGATACCAAATTGTAACACCTCTACCCGTCAAGAAGAATATAATAGAGGGTCCGGCCGTGGCCCCACACCATATTCCACAAACAGGCGGAGATGCTACGAAATAATATCATAACCACGCATCCTAACACAGAGCATTTTAGCGGAAGCTTCACGGTTGAATTATTGAACTCAAGATAAATAACATTGTCCACTAAAACTTAGGAATATATATATAAACATCACAAGAGTTTGGCCTTAAGGCCTTACAACAGTTTCTCTTAACAAGAGTGTGGATTACAAACATCGACACGCAGGCCGGCCACACATGAACAAAAGAAACAAAACAATGTCTTCGAGGGCAGCAGCGCAGCTTTGGGCTTCAGCCCGCTAAGTCCCGCTCGGACCAGCAACTCCAGTACCTGTAAGAACCAATCCACCAAGCGGTGGCAAACAGGGCAACGGTCAGCATTCAGCTGACCAATTATAACGACCCTGCCCCTGGCACGGGGCAGCGGAATTCCATCCCTGCATAGCAATCTTCCAATATGATATATATAGCAATTTAAGCAAGACGTGCACGCCCGCACAGTCACATATCACAAACGCCGGCACGACGGCCCGATGCTCCGTGCACTCAGGGCACATTATCCGTGTTCCGTATTTCCACGGCCACACCACCGTTCAGAGGTCCCAGACATAACGGTTCAATATGAGCATTCTAGTCTAATCGGTTCACGGTCGTCGACTCTCGCTATGTGATCCTAATAGGGTCTTGAGCACCCAAGGTTAGACAATCATAACGCGGGTACAGATCCACCTTTCTCGTTGCTCACATCGTCAGACTCACGCCTGGACTGACGCGGGTACAGCTTCACCTTGCCCGTTCCACGTTTCCTAGTTGCAGCCCCACGGCTCAACCTCATACAAAGTAGCAACTCACGGCTACAAGAGAGTCCAACTCTCATAATTTTCTGGACTTCCTCCAGTACTTTATCCATCATGCCTACAAGCAAGAATCACGGAGTCTTTTCTGATATGCAAACAAGCATCACCAATCCAGACCATGTCCAGATTGGCTTCACACAGCATGCCTAGATCCGTACTCCAATTCCGGACTCTAACAAGGGGGACTTCACATATCTACCCCAAGGGACGCCACAACCCACTGCACACTCGCGGGGAAGGGTTTTCCCTATGCAATGCAGGAATTAAGGACTTCAAATGTCCAAGTAGGAAATCGTTACCCTAGGAGTTCGCTTCGGAGCCATGGAGAGAAATTTGAGACGGATGAAAGCCTTCAGAGCAGCGTTGCCTTCGCAAATCCGAACTCGGCTCGCGATTTGGACCACCGTAGCTCCACCGGCAGCCGGACTCCACTTCTTCTTCCTCACCTTGCTCTCACCTCTCTCTTAAAAGTTAGAAAGAGAGTAGAACTTAAGAAATGAGCCTTCTTCTCCTCCTTTCCCGACCTTATCAGCCCAGGAATGATCCCCAGCCACAGGATCCTCTTTAAGTAAAATGAACGGCCAAGATCTGCCCCAAAATATTGAACTTTTTGGCCGACACGGCCTGTGACATGCCCGTGTCACAGGACGTGTACCATTAAGCGGCACACGCGGCACTCGCACCGACTAAAAATTACCAGAACACGGGCATCGACACGCCCATGTCGAACCTGACACGCCCGTGTCGGTCATGTGACACGCCCGTGTCACACCTGTTACACGGTACTCAACGAGCGTTAAATCCAGTCAGAGCAGTACACGGGTAGGCACACGCCCTCTGACACGCCCGTGTCCAAACTGACACGGCCGTGTTCAAGCCTTTGTTCCGGGCCGTGTACATTTCTGACTCGATACAGCATTTTATTGAGTGACACGCCCTAGGACACGCCCGTGTCGAAGGCCGTGTCCCAGGCTCGACTATCGTCGACCTCCGATCGTCAACTAACCTGAACACGCCCTGGGACACGCCCGTGTCCCAGGCCGTGTACCCCGACACGCCCTGGGACACGCCCGTGTCCCAGGCCGTGTTAAGCAACCTGCACCTCAATTCCAACTTTGAGACTTTTTGGGGTGTTACAGTCTTTGTCAATTTTTAGGTTTTTAAGATCTTGGAACTTAATTAAGACTGCCTGCATCTAACATTCCTAACTGATTAAGGAAGAAAGTGGGTTTCTTTTAATCCAAGGGTTTGGTGAAAATATCTCCCCTTTGTAAATCAGTTGGGATATATTCTAGTTCAATTTTACTTTTCTCTACATTATCCCTTAAGAAGTGATGCCTAATCTCTATGTGTTTGGTCCTACTATGGAGGACTGGATTTTGAGCTATGGAAATAGCACTAGTATTATCACAAAATATTTTGGACTTCTCAAAGTTGTAGCCATAGTCCAGGAGCTAATTTTGAATCCACAATATCTGTGAGCAACAACTACCTGCTGCCATATATTCAGCTTCAGCAGTTGATGTGGACACAAATGTTTGTTTATTGCAAAACTAGGAGACAAGTCTGTCCCCAAGAAACTAACAAGTTCCACTAGTGCTTTTCCTGTCTACTCTACATCCAGCATAATCAACATCTGAAAATCTAGTTAAATCAAATCCTGAATCAACTGGATACCAGAGACCTAGATTTGGACAACTTTTCACATACCTAAGAATCCTCTTAACTAATGTGAGGTGTGACTCTCTAGGGCTGACTTGGAATCTAGCATATATGCATGTAGCAAATATTATATTAGGTCTACTAGCTGAAAGATACAATAAGGAGCCAATCATTGATCTATATGTGGTCTGATCAACTGGTTTCCCATGTTCATCAACATCTAATATAGCAAAAGTAGGCATGGGTGTATTCATAGAGGATGCATTAGACATACCAAATTTCTTAACCAATTCTTTTGCATACTTGGTTTGAGAAATAAAGATTTCATCAGCATGTTGTTTGACTTGCAATCCTAGAAAGAAGGATAGCTCACCCATGCTACTCATTTCAAACTTGGAATGCATTATGTTGGAGAACCTTTTGAAAAAATTTGAACAAGTAGAACAAAAAATAATATCATCTACATAGATTTGTACTAGTATGATATTGGACTTATGGGTTCTAATAAAAAGAGTTTGGTCTACTCTACCCCTATTAAAATCATTTTCTAAGAGAAAGTAAGCTAGGGTCTCATACCATGCTCTAGGAGCTTATTTGAGACCATATAATGCTTTTTGTAATTTATAAAAAAATCAGGGTGAGTTAGAGAGATAAAACCTGGAGGTTGTTTTACATAAACATCTTCCTTGATATCACTATTGAGGAATGCACTTTTGACATCCATTTGATATACTTTGAACTTCTTATAAGCTGCATATGCTAAGAAGATTCTTATGGCCTCTAACCTTGAAACTGGTGCGCAAAGGTTTGGTCATAGTCAATGCCTTCTTTTGGAGAATATCCTTGAGCAACCAGCCTTGTCTTGTTTCTTACAATAACTCCTTGATCATCTAACTTGTTTCTGAATACCCATTTTGTTCCAACAATGGGATGATTCTTTAGCTATGGCACTAGTTCCCAAACTTTGTTTCTTTCAAATTGATTTAATTCCTCTTGCATTGTAATGATCCAGTTTGGATCTTGTTCTGCATCTTATATAGATTGAGGCTATATTTGAGAAAGAAAGCAAGTGTGTATCAGATGTTGATTGATCTGATTTCTTGTTTGCACACCTGCTGAGATGTCTCCAATCACTTGAGCGATTGGATGATCTTTTGTTGTTACTAAATCGACAATGGGTGTTGATTGTTCACCAACCTGTATTGTTGTTTCCTCTTGTGGAATAATAATTGGCTCTTCATTTTGATTGTCACAATGACTTGCTAAAATCTGACTTTCATCTTCATTTTCACTACTTTCAGCTTCTTATTGAGTGGATGAAGGTGATGGATCTATTTCAATGATATTCAGCCTGTCAAAATTCTCTGATAGAGAATTTACCTGCAAAGGGTGTATGGTAGAAGTGCTCTTCTCCTTGTATGACATATTAGTTTCATCAAAAGAGACATGCACTGTTTCTTCAACTTTATGAGATGATTTATTATAAACCTTATAGGCCTTACTGATCGTGGATTATCCCAGAAACACTCCTTCATCAGCTTTGGCTTCAAATTTTGCTAAGAATTTCTTGTCATTGTTATGAATGTAGCAAATACAACCTAAAATTCTAAGATAATCAAATTTAGGTTTCTTCCCTTTGAGTAATTCATAGGGAGTCTTGCCCTTTAGCTCATTTATCAAACTCCTATTTAGAACATAATTTGAAGTATTCACAGCCTCTGCCCAAAAGGATAGAGGAAGGTGAGCATCTGTCAACAATATTGTGGAAGATTCAATAAGGGTTCTATTCTTCCTTCCAGCTACCCTATTCTTTTGAGGAGTTCTAGGAGCTGAGAAAGTGTGTCTGATCCCATCCTTCTGACAGAACTCTTGCATAAGAAGAGAATCAAACTCTGTCCCATGATCACTTCTGATCAGGGCTATGTAAGTATTGAACTCAATCTGTATACATTTGAGAAACTCTGTCAAACATTTGAAGTTATTAGACTTCTTCCTCAGAAAGAACACTCATGTGAATCTAGAGAAGTCATCTATAACTTCTAAAGTATAAGATTTCCCTCCTAGGCTTTGTACAGTAATGGGTCCAAACAGATCCATATGTAACAAGTATAAAATCCTAGGTGAATCACTCTTATTAAGTGACTTAAAGCTGTTTTTAGTTTGCTTGCCTAATTGACAAGCCCTGCAGAGTCCTTCCTTCTTGTAGGGGCCAGAAGGTAGTCTTCTAACAAGGTTGTCCTTAGATAGCATAGCAATGGTTCTAAGGTTTACATGTCCCAATCTCTTATGCCATAATTCATTAGGTTTTCTAAGAGAATTAAATAAATAGATATCTACCTTGGTTGAATGAAAATTTACTAGATAGATGTTACCTCTTCTGTTACTTGTTAACACAGTTGTGTTTTCTTATGATTTGATGAAGCATGAAGATTTGTTGAATGTGACTTTGTAACCTTCATCACATAACTGGCTGATACTAATAAGGTTGTGCTTCAGTCATTCCACATATGCTACCTTTTTGAATGTCACTGACCCAATTTTGACTACATCATATCCTTTGGTCTGTCCATAGTTTGAATCTTCAAACATTTCTTTGGGTCCATGCTTAGCCTTAAAGGATACTAGGTCACCCATGCTTCCAGTCATGTGCTTGGAGCACCCACTATCCAGATACTAGTGTTGGACCATGGTTATATAGGTCTTCACCTGTAAAAATAACAGTTCATTTGTTTTTGACCTAGTTTATCTTGGGTCTAGCTTGATAACCTTTGAAATCAGAAATATAAGACATCCCAGGTTGATTCTTATAACCTTCAGGATGATATCTCCTAAGAGGAATTATCCATTCAGTATAAGGGTTGAACCCTTGAGATGTAGGATATTTATAATTAATTTTTTATGTACCCTTTGAGAGCTGGTCATATCTCTGAGCTCCGTTCGACGATCGTGGACCTGAGTTTGATGATCTTGGGTCAGATCGTTGAGCTCCGTTCAGGGATCGATCTTGTCTGTATTCAGATATCAGAGATCGTCGACTTGAGTTCAACGATTTAGCATGAAATCGCTGAGCTCCGTTCGGAGCTCGTCGAGCTCCGTTCGACGATTTCTGTTGAACTTTGTTCTCTTTGGGTAGATCAAAATTTTTTCTTGCTACCTCCACAACTCCTTTTCCTTTATCAGAGATAAATTTAATGGGAGTTGTTTACACAATAGGTTGGCTGGATGAAGCACCCTGATGACGCATATTTTTACTAAAATATGTTCATTATTATTATTATATTTATATTATAAATTATATGTATTTACTCTTAATTTTAATATAATTATCTAATTATTAATATATCATAATTATTTATACTAATATCGTTTTATTTTGTTTTTTGACAAGCCTGGGGCGAATTCGGCACGATTCGACGTAAAACGCCCGCTGTCAATTTCTGCACGAGAAATATTTCCCATGCAAATAAGTTTTGCATGCATGTTGTTTTCCCACCACCTTTTCTCTCTCCTCCCCATACAAGAATTATCCTTTCTTATTATTATCTTTACATGAAATATATGTATGCATGGTGATTGATTTTTCATTACTATCAATACATGTAGCCACCTTTCCCATGCAAGTATCTTTATAAAATTCTTTCATGTAGCATCTTCTTATTTTATTTTTATATAATCCTCCCCCATAAATACTTCATGTCATGTTGCCATAAATTTTATTATTTACATGTGGCCGGCCACATTCCTTCCCATGTTTTATTAATAGTAAATTCCATTTAATTTGGTCGGCCACCCCTTTCTCTCCCCTTTCATTTATTCTCTATTTTAGCATGACAACCATTATTAGCATTATCAATCCAATTAAAATCGTCCATTCATATCTTTAACCATGCAACCCGCCACATATTCTTAACCTCACTCATAACCTCCTTAATCAAAACCGCCCACCTTAAGTTCCTCCTTCATTTCCTAATTTATCACATTAACTCCAATCAATTTAAAACCCCATATTCATTAATTGATCACCATTTAAAGTGGCCGACCCTCTTCTTTACATGATTATATTCTTTTATTTTATTTCTATTTTATATCACATTAAATCTACTCCCTCATGCATTAACCTTTTCAACTCCCTCCACCTTTTCATTTCCCCACATTTATTCTCACCAATTAAACCATATGTCCTTTCATTTTCTTCTTCATCTAGATCCTTCCATGGTTGCTATAAAAGGAGCATGAGGCCAAGGCTTATGTGGAGAGAAAAAAGTTAGAGTTGGAGAAGTGAGCAATTTCAAGAGAGAGAGAGAGTTCTACATTGTGTGAGAGTTTATTTTATGTTATTTTTTATGCTTTAATTTTCATTGTGTTGTGTACTTTTGTTATTTCCCTTATAATGAAAATGCTAACTTTTTATTTCATTGTTGTTGTTTTCTTTATCATGAGTAGCTAAATCCTTTCTTAATATAAGACCCTTTTTTTTTCTTTTTAGAACACCAGGGTCTTAGCCCAGAATTGCAACTTTGCGATGGCACCAACTCACGGGAAGGCCGCCACTACAAAACGCCAATTCTGCCGGCCCTTTTCGATCACAAAGAAAGAGAAGTATTTATACGTGAAATGTAAATAAGTCCACAGAAACATGTATAAAATGAAATCACATCCAGTCCATCAGTAGATAAAAAAAAGGAAATAGAAGTATAAGTACCGCAAAGATACAGTTCAGATGAAATATAGATAGACGGGCTCGAGCCCGGTACATCAGAGTCCTCACTACAAATCACTCATCGCGGAAGCTATAAAAATACTAGTCACTTACGGAGCTGGTCGCAGGTGCACCGGTGCTAGACTGACCCACCTCCATGCGCACCATACTCCGCTGGTGCTGGTCCCTAGACTACTGGTCCCTGTCTCCCATCCGCAGCTCCTGTAATGTTGTGGTTCGAAAACCATTAGCCATAAAGACTAAGCCCTATCATCCCCTACCCCTCCCCCATGGCTCCTAAACATCGAGCGGAGAGGAGGAAAGGGAAGCTACAAAGGTGGAGAGTAATCAAGCAGATGACAATAGAGCTAATCTAACAACTATCATTAATAAAGTACATCTAGCAATTCTACGGTGGTGAGTAATAAAGTAAAACAGATAGTAAATAGCAATTATATAAGAAGGCAGGTAGAGAACAACAAGTAAACAAGTAAGTAACCTTAACTTATATGAATGCCCATACAAACTTATAAGTTAAGGGGTCTTCTGCCAGGCTCCCATCGTATAAAAAAGTCCCATGCCGATTTATACGTTGGGGTGTCGGTTGTATGCAAATATGAGTGTAGTGACATGCTATGCCATGATTCATGCAAGTGCAACACACGCACACGACTCTATGCGCACAGACCTTTAGTTCCCCCAGTTCGGGCAACTAGCTTCACTCCATGGAACCTCCGTAGTGGACAACGGAGACAGTGGGTCGGGCCTCCCACTCCTAGGCAGGTATCCACACTACCAGGCCTAGCCCTTCCGTACGCCCATAGAAGAACACAACCTAGAGTATCTGCGTACTAGTGCTGGATATATCCACCAGACTTTCTTTGGCTAAGTGTCCCACACCGCCGAGTCAACGTACCGATGTCGGTGTGAATGACAATCAATATCGAATACCCACCACCTTTATTCTGTAGTCCAACCCTCGAGCCCTCGGCTCCCCGGACTATCCCGTTCGTGCATCTACCTTCAGAGCTAACGTCTGAATGGCAACCAAAGCAACTTATTCTACCTTCCTAGCTATCGAGGTGTGTGTATGTGCAACCCTAGTTATACTAGTTGCACTTTTTTCTTATTATTCCTACGATTTACGTTAGCCCAGGACTGCCCCCGGTATTCCCCGTGAAGGGCTCTCAAAGGGCACTAGGAACTATGATGGTAGCTGAAGCCCACCGTTCCATTTTGCAGGGCACTTATTGTTATTGTGAAAGTGCGGAAGAGAGATCTACCTTCACTCTAGAGGGGGGGGGGGTGAATAGAGTATTTTATAATAATTTTCAGTTTAAAGGAAATAAGGCAGATTAAGATTTAATTTATATATAAGTGTATATGTGCTTGCTATTAAACAAAGATAAAATAAAAACTAAAGAAACACACAGCACAGAGCAAAGATAAACACACAGCAAACCAGACGACACAAGGAGCTATAGTGGTTCCCCAATAACTTGGGTACGTCCACTCATCTACCACCCTTGGTAGGAATCCACTCAGGAAGAGTTGATCAGGTGTCCTGATACCAAAGAGCTTTTGATAAGGTGCTCAGAAACCAAAACTAGATTTTTTGATCAGGTGTCTTGCCACCACTGAGTTTTGACAAGGCTCTCAGAACCACACTCAAAAATTTGAAGGGAGTCTTGATAACCCTTTTACAGTAGTAAAATAAAAAGGAGTTGAAGGTGTCTTCTCTGTTCTCAATCAAATGAGATAAGCACAAGTGGATTTGATGAAGATGTCAAAGCTCCCCCTGAGATGTAGAATGGTTCAGGAGTGGAAGATTTGCACAGGGTGATAGGCCTTCAATGAGACTTCTCCAGCAAATGATGATTTCAGCAAGGCTGAAATGTGAGTTGTTTGGAGTCCTTGATGTTGAAGCCTTTGACACTTGAAGATTTGTAAGTCACAACAGAAGAAGAACTTGATCAGAGAATTTTTGTTGTTCTTCTTCTGTAATGCAATTCTTGTGTCTCTTGGTATTGGTGTTGAATGATCTGTCTTCTTGTGTCTCTCTTTTCTTCAGCCAAATATCTCCAAGAGAACTGAGAGAATAATAATGAATTCTTGACTTGAATGGCCGAATAAACAGTCTTGAATGATTTCCAAAAACATCATTTGTCTCTAGGAAAAGTCCATTAGCAATATTCCATTTTTACCTTCCTTGACTTTTGCATCAGATAGCTTGAAATGGCTAGGAAATCTTTTGCCATTAATACAGCAATTAACTCTGAAAGAATTCGAAATAATTCTATAACTGTTCTTGAATTGGTAGCAGAAATAGTCGATCGGAGCTCGACTATCGTAGACCAGAGCTGGACAGGAATCGTTGACCATAGTTGGACAAAAAGCGTCGACCTGAGCTTCAACAGAAAACGTCGATCTGAACTCAGGGAAAAAGCATCGACCTGAGCTTGACGACAAAGCATCGATCTGAACTCAGGGAAAAAGCATCGACCTGTGCTTGACGACAAAGCGTCGACCTGAGCTTGACGATAAAGCGTCGATCTGAACTCAGGGAAAAAGCGTCGACCTGAGCTTGACGACAAAGCGTCGATCTGAACTCAGGGAAAAAGCGTCGACCTGAGCTTGACGACAAAGCGTCGATCTGAACTCAGGGAAAAAGCGTCGACCTAAGCTTGACGACAAAGCGTCGATCTAAGCTCAGCAACAGAGCGTCGATATAAACTTAATGACAAAGCATCGATCTAAGCTTGACAACAAAGCGTCGATCTAAGCTCAGCAACAGAGCGTCGATCTAAGGTTGACGACAAAGCGTCGATCTAAGCTTGACGACAAAGCGTCGATCTAAGCTCAGCAACAGAGCGTCGATCTAAGCTTGATGACAAAGCGTCGATCTAAGCTTGACGACAAAGCGTCGATCTAAGCTCAGAAACAGAGCGTCGATCTAAGCTTGACGACAAAGCGATAGCTGAAGGTCGGGCGCTGATCCAAGCTCGACGATCGTCGGACTGAAGCTCGACGATAGTCGACCTGAGCTCGACTATTTTTAACATTTGTCTTAGCTTTGATTCCTGATCTTGAATGGTCCTGGGGGCAGCTTCAAACCTATGTTCTAAGCCCTAGACACATTCTAACTTGACCTTTTCAACTATACAACTAGGTCAAACAGATATCCTAAATATATAGTGATCCTTGCCCAAATTAGTAATAGGGTGTTCCAACAATCTCCCCCTATTTGGGTTAGGATTACTATTTACAGGACTTAGAATAAAATACAACTTCAAATGCAACCAAGCAACAAAAATTAAAGCAACAAACAGCATAACAGCAATCTGATAGAACCTCAGCAAAAGATTTAAGAAATGAATGAGCCATCTGCATACAAAAATCATTCCTTTTTACTTCCTTTCTTGAACAGAATTTCCCTGTTGGGATTGAGGGATTCCTTCTTTGATCTGCTGTCATCTTCTGCACCTAAGGAGGTTTGAGCTTTTTCTCTGGGAACCACAGCCTCAGGATGCAGCTTCATATAATCTACAGGATCAAAGAATTTCCTTTAAGAATACCTTTCCAACTCTGCTTTTCTTTGCTCGGACATAGTGGAGATGTTTGAGGTGTCCTTGCCTTGCTCTCTTGCCTTCTTCAGCTGGTCCAAGGCAGCAAGTTCTTTCATCCTAGCAGTCCAGGAATTAGGATTATTTTTAGGATCCTCAAAAGGAATAGGAGCTTCATATCTGTTAATGGTTTCAGGAGCAGCAACAGTTCTTGATTCAACAATTTCTCTGAGCTTATATGGGTAAGGACCTTGAGATGTGTCAAGTTGCCTTTGTCCTTCCCTTTGAGTTCTGTAGTCTCTTTGATTACCTCTATACTATACTCTTCTGGACTGATTGCCTCTTTGATAATGCCCTCTGGGAGGATATCTTTGAGATGGTTGAGAAGGGCTTTGCTTTGGAGCCGAAGGTAGAGAAGCTGAGCCTCCACCTGATCCAGAATTTGGAGGAGGAGGAGGAGGAGGCTGAAACTTAGAGGAGCCTTTCTCATACCTATCAAATTTTCTCTTTTTCTTTATTGCCTTCAATTGATTTTTGGAGTATTGCATCCACGGCTCAGTAATTTGGCAATCATGCAGTATATAGTAGGGTACATCATTTGAATCCTTGGATTTTTCGAGAGGAACTCTTTTCAGAGCTTTGCTTCTTGCTTTTCTTTTCCTTACAATAGTACCATAAGAGTAATTAGATTCTGTTTGGAACTGATCACTTTCAGAACTTTGAGGTTGATCATACAGATCGTCGATCCTTCTGATATAATCTTCTTGATCTTTGAGCTTTTCAGAGACAGTAGGAGTAGGAGGAGAAGGTACAACAGCAGAACAAACAGTATCAGCAGGAGCAGAAACATCAACGATCATATCATTAACATCAGAAATCTCAGCAGACAAAACAACAGTCATAACTTCATCATCAGCAGCAGCAGCACAAACAGAACCAACATCCACAGCTTTAAGAGAATTGACATAAGATTCAATTATACTGGGATCACATATTGAAAGAGGCACAATGGCATTAGTAAAATCTTCAGCTTTCTGAACAGGAACTGGTGCAATTTGATGGTAGATAGAATCAAAACTACTCAGTAGTGACCTGAGGTCCACAGTAAATAAAAGCACTGGAGCAGCAGTATCAGCTGCAGGCAATATAGCTGGAGGAGCAGCAGCAGCTTCAATAGCTTCATAAGGCATCTCCCCCTGGCTTGATGCAGACGGAGCTGGATCAAGGCACCTAAATGAAGGATTGGCCTGCGGAGAAGAGAGGGCGGAGAGTCTGGAGGATAGCTCCTGAATGGACTTCTGGAGTGGAGCCAAGGAGATCTCCAGCAAAGCCACTAGCTTGGGAGCCAGTAGCTCATATAGCCTATCTGCCAGACTCGGGAGATCCACTTGCTCAAGAGAGACTTGAGTAGATGTGAATGAAGATGTGGCTGGGACTGAAGGAGTGGCTGCACGACTTGAAGGTGAGAAAGGAGGGATGGATGGCTGGGATATAGGGATGGTGGATATGGATGGTATAGGAATGGAGGTGGATGGTAAGAAAGAGGTTTGATCCAAAATGTCATACAACAATTGTTGGTAAGAAGAGGAGGATGGAGGATCAAGAGAGGAGGAGGGAGAATCATCCATGAAGGAATCATCCAGAATGGAAGAGTCAATTGATGGATAATAGAAAAGAGGGTGGAATGATTCTGAAATGGTGGCTGGAGGAGATGAAGAAGTTAATGAAGTGGTGATGGGGGAGGAGATAACAGGGTGAATGGGAGAAGAGGAAAGTAATGAAGAGACAAGGGGAGGAGGAGAAATAGGAGCAGAGGAGGAGGCAGACAATCCCTCAAGAGATGCTGCAGGGGAAGAGACTGATAAAGTCCTTGTTCCTGAAGTAATTGTTACAGCTGCAGCCCTGCTGGGTCTGAGGATCTGCCTGTCCCACTTGCTTAATAGGGCACAGGATAGCCTCTTTGAAGCATTTATGTGCATCCCAGTTGAAATCAGCAATTCTGGGCACCTGGAGTGCAGAAATACTCCTAAAATCCTTCCAAAATTCACAGAAGACTTGTTAATCTTCTTCTTGATTGAGTTAAAAACGATTGTTCCCCAATCCACTTTCTTCCTGTCAACAAATGCACCCATCAAGTTCAACTGATACTCCGTGATTGTATCATGCGCCGAGTGCTTTGCCAAAAGCACTTTTCCCGCAATGTTGGCGAGAAATTGAAACTCAATAGCCAAATCCTTCTTCAATAACCTGTTAGGGTTCGCGGCAGAATAACCCATTCGTTCTATCAACGAATTAACTTCCTCTCCAGACAAAGCAAAGGAATCATTTCCAGAACTGAGAGCAAACACTTCCATCAGGAGATTTGGGGATAGCGGTACATTCGTTCCGCTGATTTTTCCGACAACAGTAGTCTCGTTCATAACTGTTGCTGAAAACACCCATTCTTTAATCTCATTTGCTGCAATCTTAATTCTGGTTAACATCAACCGCACTAGCTGCTGGTCGCGGCAAAGATTCAGAATGTCCTTGAAGCACTGATCGCTGCCGTCGAAAGAGTCCATGTCGATGTCAAATCCTTTATCGAACTTCATTTTGGAGAGAATAGCGACTGTCGCTGCCATCTATACCTGCAAAAGTTCAACAAACAAGACCAAGTGTAGAGAGTTTTGGAGGGAAGAAGAAAATTTGCAGAGGGAATGAAGGCGAAAGCGACGAACGGCGGCCAAAAAATGATTTTATATTAGGGTTTGACACGGAAAAGGAAAAACCGTCAAACTCCGTTCGAAGTTTTCGGCTGACGGGGAAACTGAAGAGTCTTTAATGACGTTGAACTCCGTTCAACGCTATTAAATAGCGTCGAGCTCAGCTCGACGGCGACTAATCAAAAGATAGATAGACGCGCTATCTGAAAGAGATGAACTCCGGTCAACGTTTTTGGACAACGTTGAACTCCGGTCGATGCTTTAGGGAAAAGCGTCGATCTTCGTTCGACGTTTTTTTTGGAAAAACGTCGAGCTCAGTTCAAAGACAAAATCTAGCCTACAGACACTTGAAAATATGATTTTTTTAGCCTAGTCTTGGTCTGTTTTTAGCTTTTGAAATCTTAGGATTTAATTTAAACTTCCTCCATCTAGCATTCTTAACTGATTCAGGAAGAAGGTATGCTTCTTTTCATCCAATGGTTTGGTGAAAATATCTCCCCTTTGCAAATCAGTTGGGATATATTGAAGTTCAATTTTATTTTTCTCTACATTATCTCTTAAAAAGTGATGTCTAATCTCTATATGTTTTGTCCTACTATAGAGGACTAGATTTTGTGCTATAGAGATAGCACTAGTATTATCACAAAAAATTTTAGACTTCTCTAAGTTGTAGCCATAGTCTATGAGCTGATTTTGTATCCACAATATTTGTGAACAGCAACTGCCTGCAACCATATATTCAGCTTCAGCAGTTGAGGTTGACACATATGTTTGCTTCTTACAAAACCAGGAGACAAGTCTGTCACCAAGGAACTGACAAGTTCCACTAGTGCTTTTCCTGTCTACTCTGCATCCAGCATAATCAGCATCTGAAAATCCAGTTAATTCAAATCCTTCATCACATAGCTGACTGATGCTTATCAGGTTGTGCTTCAGTCCTTCAACATATGCAACTTTCTTGAAAGTGACTGAGCCTATCTGAACAGCACCATATCCTTTGGTTTGGCCAAAATTTGAATCACCAAAAATCACTTTGGGTCCAAGTTTGGTTATGAAGGATGATAGGTTCTCCCTGTTCCCTGTCATGTGCTTTGAGCACCCACTATCCAGATACCATAGTTGGTTAGATACTGGATAGGTCTTCACCTGTACATAAACATTTTATTTGTTTTTGACCCAGTTTACCTTGGGCCTAGGTTGATAGCCTTTAAAATCTGAAATGAAAGACATCCCAGGTTGACTCTTATAACCCTCAGGATGATATCTCCTAGGAGGTACTACCCATTCAGTATAAGGGTTGAAACATTGGGATGCAGGACTTCTAGGATTTAATTTAGATTTGTTTCTGAAAGCATGTTCACGGCTCTGAGCTCCGTTCGGAGATCGTCGAGCTGAGGTCGATGTTCCTGGGTAGGATCGTCGAGCTCCGTTCGAAGATCACCAGTGCTGAACTTCAGAGTCCAGAAAGCGTTGAGCTGAGTTCGACATTTCAGCCTTATGTCGTCGAGCTCTGTTCGAAGCTCGGCGACCTCTGCTCGACGCTTTCTGCTTAACCATGATTTTCTTTGGCAGATCAGCATTCTTCCTAGCTACCTCTACTACTCCCTTCCCTTTGTCAGAGAAAAATTTGATTGGAGTTGTTAATACTGTAGGTTGGCTGGATGAAGCACCCAAGCCCAGTGTACTATTAAGTCTAGAGTTCACTGTGCTTGTGATGTCCATCAGTCTGATACTTCTCCCATTGAGGGATTCTTCAAACTTTTTGGCTTTTGACAGTTCACTTTTTAGTGAAGCTATCTCCTCCCTACAGCATTCCAACTCCTCAGAGAGTTTGAGGTTATTTGAGTTTAGGACACTGTATTCAGATAATTGATTTCTGAGAGAGATTATCTCTTTCTCAGATTTTAGTAAATCTAAACACAATATCTTAAATTCAATTTTAATGTCCTCAGAATTGAAATCAAAAGAATTAATTACCTGGTCCTCTTTGGCTCCAGTTTCAGCTTCAGCTTCTGAATCAGATTCTGGTTCTGCATCTGAGTTTTGCTGAGAGGCATTGATAGCCATCATGCAGAATTCCTTTTCATCAGCATCATCCTCATCATCACTGGAGCTGGATAAAGTTTCAGAATCCTCTTCTATTTCACTCCATGTCTCAGCAACAAAACCCTTCCTCGTATTCTTGTTCTTGCTGGAGGAGGCTTTGTCTGAGCTATTCTTGTTGTAATCTTTCTCTTTTCTTCTTTCTCTTCTATCCTTCTTGTCCTTATTCTTTTTTCTGGACAATCAGGCACAATGTCGCCTGGTTTCCTGCAACCAAAGCAAATAATTTCTTTGTTGTTATTTGTCTTATCATACCTTGGCTTATCATGTCCTTTGTATGACCTTTTTCTGAAGTCTTTTCTTGCCAGTTTGTAGAATCTTTTGGCCAATAGACTGACCAATTCCTCATTGCCTATGAGCTTTTCTTCAGGCAGGTCCTCAATAGCATTGAAAGCTATTGACTTCTCTTTCTTTATGGCTGGTGAGGCAGCCTTCTGCTCTTCTTCTCTGTTTCTGATGAGCAGCTCATAAGATTTGAGCTTGCCTAGGAGAGCTTCAGTAGTGATTTCACTTAGACTTCTGGCATCTTTAATTGGCCAGATTCTTGAATCCCAAGTGCTGGGGAAGCACATTAGGATCTTGTCATTAAGCTCAGTTAATGAGATGTCTTTATCCAAGGTCATTAACTCATTGACAATCAGACTCAATCTGTTGTACATATCTGCTACTGACTCAGTCTCTCCTTTCTTAAAATTCTCATATTGGGTTATGAGGTAAGATCTTCTGTCTTTTCTTTCATCAGCAGATCCTGAGATAATATCTGAAAGTGTGTCCCAAATTTCCTTAGCTGAATTGCATTCAGCTACCTTCTGAAAAATCTCATCAGACATTGTCTGGGCTAAGATGTTCATAGCCTTGGCATCTGCAGTCTTCCACTTCTTTATATCTGCATCTGTTCCAGAAGGAGGTGGAACAGCATTTATACTTGAGCTTGCTGGTGGACTTGGACAAACTGTCAAAACAGAATTAAAAATATCTTCGTCAATAGAATTCATGTATAATTTAATCCTTGCCTTCCAGAGTGCAAACTTTGAAAGATTGCACACTGGTGGTCTGGTGCTAGCATAGTCTTTATTCTATGCCATGGTTTTATATAAAAATAAATATAATACAACTAATAACAAGCCTCTATAGAAGGTTGATCTTTTTCAGAGATCTTTTGGTTCAGGTGTTAGCCTGTACAAGCAACCAACCTAGTCATGGTATAGTTGTTGTATAACCAACCTGCCTCTGATACCAATTGAGAGTGCGGAAGAGAGATCTACCTTCACTCTAGAGGGGGGGTGAATAAAGTATTTTAAAATAATTTTCAGTTTAAAAGAAATAAGGCAGATTAAGATTTAATTTATATATAAGTGTATATGTGCTTGCTATGAAACAAAGATAAAATAAAAACTAAAGAAACACACAGCACAAAGCTAAGATAAACACACAGCAAACCAGACGACACAAGGAGCTATAGTGGTTCCCCAACAACTTGGGTACGTCCACTCTTCTACCACCCTTGGTAGGAATCCACTTAGGAAGAGTTGATCAGGTGTCCTGACACCAAAGAGCTTTTGATAAGGTGCTCAAAAAGCAAAACTAGATTTTTTGATCAAGTGTCTTGCCACCACTGAGTTTTGACAAGGCTCTCAGAACCACACTCAAAACTTTTGAAGAGAGTCTTGATAACCCTTTTACAGCAGTAAAATAAAAAGGAGTTGAAGGTGTCTTCTCTGTTCTCAATCAAATGAGAGAACCACAAGTGGATTTGATGAAGATGTCAAAGCTCCCCCTGAGATGTAGAATGGTTCAGGAGTGGAAGCTTTGCACAGGGTGATAGGCCTTTAATGAGACTTCTCCAGCAAATGATGATTTCAGTAAGGCTAAAATGTGAGTTGTCCGGAGTGCTTGATGTTGAAGCCTTTGACACTTGAAGATTTGTAAGTCACAACAGATGAAGAACTTGATCAGAGAATTTTTGTTGTTCTTCTTCTGTAATGCAATTCTTGTGTCTCTTAGTGTTGGTGTTGAATGATCTGTCTTCTTGTGTCTCTCTTTTCTTCAGCCAAATATCTCCAAGAGAACTGAGAGAATAATAATGAATTCTTGACTTGAATGGCCGAATAAACAGTCTTGAATGATTTCCAAAAACATCATTTGTCTCTAAGGAAAGTCCATTAGCAATATTCCATTTTTACCTTCCTTGACTTTTGCATCAGATAGCTTGAAATGGCTAGGAAATCTTTTGCCATTAATACAACAATTAACTCTGAAAGAATTTGAAATAATTCTATAACTGATCTTGAATTGGTAGCAGAAATAGTCGATCGGAGCTCGACTATCGTCGACCAGAGCTGGACAGGAATCGTTGACCACAGCTGGACAGAAAGCGTCGACCTGAGCTTCAACAGAAAACGTCGATCTGAACTTAGGGAAAAAGCGTCGACCTGAGCTTCAACAGAAAACGTCGATCTGAACTCAGGGAAAAAGCGTCGACCTGAGCTTGACGACAAAGTGTCGATCTGAACTCAGGGAAAAAGCGTCGACTTGAGCTTGACTACAAAGCGTCGATCTGAACTCAGGGAAAAAGCGTCGACCTGAGCTTGATGACAAAGCGTCGATCTAAGCTCAGCAACAGAGCGTCAATCTAAACTTGACGACAAAGCGTCGATCTAAGCTTGACGACAAAGCGTAGATCTAAGCTCAGCAACAGAGCGTCGATCTAAGCTTGACGACAAAGCGTCGATCTAAGCTTGATGACAAAACGTCGATCTAAGCTCAGCAACAGAGCGTCGATCTAAGCTTGACGACAAAGCATTGATCTAAGCTTGACGACAAAGCGTCGATCTAAGCTCAGCAACAGAGCGTCGATCTAAGATTGACGACAAAGCGATAGCTGAAGGCCGGGCGCTGATCCAAGCTCGACGATCGTCGGACTGAAGCTCGACGATAGTCGACCAAAGCTCGACGATCGTCGGACTGAAGCTCGACGATAGTCGACCTGAGCTCGACTATTTTTAACATTTATCTCAGCTTTGATTCCTGATCTTGTATGGTCCTGGGGGCAGCTTCAAACCTAAGTTCTAAGCCTTAGACACATTCTAACTTGACCTTTTCAACTATACAACTAGGTCAAACAGATATCCTAAATACATAGTGATCCTTGCCCAAATTAGTAATAGGGTGTTCCAACATATTGGTTGATACCCATTACCCAATCCCTTTTTAAGTTACTTTAGATCTATCCCTAGAGTATTAAGACTCTTCCTCTTCTACCCGGGGTGGACGATCTTTCGTCATTCCCGAACGCCACTTAACACTAGCCAATCTCACACTCTACTTATCCTAACTTCCAATAATGAAACTTAGACTAAACTTGCCCTATCCAAACCAGCAACCACCAAAATTTCATCTCCCCAAGTTCATTATCCACTCTAGTTCAGTTTTTGTGGTATTACTATATGCAGATCATCCTAAGATACATGAGGTGTATAAGGGGAGGTAATCCAAATTGTCTTCTGAATCTCCATTAATATTTACTGGAGGTCTATCATCACAAAATACATCTAAGATCAAGATTTCCAAATTTTTCCTATTTATCGGGCATTTAATTTATTTATTCTAAGCTTCCAAATGCCCTAATATGAACACGAAGTGCACAAATAAGCCAACAATAAATTATCATAAAATCAGTAAAAATCATATGAGACATTTAAGCAGTAATTCCAAGTTTTGAGAAATTTCAGGGGGGTTTAGGCTTATATTTTCCAATTTACCGTTTTAGGCCACTTCTACCATATTGTGAAGCAAGTATCATAAATATATATCTAAAAATCATAAGAAAATTATAGAAGATTTATAGTGGTCTAGAACTATCAGAAATTAAGTCCCATGATTTTTCTCTAATATTTTTGTCTCTGAATTTATTTTAATGTAAAATATTAACTTTCCAAGCTTAGTGAAGGAGGTACTATTTTTAATCATTTAAATTCCAAAGAAAATTAAAGAGTGACTATTATGGTTTAACACAGCCACAGACCAACTTTTAAAAATTTTCAAATAGTAAATGGGCATTATTTGTATTTTTGACCTCACATCACAATTAGTACATTAAAGAATAAAGTACCCAAAATAATCAGATAAAACTTCCAAGAAAAATACATAAGGTATAACATGCTATATAATGCCCCAATCCAAGATTTCATAACTTTCCAATGAACAGAAATTTCAGAATCATCAAAATAAATATCTGGGGCACTATAAGAGTTGTGAATGAAGTGCAGTATAAATTGACCCACAAATCCCAACAAAAATATAACATGGCCATTTAGATCAGAAAATTACCCTGCCCAAATTTTAATTGATCTGAAGTTCATTTGATAGCATAATAGTTCAAATTAAAGTTGGTGACCTAAACTATGGTTAAGATTTTAGGTGGCCTAACTATCTCCAAATACCCTAAAATTTTGTCCAAAGAACTATACTAGCCCTATGGTTCTCTCCACCAAATTTCAAGTCAGTCCAAAGTCATTTGACCCCATGACCTTCATAACCCTAAAAATCACCATAAAGGGACCTTCCCTAGGGTTCTAGTGCTACCCTACACCAAGACACTCCAAACTCCCTTGGAGGGTGTGTCATGCCCTAAAAAGTCAGTGACCAAAATATCAGCCTCTGTTGAGGTGATATGACCACTCAAATACCAAGGGGGTGTTTGATCCTAAATTATCCTATAAGGATCAATCTAGGGTGGAATAAAAACCTATACAAAACATCTCCAAATGAGATGAAATTTTTACCAGAACCTTATGATAAACCCAGGGACCACTCACCAAAATTTGGGAGAGTTTGGAAGTCATTTAGCTATCTAATTAAATTATGCTAGGATTATTGAATTTTTCTAAAAACTATAGAAAAACATTTTCAAAAATCCTAATTTTTGGATAGCACCTAGGTATTGGAAGATTAGGCCACACCCCCAATTTCAAGTCATTTTGTTGACTGGATTGGAGTGGGGAATTTTTCTAAGGTCAGGATTGCCCTATGGGTAGACCTCACCAAAATGAGTGCTGAGGTCTATCCAGTGGTCCAAAATACTTGAAACAAATTTTAAAATTTCCTAGGCTCATAGAGATACAATATTGGTGCTGACCACTTTTCCTGTAAGAGCCTCTAGGTATTTTTCCTAAATTTTCTAAAGTGACTGTTATTTCCATACAGAAATTGCTCATAAAATATATCTAATTACATAGCACAGATCTTGAAGCAAGATCTAAGGGCTCTAGACCTGTCTTCTTCCTCCAGCCAAAGGCCATGATCTGCCCAACCTGGAACTACTTCTAAGAGCAGCTGCCGACCATCCAGCCTCCTCCCTGGCCGGCCACCACCACCACCACCTCCGTTGAGGTGGCGGGCATCGCCGGGCGGCGGCGCAGCCGCCGAAGGTGCTTTTTCCGATGAGCCTGAACACGTGAATTTCATGAAAAATCAATGAAAATGAAAGCTCCAATCGGGCTTAGTTGAGCTCGATTCTCAATCCTATTGAATCTGAAGATCTATCCACAGAAGAAGAGGGAGGGGAGGACCTTGTTCGCGGGCTGGAGGCGTGCAGACCGTCGGGAAGCCATTTGCGCTGTGGTGGCATCACTAGAATTCTTCAACAGCAAGGGGAGACTCGAAAACTTCGGGTAACAACTGGGAAAAACTCCCCTTGGGCCTCTGAAGGTGTTTAAAAGCTTGGACAAGGAGGGGGAATGGCCAGAAGCTGGTGGCCATTAATGGCCCATAATGGCTTGGCTCGGCCATGATGGAGGGGAGCTGAAATAGCTCTGTGATAGATGGAGGAGGGCTGGAAACTCCTCCTCTCCCTGAGAGGAGTAGAATCAAGCTGATTCAAGGGAAGAGGAAAGGCCATGACATCAAATGCCATTGATGGCCATGAAGCCTAGCTCTCGACCATGGCTGTAACCGCCCTTTTTTTTCAAAATCGGCGGTCTACGTGGTAAAGCAGGACTGGTCAACTTAAATCAAATAAGACTTATCAGGTCTTATTGGAGAAAATGGCCCACCCCCAGGCCGGCCCGGTTCAGCTGAACCAGCACCCAGCTAGAAATGAAAATGATAGAAAAAGTCTAAGTATAATGGCATTGAGTGAGCTCAGCTCACTCAACGCCATCAAGATTCGGCGTTGAGTGAGCTCTGCTCACTCAATGCCATTCCATACTATGGTGTTGAGTGAGCTCAGCTCACTCAATGCCATCTGTATTATGGCGTTGAGTGAGCTCTGCTCACTCAACCCCACCCAGAATATGTTCTTTTAGACGATGGCGTTGAGTAAGCTTAGCTCACTCAACGCCGTCCAGGTTATGGCATTGAGTGAGCTCTGCTCACTCAATGCCATTCAGACAACACCAAATGGCATTAAGTGCAGTCAGTGCACTCAACGCCGTTCAGCTTATGGAGTTGAGTGCACTCAACACACTCAACGCCATCCCGCATGTCCGTTTACGGCGTTGAGTGAGCTAAGCTCACTCAATGCCATCCAGTCTACGGCGTTGAGTGAGCTCAGCTCACTCAACGCTATCCTGCCAACACCAGATGGCATTAAGTGTAGTTAGTGCACTCAACGCCATTAAACTTATGGATTTGAGTGAGCTAAGCTCACTCAACGCCATCCTGCTTATGGCTTTGAGTGAGCTAAGCTCACTCAACGCCATCTAGCTTATGGCTTTGAGTGAGCTAAGCTCACTCAATGCCATCCAGCTTATGTCTTTGAGTGAGCTAAGCTCACTCAACGCCATCCAGTCCACAGCGTTGAGTGAGCTTAGCTCACTCAACGCCATTCCCAGGTCACGGGCGTGATGGATCGTTCACGGGCGTGTCAGGCCCGTGTTGAAATTTCTGAGCCCGACGATCATCTTCCTTAGGTCGACGATCATCGAAGGGGTCATGCCCTAGGTCACGGGCGTGACGGGTCGGTCACGGGCGTGACCACCCCTTGACTCGAACTTTTTTGTCGATAATCTTAAACTCCTAGGTTTCTTAAGGTTCTGTTATGACAAAACCACTTACAGGGGTCTAGCCGGAAATGGGATGTTACAAATCCCAATAAACAAAACAAAGATTTCGTCCCCGAAATCAAGGTTAAGCTTACGGGACTCCAATCGGGAAAAAGAAGCTTGTAACATCCCATGAGAATTGAAAGATTACATCTCTACGTTATGTTTTCTTTATGCGGTTTCAAATCTAAGACCAATTCGTCCAATTAACTAGGTATATACACCCCAATAAACAAAAGATTAGCCCCTATTCTTAAAATTTCAGCCCTAGTGGTTTAAAACAGGAAAGCAAATTGATTGTCCAGATGTGTTGTGAGGTATACCTGACGGAAAAGTTCCGGGTATTTTTGCCACATCAAGTCCTGTGGCTCTCATATATGCTCCTCCTACCCATGATTGTTCCACAGAACCTTGACTAATGGAACCTTCTTCCGTCGCAAGACCCGCACTGCCGTGTTATCGATCCTGATAGGCACCAAGTTGACTGACCGATCCGAGGCCACCGGGCCATCTGTCGAGGAAATCAGCTGCTCTGGGCGTAGCAGAGCCCTTCGAAGTGAGGAGACGTGGAAGACGTCATGCAATCCCGCTAACTCCGGTGGTAGCTCTAGTTTATAGGCTAAGGGGCCGATCTGCTCTAGGATACTATAAGGCCCCTTATATCTCGGGCTGAGCTTCTTCCTCCCGCGAACCCGCGAGACTCCGTGCATCGGCCGTATCTTCAAGAAAACCCCTCCTGGAACTCCACTTGACTATGCCTCGCATCGTAGTATATGGCCTGCCTGCTCTGGGCGTCCAACATCCTGTCCCGGATCAATCTAATCTGAGCATCTGTATCTCCCACAAACTTCGAGCCTAGCGCCTGCGGATCCTCATCCTTAACCCATTATTGTGGGGTCCTGCACCTCCTTCCATACAATGCCTCATATGGAGCCATGCCTATGCTGGACTGATGGGTGTTGTTGTACGAAAGCTCGACAAGTGGCAGCAATCTCTCCCAAGGTTCGCCGCGGTCCAAAATGAACAGGCGCAAAAGATCTTCGAGTGTACGGTTGGTGCGCTCTGTCTGCCCGTCGGTCTGAGGGTGAAAAGCTGTTCTGAATGTCAACTGAGAACCCAGATGGGCCTGGACTGACCTCCATTCCCTGGATGTAAACCGCCCATCCCAATCCGAAACGATAGTCTTGGTCACCCCATGATAACGCACAAACTGCTCAATGAACCTCCATACTAATACACTAACCGGTGCGTCCTTCCCAACTGGAATGAATCTGGCCACCTTTGTTAGCCTGTACACTATCACCCAAATCGAGTCGTTCCCCGCATGGGATCGAGGTAGGCTATGTATGAAATCCATGGCTATATCTTCAAATTTCCACTCCGGCACCGGAAGTGGCTCTAATAAGCCTGCCGGGTTCCTACACTCTGCCTTCACGAGTTGGCAGGCCTCGCAATGCGTCACAAAGTACGTAATATCTTTCTTCATACCCGTCCAGTACATCGTCCTCTTCAAATTTTTTACCATCTTGGTGATCCCCGTGTGTACCGAATATCGGCTGCAGTGAGCTTCCGTCATGATGTCCTCCCGGATCTGGCCTCCTGCCGGTATGTAGACCCTGCCTCTAAAACCCAAAAGACCATCCCTCAAAGAGTAATCTCCTGTCGTTCCTTCCTCCAAGGCTCGGAATATTGGCTCCGCTCTCTCATCCAGCATCTGCCCATCTCTGATGCGGTCTCGAATATCATCAGTAGTAACCATCGACCCCAGGTACTCCATGTATAGCTCCGGGTCATCCTCAGACACTAGTGAAATCTGCATCTCCTTGAATGCTTTAACCAACTCCAAGGCCATCAGCTGCGGGCCTACTCCTGACGTACTAGCTCTCCGGCTCAGAGCATCTGCGACCACATTCGCTTTCCCGGGATGGTAGTGTATGGTATACTGGTAGTCCGACAGAAACTCCACCCAGCATCTCTGTCTGATGTTTAACTCCTTCTGGGTGTCGACGTACTTCAGATTCTTGTGGTCGGAGAAGATATCGCAATGTACTCCGTAGAGATAGTGTCGCCAGATCTTAAGAGCAAAAATAACTGCCCCCATCTCCAAATCGTGTACGGGGTAGTTCTGCTCGTGCTGCTTCAACTGACGGGAGGCATAGGCTATTACGTGCCCGTTCTGCATCAGAACGGTACCCATCCCCTGATAGGAAGCATCTATGTACACCTAGAATCCTTCCTTCCCTGATGGAAGATCAAGGATGGGAGCCGAGGTGAGACGATCCTTCAGCTCCTGGAAAGCAGATTTGCATCGAGGTGTCCAAATAAAAGTGGACTCCTTCTTCATTAGAGACGTAAGAGGGAGAGCAATCTGAGAGAACCCCTTTACGTACTTCCGGTAATAGCCGGCAAGTCCCAAGAGACTTCAAACATCCGAGGCCGACTTTAGTGGTGGCCAATCCCTTACTGCCTGGACCTTCGCTGGATCCACTGCCAGACCTGCTCAACTGATGACATGGCCCAGAAAGGCCACCTCCCTTAGCCAGAACTGGCACTTGCTGTACTTGGCATACATCTCATGCTCCCGCAGCTTCTCAAAGGTCAAGGACAGATGTCTTGCGTGCTCCTCCTCCGTCCTTGAATATTTAAGGATGTCGTTGATGAATACGATAACAAAGACGTCGAGATACTCTTCGAACACCCGATTCATCAAGGTCATGAATTCGGAGGGTGCATTCGTGAGCCCGAACAGCATCACGGTAAACTCGTACAAACCATATCTGCTGCTGAAGGCTGTCTTCGGGATGTCCTCCTCCCGAATGTGAAGCTGGTAGTACCCGGATCTCAGATCCATCTTTGAGAACCAATGGGATCCCTCCAGCTGGTCAAATAGCTCGTCTATCCTTGTAAGGGATAAGTATTCCGGACCGTCAGCCTTTTCAAGGCCCGGTAATCTATGCACAGTCGAAGGGTCCCGTCCTTCTTCTTAACGAATAACACCAGGGCTCCCCATGGTGAAGAGCTAGGTCGAACGAACCCGGCCTCCACTAACTCCTGAAGCTGGCTTCGAAATTCCACCAACTCCTTTGGGGCCATTCAATAGGGAGCTCTAGATACCGGCTTAGCCCCCGGTACGAGCTGAATTTGAAAGTCCTTCTCTCGGTACGGGGGTTGCCCTGGTAGCTTCTTCGGAAACACGTCGGCGAAGTCCCGCACTACTGGAATATCTGAAATGGAGTCCTTGGCAACGACCGCCTCAAAAAGGACTGATAAACTTTTTCCCCCTGTAGGTGGGCCTTAACGTCCTACACAGACGATAAAAAGGTACACGGTGCTGGTATAATACCTTCGATGACAATGAAGGAGTCGCTGTGCCTCACAGTGATCCTCTTCGCCACACAGTCAATCTGGGCTTGGTTCCAGCACAGCCAAGTCATGCCAAGGATCAGATCGTAATCTGGCATCTTCAGAATCGTCGCTGGTGCCTCAAATGCCTTCCCGCCGATCCTCGCTTCCATATTGCAATGAGTAGAGGTCATTATCTCTGATCCATCGGGTAGGCGCACCCTCATCATCTTCCTGGTGAATGGCTCCACACCTTCCAGTCCTTTCACGAAATCCTCCGACACGAACGAGTGTGAAGCACCCGTGTCGAAGAGAGTGTCAGCGGGCTTGCCGCTAACGAAGACTATGCCTGGGGTAGATAAGTGTCTTAGTATTCTTTTTGCAGTTGTCTTCTCCTAATTTCTAACTAGGTTATGTCTAGAATACTAGTTTATGTGAAGAAAATTAAAAATTACTGCCATACCTGCGATAACCTGCTCCGGGTTTCGGGGCTATGTCAGGCCTCGATCCTGAAATCCTCATCTTCGGTCCTGTCCTCGTCCGCCAAAATGTCGGGGAGGTGGAGCGCCCTGATGTGCTGGTGGGGGTGCTCGCCTCATAGGGCAGTTCCTCCTTATATGCCCCGGCTGGTTTCACTGAAAGCATACCGGTGGCTGCTCTGCTGTCCTTGGCATTTCCAGCATCTGTATAGACAGGGGAGCCAATACCCCTAACTCCTCTGCTCCTGCCCAAACTCCTGACGAGGTTGATCCCCGTTCCTTCTATCCCCAATAACTTGGCCTCGAGGACGGTCTCTACGACCTCCAATCACTATATCATCAGACGGTCTCTTGCGGCTCTTCACTATAAGCTGATTCGCCTCTCTCTTCTTAGCCATCTCCAGAATCCTGGGCAGACTCCCCTCTAAGACGAAAAGGAGGGCCTGTATCATGTTGTCTTGCACCCCCTTATAAAACCTCCCGGGCATACCCAACATTGTATAACTGGTAAGCGTCCGCATAACGGGCCAGGTGAGTGAACTCCTAATAGTACTCCACCACAGTCCTGTTCCCTTGCCTCAATCGCAGGAACCTATCCTCCAGGTCATCCCTCGCCGACTGAGGTATAAAATGTCCCAAGAGCGCTGCTCTGAACTCCTCCCAAGTAATATCAGCGCAATCCATCCCTACAAAAGTGGTGTCCAGCTGAGATTTCCACCACCTCTTTCCGTGTGACTCTAGGCAGGAGACCGCCAAAGCAACTGCCTCCTCAGTGGGGCATCGAATCCCCGCTAGCATCTCGTAAATGGTATCCAACCATTCCTCCATACGTACTGCAGACTCCGTCCCCTGGTAGGATGGAGGGGAAAGTCCCCAGAAGACAGTCATCCAATTGGCCCCGGGGTTTTGCTGCGGGGCCGGGGCTTCCTGAGCTCTGAAGGCCTCCAAAATGGCTGTCAGTGTTTGCCCCATCTCCGTCTCCTAGAACGGAGCTGGAGCTGGCGGAGGTGGGACCACATTCGAAGCCTGAGGTGTCCCCTGCTGTGGTGTAGGGTTCGTCGCAGGCTATAAGGAAAAATTCCATTTGTTAGAGGATGTATGAATGGAATATAAGAAAGGGTAGGATGGACTTTCATATGTGATTTCCCTTATGGGCACACCATTGCTTCCGCTGCTAGTTTGTCCGCAAACTAAGCTCGCACGGGGGTGGCCCAAGGTTTTGTGGACTACTTCTCTTCCGATCGAGGTCTCCTCTGATACCACTTATAAGACCCCCTTTTTTTCTTTTTAGAACACCGGGGTCTTAGCCCAGAACTGCCGCTTTGCGGTGGCACCGACTCACGGGAAGGCCGCCACAACAAAACGCCAATTCTACCGGCCCTTTTCGATCACAACGAAAGAGAAGTATATATACGTGAAATGTAAACAAGTCCACAGAAACATGTATAAAATGAAATCACATCCAGTCCATCAGTAGATTAAAAACAGGAAATAGAAGTATAAGTACCACAAAGATACAGTTCAGATGAAATATAGATAGATGGGTTTGAGCCCGGTACATCAGAGTCCTCACTACAAATCACTCATCACGGAAGCTATACAAATACAAGTCACTCACGGAGCTGGTCGCAGGTGCACCGATGCTAGACTGACCCACCTCCATGCGCACCGTACTCCGGTAGTGCTAGTCCTTGGACTGCTGGTCCCTGTCTCCCATGCGGAGCTCCTATAATGTTATGGTTCGAAAACCACTAGTCATAAAGACTAAGCCCTATCATCCCCTACCCCTCCCCCACGGCTCCTAAGCATCAAGCGGAGAGGAGGAAAGGGAAGCTACAAAGGTGGAGAGTAATCAAGCAGATGATAATGGAGCTAATCTAACAACTATCATGAATAAAGTACATCTAGCAATTCTACGGTGGTGAGTAATAAAGTAAAACAGGTAGTAAGTAGCAATTATATTAGAAGGAAGGTAGAGAACAACAAGTAAATAAGTAAGTAACCTTAACTTATATGAATGCCCATACAAACTTATAAGTTAAGGGGTCTTCTGCAAGGCTCCCATCGTATAAAAAGTCCCATACCGATTTATACGTTGGGGTGTCGGTTGAATGCAAATATGAGTGTAGTGATATGCTATGCAATGATTCATGCAAGTGCAACACACGCACACGACTCTATGTGCACAGACCTTTAGTTCCCCCTGTTCGGGCAGCTAGCTTCACTCCCAGGAACCTCCGTAGTGGCAAACGGAGACAGTGGGTCGGGCCCCCCACTCCTAGGCGGGTATCCACACTACCGGGCCTAGCCCTTCCGTACTCCCCTAGAAGAACACAACCTAGAGTATCCGCATACTAGTGCTGGCTATATCCACCAGACTTTCTTTGGCTAAGTGTCCCACACCGCCGAGTCAACGTACCGATGTCGGTGTGAACGACAATAAATATCGAAGACCCACCACCTTTATTCTGTACTCCAACCCTCGAGCCCTCGGCTCCCCGGACTATCCCGTCCGTGCATCTACCTTCAGAGCTAACGTCTGAATGGCAACCAAAGCAACTTATTCTACCTTCCTAGCTACTAAGGTGTGTGTATGTGCAACCGTAGTTATATTAGTTGCTCTTTTTGCTTATTATTCCTGCGGTTTACGTTAGCCTAGGACTGCCCCTGGTATTCCCCGTGAAGGGCTCTCAAAGGGCACTAGGAACTATGATGGTAGCTGAAGCCCACCGTTCCCTTTCGCAAGGCACTTATTGTTACTGGTTGATACCCATTACCCAATCCCTTTTTAATTTACTTTAGATCTAGCCCTAGAGTATTAAGACTCTTCCTCTTCTACCCGGGGTGGACGATCTTTTGTCGTTCCCGAATGCCACTTAACACTGGCCAATCTCACACTCTACTTATCCTAACTTCCAATAATGAAACTTAGACTTAACTTGCCCTATCCAAACCAGCAACCACCAAAATTCCATCTCCCCAAGTTCATTATCCACTCTAGTTACGTTTTCGTGGTTTTACTATATGCAGACCATCCTAAGATACATGAGGTGTATAAGGGGAGGTACTCCAAATTGTCTTCCGAATCTCCTATAATATTTACTGGAGGTCTATCATGACAAAATAAAGCTAAGATCAAGATTTCCAAATTTTTCCTATTTATCGGGCATTTAATTTATTTATTCTAAGCTTCCCAATCCCCTACTATAAACACGAAGTGCACTAATAAGCCAACAATAAATTATCATAAAATCAGTAAAAATCCTATGAGACATTTAAGCAGTAATTCCAAGTTTGAGAAATTTCAGGGGGGGTTTAGGCCTATATTTCCTAATTTACCGTTTTAGGCCACTTATACCATATTGTGAAACAAGTACCATAAATATATATCCAAAAATCATAAGAAAATTATAGAAGATTTATAGAGGTCTAGATCTATCAGAAACCAAGTCCCATGATTTTTCTATAAATTTTTTGGCTCTGAATTTATTTTAATGTAAAATACTAACTTTCCTAGCTTAGTGAAGGAGGTACCATTTTTAATCATCTAAAATTCCAAAGAAAATTACAGAGTGACTATTATGGTTTAAAACAGCCACATACCAACTTTCATAATTTTTCAAATAGTAATTGGACATTATTTGTATTTTTGACCTCACATTACAATTAGTACATTAAAGAATAAAGTACCCAAAATATTTAGATAAAAGTTCCAAGAAAAATACAGAAGGTATAACATGCTATAAAATGCCCTAATCCAAGATTTCATAACTTTCCAATGAACAGAAATTTCAAAATCATCAAAATAAATATCTAGGGCACTATAAGAGTTGTGAATGAAGTGAAGTATAAATTGACACAAAAATCTCAACAAAATTATAACATAGCCATTTAGATCAGAAAATTACCTTGCCTAAATTTTACTTGATCTAAAGTTCAGTTGATAGCATAATAGTTCAAATTAAAGTTGGTGACCTAAACTAAGGTTAGGATTTTAGGTGGCCTAAATGTCTCCAAATACCCTAAAATTTTGTCCAGAGAACTATACTGTCCCTATAGTTCTCTCCACCAAATTTCAAGTCAGTCCAAGGTCATTTGACCCCATGACCTTCACAACCCTAAAAATCACCATTAAGGGACCTTCCCTAGGGTTCAAGGGCTACCCTACACCAAGCCACTCCAAACTCCCTTGGAGGGTGTGTCATGCCCTAAAAAGTCAGTGATCAATATAGCAGTCTCTATTGAGGTGATATGACCACTCAAATACCAAGGGGGTGTTTGATCCTAAATTATCCTATAAGGATCAACCTAGGGTGGAATAAAAACCTATACAAAACATCTCCAAATGAGATGAAATTTATACCAAAATCTTATGATAAACCCAGGGACCACTCAACAAAATTTGGGAGGGTTTGGAACTCATTTAGCTATCTTATTAAATTATGCTAGGATTATTGAATTTTTCTAAAAACTATAAAAAAACATTTTCCAAAAATCCTAATTTTTGGGTAGCACCTAGACATAGGTAAGATTAGGCCACACCCCAAATTTCAAGTCATTTTGTTGACTTGATTGGAGTGGGGATTTTTTCTAAGGTCGGGACAGCCCTATGGGTAGACCTCACCAAAATGAGTGCTCAGGTCTATCCATTGGTCTAAAATGCTTGAAACAAATTTTAAAATTATCTAGACTCATAGAGCTACAATATTGGTGCTGACCACTTTTCCTGTAAGAGCCTCTAGGTATTTTTCTTAAATTTTCTAAAGTGACTGTTATTTCCATACAGAAATTTCTCATAAAATAAATCTAATTTCATAGCACAGATCTTGAAGCAAGATCTAAGGGCTCTACACTTGTCTTCTTCCTCCAGCAAAAGGACATGATCTGCCCGACCTGGAACTACTTCCAAGAGAAGCCGCCGGCCGTCCAGCCTCCTCCTTCGCCGGCCACCGCCACCACCACCTCCGTTGAGGTGGCAGCCATCGCCGGGAGGCGGCGCAGCCACCGGAGGGGCTTTTTCCGGCGAGCCCGAACACGCGAATTTCATGAAAAATCCATGAAAATGAAAGCTCCAATCGGGCTCAGTTGAGACCGATTCTCAATCCTATTGAATCCTAAGATCTATCCGCAGAAGAAGAGGGAGGGGAGGACCTTGTTCGCGGGCTGGAGGCGTGCAGACCGTCGGGAGGCCATTTGCGCGGTGGTGGCATCGCAGGAACTCTTCAACAGCAAGGGGAGGCTCGAAAACTTCGGGTAACAACTGGGAAAAACTCCCCTTGGGCCTCTGAAGGTTTTTAAAAGCTTGGACAAGGAAGGGGAATGGCCAAAAGCTGATGGCCATTAATGGCCTATAATGGCTTGGCTCGGCCATGATGGAGGGGAGCTGAAATAAGTCTATGAAAGCTGGAGGAGGGCTGGAAACTCCTCCTCTCCTTGAGAGGAGTTGAATCCAGCCGATTCAGGGGAAGAGGAAAGGCCATGGCATCAAATACCATTGATGGCCATGAAGCCTAGCTCTCGGCCATTGCTGTAACCGCCATTTTTTTGCAAAACCGGCGGTCCACGTGGCAAAGCATGACTGGTAAACTTAAATCAAATAAGACTTATCAGGTCTTATTGGAGAAAACGGCCCACCCCCAGGCCGGCCCGATTCAGCTGAACAAGCACCCAGCTAGAAATGAAAATGCCAGAAAAAGTCTATGTATAATGGCGTTGAGTGAGCTCAGCTCACTCAATGGCATCAAGCTACGGCGTTGAGTGAGCTCTGCTCACTAAACTACATTCAAGACTATGGCATTGAGTGAGCTAAGCTCACTCAACGCCATCCGGATTATGGCGTTGTGTGAGCTCTGCTCACTCAACGCCACCCAGAATATGTTCTTTTAGACGATGCTATTGAGTGAGCTTAGCTCACTCAACACTATTCAACTTATGGCTTTGAGTGAGCTAAGCTCACTTAACGCCATCCCGCTTATGGCTTTAAGTGAGCTAAGCTCACTCAATGCCATCCAGATTATGGCTTTGAGTGAGCTAAGCTCACTCAACGCCATCCAGTCCACGACGTTGAGTGAGCTTAGCTCACTCAATGCCATTCCCAGGTCACGGGCGTGATGGATCGGTCACGGGCGTGTCAGGCCCGTGTTGAAATTTTTGAACCCGACGATCGTCTTCCTGAGGTCGACGATTGTCGAAGGGGTCACGCCCTAGGTCACGGGCATGACGGGTCGGTCACGGGCGTGACCACCCCTTAACTCGAACTTTTTTGTCGATAATCTTCAACTCCTGGGTTTCCTAAGGTTCTGTTATGACAAACCACGTCCAGGGGTCTAGCCAGAAATGAGATGTTACACTTAGTACTTGATTGGTTAGTATTGGGATGAAGATTTTATTATAATCTTTTGTCTCTATTTTTTGAATTTCTTATTGCGATTTATTTCCGATTAAAATTTGGCGGCGGGTTTATATTGCTAGTATTTACAATTTCGCTATCCGATTGGTAGTCTAGTTTGCCGAGAGGCTCGTGAATGTCATGGATCGCTCGGAAATAAAGAGATTTTGATATTCTTCTTTGAGAATTTAGAATATCAAATCTTTTGGATTTGGGATTTATCGTTCATGCAATTTTAAATTACTTTCAAATTTTAAGAGATTATGTTTGAAATATTTTTAAAATTAGGCGGTAGTTGTCTCTAGCGAGTTGCTATTGTATTTTTCAATCCCCCAATCGAAACGGATTCTCAAGAATTAGAACGCATCTTTTATAATCGGACTCCCAAGAACGCCCAATCAAGTGCTAAGGTTTTTAAATCGTGAATTTTCTCGTTAGTCAACTCTCTTCGTTTTTACAAAAACCAAAACCAATTTTCGCTCGATAAGTTAATAGTTTCACCTTGTGAGTAGAAGTACTCAAAAGACCTGGGAAATACAACACTTGATCATACTACAAGCGATAGGTGCACTTGCCTACTGCAACAATCAGATTTTAAGCATCAAGTTTTTGGCGCCGTTGCCGGGGAGGTAATTTTTGATATTTTGAAAGCAAGGTTCTATTACTCTTATCATTTTCTTATTTCTTTTTCATAAAAATTTTGATTTTTAAATTTTTATAATTAAAACTTCTAGCGAAATAGTCGTGTTGGGTTTTCATCCCACAAGACCACATAGTACCACCAGAGCCCTTCACCGGGTATTCCTTGGGGAGTCCTAGATTTTTTTTATAAATTTTTAATCTTAAAATTTTTATGTGTGGTGTATGACCCGAGGGAATCCGTCACCTCTTTTTGATTTGGATCCGGAAATCGAGCGAACCCTTCGGCACCGCTTACGATTTCGAGTTCCGAATTTTCAATATACGGAATCCTTAGGAGACACTCCTAATCCTTCATTAATTCTCTCTCCGTCACCGCCTTCTTCTTCTCCTTCTTCATTTAGTTCTTCTTCCCATTCTCCTAGATCTCCTTCTTCTTCTTCTTCCAATATGGGTGAGCCAAATGCGGTCAAACAACGGACTATATCCTATTATGCCCATCCAAACTTGGATGAGGCTCAATCTCGTATTGTTCGCCCCGCTATTGCCACAATAATTTTGAGTTGAAGCCAAGCATCATCCAAATGGTACAACAATATGTACAATTTGATGGGCTTCAAGATGAAGATCCAAACGCGCATATTTCTAATTTCTTAGAAATATGCGATACTTTTAAAATTAATGGTGTATCCGATGATGCCATCTGGCTAATGTTATTTCCATTTACATTGCGCACTAAAGCCAAGCAATGGTTGAATTCTCTACCAAGAGGATCAATCACAACAAGGGCTCAAATGACGGAAAGATTTCTTACGAAATACTTTCCGCCGGCTAAAACGGCAAAATTGCACAATGATATTACTTATTTCTCCCAACTTGATTCGGAAATGTTATATGATACTTGGGAGCGTTTCAAGGAATTGCTTCGTCGATGTCCTCATCATGCAATTCCGGATTGGTTACAAATCCAAACCTTCAATAACGGCCTAAATTCTCAAACTAGGCAACATATCGATGCTGCCGCTGGTGGAACGCTTAATAACAAAACACCGGCAGCGGCCCAAGAGCTTATAGAAGGTATGGCTTTGAATACCTATCAATGGAGTACACCTCGGTGTAAATCACCTAAACCGGCCGGGATGTATGAAATTGATACGGTCTCCAATCTATCTCTACAGGTTGAGATGCTAAACAAAAGATTAGAATTGATGTATGCTTCCTCTTCTACACCTACCTGGGATCCTACTTCTTCCCCCTCTCCCACTACGTTGGCTGAGCATGTGGATTATATGGGAAATCTGAATCGGCAACCCTTTAATCTGAGTAATACTAATTATGGTAATATCTATCACCTAGGTTATAGAAATAACCCCAATTTCTCTTGGAGCAATCCGGGGAATGCTACGCGTCCCCCAAACTCAAATCCACCCGGATTTCCTCCACCGCCAGCTCCAAAACCTCCTTCTTTGGAGGAAGTTTTCACCAAATATACGACAACTAATGATGCAAATATATAGAATCTCATTGGATCCATCCGTAATTTGGAAAAACAAATTGGGCAAATTGCAAAAATGCTCTCTGATCGCCAACAAGGAGCGTTACCAGGCAATATGGAGGCCAACCCAAAGGAGCAAGCGAAGGCCATCACGCTTCAGAGCGGTAAAGAGGTAACCACTCATGAAAAGCCGGTTGAAAAGGAGGTACCCATCCTTTCTTCCCCTCCTCCTACTCCTCAAGTTTCAAATTCTAATTCTAATAAAATTAAGCAATATCAACCGCCTCTTCCGTATCCATCAAAATTAGCTAAAGAACAACTAGATGTGCATTACGGCAAATTTTTATCTATGTTTAAACAAATTCCTATCAATTTACCTTTATGTGAAGCGATAGCTAACATGCCGAAGTATGCGAAATATTTGAAAGATCTTTTAACAAACAAAAAAAAATTTGGAAAGTCTGTCTCATGTTACTTTAAATGCCGAGTGCTCCGCGGTTTTAACAAATAATTTACCTAAAAAAGTAAATGATCCGGGTAGCTTTTCTATTCCATGCATTTTTGGTGATTTATTTGTGAAACGTGCGTTGGCCGATTTAGGAGCGAGCATCAACTTGATGCCTTTTTCTCTTTTTAAGAAGCTAGGATTAGGCACTCTAAGCCCAACAAGGATGAGTATTCAACTTGCGGATAGGTCCATAAAGTATCCGTTAGGAATAGTTGAGGACGTGCTCGTAAAGGTTGACAAGTTTATCTTTTCAGTAGACTTTGTCATTTTGGATATCGAAGAGGACGTCGAGGTTCCCTTTATCCTTGGCCGCACTTTTCTTGCCACCTCTCCTGCGGTAATTGATGTAGGCAACGGATAACTTTTTCTACGAGTAGGTGATGACGAAGTTTCATTTTCCATCACCCCTTCTATGAAAAATACTTCATCCAATGACAAATCAAGTTTTTTCTTAGACGTTTCTCAAGACGAGCCAAATTTTCCTTTTGAAAATTTATCTAAAAAAGTTTTTCTTCTTTTTCGGAACTCCCACATAATTTTCTACCTAATACAATTATGGCCATAAACAATATTTCTGAAAGAGAGCAAAAATCCAAATCTTTTGAAGAAATTATTTTAGAAAAAAGATAAAATTTTAAAATCTTCTTACGAGGAGCCACCCACTTTTGAGCTTAAGCAATTACCCGATCATCTCAAATATATATTTTTGGAAAATAATTCTAATTTACCGGTTATATTCTCGTCCTTTTTAACGGAATCTGAAAATGAAAAATTATTAATCGTATTTCAAAAGCACCGTCGGGCTATAGCTTGGCAAATTTCAGATATAAAAGGCATACGCCCATCTTTTTGTACACATAAAATACTTTTAGAAGATAACTCCCGTAATGTCGTTCAACCTCAATGCCGATTAAACCTAAATATGAAAGACGTAGTAAAAAACAAGGTTATTAAATTATTAGATGCGGGGATTATATATCCAATTTCAGATAGCAAATGGGTGAGCCCGGTTCAAGTAGTTCCTAAGAAAGGGGGTATAACCGTAGTAAAAAACAAAAAAAATGATTTAATTCCAAAATTAACGGTAACCGGATGGTGGATGTGCATAGATTATCGCAAATTAAACGATGTCACTCGCAAAGATCACTTCCCATTACCGCTTATCGATCAAATATTAGAGTGCTTATCTGGTCATAGATTCTATTGTTTTCTTGATGGTCTCTCGGGATATTTCCAAATTCTCATAGCACCCGAGGACCAAGAGAAAACAACGTTTACTTGTCCCTTTGGCACATTCGCCTATCGAAGAATGCCATTTGGTTTATGTAATGCACTGGCTACATTTCAAAGTTATATGTTGGCTATTTTTGATAAGTACGTAGAAGACATTATGAATGTATTCATGTACGAATTTTTTATTTTTGGAGATTCTTTTGATTCATGTTTGAAAAATTTAGAAAAATTTTTAAAAAGATGTGAAGAAACAAATCGTGTTTTAAATTGGGAAAAGTGTCATTTCATGGTGCGTGAAGGTTTAGTTTTGGGCCATAAGATTTCTTATAAGGGTATCGAGGTAGATATAGCAAAAATAGAAGTAATCGAACAACTTCCTCCGCTGACTAACGTAAAAGCAATTAGAAGTTTCTTAGGACATGCTGGTTTTTATCGCCGCTTTATAAAAGATTTTTCAAAGATCACTAAACCTCTCACTCATCTCCTTGAAAAAGATACACCATTTTTATTTGACGACGATTGTCTATACGCTTTTAACTTAAATAAGGAAAAACTTATTAACGCGCCGATCATGATTGCTCTAGTTTGGAAACTTCCATTTGAGATTATGTGCGATGCGAGTAGTCTTGCCGTTGGTGCGGTTTTAGGCCAATGTATTTCTAAAAACTTTCATCCAATCTATTACGCAAGTAAGACACTCACTTCGGCACAAGAAAATTACACCACAACGGAAAAGGAGTTTTTAGCCGTTATTTTTGCGTTTGATAAGTTTCGTCCTTATATCACCCGCTCAAAAGTTGTTGTTTTTACCGATCATTCGGCTCTTAAATATTTACTTTCTAAACCGGATGCCAAGCCGCGCTTAATTCGTTGGATTCTACTACTTCAAGAGTTTGACTTGGAAATCCGGGATAAGAAAGGAGCCGAAAATCTTGCGGCCGATCATTTATCTCGTTTAGAAAATCCATTTATTGAGGAATTAAATGAAAAATCTTTTAATGACTCTTTTTCGGATGAAAAAATTTTAAAAACCAATTCTTCATCTTCTACACCTTGGTTTGCCAATATTGCAAATTATTTAGTGGCACGTATCCTCCTAAAAGATTTTTCTTTTCAACAAAAGAATAAATTCTTTTCTGATTTGTAAAATTATTTTTGGGAGGACCCATTTCTCTTTAGAGTATGTGTGGACCAAGTAGTACGAAGATGTGTTTTGTTTGAAGAAGGTCAAAATATTTTTAAACATGTACATGAAGGACCAACTGGTTGCCATTATCAAGCCAATCGGACTGCTCACAAAGTTCTTAGTGCAGGATTTTATTGGCCTAGCCTTTTCAAAGATGCTCAATCTTTGGTGAGACTGTGCGATAGTTGCCAACGGACCGGAAATATTTCTAATAAAAATGAAATGACGAAAAACTATTTTCTTGAATGCGAAGTTTTTGATCTTTGGGGAATAGATTTTGTAGGCCCTGTTCCTTCAAGTTGTGGTAATAAATACATTCTAGTTGTGGTTGATTATGTTTCCCGATGGGTGGAAGCCCAGGCTCTTCCTATGAATGATTCTCGTGTTGTTATTTCTTTTCTTAAAAAATTATTTTCTCGATTTGGCACGCCTAGGGCGATCGTTAGTGATAGGGGGCGCATTGTTGTAGCGCCCAACTTTCAAAAATTTTATTAAAATATGGCGTTACAGAAAAGCTTTCCACCGCATACCACCCCCAAACTAATGGCCAAGTCGAAGTTGTTAACTGAGAAATCAAGCGTATATTGGAAAAAACCGTTTCTTCTTCTAAAAAAGATTGGTCTTTAAAACTCGACGACGCTCTTTGGGCTTATCGAACGGCTTACAAAACCTCCATCGGTTGTACTCCGTATCGATTAGTTTATGTAAAATCGTGTCACTTACCTGTAGAACTAGAACACCGTGCTTTTTGGGCCTTAAAATTTTTAAATATTGATCCCCACTCTGTCGCCGAACATCGCAAATTCCAGCTGAACGAACTCGACGAGTAGCGCTCCGATGCTTATGAAAATAACAGGATTTATAAAGAGCGAACGAAGAACTTTCACGATAAAAATTTAAGGCACCCAAAAACGTTTAAACCGGGCAACCGAGTCTTACTTTATAATTCTCGCTTGCGCTTATTTCCCGGAAAATTGAAATCACGTTGGTCTGGTCCTTTTATGGTGAAAGAAGTTTTTCCATATGGTATTGTGTTGGTTTCACACCCTAACAAGGGTGATTTTTAATTTAATGGTCAGCATCTTAAACTCTATTATTCTGGTGATGTTATTGCAGAGGACAATGAAGTTTTTCTTCTTCCAAACACTTAGTAATTTTTGTTATTCTTTTTTTTTCTTTCTTTTGTATTTTTTTTATCTTTGTTCTGACGGCTCCTACGAATTGGTCACTTAATCGTCTGCTTCAACATTGCTGATTTTTATGATGATTCAAGCCAAGTTTCAAGATGTTGTACAAAGCAAGCATGAGGAGCAGAATCAACCTTCAGACTCGCCAATTCAGGGAAGTGCCTATTTTATTTACTTTCAATTTCTCTTATTCCTTCTTTTTAACATCGAGGACGATGTTTTCTCCAAGTCTGGTGGGATTGAGTTAGTTTGAATTTTGTGTTTTTTGTTTTTAGAAAATTTTAAAAAAAAATCATATCAAATTTAGGTAAAACAAAAAAAATTCAAAAAAAAAAGTTTTATGTTCTTTCATTATCTCGTATATATATATATACAAAAAAAATAGAAAAACCAAAAATAAAAAAAAATTAGAAAAATGAAATCTAATTCCTTGGAAAGGGTGATTTGGGCTTTCATCATATCTCATCCCCTAGTACCTTTCGAACCCTTCACCGGGTAGCCCTTGGGAAGTCCAAGAAGAAGAAAAAAAATTTATTTAAGCTTATGTTTATGTTATTATGTTATAAAAACAACACACAAAAAAGATAATATTTTAACAAACAACAAAAATTAGGAAACTTAAAATTTGAAAACCATCAAAAATTATTTTCTATAATTATTTTAGTATGTTTCTTTGAGTGTTGTGTAGGCTCATGTATTATTCTTAATCATTCGTAGTATGTTAGGATAGAGTCTAGTTTAACTATATTACTCTTGCATATCTTAATTTTGTCATTTTATCTTTCATAAATTTTGACATCAGTTTTATTTTAATGAAATAATGATGTTGTAGTTATCTCTTCTAATCTAAGTGTAATAGCTTGCTTATTTTGTTAGATGATATTATTAGATACTCACTCGCAAGGTAGTCGTTCTTGGTGGCTAGAACTTGCCTCTAGCGACTCTCGAAACATTTGCTTAAGTTTGTCATGATCTTTTAGAAGTGATTTAGACCACCTTTTGGATCGTTTGTGCCTTTTTGCCCACCATAAAAATTCACTTTGTTAAACAATTTTGGGCCTTTCCTAATTTTCTTTGTTAGCTCCACCTTTCATTTTTCACCAAAGCCAAACCATCTATCCCATGATCACACTAATTATTTGAGTTTTATTAAAATTCTGTGATGTGTTTTTTTATATTGTAAAAAAAAGGGAATTTTTACATTAATATTTGAAGCTATTTTGAATGAAAAAAATAAAAAAATCAAGTGAAAAAGAATTTCATTGGCCAATTTTGAAAGAAAAATATTCATGGCCTTATGTTTCAAAAAAAGGGAGAGTTTTGTTGTAAAATTTTATTTTTGATTGAGGGTTCTATTTTAAAATTTTATAAAACTCTCACCTTGATTTAGTGTGTTCTGTAGCCTTCATGTTTATCTTTTGATTTCGAAATCCATATCATTTACCTAAGCCAAATTTTATTCCTAATGAAAGCCCTTTTGATCTTTAAGTCATTACCTTGTGTAGTGGAGAGAGTGTGACCGGGCAAGCCTATGGTCACCATCATTGATGGATTTCTTTGGTGGTTATCTTGGAGTGTTTTGTAGAATAATCGAAGTCTTGCAACATGTTGTTTGTTCAATGCACTTATTTTGGTTGAATCGCTACCTTTATTATGTTTGTTAGGTAACATGTTGATGCCTTATTTTTATGTTTGTAGAAAATTTACAATCTAAGTATATGCCATAGTAATATTTTTAATCTCCTCTTTATTCTCATCTACATTGATTTCTATCACCGCACTCATTGGTATCATATTAATTTTGATAGTTTAATTTTTTGTTTTGGTGTTCTTTAAAAAAAAATTTGTTAATTTTACTTTTATTTTAAGTCTTGTTTTGCTTGAGGACAAGCAAAGACTTATGTCTGGTGGGATTTGATGACGCATATTTTGACGAAAATATGTTCATTATTATTATTATATTTATATTATAAATTATATGTATTTACTCTTAATTTTAATATAATTATCTAATTATTAATATATCATAATTATTTATACTAATATCATTTTATTTTGTTTTGTGACAGGCCTGGGGTGAATTCGTCACGATTCGACGTAAAACGCCCACTGTCAATTTCTGCATGAGAAATATTTCCCATGCAAATAAGTTTTGCATGCATGTTGTTTTCCCACCACCTTTTCTCTCTCCTCCCCATACATGAATTATCCTTTCTTATTATTATCTTTACATGAAATATATGTATGCATGGTGATTGATTTTTCATTACTATCAATACATGTATCCACCTTTCCCATGCAAGTATCTTTATAAAATTCTTTCATGTAGCATCTTCTTATTTTATTTTTATATAATCCTCCCCCATAAATACTTCATTTCATGTTGCCATAAATTTTATTATTTACATGTGGCCGGCCACATTCCTTCCCATGTTTTATTAATAGTAAATTCCATTTAATTTGGCCAGCCACCCCTTTCTCTCCCCCTCATTTATTCTCTATTTTTAGCATGACAACCATTATTAGCATTATCAATCCAATTAAAACCAGCCATTCATAACTTTAACCATGCAACCCACCACATATTCTTAACCTCACTCGTAACCTCCTTAATCAAAACCACCCACCTTAAGTTCCTCCTTCATTTGCTAATTTATCACATTAACTCTAATCAATTTAAAACCCCATATTCATTAATTCATCACCATTTCATGTGGCCGGCCCTCCTCTTTGCATGATTATTTTTCTTTTATTTTATTTCTATTTTATATCACATTAAATATACTCCCTCATGCATTCACCTTTTCAACTCCCTCCACCTTTTCATTTCCCCACATTTATTCTCACCAATTAAACCATATGTCCTTTCATTTTCTTCTTCATCTAGATCCTTCAATGGTTGCTATAAAAGGAGCATGAGGCCAAGGCTTATGTGGAGAGAAAAAAGTTAGAGTTGGAGAAGAGAGCAAGTTCTAGAGAGAGAGAGAGAGTTCTACCTTGTATGATAGTTTCTTTTATGTTATTTTTATGCTTTAACTTTCATTGTGTTGTGTTCTTTTGTTATTTCCCTTCTAATGAAAATGCAAACTTTTTATTTCATTGTTGTTGTTTTCTTTATCATGAGTAGCTAAATCCTTTCTTAGTACTTGATTGGTTAGTATTGGGATGAAGATTTAATTATAATCTTTCGTCTCTAATTTTTGAATTTATCATTGCAATTTATTTCCGATTAAAATTTTGCGGCGGGTTTATATTGCTAGTATATAAAATTTCGCTATCTGATTGGTAGTCTAGTTAGCTGAGAGGCTCGTGAATGTCATGGATCGCTCGGAAATAAAGAGATTTTGATATTCTTCTTTGAGAATTGAGAATATCAAATCTTTTGGATTTGGGATTTATCGTTCATGCAATTTTAAATTACTTTCAAATTTTAAGAGATTATGTTTGAAATGTTTTTAAAATTAGGCAGTAGTTGTCTTTAGCGAGTTGCTATTGTATTTTTCAATCCCCCAATCGAAACGGATTCTCAAGAATTAGAATGCATCTTTTATAATCGGACTCCCAAGAACGCCCAATCAAGTGCTAAGGTTTTTAAATCGTGAATTTTCTCGTTAGTCAACTCTCTTCGTTTTTACAAAAACCAAAACCAATTTTCGCTCGATAAGTTAATAGTTCCACCTTGTGAGTAGAAGTACTCAAAATACTTGGGAAATACGACACTTGATCATACTACAAGCGATAGGTGCACTTGCCTACTGCAACAATCAGATTTTAAGCATCACACCCAAGCCCAGTGTACTATTGAATCTTGAGTTCACTGTGCTTGTGATGTCCATCAGTTTGATACTTCTCCCAGTGAGGGATTCTTAAAACTTCTTGGCCTCAGATAGTTCACTTTTTAGTGAAGCAATCTGCTCCCTACAACATTCTAACTCATTTGAGAGTTTGAGGTTATCTGAACTTAAAGTACTGTATTCAGAGAACTGATTTCTGAGTGAGATTATTTCTTTCTCAGACTTAAGTAAATCTAAACACAGTGCTTTAAATTCAGACTTGAAGTCCTCAGAATTAAAATCAAATGAATCAATTACCTGGCCTTCTTCTAGCTATGGTTCAGATTCAGATTAAGATTCATGTTCTGAATCAGTGTTGTTCTGAGATGCATTGATTGCCATCATGTAGAAATCTTTTTCTTTTGCATCATCCTCATCATCACTTGAACTTGATGATGCATCAGATTCTTCTTCTGTTTCACTCCATATTTAAGCATCAAATCCCTTCCTTGTGTGCTTGTTCTTGCTGGAAGAGGATCTGTCATAGTGATTTCCTCTAGTGTCTTTATCTTTTCTCTTTTCTCCCTTGTGCTTCTTGTTCTTGTTTTGTCTTTCTGGAAAATCAGGCAGTATATAGCCTGGATTCCTTCAACCATAACAAATAATCTCTTTATTATTTCATTTAGAGCAATGTTAAAAGCACACCGATTTTCGCTATTGACAGCCAAATTATATTAACACACAAAAATATTTTATTTTCACACCACAATGTTATTGCCACACCAAATATAAAATTTTTTATTAATGTAAAAGATGAGAATCTTTGGAGTCATTTATATAGGGAATGTTCATCTTATTTCTTCTAAATGTTTCTAGATTTAGATGGGAGTGAAATGTTTGGTTATAGACAGATAAGACCGGCCAGTAAAGAATGTAATTTCCTCCTTTTTCGAACAGAAAACAGAACATTGAAATAAACAAAATATACGATGGATAAGATTTGGACATTGTAATTATTAGTGCTTCAAGATCTTATGAAAATTACAAGCAAGCAACATTAACCTCTTTAAGGTTTCACCAGGTTGATCCACCTTAAAAAGTATTTAAAGAATGGAAATGCATATTCAATATCCAGAGGATCAACTCACATTGATGCTATTGAGATACATTTCCTTTTCAGCCCTTACAATTCAGCCTTTCTGCACTGAATAATGTTATATTAGAAATTAATGTGATAAACTCACATCTTTAGGGACAAAATTAAACACAGTTTCGAGTTAATTAAACACAGTTTCGAGTTGGTTAGGTTATGAAAATAATACAGAGAGGAGGAAGGAAAAACCTACTCGAATACTGTGGTTTCCTTGGACGGGGAGGAGGGTCAGAGGAAATTTTCGGGTGACTTGAGACCTGAGAGTTGGGAAGAGATGAACAGTAAAAGACCAGCAAAGTTCTTCCAGTGAAAATTGGGAAGGGGGCTGGGCGGAAATCTCAGCGCCGGAGAAGGGAAGGGGGCTGGGCGGCCTTCTTTCGGTGAAGTTCTTCAGCGCCAACGAGGTGGAGATCGGGCATAGGCAGTGATCGGTGAATCAGTAGGAGCAGGTTTCGGGCTAGGGCGGTGTTCGGCGGAATCGGAAGAGATGAACAGTAAAAAGACCGTTGTGCGCTTAATGAAGGTGAGTTAAGTTTTTTTGTGTTTTTTAGAGTTCAAATTGGTGTGGCACTAGCGATAATTGGTGTGCTTATAACATTGCTCTTGATTTATCATACCTTGGCTTTTCTTGGCCTCTAGATGACCTTTTTCTGATGTCCTTCCTGGCAATTTTGTAGAACCTCTTTGCTAGGAGGCTCATCAATTCTTCATTGCCTGTGACTTTGTCTTCAGGCTATTCTTCTGTTGCCTTGAAAGCAATTGACTTCTCATTCCTGACTGTTGGAGAAGTTGTCTTCTGCTCTTCTTCTCTATTCTTGATTAGCTGCTCATAAGATTTGAGCTTGCCCAATAGACCATCTGTAGTGATTTCATTTAGACTTCTAGCATCCTTGATGGTCCAGATCCTTGAATCCCAAGTGCTGGGGAAGCACATTAGGATTTTGTCATTTATCTCTGCGAGAGAGATCTCCTTGTCCAATGTCTTGATTTCACTAACAATTAGACTTAGTCTATTGTACATGTTATCTACTGATTCATTTTCTGCTTTCTTGAAATTCTCATACTGAGTGATGAGATGAGATCTCATATCTTTTCTCTCATCAGCTGATCCTGAAACAAGCTCAAGTAGCTTGTCCCAAATCTCTTTAGTTGAGTTGCATTCAGCTACCTTCTGGAAGATGTCATCTGACATTGTCTTAGCTAGTATGTTCATAGCTTTAGCATCAGCAACCTTCCATTTCTTTATTTCAGCATCTGTTCCTGAAAGAGGTGGAACAACATTTGTGCTTGTGTCTGCAGGAGGCTTGGGGAAATCTGTCAAAACAGAATTAAAAATATCTTCATCAATGGAATTCATGTATAATCTGATCCTTACCTTCCAAAGTGCAAACTTAGAGAGATTGCACACTGGAGGTCTTGTGCTAGAATAATCTTTGTTCTATGCCATGAATTTAGATTAAAATAAATATAATAAAAATAACCCTCTATTAAGGATGGATCTTAAGAGAGATCTTTTGTTTCAGGTGTTTGCCTGTACGAACAACCAACCTGCTTCTGATACCAATTGAAAGTGAGTGTAAGATCAACCCTTCACTCTAGAGGTGGGTGAATAGAGTGTTTTAAAATAATTCTGCAAATTTAAAAATTGCAAGCAACCATAAGACACAAGGAACTATAGTGGTTCCCCAAAACATGGGTACATCCACTCTTCTACCACCCTTATAAGAATCCACTGTAGGATGAGTTGATCAGGTGTCCTGGGCACCAATGAGCTTTTGATAAGGTGCTCAAAAACCAAACCAGATTTTTTGATCAGGTGTCTTGCCACCACTGAGTTTTGATCAGATCTCAGAAACAAAAACAAAACTTTTGAAGGGAGTTTAAAGAACCCTTTTATAGGAAAGAAAAAGAAAAAGGTTAGGTTGTCTTCTCTGTCAACAATCAGAGAGAAGCACAAGTGGATGCTGATGTTGTCAAAGCTCCCCCTGAGATTAGCAAGAGTTCAGGAATAGAAGCTTTGTAAGGGTGATAGGTCTTCAATGAAAAGAATGCTCCAGCAAAAGATGATTTCAGTAAGAACTGAAATGTGTGTTGTCTTGAGTATGAATGATGAAGACTTGAGAAACTTTGAATCAGAAGGAATCAGAAAGAATAGAAGCCTTTTTTTTATTGATCTTCTTATAATTCTTCTTCTCTGAATCATAATGTGAAGTCCAGTCTTCAAATCTTCTAGATAGTCGTTAGCAGAATCATAAATTCTTTCCTTAAATGTAAACTGTCTCTGGAGGAAAAACCTAAATAACATTCCTTCTTTGTTTCCTTGAAACTTGCTCCAGATTTAATATAACGGCTAAAAATCATCTTCAATAAATGCTCTGAATTGAAGACATTTGAAATCCATAACAAACTGACATAATTCTAGAAATCATCGATCTCAAAAGATAATCATCGATCTGAGCTCAAATATCGTCGAACTAAGCTCAGAGATATTGGAACTTGTCTTAGACATAAAGCGTCGATCTGAGCTCAGAGATTGTCGAACTGAGTTTAATGCCTCGTCGACCTGAGCTTAGAGATAGTCGAACTAGGTTCGACGCTTCGTCGATCTGAGCTCGACGATAGGTTGAACTCTTCATCTAGGATTCTCATCTGAATTAGGGGGTGTTGGGGAAAGCTTCAAACCTAAGTCTTAAGCCTTAGACCTTCACTAGTTGACCTTTACTCTATACAACAAGGTCAATACAATAATCCTATAGATATAGTGATCCTGACCCAAATAAGTAATAGGGTGTTCCAACACGAAGGTCTTTATGTTGTAGCTCCTCGATAACCAGATCATCATCAAGTAGAGGTCGCGGAGCGGCGGCATCAATGTTCCCCCACTCAAAATCATGTATCTCTAATTCGTGGTCCCAGAGATAGCGATGGAGAAGAGAGGAATCCAAGCGTCGAAGCTCCGTCTCGAGGACCCAAGAGTCATTCAGAGGGGAGAGGTCACGCTAACGGACGAGGAAGCAGTAGTTAGCACCATCAGGAGTAACAAGTGGCTCAGTCGCCAGGATACTATCTAGAGTAAGGAATGTCTTGGGAAACCTGGGAAACATATTAGCAATAGGAATAAAGGAATGCAACTCACCATCCGAGGAGATACCTGTGGGGACCATAAAAGAGAGATCATCTAAACTACCACTCCCCAACCCATTAGAAAGTTCAGTGGAAGGTTAAGATGAAAAAGAATTGAACTCTGGTGGAGGTGAAACAAACAACGTCAAATCTGAGACATTAAAAATGGGGGAGATACCCCAATCAGCAGGAAAATCAAAAACGAAAGCAATGTCTCCTAGCTTCTTTGTAATCTGAAAAGGGTTGGCGCGCTTTGGTGCTAACTTTTTAACGGTGCCAGTTGGCAGTCGTTCGGGAACTAACCGGATTAAGAGCAGATCGCCATTCTTAAAGTGTGATACTCTCTTATATAGATTAACATGCCCTTAATAGGACTCGTATTGAGAAGCCAAGGTTACCCGTATACGTGCATGTTATAAGACCCCAATTGTTTTTTTTCAACCACCTGGGTCTTATGCCCAGAATTGTCGTTTTGCGGTGGCACCGACTCTCGGGAAGGCCGCCACTACAAAATGCCAATTCTGCTGTCCTTTTCGATCACAAGAAAGAGAAGTAAATATACACTGAATGTAAACATGTCCACAAAATCATATATAAATAAAATCACAGCATGTCCATAGATATATAAAAGGGAGTACTACAAAAGATCAGTATAAATGAAATATAGACGGACTTAAGCTCGGTACATCAAATCCTCACTACAATCTCTCATGGAAGCTATAAGATAGTACGAAACACTCACTGAGCTGCTCACTGGTGCTCCGGAACTAGACTGTCCCACCTCCATACGCACCATACTCGGCTGGTGCTCGTCCCTAGGCTGCTGGTCCCTGTACCCATCCGTAGCTCCTGTAATGTTTTGCTCCGAAAACCATTAATCATAAAGACTAAGTCCTATCATACCCTACCCCTCCCCCTACGGCTCCTAAGCGCCAAGCGGAGAGGAGGAAAGGGAAGCTACAAAGGTGGAGAGTAAGCAAAGCAGATGACAGTGGAACTAATCTAGCAGTTATTCATGTTGTATATCAGCTAAGTAAGAAAGGTACAATCTAGTAGTTATACAACAGTGAGCAGTAAAGTAAACAAGTAAAATAAGCAACAAATATAATAAAAGACAAGGTAGAAAACAAGCAAGTAAGTAAGTAACCTTAACTTATATGAATGCCCATACAAACTTATAAGTTAAGGGGTCTTCTGCAAGGCTCCCATCGTATAAAAAGTCTCACACCAATTTATATGATAGGGTGTTGGTTGTATGTAAATATGAGTGTAGTGAAATGTTATGCCATGATTAATGCAAGTGAAACTCACGCACACGACTCTATGCGCACAGACCTTTAGTTCCCCCTATTCGGGAAGCTAGCTTCACTCCCAGGAACCTCTATGGTGGCAAATGGAGACAGTGGGTCGGGCCCCCCACATCTAGGCGGGTATCCACACTACCGGGCCTAGCCCTTCCGTATGCCCCTAGAAGAACAAAACCTAGAGTATCTGCGTACTAGTGCTGGCTTTATCCACCAGACTTTCTTTGGCTAAGTTTCCGACATGGCCGAGTCAATGTACCGACGTCGGTGTAAACGACTTTCAAATACCGAAGACCCACCCCCTTATTCTGTATCCAAACCCTCGAGCCCCTGGCTCCCCGGACTATCCTGTCCGTGCATCTACCTTCTGAAGCTACCGTCGGATGGCAATCAAACCAACCTATTCAACCTCCCTAGCTACCGGGGTGTGTGAATGTGAAACCCTAGTTATACTAGTTGCTCTTTTAGTTTATTATTCCTACGGTTTATGTTAGCCAAGGACTGCCCCCGGCATACCCCGTGAAGGGCTCTCAAAGGGCACTAGGAACTATGATGGTAGGTGAAGCCCATCGTTCCCTTTTGCAAGGCACTTATTGTTATTGGTTAATACCTAATTCCCAATCTCTCTTGTGCTATATTGGTTCTAACCCTAGTGCATTTGACACTCTCTCCTACGGGGTAGACGATGTTTCATCTTCCCCGAGCACCTCAAAACACTAGCCAGACTTCTCACTCCTCATCATGACTCCTCATATCACTTAACAGCCCATTACACTAATATACCATCTCCCTTAAATCACTTTTGCACCCTAATATGATTCTTGCAGTTTTTACTAAACGCAGACCATCCTAAGCTATATGATGTATATAAGGGGAAGTACTCAAAATATTTATCCAACTGACCTTAGTTATTTACTGGGAGTCTATCATGACATAATTAGGCAAAATCCAGAAATTCACATTTGTCCTAATTTGTTTGATATTTAATTAATTTCTTTCCAATCTAATCTATGCTTGAATTGAACATGATGTACAATATTTTCTCAAGTAATAACCACCAGAAATTTTTGAACACTAGATAACAAAGAGTTAACAATAAATATCAAATTCCATAATTTTCCATAAATGCTTTGGCTTCTAATTAATGAATCCAATGTAAATCCAACCATCATGAATAAAGAAGGAAGTAAAACAATTTATCATCAGATAATTATAAAAAAATTACTCAATCTTCAAGGTCACCAAATAGGTCCTCTAAGCAAATAAAATAATTTTTCAAGCTTACTAGGTACCAAAATTAATTCAAATGGTTTTACAAGAAAAGTATCATTTTGTGAAGCAACCCATATAACAAGACTTCCAAAAATTTCACAAAAATCTACAAAGCTTTATAACATGATAAAAGGTCCTCAAACTAAATTTCATAAGATTCTAGTGAGTGGTTAATTCATAAGAAATTCCTAAGTTGAAAGTACAATTTGATGGTTTGTAAATGAAGTACTATAATTATTGATCTATAATTCATAACAAAATTATCCAGATATTAATATCACAATGAAAACACTCCTGACAAAGTTTGACTAAGAATCAAGATCATATGACCCATTATATAATTCCTAGCGTGTAAAAACCTAAATAATTATTAAGTGGTTTATGTGGGGTACTTGTGTCCAACCACTAACCATTAACTTCCTAGGGACTTTAACAACCCTACAAGAATTTATTCTAAATACCAAGTCCATGCAAGGACATATCACCCTATGTCCTTCACAAACACCCAAAGTCCAACCTTAGGGTTTGAACTAGGGTCCTAGGGCTAACCCACCCCAATCCATCTAAAACTCCATGGGATGGTGTGTTTACTGTCCATGGGGCTCTGGCCAAGGTCCCAACCCATTTGGGTGAGAATTGACTCTTCCAAGCCCCAAATACTCCTTCTCCTAATTTATCCCTTAGGAGACCAAACTTTGGTCACAACAAAACTTATTTGAATAAAACCCAATTGGGCTGAGATTTTTACCAAAAACTTATGATATCCCCCAAAATCGCCCTCAAAATTATTGGGGGTTTTTGAGCTATTTAAGATACCTAATTAAATTGTATAAGGATTATTAAAATTTTCCAAAACCTATAGGAAAATGTTTTTCCAAAATACTCTTTTTGGATATGTTCTAGATATAGGTAATATTGAACCCCATCCAAATTTTCAAGTCATTTGGATGGCTGGATTACTGGGAGTACTCAAAATACCATCTGGTCTAGCATAGGTATAGACCGCACCAAAATGGGTGTTGTGGTCAGACCACTGACCCAAATGAGTCCAAACAAATTTTAAATAAAACTAGACTTCACGGCCTACAACTTTTATGTTGGTCATATTTTCTGTAGAGGGGCATACTTATTTTTAATATTTATTTCAAAACCATTCAGTAAACTAGACAAAAAATACTCTAAAAAGAAAATAATAAATTACACCAGCACAGATCTTAAAGCAGATGCAACAGCATTGGGTCGTAATCTTCCTCCAGCCAAGGGCCGAGATTAGCCTGACCTGGAGCGTGTTCCAGACGCTGCCGCCGGCCATCCAGCCTCCTCCCTGGCCAGCCACCGCAACCACCACCTCCGTTGAGGTGGTGGCCATCGCCGAGGAATGGCACGGCCTCCAAGGAGGCGTTTTCCAACAAACCCGAGACTATTTATTTTTGCAGAAACAACCAGGAAGATCACTCTTCCCGATCAGGCTCAGTTGAGCCCGATTCTTATCCCTAAAGAATTCTAAGATATACCCGTAAAGAGGGAGGACGGGAGGACCTTATATGCGGGCTGGAGGTGTGCAGTTCAGTGGAAAGCCATTAATGGTGAAGGTGTCGCCAACGGTCATCCACAGCACACAGATCACCTTCGTCTCCTTCCGAAAAAGTGTGGAAACGAGTGCTTGAGGTCTAGGGAAGCTTTTAAACCAGTAAAAGGCGGAGGGGAAAGGTCTAACTGTTGGTGGCCATTAATGGTCCTCTAAATCTTTTTCAGCCAAGGTGGTGGGGGATGAACACGGCTCTGTACAGCAAGGTAACGGCTGGAAACTCCTCCTCTTCCTTAGAGGATTTGAATCCAGCCATTAAAAGAGGAGTGAAAGGTTGCCAAGGCATTCCAGCAGCATTAGTGGAGATGAAAACCAACTCTCGGACATGGCCGTGGCTGTTATTTCTCATAACCGTCGGCCACGTGGCATTTCCTCCACTTGACCGGTAAAAATTAATTTAAATAAGACTTAATTAGGTCTTAATAGAGAAAAAGCTTATTAACACCTACTGGCCCACTTCCCGAAATGGACCGGTTAAGCTAAACCAGTAGACAATCCAAAACCACCAGGAAAATATTCTAAGTACAATGGCTTTGAGTGAGCTCAGCTCACTCAACGCCATCCGGCCTACTGCATTGAGTGAGCTCAGCTCACTCAATGCCATTCAGCCCATGGAAAGATGGCGTTGAGTGCAGTCAGCGCACTCAATGACATTCAACTTATGGCGTGGAGTGCACTCGACGCTCTCGACGCCATTTAGCTTATGGAATCGAGTGCACTCGACGCCATGCTGCCGACGACGTTGAGTTCACTCTACGCCTAAATTTGGATGAAAGGATCTAAGTGAAACAGCGATGAGTGCACTCGATGCACTCAACGCCACCCAGCCTATGTCGTTGAGTGCACTCGACGCACTCAACGCCCGCCGCAAAAATCCTCACTGAATATGATGGCGTTGAGTGCACTCGACACACTCAATACCATTCAGCCTATGGCGTTGAGTGCACTCGACGCACTCAATGACCGAGCACAAAGCCTGCTTGAATAAGATAGCGTTGAGTGCACTAAACCCACTCAATGCCATTTGTCCCATGGCTTTGAGTGCACTCGATTTAATTAACGCCCGAGCCCAAATGCTGTTCTAAGTAGATTTCTGTTTTACTATTTGCAGACCAAAGTGATTTTCACTTTGGGCTTGGGTCACTTGGCCTCCTTGGGCTTCCTAGGGTTTTTTCATGACTTTGTCATGACAAAACCTGTACTAGGGGTCTTGTCCGAAATGGGTTGTTACACATGTAGGTCCTGAATGTGTTGGGCGAAGGATTGTGTAAACTAAATTGCTTTGTATGCTGGGTGAAACGAAACTAAGTCAAGTGGCACCGGGGCCATATACCCGTGAACAATCCCATTTGGAGACAAACCCGTGGACCTATTTTTGGAATTATTGTAGGATAATTAGGCATGGGGAAGAAGTAAATCCCAAATACCTTTGTGGTCGCTTACAAGAAATCTTAGAAGATTTCCCAAGCTCCGATTAACCACTTCCGTCTGCCCATCAGTTTGGGGATGATAGGTGGCGGAAAACAATAATTTGGTACCCATTAAAATCCATAGCATTTTCCAGAAATAACTCATAAACTTGACATCTCTATCCAAGACTATTGTCTTCAGCACTCCACGGTTGCTAACAACATTAGTAAAATCTAATTTCGCAATGTGAGACGCATCGTTAGTCCTATTACACGGAAGGAAATACGCCATTTCAGAAAACCTATCCACAACTATGAAAATAGAACCGTGACATCAAAAGGTGATGGGAAGGCCTAAAATGAAATCCATGCTAACGTCTTCCCATGGTATTGAAGGGATGGGTAGAGGGGTGTATAACCCAACATTAGATTTAGTGCCCTTAGAGACTTGACATGTACGACATCTACTTACTACTCATCCAACCATTGCCTTAAGTTTAGTCCAATAAAATTTCTCCTCAACGAGTGCAATGCTTTTATCCCGCCCAAAGTGCCCACTCAAACCGCTGCTATGTAATTCCCAAATAATATGATGTCGTAACGAGGAACACAGATACACAACTTCCCGTGCCTAAAGAGATAACTGTCCCAAAGAGTAAAGGCCGAAATAGTCTTGGGAGAGCTATCTTGGGTGGATAGATACATCTCTTGAAAATTTGAGCAAGTGGCATATTCATCTTTAATGCAATCGAACCCTATAACGTGGACTTGCATGGTAAATAACAATAGGGTAAGGCGGCTAAGAGCATCGACAATGCGATTATCGGACCCCTTAAGGTGCATGAGAGTAAACGTGTATCCTTGTAAGAAGGCTACCCACTTAGCTTGACGCGGATTGATTTTGTGCTGACTGTTTATGAAACGCAAAGCATCATAGTCAGAGTGGATCAAAAATTCCTTGGAGAGAAGATAGTACCTCCAATGATACAAACAACGAACAATAACATAAAACTCCCTATCATATTTTGAATAATTAAACTTGGCGCCCGCTAACTTCTCACTAAATTAACTGACTGGGTGACCTTCTTGACTTAAGACACCTCCTATTCCCACCCAAGATGCATCTCATGTGAGCTCAAAGAACTTGGTGAAGTCAGGTAGACGTAACATTGGTGCCTCGGTCATAAGCTTCTTAATATGTTGGAAGGCAGAGGTGGCAGACTTCATCCATGTAAATCACCCTTCTTCATGGAATCAATAATAGGAGCCATAATGCTACTAAAGTCCCGTATGAAACGGAGATAAAAAGTATCTAATCCATGGAAACTATGCACCTCTCGTACGCTAGTGGGTGCGGGCCAGTCCCTTATCACTTGAACTTTTCTAGGGTCAACTCATATACCCTCAGACCCGACTATATTACCTAAGAACTCTACCTCAGGAACTTAGAAAGTCCACTTCATAAAGTTCAGAAATAATGTCTCCTTCCGCAAGGTGGAAAGAATCACCTATATGTGGGAGATGTGCTCGACAGCGGTTGTGCTATTGACTAGGATATCATTGTTTAAACTACCAAAAACTTCCCCATATACGGCTGAAAGACGTGTATCCTCATCCGGGAGAAGGTGTTTGGGGTATTGGATAACCCGAAGGGCATCACAAGCCACTCTTATAATCCATCCTTAGATTTAAACGCAGTCTTCCACTCATCTCCCTCACGGATCCTAATCTGGTGATAACCACTCCGTAAATCGAACTTCGAAAAGATGGTGGCGCAAGATATGACATCTAAGAGGTCATGTAATCGCGGGATAGGAAACCTATACTTGTTTGTAATCTTGTTGATAGTACGGCTATCAACGCATATCCGCCATGTCCCATCCTTCTTAGGGGCAAGAAAGGCGGGAACGGCACATGGACTCAAACTAGTCCGAATGAACCCCTTCTTTACCAAATCTTCAATCTAGGTCTATAGTTCCTAATGGGTAGCGGGATGGAGTCTATAATGGGGCTGGTTGGGTAGGGACGAACTAGGGATAAGATTTATCACATGCTCTATATCCCGAAGCTGTGCTAATGACGAGGGTAGCTCATCTGGGTAAACGTCCTTATATTCTTCTAACAACACCTGTAACTCCTAGGTAAATCACCCATCACTCTCGAATCAGTCCTCGTACTCATAAGTTTGAGTGCATACATCACTCCATCAAAAAATGAATCCTTCATAAAATCTTTCCTACCCACTAGACTAAGCGCCTTCCTCTCAACCGGAACAGTGGTGTCCTTAATCGGCCCTACTGGATCCTTTGGAACAGTCGGCCTCAACGTAATGACCTTGCAGTTAAATTTAAATTCATACCTGTAGGCTCTCCCAAATTATGTCACATCGCGGTCGTAAAGCCAAGAGCGGTCTAACAACACGTGACAAGCGTCCATAGGGAGGACATCACACCACACCTCATCTGTATAGGACTTGATTGAGAGGGGCACTAGGCAACGCTTGGTGTCTGGAACTGTAACCTTGTGGATCCAATCTACCTGATATGGAGTTGGGTGGGGCTGTGTGGTCAGGGCCATACAAGTAACGACATTTTCGGAAATGACATTCACATAATTACCAATATAAATGATAAACTTGCAGAGCTTCTCACCACTCATAAAAATCAAGGAAAATATATTCATTCTCTTCCAGTAATCTAGCTGGCGAGGAGTGGTCTAGATACAACACATCACCATAAGGGGGGGGGGGTGTCGTCCTCTAAATCACTAGGGACTCCATCTGGATCACTCTCTTCAGCGGCCTCGTAAAGTAGATCAGCGGGGTCGGTAGCCTAGTCCAATAGGGCTATGGCCTTAGTATTAGTTGGGCATTCAAAGACATAGTGGCCCTGGACACCGCAAGCATAACATGTAGTTTTGGACTTACTAACCTTTCCTATGGGGATACAGTCACTGGCGGGGTTCCTAGCATTCCTAGCCGTGATAAATACCGACTTTGATTCATTGGACCAAAACTTCCCTTTGTCTAGATATGTGGATGAGGATTCTCTAGGTATAGACTTTCCATTTGCGTTGGAATAATGGAAGTGAGCCATAGAGGCTAAATGTTTTTCAATGTCGAGGGTGGCATTGAAAGTTGTGTTCAAATTCGTATGTCCATAGCGTAGGAGTTTTCGTTGGATATCGAAAGATAGTCCCTTATGAAATCTAGATAAGGTGACCTCGGGGTTCTCCCTAAGATCACAACGCACCATACCGTCATTCAACTCTCCCATATATTCAGCTACCAAATTTGATCCCTACCGCAGGGTGGAAAGCTCATTGAACATCTTTGTGCGATGGTACGCATGAACGTACTGATCAGACAAAAGGTTCTTCATTATGGCCCATCCAGTAAGTGGGACCCCATGCCCGGTTCCTAGCCTACGCTCCTCGTTCAGCCAATAAGTTTAGCACGACCAGTTAACTTCTTCCTGGCAACCTGGACCTTTTGCTGGTCTGTAAGAGTGTTCCACTCGAAGTAGCACTCAATATCCATTACCCAAGAAAGGAAGATCTGGGGATCTCCCAAACCATCATAAGTGGGGGAGTCGATCTTAATGGCTCTAGTATGATTGAAGTCATGCTCGGGGCGGTTCCATCGAGGAGGCACTCGGGGAGAGTCTCTATCAGAATCCAAATCATGAGCCGGTTGGTGCCGGTTGGGCTCTCCAATATTATCGGGTGGCGGTGGAGGCCCTTGGTTTGCTAGATGAGGACCTCCTTGATTTAGAAGGATTTGTGCTAGCATGGTCCTAAGCTCGGTCATATCATTACGCAATCCCTCTATGGCCTCAGTGTTGGGATCCCCATGTTCATTCATAGCCATCCTAGACGATGATGGTGTAGTGTACTTTGTTCCTAGTCTACTGCGCATACAGGTTTAAAAATTATTTTGGAAAGATGATTTTTCCTAGGGCTGTACCTATACTGAAAACAAAATATTTTTATATTTTCCCAAAGTGATTAAAACGTAGAGCGTGCAAAAAAAATTTTAAAAACTTTCGCAGAAAAATAATCATTTTAGAGCGCTATTGGCAGACTAGAAATTTTTTTTTACTGCGTGTGCTGAGAAAACTCAAGCGAGGACGTGTCAACTAAGAAGTTGCGACGACCTCCTCTGATACAAATTGACATAGCGGGTGTCCGATATTCGGAGAGTGATACAGACACAAAGTAGACCTACCATACCCAACACGCCTTAGTTCTATTGCACTTACAAAAGCACATAAACCACAAGGAGGAGAGATCGACTCTAAAACAACGATCAAGAAAAAGAGTTGGATGATTCCCCAAATTAACATAAAGGTTGCCACTCCTTTTTGAGAGTAAAATATAGGCTATATGCCAAGATCCACTCAAGCAAATAGGACCTACCCGATCTGGATTATAGATGTTTGTTAACGATGAAATCAATTTCAGAAATGGCAAGCGATAAAATTCAAAATCACGAAAACAACGAATTTTCAACCTCCACACAATACTAAGAATGAAAACACAAGGATGAGGGAAGAGATGTTACCCAACCCGGTTTTATGAACACACTAGATAAGGTGGGAGAATCACTTTCTCGACGGTTCACCGGCGTCGCATAGAATGGGGCTGCAACCTTCTTCCTTGGAGTCGCACTGAAGGAAACCACACTAGAGTCGCACCGAAGTAGGGTGGAGGGAGCAAGGAGCCAACAGCTTCATACCACTAGGTGGCGGCTAGGGAGAAACCCCATGGCCGAAACTCTCAAAGAGGGTTTAGGTTTTTTTTTGGTTCTCTTCTTTTCATTCTCATAAAAGTGGGCTCCTTATATAGGAGTTACAAAAACACATCTAACCATCAGAGATGGAGATAAACTCTCATCCATCCGGGCGGCTAAATACAACAAAATGTTTTATTAAATGCAGGAAATAATTGCTACAAAGTCCGTAAATGAATATAAAATTATTAACCAATCTTGGAATAATTTTATATTCTCACATATAAAATTAAAGTAATTAGAGCATGATATTTTAATTAAAATAGACTTCAAATGGGCTTAGCACGCCGCGGGCGAAGGTTGTAGCATTGTCTTCCGTTAGTGTCGTCATGGCTCTGAAGTTCTTTATGCTTTAGCATCTTGACAACTGGATCATCATCAAGTAGAGGTAGCGGGGCGGCGACATCACCCTCTCCAACCAGAACTCGCACTTCGAGAACTTCGCATAAATCTAGTTCTCTCACAACACTTGCAGGACTACTCTCAAATGAGTCTTATCCTCCGCCTCTGATTTGGAGTATACAAAGATAAAGTCAATAAAGACAACTACAAAAGAATCCAAGTATTTCTGAAATAGTTGATTCATCAAGTCCATGAACACTGAAGTCGTGTTCGTCAACCCGAATGGCATCACCAAGAACTCAAAGTGACCATACCTCATACCAAAGGCTGTCTTAGGTATGTCCTCGTCTTTAATTCAGAACTAATAATACCCTGACATCAAGTCCAACTTGGAATACACCACCGACCCCACCAACTGGTCGAATGGGTCATCTATCAGAGGAATCAGATACTTATTTTTGACTGTCAGTTTATTCAACTCTCGATAGTCTATACAGAACCGCATAATATCATCTTTCTACATCACAAACAACACCGATGCGCTCCAAGGTGAAGAACTGGGTATAATATACCCCTGCTCCAATAGTTCCTGCACCTGTACTTTGAGTTCGACCAACTCTTTTGGTGCCATCCTAAAAGGAGGACGTGACACCTGCCTAGCCTCTAGCACTAACTCAATCGAGAAATCAATCTCCTATCGAGCAGGTTCTCCAAGAAGCTCCTAAGGAAACACATCCTCGAGTTATGCCACTATAGGGACTTCCCCAAGTGATAACCTGGAGAGGCGAACCTCCATTAATGTTACAAGAGCTACTCCTCCCTGGTTAACTGCCTGCACCAACTGAATGGCCGAAATCTGGGAATAGGACACTCCACTAAGGCCCTCAAACTTAACTTCCGCCTGCCCCTCGCTCCTCAGGGTCACCACCTTAGATAGGCAGTCAATAGTAGCACGCCGCTCTACAAGCCAGTCCATTCCTAATATTATATCAAACTCAACCAACGGTAGAACCGCCAATACCAACGTGAAGTCAAATCCGTCTAGACTCCAACAAATACGCCCCTTCGCCCTGGTATTAATGGATGACCCATTGGGCATGCAAACCTTAATCTCTGCGTCCGCCGTGAATGACTCAACTCCAATTCTCCAGATAAAGCTTTCCGCAAGAGAAGAGTGTGACGCTCCCGTATCAAAAAATACCCTAGCGGGGTGTCCAGAAACTAACAAAAAGACTAAAACATAGTTGACAAACATAAACAATCTCGAAAGTCTAAAGTAAAAGGTTAAACTTAAACTTTTATACCTGTCACCACATCGGCCTAGCGGGTTGCTTCCTTCTACCCAAGGTTATAAGCCCTTGGCTACATAGGATGGAAATGAGAAGCGCTAGGCTCCGACATCTTTCCCTTCTCTGCTACATTGGGCCCAGAGCGCACCGAATACTCTTGGCTTCGCTCCTTCTCAGCGCCACCTTTAGTACAGAAACTAGCTATGTGGCCTGGCTTGCCACACTTAAAGCACGATGGTGGTACCTTGAAGCGAGACCCTCCGAATGTCATGTTTCTTTTCTCACCGGGCTTGAAGGGATAAGGCTTCTTCTTACACCTGTTCCCTTCATACCTCCCTTACATTTGAAAAGGCTTCCCTTCTCCCTGCTTGGCAGCAAAACCCTTATGACATTGGGTTTGCTCCATATCGTTTTCCATCGTTCTGGCAGCCTCAACCAGCTCAATGAAACCAGCATTCTTCATAGAAATGAGGGGTGTTCTCAGATTCTCCCTCAGCCCATGATAGAAGAGGTTCTCCCTCTCCTCATTGTCGGTCATGGTCGTCCCAGCATAATGACCCAAATGAGTGAACTCCTGAACATACTCGTCCACTGTCTTGTCCCGCTGCACCAAGTGCAGAAATTGCCTCTATAGGGCCAGCATTGTCGACGCAGGAATGTACTTCTTCAAAAAAGCATTCCCGAACTCTTCAATAGACAAGGTGCGTCCAGGAAACTGGTGACCGCTATGGCTCACCCACCACAACTTAGTATCTCCTTCCAACATGAAGGTTACCCTCATAAGTTCTTGAATCCTTGCCCTTTAATCCTCTGCATCGATTGCCGTGCTGACTCCCTTAAACATTTGAGGATGGAAGCTTAAGAAATACTTCATTTGCCAATCTCCGTGGCCAACAAAAACTCTCTCAGCCAAAGGCTCTGCTTTCCTGTCTCCTCCACCCGGCATGGCTGTTGCCGCATACGGGGTAGCTTGAGTAGCTACCTGAGAATTAGGCGTCACAACTTGCACTATTGTTGTAGCTTGGGCCGCTACCATTGCTTTGGCAAGCATGCAGCGGAAATCAGCTGGGGTTACCCCTATGCTAAATGGACCTGGAGCAGTAGCTCTGCTCGCCGAAGGCTCTTCTCGTGACCTCGACGTCCCTGCCTCGCTGCTTGCAACCTTAACAAAATCAAGGTAAACACGAATTAGTCTCTATTCGTAAGACTCAAACACAAGGACACTTATGGTCCTGCAATACTCCTCTGTGGATAACTTCTCTACACGATTTGTTTATGAGATTCAACCACGAATCCTTTCCTTGGACATCAACCTCCCTCTGATACCAAATTTGTTACACCTCCTCTGTAATAACCGTATAATATGTGTCCGGCTAGGGCCCCACAACATACAGATGCCATAGCTTAAGCATTATAAGATGATATAAACTACCCAACTCAAAACTTAGACAAACACTACGGAAAAAAACTAGAAGTTATCCACCTACATATGAGTATCAACACATCCTTATGAACTTACTACAATTAGGAGTCCAACACTCAATTAATAACAACAAACGTTAACATGCATAAGCACTCCTAGACTACCTCGATATGCAAGCCGGAAACATAGAGCATCAAGCAAAAAATTCCACCAAACAGAGCTATTACACAACTTGAAACACTTTATGAGGCTTAGGCCTTTTTGGCCAGCAAGCTAGCTCCTGCTTGCAATCTTTTCCCTATAAAAATTGGTTGTAACGTGGGTCAGCAAAGGCTGACCTCAACTATATAACCAACACATCTCCTCCCGGCCGTCGCTAGAGGACCCCGGGTTACACCGTCGCCCTGCAGGTCAGCACTTTGTATGCAATATACATAAACATGTAAAGCGGTAAAACAAATTTGGATATCTCATACACTACACATGTTTCTACGTTGAGCATATAGAAAAAGGGGACTATAATGCAGCATGTATGCAAACCGTGGTTTCCCCGAAAGCACCCTATAGCGCATGATTCTAACACATCATCAAAGAACTGCATCTGGGTACTTCTAATTTCTCTGTCGGCGTTCAAGCCGCAGACAAAAACGGTACTACAATTTCCCTTAATGGCATACAAGCCACCACACAGAACTCCTGCCAAGGCCCCACCCGCTGATGGGTCTCAAACCCCGGCTTTCCTGCAAGTGATGATCAGTTTTAGTCATCCCTTTTTGGGGTAGTTTAGTATTAATAATTCTTAGGTTTTATCATAGTTTTGTGTATTTACATGCTTATTATGTTGTTATTTTATTCTTATGTTTTGTTATGTTATGATATAAAAATTAATAGTTTTATTTATATGCTTTTTATGTATTCTCACTTTTATTATTTCATGTTTTATGTTTTATGTTCATCCATGTTATGTTATATTGACTAAGGTTATTATGTTTTGTTTTATTTGCTTGTAGGTGCAGCTCAAGCACAGCTCCTCCTCTTGGCCAACTCTACCCGAGCACATGCAACCCTTCTCCTTGATGTAGCCCACTATTGGAGCAGCCAACCTACCCTACCTGAGCCCACAAAGCTTCTCTCCAAGCCCAAACTCGAGCCCCCTCTTCAAGTAAAAAAAGCCCACTCACATGCATGGTCGGCCTCCCCTATCTCTTTCCCCTTTATTATTTTTTTCCCCACTTTATTCCTCATTCATCTCCCCCTCTCTCCTCTTTTATTTCTTTCTCCCCTCTTTATTTCTTATTCATTCCCCCTCTCTATTTAATATTTTTTATTTTCATTCCCTTAAATACAATACATTGAACCTCCTCTCTCTCTCTCCCCTTCATTAATTATCATGGATGAACCCTTCCACATACCTGGCCGGCCACCCCCGTGTCTCCTCCTATTCATTCTAGATCCTTCTCCCTCTCCTATAAAAGGACCCCATCCCTCAAGCTTTAAAAAGTATTTAGAAGTAGAGTGCTAGTTCAAGAGTGTTACTATTCTTGTCAAGTTCCTTTTATTGTAATTTTTGCTTTAGTAGTATAATCTTGTCTTTTTATTATTATTATTGTGTACCTTTCTGATTTCTTAAAATGAAAATGAAATCTCTTTCTTTTATTTTCATGGTTTCTTTCTCAAATATGCTTAGCTAATTTGTTTTGTGCCCGATCGCGATAAACTTTGCGATAAAATAACGCATCTTTATTTTATGTTTGCATTTGTATTTTTTCTATTATTGATCCTTCTTTAATTTTGTTCATGTCGACTTCGTATTCCGGTTTACGGTAGTAGGCAATTGATCCCATTTCATAGTAGTCGAGAGACTCATTGATTTGAAAGATCACTCAAAGAAGGAAGGAGTTGCACGCAACCCTAGAGATAGGATGACGTAAATCCTCCGGATTGGAGTCAAATCCGGAGGATTTAATGCTCTAGGGAGATTACTTCGGTAATACGACTTTAGGCCATTTTGACTTGTAAAGAAATTTCGGTCAAAACGTCTATAAGTTAGGGGATTTAATGCTCTAGGGAGATTAATTCCTAATATCGGATTCGTCACGGTCTTAATAGTATTGCAAATGCTAAACTAATTTTTTTTGTTATTTTATTTCAAAGTGAATTGTCAATCGAGAACTCTTTCGCAATATTTTATTTCTCTTTTAATTAAGTTTAGTTTATTTTCAAAACCCATCAATCGTTTTGTAGGATAATAGAATCGTTGTGAGTAATAGTACTTGCCTGCCCTGAGTTTTTATACGACCTTGATATATTTTTATCACTATACTATAAAATGATAGGTACACTTGCCTATTCGGATTGTAGTCCGTAAGATGATTTTTACGCATCAAATTTTTGGCGCCGTTGTCGGGGATATTTTTGGCAATATTACGAAAGCACCGAGTTTATTACTTCTACTAAAATTCAAACAAAAAATGCTAAAATCTATTTGACAATCAAAAAATTAATTTTTCTTCTTGTTTTTGGTAACAGTTTATTTTTTTTATGAAATCATCATCTTTTTGCGCTTTTTGCGAGTCGCTCGACCATTTAAATTTTGCATGTCTTTCGGGAACCCCTCCCTCTTTTGATTTCAATTTTTTTGGAGCAGGTCAAAGTGGCCAATTTGACTCTTACTCCAATTTTTATCCTACTTGGGAGATGGGTAGCCCGTCTTATTTTTCTTATGATTTTGCCCCGAAAAGCAACGCGCCTCCAATTTTTTTATCTATCGATAATGGGTATCTTGAATTGCAAACTTCTATTGATAATATTTATTCGCATTTCAAAACCATTCTCAATTATTTTTCTTGTGAGGCCGATTCATTTTCTTCGTCTTCTTCTCCGGCTCCTCCAATTTCACCTTGTAATAAATCACAGGATATCCCGGCTTGTCTTTTTCCTCTCAAGGAGGATAACTATTCGGATATTCTGGATTGTTTCCATCCTTCTTTGGAAGAAACATTCATGGATACTCCGTCATGCTTCTTACTCGTTGATGATGACAAGACGTCTCCTATTTATCCCTCTGAATACGTTTGTGATTCCATTTCAATCTCAAATTCAACTGTTCCAAATTTTTCTATTTTTAGCAAATCTTTTTCTTCTTCTTCTTTTATTTTAGATGACTCTCCTTTAGTTCTTTTTGCCCCTTCTTCTCCCGAAATTTCACATGATTCCCTTTCTCCTTGTGAAATATTCGTTGAGGGAATTTCTTTTTCTACTTCTTTTATTTCTCTTTCTCTTTCTTTTTTTTTCTTCTTCTTTTGACGACCCCTTCTTTCCCGTTTTACATACGGCAGAGTTCTCCTATAACTCCGTCCCTTCATTTTCAGGCATCATTCCCTTGAAGATTCCACTGCATGTCGGTGCGATTCTTCAATTTTTACCTTTTTTTATTTACTCCCCTTAGCGCATACTTAGGGAGTTACCTCTTCACATTAGTTTTTATTTTCCATTTAGCTAACAAATAACGTCGGGCTCAGACGACGTTAACCAAAGAGCGCTCTTGGGAGGAACCCCTTGCTTATCCTTTTTGTTATTTCCTATTTCTTTTTGTTTTATTTTGCAGGAATAATTCCCCCGGCGGTTCGTTTGGCTCAATCCTTTCCTCTCTTCGTTAGGCTCGAGCTGGTGTCCAGCACAAGCATGGGGGAGCGACATCTGTATTCGGCCTTTCTTCTTCCTTTTTCTTTCTTTTTTTTTATTTTTCATTGAGAACAATGCAAAATTCAAGCATGGGGGAGGGTTTAGTTGTTTTATTTATTTTTTCTTTCTTTTTTTAAAAAAAATGTTTTAAATTTCTACAAAAAAAAGATTAGTATAGTTTTATTAAGTTTCTTTAGTTTTGCTTTTATTTAGCCTTATCAAAAATACAAAAAAATTAGAAAAGTCAAAAATTCTAAAAAAAGATCATATTTCAAAACCCAAAAAAAATGAAAAATCTTAGAAAAATCAAAAAAATATAATAAACAACATGCTTAGCTTTTTGTTATTTTCAGAAATTTAGTTTGAGTTTTTTTATAAACTTTTTATTTATTATTTTTTATTTGCTAATCTTTTATTTCATCATATTTAGTTAAATCTCATATTTAGTGATTTAGTTTTGAGGATAATCTTAAGAATTTAATTTGCTTAGAGTAATTTATTTAGCACTTTTTATCTTTTATTTTAAAAAGTTTCAATTTTGTAGTAATTTTGCTTAACAATTTTGGATTCCAAGGATTATAACCTCATGCTTTTAGATTCTTAGGAAATCTCAATCTACTAGTAGTTGCTCACTAGTGTTTTAGTTTAATTTCTAAAATTTTATTTAACCCCATCCTTTTTCCTTTTATTGTTAGATCATATGCCATGGAAATAAGGAGAAGTTAGTTCCTTATTCTCTGGTACATGATGCGTGAAATTACGGCAAGCGCACCGGTCGCACAAGTAATAAAGTTTGGGAATAAATCCCCGAGTATCGGTCTCTTGAGGAACACAGTAAGGGATGTGTTAATGTCGAGGCGGACTTGAGATTGAAGTCCTCGGGTCGGAGGTAACGATGGGGGTTTTGATGGTTGTGGAAAATAAAGTAAAAATCTAACAACTACTCCTATGCAACGCCGCTATGCGATGCTTCGCCAGGCGGGATGGAAACTACACGGGCCGCTATGCACCGAATCGCTTGGCGGATGGAAGAGTAGGCTAGCGGATGAGGTGGTGAGAATGGCGGAATGAGGGTCGTGAGCACCTCTTCGCAACGCACGCCACTAGCAATTGCTAGTGCGGCAAGGGTGGATGGATGGTGGAGTAATAAGGCGCACCTCAAGCAATAATAATGAAATCACACAAATCACATAGACATGAAAAAGTGCAAGATCATTAACTACAATAAAATGTACTTCATCAATACAAAGAGTTAAACTAAGCTATCAAATACAAGAGGAAGAGGTGTGCGAATCGACCGAATCCGAAGCCTTGTTGAGGGTTCACGGATGGAATCCCGGGTTGTCAATCCGAGTCCAAGATCGGTCCTCAACTGCGTCCGGGGTAGAGGAGGCTATCACTCACTCCCAATGGACCCGTCTTCTTCGTTGAAATGACCCGTAGATTGCGGCTCCAGCTCCTCCTAACTTGATGGAGAAAGCTAGGTCAAAACTCCGCTTGAAGCTCCAGGATGAAGGAGGAGGCCGAGAGGATGCTCCGGCGTTGATTTGGCGTTGAAAGCTTGCCCGGAGACCCTCCCTAAGGTGGAGGATGAAGGGGGACGGAGGAAACCCTCGTCCGAGACGAAGAACGGCGGAAAATCGCGGATCTCGATCGATCTGTCGAATAGGGCGAATCCTGCGCTATTTATAGAAAACAGAATTAAACAGCGCGCACGATCACTGGCGCACGACCGGTGGTCGTGCGCGATATAGTCAGTGATCGTGCGAAATGGAGGCAGAAAAGTGGAAAAAGATAAAATGACTGCGCACGATCGGCAGCGCACGAGCAGTGATCGTGCGCAGTATGGCTGGTGATCGTGCGATATGCCGGGACAGAACTTTCACAGGAGAGGTCATGACTGCGCACGACCGATGATCGTGCGCCAAAGAGGTCGATGGTCGTGCGTGGGTAAAAACGCACGACCATTGACTCCTTTGCCAAAAATGGTGAAAGTCCGATGCCGGACGCCCACACGATCCCAGAACCTGCAGGAAAACTGGACGGGATGTCGATCATGGCAGTCACAGACATACATAATATGCAAGCAAAAAGGGAAATACAAACACCCACAGAAATAGGCTAAAAGAGTGCACAAGACGTGGAAAACCGTAGCGAAGCAAAAGGAGTGCAAATGACGCTAAACGGTGTGCAAAGACAAGAAAATAAGCCTAGATGAGTCCGAAAATAGGTATATAAAGAGGACTCATCAGTACACATATGCAACCTTGATGAAGAGAGGAATTAAAAGTTCATATATGTCGTGGGAAGTGATAGGATGTTAGTCTATCATTTTCTGGTATTACATATATATTTTATCTAAAAAAATTGTGTGGGGTGTGAGGAAAAAAAAGATGATCACCTCCAATAAAAGACCTCTTCATGATGATTTCCTCCCTAAACCCCTTAGCCAATATTATTATCTTAGTTTTTAAATTAAAATATTGGGAGAGCATAAGTAGTAGGTTGCATTTTTTCCTTAAGTTTCTTTTAAGTTATGGTTTTTATAATTTCAATCTAACCTTGTTTGCACTTTACTGAATTTTGAGTGCTAGTTAATTTATTAGGGAATTTTTGGCTAAATATTTCTCTATTTTAACTTTAATTTCATAATTTAGGACTTAATTCGTAAATCCCTAAATTTTATTTTTGGCTTGATTTTGGTGTAAATAAATTTTTAGTTAAATTGAAAATTTTATTAATGTCTTATAAATATTTCTCATACTTTTGCTCTGCAATAGCAAAAGCTCAAGCATGGGGGAATTTGATGACTACTTTTAGTCATCCCTTTTTGGGTTAGTTTAATATTCATAATTCTTAGGTTTTATCATAGTTTTGTGTATTTTCATGCTTATTATGTTGTTATTTTATTCTTATGTTTTGTTATGTTATGATATAAAAACTCATAGTTTTATTTATATGTTTTTATGTATTCTCACTTTTATTATTTCATGTTCTATGTTTTATGTTCATCCATGTTATGTTATATTGACTAATGTTATTATGTTTTGTTTTATTTGCTTGTAGGTGCAGGCCAAGCACAGCTCCTCCTCTTGGCCAACTCAACCTGAGCACAAGCAGCCATTCTCCTTGATGCAGCCCACTATTGGAGCTGCCCACCTACCCTACCCGAGCCCACAAAGCTTCTCTCCAAGCCCAAACCCGAGCCCCCTCTTCAAGTCAAAACAGCCCGCTCACATACATGGTCGGCCTCCCCTCTCTCTTTCCCCTTTATTATTTTTCTCCCCCTCTCTCCTCTTTTATTTCTTTCTCCCCTCATTATTTCTTAATCATTCCACCTCTCTATTTTTCATTTTTTATTTTCATTCCCTTAAATACAATACATTGAACCTCCTCTCTCTCTCTCTCCCCTTTATTAATTGTCATGCATGAACCCTTCCACATACATGGCCGGCCACCCCCTTGTCTCCTCCTCTTCATTCTAGATACTTCTCCCTCTCCTATAAAAGGACCCCATCCCTCAAGCTTTAAGAAGTATGTAGAAGTAGAGTGCTTGTTCAAGAGTGTTCCTATTCTTATCAAGTTCCTTTTATTGTAATTTTTGCTTTAGTTGTATAATCTTGTCTTTTTATTATTATTATTGTGTACCTTTCTTATTTCTTACAATGAAAATGAAATCTCTTTCTGTTATTTTCATGGTTTTTTCTCAAATATGCTTAGCAAATTTGTTTTGTGCCCGATCGCAATAAACTTTACAATAAAATAACGCATCTTTAATTTTATGTTTGCAATTGTATTTTTTCAATTATTGATCCTTCTATGATTTTTTTCGTGTCGAATCCATATTACGGTATACGGTAGTAGGCAATTGATCTCATTTTATAGTAGTCGAGACACTCTTTGATTTGATAGATCACTCAAAGAAGAAAGGAGTTGCACGCAACCCTAGAGATATGATGACGTAAATCCTCCGGATTGGAGTAAGATCCAATAGTGCGGGTCACTTCGGTAATGCGACTTTAGGCCATTTTTACTTGTAAAGAGATTTCGGTCAAAACGTCTATAAGTTAGGGGATTTAATGCTCTAGCGAGATTACTTCCTAATATCGGATCCTTCACGGTCTTAATAGTATAAAAAATGCTAAACTAATTTATTTCATTATTTTATTTCATAGTGAATCGTCGATCGAGCACTCTTTCGCAATATTTTATTTCTCTTTTAATTAAGTTTAGTTTTTTTTATTTTCAAAACCCATCAATCGTTCGGTAGGATAATAGAATCGTTGTGAGTAATAGTACTTGCCTGTCCCGAGTTTTTATATGACCTTGATATATTTTTATCACTATACTATAAAACGATAAGTACACTTGCCTATTCGGATTGTAGTCCGTAAGACGATTTTTATGCATCTGTAGGCTCTGATTTCTCATGTTAAGATTCTATCTCTCATACAAACCGATTCTAAGAACCCTTGTTGGACCGCACCCGCTCGTGCTCATCGTCGCTCGAGTTTGTCCTAAGCTTGGCGTTCTCGTATATTTTACAGGAGGGGACTAGTCTCGCTGGAACACTCTCCCAACATAACTTGCATGCCACGGGCTAGCCAGCTGACCTAAGAGACAAGACTACGCCTCAGCACATCACTATCACAACCCGTATTTTCTCTGAGGAAAAAGAATTATCAGAGTAGGAGAAAACACGTGTCATGATGCCACGTCGAGAAGGGGATAACTGTCGACGCTCAGGCAAACCACTATCAACTATACTTTATGAAAATTTATGAGTTAAATGATTAGAAAATCAGTTATATTTTAAAAGGCCGTATCCCTCGGCGCGGTGGATCATCTAGTCCACAGTTTAGAAACTATACTTATACGCTGCGGAAAATACTTCATTCAGGTTTGACTTCCTAAAAGAGTTCATAAGTGCCCCTAGAGGATAACTTATATAATGCAAGACCCTACATTTAATTTATACTATATATAAGAAAACGATCTTTTTACGTTGTTTGAAAAATAGTGTTTGAGTTTTATAAAACATGATGATCATGAGATATACTAATAATAGTGTTTTTTAGGTTTAAAAGTAACATGCAACCTAGTATAAATCATCCCCAGAGCAAGTAGACAATCTCCAAAAAAAAGGGTAGCAGCAAAAAGTAACACATCTTGTATCAAGGTAAAACTACCAGTGGGTGCCAACAAACTGACACGAACCCACTGGTAAGTATGTATGTCTGTAAGAAAAACAACACCAAAACTACCTCGCAAAAACAGGGAACTAATCCTTTATAGCACCAGAGACCACCAGCAATTGCACAGCACTATAAGCCGACAGTGCGGCTACTATCCAAAACCTGAGGCATTCAAAGAAGAAAGAATACCTCAGCAAGCAAAATAAGAAAACTGCTCGAAAGTGTCAATCAGAAGATAAGTAAAAGAGGAAAACAAAGAAGTAACAGTCACAACTTCCCAAGGCAAGGCAAAAAGAAAGTGCACTAAGTGCGAGGACACAACAGTAACTCTGCCCAAATGTTGCAGAGTCTACAATGCTACCATGAGCACAAATGCTGCAATCTACCATGGAAGAAACATCTAACACCCTAAGCTGTGAGGTATGGTAGTAGCAAAATAAACAACGCGGATCCGGGTTGGTGGCAAAGTCAGTCCCCCATCCACCATTTCCAAGCAAACAAAGCACAAGGGTCTACATGTGAAAGCACTAGGGATCTCCCACCCCCTTGCCCAGCTACCTGGAGCAAGATAAAAGAAAAGGGTGGCCACGGCTAAATTACACAACACCACCCCCCATAAGAGCTTCAAACCACCACTACTAACCACGACCCACGATTCGGCCTTTGGGAAAGAAAATATAGCCGACAAGGAACCTCAAAATCAAGGAATTCACTCGGGAGCAAAAATCAAGATAAGGGAAGAGTGTTGAGATGACTCAACATGGCTTTGCGTTGAGTGAGCCGCACTCACTCAATGCCTAACCAGACCTTGGCGTTGAGTGAGTTAGCCTCACTCAGCGCCAAAAATAACCATGGCGTTGAGTGAGGTTCACTCACTCAACGCCCTCCAAAGGAACAGCTCTGGCGTTGAGTGAGCAAACCTCACTCAATGCTAAAACAGCTATGGCGTTGAGTGAGGTTCACTCACTCAACGCCTCCCGTGAGAAAACTCTGGCGTTGAGTGAGCTAACCTCACTCAATGCCAAAACAGCTATGGAGTTGAGTAAGGTTCACTCACTCAATGCCCTGGCACTTAACCGCAAACAGAGACTGTGGCGTTGAGTGAGCTAGCCTCACTCAATGCCAAAATAGCAATGGTGTTGAGTGAGGTTCACTCACTCAATGCCCTGGCACTTAGCCGTAAAGACAGGCTGCGGCATTGAGTGAGTCCACCTCACTCAACGCCAAAGCAGTAATGGCGTTTAGTGAGGTTCACTCACTCAACGCCCTGGCACATAGCCGCAAACAAATCAAGCTGCGGCGTTGAGTGAGCTGACCTCACTCAACGCCAACACCTTAATGGAATTGAGTGAGGTCGACTCACTCAACGCAAGAGGACCTGGCCGCAAAGAAGGGTTGTGGCGTTGAGTGAGTCTACCTCACTCAACGCCAAAACAGCAATGGCGTTGAGTGAGGTGCACTCACTCAACGCCAAAGGACTTGGCCGCAAACAAAAAGCTACGGCGTTGAGTGAGTTCACCTCACTCAACTCCAAAACCGAAATGGCGTTGAGTGAGGTCGACTCACTCAACGCCGAAGTACTTAGCTTCAGAAAAGGCTGTGGCATTGAGTGAGCTCACCTCACTCAACGCCAAAGCACTTGGCCACACAGAAAGCCGCGGCGTTTAGTGAGTTCACCTCACTCAATGCCAAAATAGAAATGGCGTTGAGTGAGGTCGAGTCACTCAATGCTAAAGTACTTAGCTTCTAGCAAGGGCTACGGCGTTGAGTGAGTCTACCTCACTCAATGCCCTAGTACTTAGTTGAAAAAGAGACAGGCCAAACCATGGCTTTGAGTGTGTGCTCCACACTCAACGCCTAACCCGGGCGGCTTTTGGCTTTGAGTGTGTGCACCACACTCAACGCCAAATCCCGAGAGCCTACCAAGTCTTGTTCTAACCAGAGCACTACCACTGAAATCTCCCCCTCTCTCTCGGCTCCACCCGCAATAGCACCAAACCAGAAATAAAAATCTTGAATCTAAATGGTGGAAACAACTAGCGGGTTGAGCAAAAATAGCACAAGGGGGGACTCTTAAGGACAACCACTACATAGATTTAGAAAGCAAAAGAGAAAAACTTGGCCTCTATCCTAGGTCTAACTGGGTAGTTAAGAGGGGGAAACATCAAAACAGCAAGTGCAAGAACCACTTTCCTCAGCTTTCAGGCAAAGCTTCACTCGAACCCTTCCTCTCCCTCGGCACCAACAACAACAACACCTAGCCAGCACATCCCGAGCTTTAATGGTGGAAAGGGCAAAAATCGAAAATCCAAATCTCCTAAAAACCCTACGAAAATAAAATCTCTTACCGTAGAAACGAAGATCTGAGCGAGAGCAATCCAGATCCACTCTCGGAATCGAATTCTGGCCACTAAAGCTCCAGAAATCGGCGGGAGAAGGCTAGGGTTGGCCGCCGTTCGCTTCACTCATCGCACAGGCCGACGGTTACTTTTCCAAAGAAGACAGTGAATAGCGCCTCAATCTAATCGTAGGTCTATTTATAAGCACGAAAATTTAAAAAAAATAGTAATATTTTATTAATTACTTACACAAAATATCAAAACGACGCGAAAACCGAACATCCTCGGAATTCGACAAAATTCGCACCGTAGCTAAATACCCATGCTACGAAAGCAACGGCGAAGTAGAATTTAACTTTCGACGAACAGAACTCGAGTTATACCCACCCGAAGTAAAAACACAAGCATCCCCCGAGAGGCCACACCGGGTCACCCAAAACGACTTTGCTTGCTAGGGAGATCTTGCCAATAGACTACAAAATAGGCTACTTAGTTCTTAGGAGTTAAGACCACACTCCACAGATGACACAAGCCAAGAAAACGCGTCAACGTAACGCCCAATGAGAAATAATTAATCGCAGAAAAATTGGGTGCGTTACAGTCACTCCCCCTAAAAGAAAGTTTCGTCCTGAAACATTACGCACAACACTTCTACTATAGAAGGAAAAGTAACAAGCCAAACATTACAAGAAGAAAACTTACCGACCCAATCAGGGGAACAGTTGAGGGTGAGCCTCCCTCATAGCCGACTATAACTCCCAAGTCGCGCTTTCCAAATCCTGATTCTTCCATAGAACTTTTACCATCGGGATGAACTTCCTTCGCAGCACCCGATCTTGGGTGTCCAAAATGCGGACCGACACTTCAATAAAAGAGAGATTAGGCTCCAACTGGGGCACAACATCCAAGACTTGCCAACTGCTGCACACACACTTCCACAATTGGCTTACATGAAACACATTATGAACACTTGGGAAGTTTGCTGACAAATCCAACCTATAAGCTGACACGCCAATCCACTCAACAATCTTAAACGGGCCCACATACCTCGAATCCAATTTCAGATTCTTACCGAACCTCTTAACACCCACCATTGGGAAAACCTTATGAAACACAAGATCCCTTACAGAAAACTCCAAGTCAAACCTATGCCGATTGGCGTTCTTCTCGTATCTCTCCTGAGCTATACGAAGCTTTTCTCGAATAAGCTTTACTGCGACTTCCATCTCCTCGGGCGCATCCGGACCCAACAAGGGTCTCTCACCTGCCTCTGCCCAAAATAGGGGAGTTCTGCAGCGCCTCCCATACAAAGCTTCAAACAGAGCCATTTGCAAACTTTCTTGATAACTGTTGTTGTATGTAAACTCCATAAGTCGCAACTGCTCATCCCACGCTCCATCGTGGTCTAGAATGTAGCATCTAATCATATCATCAACTATCTGGTTCACCCGCTCTGTCTGCCCATTGGTCTGTGGGTGGTAAGCTGTAGAATACCTCAGGTATGTACCCAAACCCTCCTGCTGACTCTGCCAAAAACAAGAAGTAAACCGGGAGTCTCGATCAGAAATGATGCTAACAGGCACACCGTTCAATCTGATGACCTCATTCAAGTACAACTCTGCTATCTTATTCATCGGGTAATAAATCTTATATGGCACGAAGTGAGCACACTTCGTCAGTCTATCAAATATAACCCAAACAGAATCAAATCCCCTTGGAGATTTCGGTAAACCCGTGATGAAGTCTATAGAAATACTTTCCCACTTCCAAGTCGGGATCTCTAACGGAGCCAACTTGCCACCAGGCCTTCCATGATCGGCCTTCACATGCTTGCAAGTGTGGCACTCAGCAACAAATCGGGCTATATCACTTTTCATGCCATACCACCAGGCAATTTGCTTCAAATCATGATACATCATTGTAGATCCTGGATGGTAGGCAACACTAGAACCATGAGCCTCTCTGCAAATCATACACCTGATGTCCCCAACGGCGGGGATGAAAAATCTGTAGCGGTACTTCAAAGTACCCGCATCATCGATAGAAAAATCCGGTAACTCCCCTCTCTTAGTCCTTGAGTATAAGTGCAGCAGGTCCGGATCATCCTCCTGGTGCAATCTAGTAAGGGAAATCCAAGACGGCTCTGCCACTGCAAAACTACTCTGTATGTCACAGCATCCCACTGAGATATCCATAAGGAGGAACTCTTCCACTAAACGGTCGGCGGAGAGATTAAAGATCTTCCCCCTCTTCCGACTCAGGGCGTCGGCCACCACATTGGCCTTGCATGTATGGTACCGGATCTCTACATCATAATCAGTCACATACTCTAGCCACCGACGCTGGCGTAGATTTAACTCCTTCTGCGTGAACACATACTTTAGGCTCTTGTAATCAGTGAAGATCTTGCACTGAGCCCCATAAAGTAGATGCCTCCACAGCTTCAACGCATAAATCACTGATGCAAACTCAAGGTCATGCGTAGGGTAATTTCTCTCATGAGCCTTTAATTGCCTTGACCCATATATAATCACCTTTCCAACCTGCATCAACATGCAACCCAGACCAACATGCGAAGCATCCACGTACACATCATACTCCACACCCTCAGTAGGTAGGGTCAGAACGGGAGCAGTGCACAATCTGTTCTTTAGCTCCAGGAAGGCTTCTTCGCACTTCTCGCTCCAAACAAAGGCCTCATTCTTCTGAGTATACCTGGTCAAAGGTGCAGCTAGGGTAGATAAACCCTCCACAAACCTCCTGTAGTAGCCGGCCAAACCTAGAAAGCTCTTGATCTCTTTGGGCATGCTCGGCCTACTCCAATCCATCACTGCTGCGATTTTTTCTGGGTCGACTGAGATCCCGTCCTTGTTCACCACGTGGCCAAGAAACGAGACCTAAGGCAACCAAAATTCGCACTTGCTCAGCTTGGCGAATAACTTGTGATTCCTCAACTCCGCTAGAACCAAGCGCAGATGCTGCTCATGCTCCTCAGTGCTGCGAGAATAGACCAGCACGTCATCGATGAAAACCATAACGAACTTGTCTAGGAAATCCTTGAACTCCTGATTCATCATATCCATGAAAGCTGATGGTGCGTTGGTCAAACCAAACTACATCACCAAGAACTCAAAATGTTCATGCCTCGATGTAAACGCAATCCGTGGTATATCTGACTCATGGATCCTGAGCTGATGATAGGCAGAACGAAGATCGATCTTGGAGAACACCGTGCTACCGCGCAACTGGTAAAATAAGTCATTGATCCTCGGCAGAGGGTACCTGTTCTTAAGAGTAACTTTGTTCAACTCCCTGTAGTCGATGCAAAGCCGCATCGACCCATCTTTCTTCTTCACAAACAAAACAGAAGCACCCCAAGGCGACGAACTCTGCCTGATAAACCCTTTTGCCAACAACTCATTTAACTGGACTCGTAACTCCTCTAACTCACGAGGGGCCATCCGGTACGGCGCCTTTGCAATAGGATGCGTGCCCGATTCCAAATCAATCACAAACTCAACATCCCGATCGGGAGGAAGACCAGGAAGATAATCAGGAAAAACATCAGCGAAATCACGAACAACAGGAATCTCCTCCAAGAGTGGCATGCCAACAGCGGTTCCAACCCCCGAGACTAAACAAGCAAAACAATAAGAATGAAACAGCTTCTGAGCACATACTGCAGAGATGACAGGAGAATCCTGGCACGGATCAGCATACACGCATCCGGGCTAACCGTTGTCCTTGATGAAATCCAAGCGCTTCCCTTTGCACTGAATAGCCGCATCATCTTAGACAGCCAGTCCATGCCCAGAATAACATCGAAGTCCTTTAGATCAATCATCTTCAAGTCTGCCTTCGCATGAAAGTCTCCCAACAAAATAGGGCAATCTAGAATGCCCAAATCTTATAACACAGATTCACCAGAGGGGAACTTGACACGGAAGGTATCTCGAACTCGATCTAGAGTCAACTGATGTCGCTCCACAAAGGCTCTAGCCACAAATGAGTGGGTAGCGCCGGAGTCAAACAGAACATGCGCCCAACGGTTCTTCACCTTAAATTTCCCTATAGGAGTATATATAACTAAGGAACTACCAAAACAAAACTGTAATCATTCTAGTAAAAACAAAAAAAGAAACCTTCAGGCTAGAAAAACAACTAACCTGAGATGACCTGAGTCGAATCTTGAGCCTCTTCGGAAGAGATCACGTTCAGCTTTCCCTTTCCCTTGTCCACTCGCTGAGGTGGAGTTAGTGCCTAAAGTGGTACTACATGAAGAGCAGGCTGGACCTGAGGACACCTAGACTTGATGTGACCCTTCTGCCCACACTGATAGCAGACTTTATCCTTGGACCAGTATTGGGCAGCATCATGCCCGGGTCGCTTGTAAACAGAACAGGAAACATCCCTCCTAGGAGAACCCTGAATAGCATGAACTTGCTCCTTTTTCTAAGCCGCTGCCTTCTTGAAACACCTCTCAACAGGCTGGCCAGACCGGCCATAGAAGCTACACACCACCTTGCTCTTCTTTCCTGAAGCTGCACCGGGTACCTGGAGTTTCTTCTCCTCAACAAACTTCTGCTTGTCCTTCCTCATTTGCTGGCCTCTGCTCTTTGCAGTCTCGATAGCCTCCACCTTTAGAGCAGCCTCCACTACCCTCGCATAAGTCTTTGATCCATAAGCACTGGCCAACTGCTGCACCTCGCTCCTCAAGACACCAAGAAACCGCTTGACTCGATCAGCCTTAGCACTCACCAACCCAGGAGCAAACAGGCTCAACTTGCTGAACTCTATCTCATACTCACCGACCGTGAGTTGCCTTTGCTTCAGGTGGAGGAAGTCGTTCATAAGTCGGTCACGCTCGACCGAGCGCAAGAACTTCCTCAGCAGCATTTCCTTGAATACTTCCCAAGAGCATCCAGCTACCAAGCTCTTCTTTTCTCTAAGCCACCAACTCTTAGCCAAACCCTTAAGCTGATAGGCGGCTATCATCACTCTCTGATCATCTGCAATACCGGAATACGAGAACATCTCCTCCATGGAAATCAGCCAATCGTCTATGATAATGAAATCTGCCTTCCCATCGTAAGTAGGAGGGCTAAGTCTCTGAAACTGCGAGATGAATTCCATCTCTGCTGGCACCAAAACTGGAGGTCTCAGGGGTGCAGGAGGAGGAGGAACAACTAACCCTCCTACAGGGCCTTGCACTTCCTGAGTATTCCCTACCACAACTGCCACCAGAGCCTAGATCTGGGCTTGCATCTCCGCCATATGCCTGCTCAAGGAAACGCTACTCTATCGCAGGCTCTTGATCACCGCATCATTTTGCACTCCAGATGACACACCCTCAAACAGGGGAGTCGATCTAGTCGAAGGACGTCTCGCCATCTTAAAATTATAATAACATTAGTCAGATCCTAGTACAACAGCTACAACTATCTACAAGTACAGACAATACATACATAAATATGAACTTAAAGCTGCTAAACTTGCTCTGGGAGTTTAATTTTTTTTTTACAAATATTTATGTTATGCCTTAACCTAGGAGGTTAACCACCACCATACTAACTCTTGTTCCTAGATCGGGAATGCATGACTTTACATTATTTTTGACTCAAAAACTTATGTGTGTACATATGTCATCCTGCCAGTCTTTACCTTGGCACGTTATGCTTATGCAATGTAATGCTATGCATGTTTGTGTTATGCATTCTAGAAAGGACCTAATGCATGTTATGAGTGGCGTACACATGATAATGTTATGCATCCCATACTACATAACATCCTCATGCAACGAAAAAGAAAACGAGCTAGTCGCAGCCATGTGATGAGGTTATGCATCCCATACTACATAACCCTCACATGTTGCCCCTATGGTGGATCCATATACGAACACATATTATGCATCCCATACTACATAATATGCCCTGAATACATCATGTTATGCTATGAGTGTAGTGTTTGTGCTTTTGCCAAGACATGCTGATGACATATCGGTGTGTGAATGACATGATGCTGAACTACTAATGCAATCAAAAGGAAAGGTTGCCCGACTAGCTTGTCAAGCAACCTCCCTCTGATACCAACTGTCACAACCCGCATTTTCTCCGAGGAAAACGAATTATCAGAGTAGGAGAAAACACGCGTCATGATACCACGTCAAGCAGGGGATAACTGCCGACGCTCAGGCAAACCACTATAAAATATACTTTATGAAAATTTACGAGTTAAATGATTAAAAAATCAGTTATATTTTTAAAGGCCGTATCCCTCAGCGTGGTTGATCATGTAGTCCACAGTTTAAAAACTATACTTATACGCTGCGGAAAATACTTCATTCAGGTTTGACTTCCTAAAAGAGTGCATAAGTGCCCTTAGAGGACAACTTATACTATACAAGACCCTACATTTAATTTATACTATATATAAGAAAACGATCTTTTTACGTTGTTTGAAAAATAGTGTTTGAGTTTTATAAAACATGCTGATCATGAGATATACTCATAATAGTGTTTTTTTAGGTTTAAAAGTAACTAGCAACCTAGCATAAATCATCCCCAGAGCAAGTAAACAATCTCCAAAAAAAAGGGTAGCAGCAAAAAGTAACACATCTAGTATCAAGGTAAAACTACCAGTGGGCGCCAACAAACTGTCATGAACCCACAAGTAAGTATGTATGTCTGTAAGATAAACAACACAAAAACTACCTCGCAAAAACAGGGAACTGATCCTTTATAGCACCAGAGACCCCCAGCAACTGCACAGCACCACTAGCCGACATGGCGGCTACTATCCAGAACCTGAGGCATTCAAAGAAGAAAGAATACCTCAACAAGCAAAACAAGAAAACAGCTCGAAAGTGTCAATCAGAAGATAAGTAAAAGAGGAAAACAAAGCAGTAACAGTCATAACTGCCCAAGGCAAGGCAAAAAGAAAGTGCACTAAGTGCGAGGACACAGCAATAACTCTGCCCAAATGCTGCAGAGTCTACAAGGATACCATGAGCCCAAACACTGCAATCTACCAAGGAAGAAACTTCTAACACCCTATGCTGTGAGGTATGGTAGTAGCAAAATAAAAAATGCGGATCTGGGTTGGAGGCAAACTCAGTCCGCCATCCACCATTTCCAAGCAAACAAAGCTCAAGGGTCTACATGTTAAAGCACTAGGGACCTCACACCACCTTGCCCAGCCAGTACGTGGAGCAAGATAAAAGAAAAGGGTGGCCAAGGCTAAATTACACAACACCACCCCCCATAAGAGCTTCAAACCACCACTACTAATCACGACCAATGATTCGGCCTTTGGGAAAGAAAACATAGCCGACAAGGAACCTCAAAATCAAGGAATTCACTCGGGAGCGAAAATCAAGGTAAGGTAAGAGCGTTGAGATGACTCAACACGGCTTGGCATTGAGTGAGCCCCACTCACTCAACAGAAAACAAGACCTTGGAGTTGAGTGAGTTAGCCTCACTCATCGCAAGAAACAACCACGGCGTTGAGTGAGGTTCACTCAATCAACGCCCTCCTAAAGAAAAGCTCTGGCGTTGAGTGAGCTAACCTCACTCAATGCCAAAAAAACTATGGCATTGAGTGAGGTTCACTCACTCAACGCCTCCCGCGAGAAAACTCTTGCATTGAGTGAGCTAACCTCACTCAATGCCAAAATAGCTATGGCGTTGAGTGAGGTTAACTCACTCAATGCCCTGACACTTAACCGCAAATAGAGACTGTGGCGTTGAGTGAGCTAGACTCACTCAACGCCAAAACATCAATGGCGTTGAGTGAGGTTCACTCACTCAAGGCCCTGGAACATAGCCGCAAAGAGAGGTTGCGGCGTTGAGTGAGTCCACCTAACTCAACGCCAAAGTAGCAATTGCGTTGAGTGAGGTTCACTCACTCAACGCCCTGGCACTTAGCCGCAAACAAAGCAAGCTGCGGCGTTGAGTGAGCTGACCTCACTCAACGCCAAAACCGCATTGGCGTTGAGTGAGGTCGACTCACTCAACGCCAGAGGACCTGGCCGTAAAGAAGGGCTATGGAGTTGAGTGAGTCTAACTCACTAAATGCCAAAACAGCAATGGCGTTGAGTGAGGTGCACTCACTCAACGCCAAAGGACTTGGCCACAAATAGAAAGCTACGGCGTTGAGTGAGTTCACCTCACTCAACGCCAAAACCGAAATAGCGGTTAGTTAGGTCGACTCACTCAATGCCAAAGTACTTAGCTTCAGAAAAGGCTGTGGCATTGAGTGAGGTCACCTCACTCAACGCAAAAGTACTTGGCCACACAGAAAGCTGAGGCGTTGAGTGAGTTCACCTCACACAACGCTAAAACAGAAATGGCGTTGAGGTAGGTCGACTCACTCAACGCCAAAGTACTTAGCCGCTAGCAGGGGCTGCGGCGTTGAGTGAGTCCACCTCACTCAACGCCCTAGTACTTAGCCGAAAGAGAGATAGGCCAAACCATGGCTTTGAGTGTGTGGTCCACACTCAACGCCTAACCCGAGCGGCTTTTGTCTTTGAGTGTGTGCACCACACTCAACGCCAAATCCCGAGAGCCGACCAAGTCTAGTTCTAACCAGAGCACTACCACCAAAATCTCCCCCTCTCTCTCTCAGCTCCACCCGCAAAATCACCATACCAGAAATAAAAATCTGGAGTCTAAATGGTGGAAACAACCAGTGGGTTGAGCAAAAATAGCACAAGGGGGGCTCTTAAGGAAAACCACTGCATAGATTTAGCAAGCAAAAGAGAAAAACTTGGCCTCTATCCTTGGACTAACCAGGTAGTTAAGAGGGGGAAAAATCAAAACAGCAAGTGCAAGAACCAGTTGCCTCGGCTTTCCAGCGAAGCTTCACTCGAACCCTTCCTCTCCCTCGGCACCAGCAGTAGCAACACCTAGCAGCGCATCCCGAGCATTAATGGGGGAAATGGCAAAAATCGAAAATCCAAATCTCCTAAAAACCCTACGAAAATCAAATCTCTTACCGTAGAAACGAAGATCTGAGCGAGAGCAATCCAGATCCACTCTCGGAATCGAATTCCGGCCACGAAAGCTCCAGAAATCGGCGGGAGAAGGCTATGGTTGGCCGCCGTTCGCTTCACTCTTCGCACAGGCCGACGGTTACTTTTCCGAAGAAGACAGTGAACAGTGCCTCAATCTAATCGTAGGGCTATTTATAAGAACGAAAATTTAATAAATAGATAGTAATATTTTATTAATTACTCACACAAAATATCAAAACGACGCGAAAACCGAACATCCTCGATATTCGACAATATTCACACCGTATCTAAATACCCATGCTACGAACGCAATGTCGAAGTTGAATTTAACTTTTGACGAACATAACTTGAGTTATACCCACCCGAAGTCAAAACACAAGCATCCCCCGAGAGGCCATACTGGGTCACCCAAAACGACCTGGCTTGCTAGGGAGATCTTGCCAATAGACTACAAAATAGGCTACTCAGTTCTAAGGAGTTAAGACCACACTCCACAGATGACACAAGACAAGAAAACGCGTCGACGTAACGCCGAACGAGAATTAATTAATCGTAAAAAAATCGGTGGCGTTACACTATAGCCTTTCCCACCCTAATCCATCATTTGTAGCATAACATCCCCGCGCACCAAGGAAATAATCTACCACCAATGCGGGGCTAACCTTGTCCAGTTCTAGCTACAAGCACTCACTCGAAAAGAAAAGTTGGATGGTCATCACTAACGACATCTTGCCGCAACGGATATTTAACAAATTCTTAAGGCTCGCTATGCAACATCACCGAGTCGGACTAACGGTCACGACAGCTTCTTCACCCACAATACCTAATCGACTAACGGAGCAGATTTCTAATGCAATATCATGATGGGGATGGACACAATCGACATAGTGGTTCCTCTTGAACCAAGCCAACCCAAACCCCTCTCATTTGAGAGATCTGGTTCCTAAGTGCTTGAAATAAAAGAAAGAAAGAAAAGAAGTCATGCACGCATCCTATAACCGTGAGAAGAAATGTCATTACCCTTCGACTCCTCTTCCTAGCTATGGTATCTTTGCCTTGAACAGATGAAAAGATGTGCCTTCACATCGTCTCTAGGGATCTGGCCTCGGAACGACTACCTGGGAGACGAAGCTTCGACAATGATCGAAGAAAGCTTTCTTCTTCTTCCTCCGAACTCTCTCTCTTAAACCCTAAGTCAACTCCAAACAGAACACAAATGAGGGAGAGAACCGCTCAGCCCTATTAAACCCCGTCAGGAAAAAGATCCCGGGGTCCAGGATCAACTTTGAAGTTAAATCAAACGGCCAAGAATTTGATCTATGAAATTCCGCATGAAAACCTTCCACTTTAATCGATCTGCTCCAAAATTATCCAAAAGTTCGCTGAATGGACTGAGCTCGACGAAAAAGATGTAGAGCTCGATGAAAATGCCAAGCTCAATAAAAAATGTTGAGCTGGAGGAAAAAGATGCTCAGCTCGATGAAAAATGTTTAGCTCGATGAAAATGCTCAGCTCGACAAAAAATGCTGAGCTCGATGAAAAAGATGCTCAGCTCGATGAAAAATATTGAGCTCGGCAAAAATTCTCAGCTCGATGAAAAATGCTGGCTCAACCAAAATGCTCAGCTCGACAAAAAATGCTGAGCTCGACGAAATTGCTCAGCTCGATGAAAATGCCCAACTCGACGAAAAAGATGCTGAGCTCAACGAAAAAATGCTGAGCTCGAATTTCGTTGAACGACCTCCTCTTAACACATAAAAAATTAGAGTGTTACAACCCAGGTATCTTTTCTGGTCCATGTTTTGGGCGAGGACGGTATTTCTGTAGACCCGACAAAGATTTCTGATGTGATGGAATGGAGGAGAGCTTCTACACCTAAGGAGAATAGGAGTTTCATTGGTCTAGCCGGCTATTATAAAATATTCGTGGAAGGGTTCTCTGTGCTATTTGCTCCTCTAACTATACTTACACAGAAGAACCTAGATTCATTTGGTGCGATAAGTGTGAAGGAGATTTCCATGAATTGAAGAAGAGATTGTGTACTGATCAAGTTTTAACTTTACCTACTGATGGAGTCGAGTACGCTGTGTATGTAGATGCATAACACATTGGACTTGGTTGTGTGTTGATGCAAGAAGGAAAGGTGATCGCGTACGGATCAAGGAAATTAAAGATTCATGAAAGAAACTATCCTACGCATGATTTAGAGTTTGCTGCTATAATTTATGCGTTGAAGCTTTGGATACATTTATTATATGGCGTGCTGTGCAAGATCTATACGGACCATAAGAGTTTAAAGTATGTCTTCACTCAGAAAGAGCTGAATCTGCGCTAGTGTAGGAGGTTGGAATATGTGTCCGATTATTAAGTGAAGATCCTCTATCACCCGCGAAAGGATAACGTAGTGGCCGATGCTTTGAGTAGGAAGACCGCCAAAATCATCAACCTATCTGTGCAATCCTTGGTGGAAGAATTCTTGTTTATGGACATTAAAGTTGGGAGAAGTACTGTGCCTGCTAGTTTGGAAGTAGAAGAGACCTCTTGGATTTTCCTTACCAAAGTGTACCAGAAGGATGATCCTAATTTGTTGCATCTCCAGAATAGAACTGCGAAGCGAGAGCTACCTGATTACTCTATGGACGAGTTAGATACTCTGAAATATCGGGGTAGATTTTGTATCCCTGCTTTTGGTGATATTCGGGCCAAAATTTATAATGAAGCTCATGGGTCCAGTATTGCCCACCATCCTTGTTCCACCAAAATGTATAAAGATTTGAAGCAAATTGTTTGGTGGTCGGGAATGAAGAATGATAAAGCCAAGTTTGTGTCGGAATGTTGTACGTGTCAGTGTGTTAAGGCTGACCATAAAAGGCCTGGTATTAAACAAACATCGCTTGATATTTCAGGTTGTAAATGGGAGAGTGTTTCAATGGATTTCATCACCGGTCTACCGCAATCTCCCCGTGTGCATGACTCTATTTGGGTGATAGTCGATAGATTGACAAAGTGTGCTCACTTTGTACCCTTTAAGAGTGGGTATTCTATGAGTAAGATAGCGCATTATACCTTGATGAGGTCATCAAGTTATATGGAGTGCCTGTTAGCATTGTATTGGATCGAGACTCTAGGTTTACGTCTTGCTTTTGGAAGATTTTACAGGAGGGGTTGGGTACTAATTTAAGGTATTCCACAGCCTACCATCAACAAACAAATGGTCAGACAGAAAGGGTAAATAAGATTGTGGAAGATATGATAAGATGTTATATATTAGATCACGGTGGCGCTTCAGATGAGCTTCTCAAACTCATGGAATTTTCTTATAATAACAGTTATCAAGAGAGTCTGAAGATGGCCCCGTTTGAGGCCTTATTCGGAAGGCATTGTAGGAGTCCTTTGTTTTGTGCTGAGGGTGGTGAGAGACCATTGGTAGGTCCGGAAGCTCTTGAAGAGATGAATTGTGTTGTAACTCATATTCGAGAAAAACTCCGTGTAGCTAAGGAGTGTTATGAAAATTATGTTAATCGATGAAGGGTTGATCTGAAGTTTGACATTGGGGACATTGTTTTTCTGAAAGTCTCTTTGATATCAGGTGTTTAAAGGTTTGGAAGGAACCACAAGTTAGACCCCCAGTATGTGGGACCTTTTCAAATACTTGAGCGCATCGAAGTGTCAGCTTATAGTTGGGATTTTCCTGCTACCTTCCGTGGTGTCTATGATGTGTTCTATATGAGACAGTTGCGGAGGTGTGTCCGTATCGATCGTTAAGTCCTTGACATGGTACCCCTGATTCAGCCCAACCTTTCAAATATGGAAGAGCCTATTCATGTTTTGGAATCTTAAGATCGAGTATTACGGAGAAAGACCATCCCCATGGTCAAGGTTCTTTGGAGAAATCAAGACGTCGAGAGTGCGACGTGCGAATTGCAGTCGGCAATGAGAGAATCTTATCCGCATCTCTTCCCTTAGTTTTTGGTATGTATCCATGATTTTGGAAGTATTTGATCTTATAGTTTTGGGTTGGTTTGAAGTAGTGTTAAGTTTTGGGACGAAAATTCTTTTTTCGAGGAGTGACTGTAACGCCCTCAATTTTCTGAAGACATTATTTGATTTTGTGTCGTCATGATTATGACGTCAGGGTGTTACCCTTTTTATGTCTTGTTGACGGTGTTGCACCGTTTGTGCGTTTTTGCTTCTATTGTGTTTTTTAGCCATATTTTGGGATTTTGAATGGATTGAATGTTTTCCTTGATTGAAAGGATGAAGTTTTGAGGTTTTTGATTTGTCTAGTTTTATTGCGATCCGAGCATTTTGGGGTCTCTGCTCATGTTTGAATCTTTGTGTTGGTTTGTGCTTGTGTATGTAACACCCCCCTCCAGAACACAGAACACGGTATGAGGGGAGTCTTATGCTAAGAATAGCCGCCTTGCGGTAGCACTAGCACTCTGGCTAGTCTGTACTAGAAGATGCCTATTCTGCCGGCCTTTACCAATATCAATCATGTCAACTCAACCAGAATAAAAATAAGAAGGCAAATCCACACAAAGCCTGTAATAGTCCAAAAGTATAACATATAAAGAAGCTACAACAAGCTTCTAGAATCAGAGTACGTAAAAACTTTGCCCAAAAGGGCTACATCAAAAATCTCTCACACCCACATTAGTAACCGACGGTAGCGACGACACCATCCCTTCAGGCCCTGTCATCCTCGACTGGCTATCCTGCTGCATAATCTGCGGCTGCTCTACCTGCGGGGTTTCCTCCAAAAAAATAAGACGTAGCAAACGTTAGTCATAAAGACTAAGTGGCTTTCACATCCGCTCCCCCAAAGACTCCTCGGCACCGGGCGGAGAAATGGATGAAGGTACAATATAAATATAGTATGTAAGCATAAGTACATGCAGGTGGTAAAGAATGAATATCATCGTGTATGTAAAGCAGCTTAATAAGTGAGTAACATCTTATTCTAGAAATTCTACCATCTACAGCAGCATAAGAATATATAAAGCTACGACAAAAAGTAACTCAACTTATATGAATGCCCATACAAACATATAAGTTGAGGATCGTTCAGTAGTATATAACTCATCATATATGAGTGCCCATACAAACTTATACGATAAGGATCTTGTGTATGCAATGAAGTGTAATGAAATGTATGTAATATAATGACTCACCCATGAACACGCACAAGCAATCGCTATGTCGACACAGACTTGTGGTTCCCACTATTCGAGCAGGTAGTTAACCTTTCAGGCATCATCCTTCATGGCAAGATGGTGACAATAGAGTGGGCATCTCCACTACTAGGCTGGCATCCACACTACCAAGCCTAAGCCTTCGTACAACTCAACTCTAAGAACACTACAGTGGAGGTCACACACATACTATGGCTCAGCGGGAGTGTCGGGTAGATGTGCACGAGAAACAAGCCCCAAACTAGCCTATGTTGTGACCCGGAAGGAGCCTCGGAAAAAAATCACGAGGACCAAGCCCAACCGTTCACTTGGCACGGAAGGACCCCCGGGACGTGAACACTGAGGACCAAGCCTAACCGCCCAAATTTTATCTTTCAACTCCCATCGATGTGATGATTGGCGAGCCCGTAGACCTGCCACACTATCCTTAACCCTAGATTACGAAACCGCATGTCGGCTCACACCGCAAGCAATACCACATCATTGTGGCACGGATGGAGCCTCAAATCAAACACGAGGACCATGCCCAACCGTTCACCTGTCACGGAAGGAGCCTCAGGACATGAACACTGAGGACCAAGCCCAACCGTCCATTTATAACTCTTCTCAACATTACCAACCAGTGCGATCAAACACCTGCACTCAAACCCTCCAACAATCCTGTACCCAAGGCACCTTAAGGTTTTATAATAAACACAGGTGGCGAACCACCTCATACAATGGACCATCTTAGACTTCCCTATATGACAAGCCTCGTGACCATGCATCACTATTTCGGCCAACATGATTACGTCTAAACTATAGTCACATATCTTTAACATCATCGATTACAACTGTTTTACCAAACAAAATCATTCGTGCGTACATTAGTTAATCATCTAACTACCAACAACACGTGTTCATAATAATCAACATCGACCAAATACACAACTTCAAGACAATTTTGTTATTAATCGACGAATTACCATTCGTTCACTAACCCCCCACCATATCGTTTCGTTCAATAACATTTCATTTCACATTTTGTTTACGTGGGGTCTAACCAACAATTTCATCACTCATTGAATTATCACGATTAGACATATTATAATTCGCCAAGACCTCAAAGTCGATTTGTTACAAAATCCTTACCGTATCAAAACCCGATTCTACACCAACCCAGGAAATTCAGGTATAGAGCACCTTTTGGACATCAACTTCGACCGGAGATTCCCAAGGCTATAGGAATCCGATGAATGCGTGTAACCCCTCGATGGAAATATCTTTCCATGGGTTACAACTATCATGTTCAGTCAACAACCCAGATCAGAGTGTATCACACATTAAATTGGCTCCAAACCCTGCTGCGTACAGAATACATTTTTTGCACGCTTAGACTGTCAGCCCTCTACTTCAATCGGACTTTCCTGTGACTACAAATATAGCCTGAAGACGTGTAACAACTCGTTGTATAGGTATTTCTACGGTCTATGAATTTTGTGTTTAGTCGAAAGCCCAGATTTGGCCATATCATGTCTGAAAATGGCTAAGAAGATAGTTGTGTGCAGAACACAGATTTCTGCACGCATCTTAAGGAAGAATGAACGGCATCGGTTCATGTTCCTCCTCTAGCCGACCTTCCTAAATCACATCAGAAATTCCTCCTCCCTTATTCGCTCTCATAAGGCTATTTCTCTTCACGAAACCATCTCCCTATCATCACATAGAAGAAGGAGAGGTTGAAGACATAACTATCGATAGAGCATAAGCCCTAGAATGGCCTCTTCCAAGGTAGATCATCATCTCACGAGTCTAGACTCTTTTGAGTCAACATCTCACCTAGGAATAACTACAGATCTTGCACCAAGGGAGAGGGGAGGAAGCTCACCTCATTTCCGGCATTTCCACCATTTCTAGCCATGGATCTCGTTACCCTTTGCGGTGGCATCCTCTTCTCCTTGATGGTGGCGGCGGTTCTTCATGGAGTATAGTTGTTTCCAGCAAATCCTCCCCTCTTCCAGCAGTTTCTCCAGAAAAATTGCTTGGAAGAGAATGAAAAATGGCTAGGGTTTCATTTCCCCTTTTTATTCAGAAACGACATGGGTAGGGACACACCCGTGTCCCAACCCATGTGCTGCTCGGGTGAATCGTCGAGTACTGTAAAAGTATTGCTTGGACACCAATAAGGGTAGGGACACACCCGTGTCCACTACCTATGTCACGCAACATGGCCGTGTTCAAGCCTGTGTTCTTACCCGTGTCCTGCTCGAGAGACACGGCCGGCTTCCTGGAGATATGCACAAAGGTAGGGACACGCCCGTGTCTCTACCCGTTCCCTACTCGGGACACATTTCAATGATCTTCACTCAATGCACACGGGTAGGGACACACCCTTGTCTCTACCCGTGTCCTACTTGGGATAGGCCTTGTCGAGTTCCACTCGACGCACACGGGTAGGGACACACCCGTGTCTCTACCCGTATCCTTCTTGGGACAGGCCTTGTCGAGTTCCACTCGACACCTCTCGAGTTCTACTCGACGCACACGGGTAGGGACATGCCCTTGTCTCTACCCGTGTCCAATTATGGACCAGTTTCTCTTTTCCACATGAGTGTAAGCCTAGTCGCCTACACTCCCTGAGCCAAGTTAGCTCTCTTGACTCAAAAGCGCGCACGAGGGCCCAACGCGAATCGGGACGTTACAAATCCTATAAACAAAATAAAAGATTTCATCCCCGAAATCAGGCTAAGGCAATTGAGAGAGAAAAGCATAAAATAAAATAAAATATGCTTTTAAAGATTACCTTGATGAAATATCTCCGGGTAGCGCTTTTGCATCAAGTCCACCAGCTCCCATTTATACTCCTCCTTCCCATTATTAGACCACAACACCTTTACCAAAGGAACACTTTTGCGGCGCAAAATCCTTATCTCGTTGTCTACTATCTGCATAGGCTCTATTCGCGCCGACCTATCAATCGCAACTGCTCTGTCAGTGGTGGGAACATTTTGATCGGGCCGGAACAACGCCTTTCGATTTGATGACACATGGAATATGTCATGAAGATTCTCTATCTCTAGCGGTAACTCCAACTGATCGGCCAACAAGCCAATCCTTTCTAATATAATGTAGGGCCCAACATACCTTGGGCTAAGCTTCTTCAAACCACTTACCCGTGATACTCCATGCATCGGACTGATCTTCAGAAAGACTTTGTCACCCACGTGAAATTCAACCATCTGGTGCTTTGTATTATAATATTTTGTATCGACTGTGAGCCTCAAGCATGCGGTCCTGTATTAGTCTCACAACTGCATCAGTATCATCAATGTATTCAATTCCCAAAGCCTTCGGGTCTTCATCCTTCACCCAAGATAAGGGTGTTCTATACCTTCTTCCGTAAAGGGCTTTGGGGGCACCATTCCGATACTGGCCTGGTTACTCTTGTTATATGAAAATTCCACCAGGGTAAGAGCCTTTCTAACGGCTCTACTCTATCTAATACGCACAACCTCAATAGATCCTCCAATGTTATGATGGTTCTCTCAAACTGCCCGTCCGTCTGAGGATGGAATGTTGTGCTACAGGTAAGATGTTAACCCAGGTATGCGTGTACGACCCTCCACTCCTTAGAGGTAAACCGACCATCCTGGTCAGAAACAATTGTCTTTGGTACACCGTGATATCATACGAACCGCTCCACAAAGATGCGTACCAAAACATCCACATGAACTTCTTTCTTTATAGGAATAAACCGGGCTACCTTCGTAAGGTGGTCAACGATTAACCATACTGAATCATTCCCTGAGCGTGAGCAAGGCAAACTATGGACTAAGTCCATGGAGACATCCTCGAACTTCCACTCGGGGATTGTTAATGACTGTAATAATACACCGGGGATCCTGCATTCTGCCTTCAACATTTGACAGGCCTCGCAGTGCATAACCAAATATAGGACATCCCTCTTCATTCCCAGCCAACAAATGCTATTCCGCAGGTCAGCGTACCTCTTGGCAATCCCAGGATGCATAGAATACTGGGTGCAGTGTGCCTCTCTCAGGATATCTTCCTGAATTTTACCGCCCTCAGGAATGTAAAGTCGGCCACGGAGATGAACGAGGCCATTTTTTAGAGAGTACTCGTCATTTGTCCCATCTTCAATTGACTTGATTGTCAGGGCCAGAGTCGCATCCTTTCCTTGCTCCGCCCGGATCCGGTCTCGAATGTCACAGACTATGCTCAACGCAGTTAGGTACTCTATATACCCTTCAGATTGGTCTTTGTACACCAGGGTGATCTCCATCTCTTCGGACATCCAGGATTACTCCATTCTCATCAATCAGGACTCCGAGTTCGATCCCGGTAACTTTTTGCTCAAAGCATAAGCTACGGAGTTTGCTTTTCTAGGGTGGTAGTTCAAGGTGAATTCTTAATCGCATAAAAACTCTAACCACCGCAACTGTCTCAAATTAAATTCCTTCTGTGTATGCACGTACTTTAGATTCTTATGGTTGATAATACGTATTGTAGCCTAAACAATTATAATATTTTATAGTTTTGTAGCCGATAATCTCTCCTTATTAGCTTACTTTTTATCTTTCTTATGTAAATATTATTGCCACTAACATTTTCTTGTCTTTTTACAGGTTTCTAGAATTTTGGCCAAAAATGACCTGACACGCCCCCCTGTCACGCCCTCCCTAGGCGTGTCACAGGGCGTGCCACCCGATCCGGAGGAAGCCTGCTGTTAGAGAAAAAAATACCAAGAAAAATAGCTGTCACGCCCACCTAACACGCCCTCCCCGGGCGTGTCCCCGGGCATGACACGGGGCGTGGCGCCCTCTGCCCGAAGCCTGCAGCTGCATTAAATTCCATTTCGCCTAAGCACGCTAACAGTACTGTAATGCCCCCTGTCACGGGCGTGACCCCTCCTTTTTCGATTACTAACGGATTTCCGACCAATGATTTCGACACGACGTGCGTGTCAAGCCCCCCTACACGGGTGTGACCCAGGGCGTGTCAAACGACGTACAAAAGCAATCAGCCTTCTGGCCAGAATCTAGAGCTCGAGGTCAACCCCGTACCTGTCACGCCCCCTGACATGCCCCCTAGGGAGTGTCGCAAGGTGTGACCATCCCGTGAACTTTTCCTATTAATTCAGACCACCCCCCCTTCCTTTTCAGAAAGATTGGGTTGAGAGGGGGAGGTGCTGCCCCTTTTGTTTCTTGTCTTTTTCATTTTTTCCCTCTCTCTCTCTTTCTCATTTTGTGTTTTCCCTTAATTCTAGTTTAGTTTAATCTTTTGTACTAGCTCTTGTATTTCTTTTAGTAGTTTAATTGTAGGTCTAGAATAGGATTTTCATTTCATTGCAATTGTACTTTTCATTTTCATGCAAGTGTAGCTCTATTTTAGTATTAATAAAAGTGCTATTTTCCTACTTGTGTTCTTATTATGATTTACTACTCATCCCCCCTCCTCCACTCCATTATGATTAACTAATCCTTGATGCGGTGGGCCCTGAGCCGCCCCACTCTGACAGCAGTCACAACCTAGCCAAAGGAGCACGTCCAGCGAAACACATTCGGGCTGCAGCCCAAGCACCACACCCATGACCACACCTATTCACAGCGCGATGGGATGTTGAGGCGTGGTCTCGAACCCATCCCCCTTGATAAAGAGCTTTCCTAAACGCTCTCATCACCAACTGAACTGCAGCTCAGTTGGTGATGAGAGCGTTTAGGAAAGCTCTTTATCAAGGGGGATGGGTTCGAGACATCACCTCAACATCTCGTCGCGCTGAGAATAGGTGCGGTCATGGGTGTGGTGCTTGGGCTACAGCCCGGCTGTGTGTCGCTGGACGTGCTCCTCTGGCTAGGTTGTGACTGCCGTCAGAGCGGGGCGGCTCTAGGCTCACCGCATCAAAAAAGTGCAGCTCAGTTGGTGATGAGAGAAATTAGGAAAGCTCTTTATTAAGGGGTCTGAGTTCGAGACCTCGCGTCAAAATCCCGCCGCGCTGAGAATAGGTGCGGTCATGGGTGGGGTGCTTGGGATGCATCTCTGCTGTGTGTCGCTGGACGTGCTCCTCTGGCTAGGTTGTGACTGCCGTCAGAGCGGGGCGGCTCTGGGCCCACTACATCAAAAAAGTGCACATTTTTGATATGGTTGGCCCAGAGCCGCCCTGCTCAGACGGCAGTCACAACCTAGCAAGAGGAGCATGTCTAGCGACACAGAACCGGGCTGCAACCCAAGCACCCCACCCATGATCGCACCTATTCTCAGTGCGGAGGGATGTTGAGGCGAGGTCTCTGGGCCCACCGCATCAAAAAACTGAACTTTTTTGATGCGGTGGGCCTAGAGCCGCCTCGCTCTAACGGCAGTCACAACCTAGCCAGAGGAGCACGTCCAGCGACACACAGCCGGGCTGCATCCCAAGCACCCCACCCATGACCGCACCTATTCTCAGCGAGGCGGGATATTGAGGCGAGGTCTCGAACCCAGCCCCCTTGATAAAGAGCTTTACTAACAGCTCTCATCACAAACTGAGCTGGTGGGATGTTGAGGCGAGGTCTCGAACCCAGCCCCCTTGATAAAGAGCTTTCCTAACAGCTCTCATCACCAACTGAGCTCAGTTGGTGATGAGAGCTGTTAGGAAAGCTCTTTATCAAGGGGGATGGGTTCGAGACCTCGCCTAAACATCCCGCCGCACTGAAAATAGGTGTTGTCATGGGTGGGGTGCTTGGGCTGCAGCTCGGCTGTATGTCGCTGGACGTGCTCCTCTGGCTAGGTTGTGACTGCCGTCAAAGCGTAGCGGCTCTGGGCCCACCGCATCAATCCTCCTTGTACTCGATCTTGATGATCTGAGATTCGAGTGAATATGTTATGATGCTTTAATTCTACCTTTTCTTTTTAGGGTTTTAGACCTTGAATTACTCTTTAATTATTTTGGATTGGAGATATATCATCGATATATTCTCCACCTTTGTTTTCATTCTGGGCTAGTCGAGAGGACGATAGTTTGAAGTGAGTGCTCAAGAGTAAAGGGAGTTGTATGCACCCCTCGAGAGAGGCAGACGTCCAAATCTCCCGGATTGGAGTAAAATCCAATAGTGGGGTTCACCACGTAAAGCAAGCTTTAGGCCTCCGATTTAGACGAGAGTAGGTCGGACCTTCCTAAACTGAGTTCGGCATGACTTCGAGAGAAGCATATTCAAGCTTTAGGAAACTCCACAGTCAAGGATCTTTAACCTATTGAGTTTAGGTTTTTATCGCATTTCTTAGTCGACTTTAGCCGAGGTGATTCTTGATCGAGTGCATTTCCATTTAATAGTTTAAGCCCTTCGTTGTAATCGCTTCTAATAGCTCTTTAATTAACTACAGTAGTTCTTTTTCTAGATTAGCTTTATTTCCTTTATTGCAATTATTTTTTTTAAACCCTAGATTTTTCATCGATAAAATAATAGTCTTTGCATGAGTAAGTGTACTCAATAGTTCCCGGATTTCAATACGACACTTGTGTCCCCTAGCTACAGTTTGATAGGTATACTTGTCTCATTGGATTGCTAGTTCGGTTGCTTTTATTTTCTTCAAAGCTTAGCGACTACCAGTGGTATGAAAAAATCTCGCAGTGGATGTCGTATAGATAGAGCCTCCAAATCATAAAGGCGAACACAACCGCTCTCAATTCTAGATCATGTACCAGGCAGTTGATCTCATGCTTCTTCAACTGTCTTGAATCATATGCAATCACATGCTCGTGCTGCATCAGCACCACTCCCATTCCTTGATAAGACGCGTCAGTGTAAACTTGAAATCCTTCCTTTCCAGATGGAAGGGCTAGGATGGGTGCGGATGTAAGCCGGTCCTTCAGTTCCTGAAATGCAGCTTCACACTGGGGTGTCCACTCATACAACACACCTTTCTTTGTCAGCGTAGTCAGAGGAATGGCGATCTTTGAGAAGCCTTTTACAAACTTGCGATAGTACACAACAAGTCCAAGGAATCTCCGCACATCAGCCGCTAACTTTAAGGGCGACCACTCCTTCACGACATGCACTTTTGCCAGATCCATAGCTAACCCAGCCCCACTGATCACATGGCCCAAGAAGGCAACCACTTGGAGCCAAAATTTGCACTTGCTGAACATGGCAAATAAGGCATGCTCTTTTAGCTTCTTCAGTACCAAGGTCAGATGTTCGACATGCTCTTCCTCCGTCTTAGAGTAGACCAAAATGTAATCAATGAAAATGATGATGAAGACATCTAAATAAGGTTCGAACACTTTGTTCATCAAGCTCATGAAGGCGGAAGGGGCATTTGTGAGCCCAAACAACATCACAGTGAACTCGTACAAGCCGTACCATGATCTAAAAGCCATTTTCTGAATGTCCTGCTCCTGTAATCTCAACTGATAATACCCAAAACGCAAATCCAACTTGGAAAACCAATGCGCTCTTACAAATTGGGCGAACAACTCATCAATCCGAGGTAGCGGATAGGTGTTCTGTACTGTCAGTCGGTTGAGCTCCCGATAGTCTATACATAATCGCAAGGTTCCATCCGTCTTCTTAACGAATAGAACAAGGGCTCCCGAAGGTGATGAGCTGGGGCGAACAAACCCTGATTCTACCAACTCTTACAACTGAACTCTAAACTCTGCGTGTTCCTTAGGGGCCATCCGGTAAGGGGTCCTGGAGATGGTCTTGGCTCCTAGTACTAGCTTAATTTGAAAATCAACCTCCCTATAAGGGGGTAAACCTTACCATTTCTCTGGAAATACCTCGGGAAAATCTCGCACAACCCGCACGTCCTTTATATATATTTTCATCTCCTTTAGTTTAAAACATATCATGTAAACTTCATCCCTCTCATGTAAGCTTTCAAGGTCTGAATCGAAGACAATAATAAATGTGGTGCGAATTTTATACCTTGGAAGATTAGATCGATATCCCCATGTCTCAAGTAGATTCGCTTTTCCGCGCAGTCAATTCTTGCGTAGTGCCAATCCAGCCATGCCATGCCTAGAATGAGGTCGAACTCTGGCATTCTCAAAACTGTGGAAGGGGTATCAAAGATCTTCCCCCAATGAGTATCTCCAATTTGCACTTGGCAGTTGCGGTCATCTTAGATCCATCTGGGATGCGTACTCTACGAGCAATACCAGTGAAGTATTGCACTCCTTCTAGGTCTTTAATGAAGTCGGCAGACACAAATGAGTATGAGGCACTGGTATCTAATAACGTATATGTCGGTTTCCCGCCGACCACCACGGTACCTAAGTAGCAATAACAATACTCAAAGCTAGATATCTAATATGTCTTAAGAAACTTAAGATTAATAATGAAAATGTGATAAGTAACTACAATATACCTGCAATCACCTCTTGAGTGTTCCGCTCCTGTGACATGTCCAGCGCGAACACCTGATTCCGATCAGGTTCAGGGTTTCCTCCTCGTGGTCCTCATCCTCGACCACGCATATGCCCCCGCCCTCGAGGAGCTGTCGGAGGGAGAGCAAGAGCCGCATTTCCAAATAGTTGCGGGCAGTAGCGTCGAATGTGCCCCGGTTAGTTATATTCGAAACACACTCGCTCCTGCCACCAACCAAGTTGCTGAAATTATTGAGGCTGCGGTTGTGGAGGCAATGCTGGCGGCTGTGGAACCGGGGGCTCAACTTTATAATTTCGGTGGAAGAGCCTTCCACCTCTCTGATATCCCCTTCCTTTTCTATAATCGTGTCTCCTTCTATTGCTCGGGCCAGCTTCCATCACCCCTTCAGCAGGTCTCTTACCACTTCCCAAGTGGTCTGCTGATAATACGTTTTGTAGCCTAAACTATTATCGTATTTTCTAGTTTATAATGTGCAAATCATGTCTTATAAGCCTATATATTGACCTCCTTTTATATTTATTTATGCCACTAATGTTTATTTCTATTTTTGTAGTTTTCCTGAATTCTGGCCAAAAATGACCTTACATGGCCACCAACACTGCCGTGTCATAGGGCATGTCAACTTTATCGTGTCAACATGGCGTGTCACCAAAGGAAAAATCCAGAAATCATCCAGAGAGGGACACGACCAGTTGACACGGACGTGTCTCCAGACGTGTTGCTGGCCGTGTTAACCCAGCCGTGCCGCTGCCGTGTTGATTGAAAGCCGAAGACTCTCTAGAGAAGGACATGGCCACCAAACACGGCCATGTCACCGCCATGTTGCCAGAAGCCGAATACTTTCCAGAGCAGGACATGTCCATCCACACAGTCGTGTCGCTGGGCGTGTCGCCATCACATCGAAACCTACTGTTGGGATTTGTCTCCACAATACCTCAGATTTGTAGGAGGTCAGACCATGAACTAAGATGAATTAAGGTGTATTTGATGCTGTGTTTAAGTTGTATGTGTGCAGGTTCTAATTGCTTAGTGTAGACCAATGTCAGTCTATAATGGGTCACCAAACACAGGACCATACAATGTAATCCCTCATTGTGTGATCCAAAGTGTTGGCCCATGTATAGCCTCTCAATTGGGATACACTTCCTATATGCACTTGGATTGATGGACAGAAGCATTGGAACTAATTTCCTCAGAAAAATTTTTAAGTCCAAAATACTCGAGTAACCCCTTTGTTATACTCGAGTATCAGACTTAATACTCCTGTATATATTTCCATACTCGAGTAGTTAATTAGACTTACTCGAGTAATCAGTTAGACTTACTCGAGTAGGCTCTGAATACTCGTGTATATATTTCTATACTCGAGTAGTTAGTCAGTCACTCGGGTAAGGTGTCTTCATACTCGAGTAAGTAACGTAATCACTCGAGTAAATCATATATCATACTCGAGTAGATCCTTTTCTTCTCTTTTCTGCAAGTTCAAGTATTGATACTCGAGTAATTGATTTTGATACTCGAGTAAATTATTCGATACTCGAGTAGTTGGTTTTAATACTCGAGTAAGCAGTTGATACTCGAGTAATTGATTTTGATACTCGAGTAAATTATTCGATACTCGAGTAGTTGATTTTAATACTCGAGTAGGTGAATGTTTCCCGGATTCATATGCTGATACTCGAGTATATCTTTGCTGATACTCGAGTATATCCTTTCTGATACTCAAGTATATCTCTTCTAATACTCGAGTAGTTCATTTCTCTATCAAGTAAATTTCTATTCTCATACTCGAGTATATGTCTCTTTGTCACTCGAGTATCTAAATTCCCATACTCGAGTATATCTTCTCTTACTTGAGTATAGCTGTTCCCTATTCCAGAATTATTCTAAGTTCGAATTCGCTAAGTATTTTGAATCCGTCATTTCTGATTGGTCCACGTGTCATCCTTAATTAAGATTATGACCGTTGGAGTCCACCTATAAATAGGTCATTTCAGAATTGACTAATCAACAAGATTACAGAGATATTCTTTTGAAGAAAGAGAAAATTCTATGAACCCTAATCCTCACGCCGCCGCCGCCGCCATCGTTGTTCACGGAAGAAATTCTGGATCGTCGATCTCCGTCTTCAAGGACTATTTCTCCAGCGATCCAGACAAGAGTGAATCACTCGATCTCGCCGAGCCTCAAGGATTTCAGATCTATCTTCTCGATCGAGGTGGTTCTAGTTTTCAGATTCGTGGATCTTTCTCTCAAGTCATCTTCAACCTTTTCTGATCAAGTCAAAGCTCCTAAAGAAGAAGACTGTCAAAGATCCAGATCTGAAATTTGTTGTGTTGATTTTTATTCTCAAACCAAAATTTCATTGTAGGAGTTTTTCTCCGAGATTTGTAGGAAGATTTTTCTTCCGAGTTTTATAGATCCAGTTGGATCGAGATTTGTAGGAACGTGGTTCCGAGGTGTAGGATTGTTTTCAATCCGAGATAGTGGAGTAGCCGAGTCTAGTGATTTGCTAGATCGGTGAGTAGAGTGGACGTACCCAAGATTGGGGAACCACTGTAAATTTCTTGTCTTCTGTGATTATTTGATGTGCGCTGCGTTAAATTTTTTAATTCCGCTTTTGACACGCATTTCACCTATTCACCCCCCTCTAGGTGATTTAGGCTAACAACTTAGACCTCTCAATTGGTATCAGAGGCAGGTTGATCGTTAAAAGGTTAACACCTTGATCTTATCCTTCTAAGTTGTTTCCTGAAAAGTATCAAGCATGAGTAAGACCAAGGATTTTGCTAAACTCCCTATCTGCACCAAGAACAACTTTCCTATGTGGAAGGAAAGAGTAAAGTTCTTCATGGAAGCAGTAGATCCCCGGATCTTCATGATTGTTGAAGAAGGTCCCCATATTGCTATGACTACTTCCACCATAGATTCTAACAAGCAAGTTCCCAAGAAGTTGATGGATCTAGACAAGGATGAGATTGCACTTGTCTCTCTGGACAAGAAGGCTAAAAATATTATAGCAAGTGCAGTCGATGACTCAATGCTACAGAATCTAATTCATTGCCAGTCTGCCAAGGAGATGTGGCAATCCCTGGTGACTCTGATGGAAGGCACTGAAGAAGTGAGGGATGATCGGAGATCCCTTCTGAATCAAAAGTATGAAGCCTTCCGGCAAGGTCACAAGGAAGCCATAGCTGACACATTCGAGAACTTTTTCAAAATAGTGAACGGCCTAAGAGTTTATGGCCGAGTCTTCACCAACGGGGAACTCAATGACAAATTCTTAAGATCCCTAACCAAGGAATGGGACAATAAGGTATGTGCCATTCGGGAGTTTGGAAGGTTAGCTGAGACGGACCCACAAAATCTGTTCGGAAAGCTTATGTCTTACGAGCTACAAATCAACTCAAGAAAAGCTGAAGAAGAGACAAGCAGGTCTGCATCCAAGGAGAAATCTGTCGCTCTAAAGGCAGATAGCTCAAGGAAGATAAAGGCTAGCTCTCCTGCCCCAGTTCCTGAGGCTGATGAAGAAGAATCATCTGAGCCCAGCTCATCTGGCTCAGAACTATCTGATGGAGAGTTCTCCCTACTCTCAAGGCAGTTCAAGAAATTTTTGAATAAGAAGAAGCAATGGAGAGGCAAGGATGCCTCATATAGAAGATCACGACATGACAGTGATCATCGGAAGAAAGGCTCAAGTAGCCATGATAGGTATAATTCTAAACCGAACAAACAGATTTCTACTGACATCATTTGTTATTGTTGCAATAAGCCAGGTCACGTCATCGCCGATTGCCCTCACAAAAAGAAAGAGGGTGGAAGAAGAGAGGAAAAGAAATCCTCACACCACAAGAAGATGACAGAGAAAAGCTTAGTAGCCAAGAAGAGCAAAACTCTCAGCGACTCTGACTCATCTGAGTCGAGTGAAGAAGAGGAAGCTTACTTTGGGCTCATGGCTCATTCAGATGATGAACAAGTCCCCCAGTTTGCTGGGGAGGTAAAATCTCATACTCCTCTCTCTGATTCTGATGATGACAATGAGCAAGAGGGATATTCCTCTGAAGATGAATCTGAACTCATGGGACAGTATAAGGAATTACTCACCGCTTACGAGAAATGTCGTAGAATGGTGAAAAGTCAAGCCAAAGAGATCAATTCTCTACAGGCTAGTGAGAGCAACTTGAGAGAAGAAGTCAATAGGACTAACTCTCTTCAAGAGAACCTCAATGAAGCTATGGAGGAATACAATAAAGCTCTCAAGCACCTCGACCTTAAAGAGGAAATCATCAAAGAACTGGAAAAACAACTCGAGGCTGAAAAGAAGCTTGTTGAGAGTTTCTCTAAGCCTAAGACAGTTCTTCCAATCGTTGCTGAATTCTCTACTAAGGCCAAGGGTGCTGGTTTAGGCCACATTGGCTCTTCTAGTAAATCCTCTAGGAGAAACAAGGCCAAGAGAAAGAATAAGGCAGCCCGGAAGGCTCTAGCTGAAGAAAAAGGGAAAGCTCCCTTGGAACCTGTTGTGTTCAAGAAAGTTATCTTTCCCACGAACGAACTCGATTATGAGTCCACCTACGGACACTTTTCTAGGCCGATCCTTGAGAAGCCTAAGTCAAGATACCAAGGTTGGACTCGTCCTCGTAACTTTGGCGAGAGTGTCTTCAAGGCACCTTATGAGGAGATTCAGCTTCAAAGCTATGGACCTTATGCTCATGGTCACAATTTCAAAAAGACACCAAAAGTAAAACCCATTGTAGAAAAGCCTATGAAGGAGAAGACCTCATGTAACTGCCATCATCATGAAGCCTCGTCCTCCAAGAGTAAAGCTCCTGCCAGACTTTCATTCCTGAAAGTCAAGCAGGACTACACAAGGCAAAGATACAACAGGTTCAACTGTTGGTGCTGTGGCAGAATTGGTCATTTTGCCAGTGATTGTTGGTTCAATCCTGAAAATGCTGCAACCCCTAAGGTTAGCAACGTGAGAGTGACCACTCATGAGGCTAATACTCGTAGGGGGAGTATTCTAACTCGAGACCAAGGACCCAAACTTGTTTGGGTTCCTAAGGCTAAATGATTGTAATTGCAGGTATGTCCAAAGGCCACCAAAATGCCAATCTGGTACTTGGACAGTGGATGTTCTCGGCATATGACCGGGACAAGGAGCCTACTACAGAATTACACCTCAGTCTATAACGGACCAAAGGTCATCTTTGGAGGTTCAGATCGAGGAATAACTAAAGGCTATGGTATGATCTCTAACGGTAGCGTATCCTTTTCGGATGTAGCCTATGTTGAAGGATTGGAACACAATCTCATCAGCATAAGCCAACTATGCGACAAAGGATACGTAGTTGAATTTCATGCTGACAAGTGTTTGATAAAATCGGTTAACAATATGGAAACTATTTTATCAGGCACTCGAAGCAGAAATATTTTCTTTCTGAATTTTATTTGTATAGACTCTTCGACACCAATGTGTCTTTTGGCAAAAAGTAGTGCATCTCTTGCTGACCAATGGCACAAGAGACTAGCACATATTAATTTCAAAACAATTAATAAATTATTCTCTCAAAACTTAGTGCGTGATGCACCTAATGTCAAGTGCGTTACGGACAGTCCTTGTCACGCTTGTATCAAAGGCAAGCAAACAAGAAGTTCGTTTAAAAGCATAATAGGCAAGGACTCCAATAGAAGTTTGCAGCTTCTCCATATGGACTTGTTTGGTCCACTGCAGGTTAGAAGTTTGGGAGGTAAGGAATATACGTTGGTTATTGTGGATGATTACTCGCGCTTTGCGTGGGTGTTCTGTCTGAAACACAAGTCAGATACCTTCAGTATTTTCACTAATTTTGTGAGGCAGATCCAGAATGAATACAACTGTTCCGTAGTCAAAATCAGAAGTGACAATGGAACGGAATTCAAGTCTGGATCCATGACAGAATTTTGTGAAAGTCAAGGTATCTTTCATGAGTTTTCCTCTCCTCGCACTCCACAGCAAAATGGAGTAGCTGAGAGAAGGAACAGAACACTCATAGAGGCTTGTCGGACTATGTTGAGTGATGCCTCACTTCCGGAGTATTTCTGGGCTGAAGCCGTCAACACCGCTTGTCACGTGCAAAATCGAGCACTCATCAACAAGAACCATGATAAGACTCCTTACGAACTTCTAAAAGGCAGGCAACCAACCATTTCATACTTTAGAATCTTTGGCTGTAAGTGCTTCGTACTTAACAATGGCAAGTATCACTCTACCAAGTTTAGCGAGAAAAGCTTTGAAGGTATTTTCGTAGGATATAGTAGCCATAGTAAGGCTTATAGAGTATTCAATAGAAAAACTCTGGTGGTGGAAGAGTCGATACATCTTGTATTTGATGAGACGAGTCTGTTGCGAAGCAACTCGTCTAGTGTGCCTATTATAGATGCAGGTACAAAGTTGAAAGAACTTAGCTTGGATGAACCTAGTGAAGATAAAGATGAGACATTCATCAAGGTCCCCTCTCCAACCACCATTGGAGAGGTGGATAATCAAGATGAAGAAGACATCCCAGCTGAAGATGCAACTCCAGTGGCGGAAGAGATCCCAGATGCAAGGACTCTAGAGTTCAGACACTTGAAGGATCATCCTGTTGACCAAATAATAGGAGATCCTCGGGATGGCGTCAGAACTCGTCGAGGTACAACTAACGAGAATTTACACTTAAGTTTTCTCTCACCGGTTGAACCAAAGAAATTTGAGGAAGCCAACTCCGATGCATCCTGGATTCTAGCCATGGAAGAAGAACTGAATCAGTTCAAACGATGCAAGGTTTGGACACTTGTTCCTAGACCCAAAGATAAGAACGTCATCGGGACAAAGTGGGTCTACCGGAACAAGATGGATGAAGATGGAACTATTATAAAGAATAAAGCCAGACTTGTCGCCAAGGGATATCGTCAAGAAGAAGGAATCGACTTCGACCAGACTTATGCTCCAGTAGCGAGACTGGAAGCAATCAGGTTATTTCTTGCCTACGCTGCACTCAAGGGCTTTACCGTCTATCAAATGGACGTAAAGTCCGCCTTCCTGAATGGTGACATAAAGGAAGAAGTGTACGTAGAGCAACCGCCAGGTTTTATTGATTCAACCTATCCTAATTATGTATATTTATTACAAAAAGCACTATATGGTCTTAAACAAGCTCCTCGAGCTTGGTATGAGACTCTGTCTAGCTTCCTTCTTGAGAACAAGTTCACAAGAGGAAAGATAGACAAAACATTATTTCTTAGGGAAATAAAAGGCAAGATTTTGCTAGTGCAAATCTATGTCGACGATATTATTTTCGGCTCTACGGATAACAACCTCTGCAAGAAGTTTTCTAAACTTATGCAAGGGAAGTTTGAAATGAGCAGTATGGGAGAGCTAAAGTATTTCTTAGGGCTTCAGGTGAAACAATCTGAAGATGGGATTTTCATCTCACAGACCAAGTTCACCAAAGAGCTACTTAAGAAATTCGGAATGGAGAATGCAACCTCTATGAGGACTCCAATGGCCTCAGCTATGTCTCTGGACAAGGATGAGAAAGGGAAACCTTTTGATGAAACCAAGTACAGAAGCATAATTGGGTCCTTGCTCTACCTCACTGCAAGTAGACCAGATATAATGTTCTCAACATGTGTATGTGCTAGATTTCAGGTGAACTCTAAGGAATCTCACTACATTGCTGCAAAGCGAATCTTGAGATACCTCAAAGGTACACCAAATCTTGGCTTATGGTACCCAAGAAGTAATGATAGTGAACTAATTGGATTTTCAGATGCAGATTTTGCAGGTAGCAAAGATGACAGGAAAAGTACCTCCGGGACTTGCCAATTTCTCGGAAGGAGACTCATTTCCTGGAGCAGTAAGAAACAAAACTGTGTAGCCATCTCAACGGCTGAATCAGAGTACATCTCTGCAGGCAGCTGTTGTGCACAGCTCTTATGGATCAAGAATCAGATTGAAGACTACAACATAAAGTTCCAGAACATTCCCCTGTTCTGTGACTCTTCCAGCGCTATAGCAATAGCCAACAATCCAGTCTCCCACAACCGGACCAAGCATATAGAGCTTCGCTATCATTTCATCCGGGAGCATGTGGAAAATGGAGATATAGATCTACAGTATGTCTCCACAGACAGGCAAGTTGCAGATATTTTTACAAAGCCGCTGGACGAGTCCAAGTTCTCGTTCTTCAAAACTGAGCTTGGACTGCTCAACAAAGAAGACCAGTGATGGACTCTCAAATTAAGAAGATATCAGTAATGTTAGCTGCTCAGAGGTATAGTTTTTCAGTGGAAATAGACATCTACCAGGGCAATTCCTTCAAGTATTAGAGACTCGAGCATCGCTACACTTACACGAGTAAACGGCTAATACTCGAGTAAAAAGGTTCATATACTCGAGTAATCCAAAAGATACTCGTGTATGAACTTCTTATACTCGAGTATGAAAATTCGTTAAGAACTTAATACTCGTGTATGCTGATTACATACTCGAGTATGTATGATTGATTACTCGTGTATGATGTGCCTACTCGAGTATACTAAACCTAATACACGTGTATGCTGTCATCTACTACTCGAGTATTCGGAAGTATTTTGGATTTTCAAAATCTCTACTCGCACCCAGCAAATTGCCGCCTTGCTCAGGTATGCCATTATACTTAATTCTCTTTAAACCTAATTAGGATTATTTATATATATATTCAAAACGAAAAAGTCCTTTCCACTTCTCATTCACTCGAGTAGCCGCCGACTTTTCGTATTCCCGACTCCTGTTCTTCATCTTCCTTCACCGCAAGATTTCCGAATCGCTGATGGCTCCTCCCTCCTCCAAGTTTGGAATCGGCTCTGAATTAGTGACAGATGGCATTGAAGATATCTCGGATGACTTCAAGAACCTACTGATTCTCCTGGACACGGCCGGACTGACCTTCGTTCTTCAAGAACCCTGCCGTCTCTTACTTCCTGATGTTGAAGAGTTCTACAGCAATTTGAAGGTTAGACACAATGGTACAGTTCTGAAATCCAAGGTAAGGGGAGTTGAAATTCGGTTAGATAAAACCTCTGTCGCCACTCTGCTTCGGATGCCAGTGGTCGACGAAGAAGATGACCTAGACAAGGCAGATGCCGACCGCACCTCTCTATTCTGTGGTCGGGATCCAGAAGGTGGAGGTGAAACCCTGAATCGTTCTTTGTTCAATTCAGAAGGGAAGTTTCTCGTTGACATCATTGCCAAAATCCTATGGTGCAAGAATTACTCCATTATAGATGTATCCCAAAATCTATTTGACGTTATGCTGCTATTGTCTGCAGGAAGAAATTCCAGTTTGGAATGATGATACTGGATAAGATCAGAGAAAGCGTCAAACATCCCAGTTTTGCCAGGATTATCTCCCTCCTCCTCCATGAGATCAATCCTACAGTGTTTGACTTCTCTAAAGGGACTCCTCTTCACCACATGAAGAAAGTTTCAATATCTTCCATTCAGAGGTATGACCTCAAGATCATGAACCCTGCCCAAGCCTCCAAGGCTGATGCCTTCCCAGAACAACAACAAGACAGCAGTTTACCTGAAGTCAGGATCCCATCTCCTCCTCTACATCAAACTATTGCTACCTCTAGTGCTTTAGTTGAGGGGGAGCCTGCCTCTTCTCTTTCTCAGCTTCAAGTTACTTCTGAATCAGTGATTCCAGCACAAGAAGAAGTCAGAGTTGCTACTCCTCCAGTTTCCCCTACTCCAGCTCATCTTCAATCAGAAATTCCTGAATCTGAGATTCCAGATACAGCTCACCTACTGTCTACAGCTGAAGATATAGACAGATTCATTGATGAGCTAAGCTCAGATGCTCCTCCTTTTCAAAATGATTCAGCTGCCAAGTCTCCTGCTCAGTCTCCAGCTCTCTCCCCTTTGGGTGCCTCAGATCTTCATGATGATATCATTCTGTCCGATGACGAGGAGGATTCCCCAGACCCTGTTGACCCTCCTCTGAGGACACTTGATTTCTCTCTCCCCTCCTTCACTGATCCCTGTGACTCCATTGAGTTAATCCAAACCAAGAGAGCTGTAAGCTCAGTTGTTGTGGAAGAGATCCCCCCTTGGACTGCTACTGCTCTACCAGTCCCTGGATTAACCTCAGCTCCCTCTTCCTCCTCCTCTTCAGATCTAGTCAGCAAGATTGAGCTCATGCTCAAAGAATAGAGAGATTACTTTGATGCCTCTCTGTAGTCAGTCAACTCCAAGGTCTCTGCTCTTGAAAAGGAGATGAGCAGAGGCTTTGCTGAAATCCAGGCAAATACTGATGAACTGAAAAGATTGTTCCAGCTAGGTGGCAAGGCCATAGATCACACCATCACGAGCATAGGTGAGCTAAGAAACCAAGCAGAGACAGTAGCTCACAATCAGCTCAAGCTAGATGAGAGAGCTGAAACCAATGTTGTGAAAGTATGTAATGAAGTGAGCACCTTCAGGGATGAAGCTATTGCCCAGCTATCCATAGATATCAGCAAGGGGGAGAAGATTGTAAAAGAACAAGTTGAAAAACTTTCTGAACAAGCTGAAGCCCAGGTCAAACAACAGTCTACCCAATCTCAAGAGGCTATAAGTGATCTAGTAAAAGGATTGAAAGAATCCATTCTTTCCCAGCTCCAGTCAGTCAAATTCTATACCTATGACACTGCTGTCTGGCTGCATAATCAAAACTTTCCTGAGTTTCAACTGGACCCTACCATTATACCTCAGCATCTAAATCCTCTTGCAGAACAGCCTCCAGCAGATGTCTCAGCTCAAGCAACCCTTCAAGGAGGTGTGCCAGTTTTCTCACCTAGAGCTGAGGGTGATGTGACTGAGCCTCCCCTATCCTATACTGAAGCATGGCAAGATGATTTGCCTTCCAGTTCTCAAGGCCCTTCTAAGAAGAAAAGAAAATATGGTGACGGCGCTTCTGCCAGCCGTTCTGCACCCAGGAAAGAGCCAGCTTCTGAAGGTAGACCACCTGTTGTTCATGCTGAAGAGTGGAGTCCTACCTCTAAGTCACTAATTCTTGATACTTTGAGGTTAGTGACTGATCTTGGGGAGAACAGAGATAATTACTACAGTTATTCAGAGTGGAAAGCCTATGAAGCATCTCAGATAAAGATCAGGCTGCATGACAAAAATTGGGGGCATAACAACCCAGCTGCTCCTCCTAGGCCCAGGACTTACTTTCCAAAACCTTTCAGCTACCTAGAGAGGCAAGACATGAAAAGAGAAAGGATGCACAAGGATGCCCCATCTTGAGTTGAACTAAGAATGTGGAATTGGACTTTTGTTTCTGTGCTTAAAACATTTCTATATATATATATATTTAATTCTGATTATGGCTATCTCATTGATTATCTTGCTTTAACTTATGTTTTATTTTTCAAGTATATGTGCATTGTTCTTTTTACTCTGTATAATTCACCTTAGTATAGAGGATGCTGACATCTACAAATAGGGGGAGATTATTGGGATTTGTCTCCACAATACCTCAGATTTGTAGGAGGTCAGACCTTGAACTAAGATGAATTAAGGTGTATTTGATGCTGTGTTTAAGTTGTATGTGTGCAGGTTCAAATTGCCTAGTGTAGACCAATGTCAGTCTATAATGGGTCACCAAACACAGGACCATACAATGTAATCCCTCATTGTGTGATCCAAAGTGTTGGCCCATGTATAGCCTCTCAATTGGGATACACTTCCTATATGCACTTGGATTGATGGACAGAAGCATTGGAACTAATTTCCTCAGAAAAATTTCTAAGTCCAAAATACTCGAGTAACCCCTTTGTTATACTCGAGTATCAGACTTAATACTCGTGTATATATTTCCATACTCGAGTTGTTAATTAGACTTACTCGAGTAATCAGTTAGACTTACTCGAGTAGGCTCTGAATACTCGTGTATATATTTCTATACTCGAGTAGTTAGTCAGTCACTCGGGTAAGGTGTCTTCATACTCGAGTAAGTAACGTAATCACTCGAGTAAATCATATATCATACTCGAGTAGATCCTTTTCTTCTCTTTTCTGCAAGTTCAAGTATTGATACTCGAGTAATTGATTTTGATACTCGAGTAAATTATTCGATACTCGAGTAGTTGGTTTTAATACTCGAGTAAGCAGTTGATACTCGAGTAATTAATTTTGATACTCGAGTAAATTATTCGATACTCGAGTAGTTGATTTTAATACTCGAATAGGTGAATGTTTCCCGGATTCATATGCTGATACTCGAGTATATCTTTGCTGATACTCGAGTATATCCTTTCTGATACTCGAGTATATCTCTTCTAATACTCGAGTAGTTCATTTCTCTATCAAGTAAATTTCTATTCTCATACTCGAGTATATGTCTCTTTGTCACTCGAGTATCTAAATTCCCATACTCGAGTATATCTTCTCTTACTCGAGTATAGCTGTTCCCTATTCCAGAATTCTTCTAAGTTCGAATTCGCTAAGTATTTTGAATCCGTCATTTCTGATTGGTCCACGTGTCATCCTTAATTAAGATTATGACCGTTGGAGTCCACCTATAAATAGGTCATTTCAGAATTGACTAATCAACAAGATTACAGAGATATTCTTTTGAAGAAAGAGAAAATTCCGTGAACCCTAATCCTCACGCCGCCGCCGCCGCCATCGTTGTTCACGGAAGAAATTCTGGATCGTCGATCTCCGTCTTCAAGGACTATTTCTCCAGCGATCCAGACAAGAGTGAATCACTCGATCACGCCGAGCCTCAAGGATTTCAGATCTATCTTCTCGATCGAGGTGGTTCTAGTTTTCAGATTCGTGGATCTTTCTCTCAAGTCATCTTCAACCTTTTCTGATCAAGTCAAAGCTCCTAAAGAAGAAGACTGTCAAAGATCCAGATCTGAAATTTGTTGTGTTGATTTTTATTCTCAAACCAAAATTTCATTGTAGGAGTTTTTCTCCGAGATTTGTAGGAAGATTTTTCTTCCGAGTTTTGTAGATCCAGTTGGATCGAGATTTGTAGGAACGTGGTTCCGAGGTGTAGGATTGTTTTCAATCCGAGATAGTGGAGTAGCCGAGTCTAGTGATTTGCTAGATCGGTGAGTACAGTGGACGTACCCAAGATTGGGGAACCACTGTAAATTTCTTGTCTTCTGTGATTGCTTGATGTGCGCTGCGTTAAATTTTTTAATTCCGCTTTTGACACGCATTTCACCTATTCACCCCCCTCTAGGTGATTTAGGCTAACAACTTAGACCTCTCACCTACTACCCTCCATAAATGCTTTTCTCATCAAATTCCATCAACAGCAATTGACACGACTACCAACACGGCCGTGTCGCTGGCCATGTCAGCATGGGTGAGCCCACTTTTTCAACGATTCCATGATCACTCCCGCCAGAACCACTGCCCGAGTTCAACCTGTACAGGACACAGCCAGCAACACGGCCGTGTTGCTGGCCGTGTCACCCCCCTTAAGTTTTTCTATAAATTAAGCCCTTCTCCATGCATTCCATATAGTTTTTTGGATTGTGTAGGGAGGTGCTCCCAATTTGCTTAGTGAAGCATTTCTTATATTTTTCTCCCCCTCTCTCTTTCTCATTTTAGTTTTTTCTTAACCATAGTTTAAACTTTTGTAACAGATTTTGTACTTCATTTTGTAGTTTAATGTAATGTTAGCTTAGTATTTTCATTTCCATGCAAGTGTAGCTCCTTCATTTCAAGTTGTAAGCTTTATTTATCATTAATAGAAAAGTGTTGTTTTCTCTCGCTTATTACCTTATGTTCTTAATGCTTTACTACTCATCCCCCCTCCTCCACTCCATTATGGTTAACAAATCCTCCTTGTACTCGATCTTGATGATCCGAGGTTCGAGTGATTATTTTATGATATCTTGAATTTACCTTTTCTTTTTAGGGTTTGGCCTTGAATTACTCTTGATTTATTTTGGTTTGAAGATATATCATCAATATATATTATCCAACTTTGCTTTCATTCTTGGCTAGCTGAGAGGCCGATAGTTTGAAGTGAGCACTCAAGATTAAAGAGAGTTGTACGCACCCCTCGAGAGAGGCAAACGTAAAAATCTCCAGGATTGGAGTAAAATCCAATAGTGGGGTTCACCGCATAAAGCGAGCTTTAGGCCTCCAATTTAGACGAGAGTCAGTCGGACCTTCATAAACTCAGTTGGCCACGACTTTGAGAGAAGCGTGTTCAAGCTTTAGGAACCTCCACGGTCAAGGACCTTTACCCTATTAAGTTTAAGTTTATTTATCGTGTTTTAGTCGACTTTAGCCGAGGTGATTCTTGATCGAGTGCATTTCCATCTCATCGTTCAAACCCTTTATCGTAATTGTTTCTTTTATGCTCTCTTTCTTTTTAGTGCAAGTAGTTCTCTTTACCTTTATTTCCTTTTCTTCACAGCAATTAGTTTTTATAAACACTAGATTTTTCGTCGATAAAATAATAGTTTTCGTGTGAGTAAGTTTACTCGACAGTTCCCGGATTTCAATACGACACTTGTGTCCCCTAGCTACAGTTCGATAGGTATACTTGCCTAGATGGATTGCTAGTTCGGTTGCTTTATTTTCTTCGAAGCTTAGCGACCACCAAGTTTTTGAATTCCCCCAAGCTTAAGCTTTCCTTGTCCCCAAGCAAAAATATAAAAACTAGATAATCATAAAAATGACTAATCAAAAAGATTCTAATTATGCCTACACAAGTACTATGCAAAATTCTAAGTAGGGAAAATGTGAAACGTAATTCTAAAACAATTATTTAGGTATGGTTTGACATTTATAAACTTTACTTAACGAAAATAAATCTTCCAAAATTTTGAAAAATTCTTTAAATAGATTTAAGCAAAGCAACGAAAATGAAAAAACACATTGAATTGTTACTAGATTCAAGCAACGCATTATAATTATATCAAATAAATAACAAAAATCTAAGTTTAAATCCAAAACTAAAAATGATTTACTTTTCTTGTTTTCTTAGTTATTAAATAAAATTCAAACGCATGAATCAAAAGGACTTAATAGGATCGAAGTGTTTGGTTTAGGATTATGATAAGGAGTGGAATTCAAAGATAAACAGGGAGCCTTAAAATTACACTAAACCAAAACAAAGAGTTTCAAAAAACGAAATATTTTTTCTCTCTTTTATTCTTTTCCATTTTTATTCTTTTTCTTTTTTAAAATAAAGGCCATAAATAATTTTTATTTTCATTTCATTTTTAATTGGCCAAACAAAAACAAACATTTCTTTTGAGAATACTTTTTTCAAAAAATTCTCCAAAAATATCACAAAATAACCTATCGTACTCATGAAAATTCTTTATGAAACTCAAAAAGGCTAGTGTGATTAGATAGGTTGGAAATTTTGGATTTGGTCAAAATGATATGAAAAGAGGAGCTATCAAATGATATTGGAAAAAAGGCTCAAAAATGGCAAACTAGTGATGAAAGTTTTTAGGTTGGCAGGAAAGGTCAAACGAAAACAAAAACGACATAAATCATATTCATGCTTTAAAATTTATTTAAAACATAGATTTGAAAATTTTCAAAAAGCAAGTCCTAGATAATAAAAGAAGATTGATGAAATTATCTTAGAAATAGAAATAATAGGTGATTATGATCATTCACATCTACTACACTATTCAAAAGTTGACCTTACAATAATTATTAAAAAACGAAAAGGAAAATAGTGGATGATGAATTTTTGAGAATGTAAAGAAAATAAAGATCGAAAACCATAATGGAAATGCGAGTTTTAGAAAAAATGTTTTACAATAACATGCTACCGTGAATTAGAAACACAGCATAGCCAACATTTTACTTGTGAAACATAATTAAAAAGGGCTATTAGAAATATTATAACTAATTAAGTTGTTTATATGAGATTTTGAGAAAACAAAACAAAAAAGGGATACTATTCAAATACCAAAACGTCTAAACTATTAAAGTAATAACAAAAAGTATATATATATTTTAATTTTGAAATATTTTTTATATTTTTGTATTTTTAAGATATTCATTTTTATTTGGATTTTTGAAAAATATTTACAAAAAGCAAAATATTCACACAAAGCAAAAAAGGAGGAAGTCCTCCCCCAAGCTTAAAATGGACATTGTCCTCAATGCAGAAAGGAGGTTAGAGAAGGAGAGAAAATGAAATTACAGAATTGAAAGTACAGAATTGAAAAACAGGTACTTCCCCGGATTAATTTGCTGTGAAAGCTGAGTGATGCTGCTCCCCAATGCTTGCGCTTTTGGATCTTCATGAAATGTCTTCTTTGTACTTCGTGATGGATTCAATAACGTTGGAGCAGGCGATCGCAGACGCTTCAGCTTGTCGGAGCCGTCCTGGGCAAAAATTATAAAATAAAGAAAACAGAAAAAGATAACTTGGGTTGCCTCCCAAGAGCGCCCTTTGTTTAAAGCATCATTTGAGATCGACACATCAAAAAAATATGGTCCAAAAATTTGTTTGTCCAAAATAAAAAATCAAAGATTTTAATAAAAAATAAAATAGTCTCAAGTTAGACTTCAAAATTCATGCAGAAGAAATTTAACAATGTTTGGACTGATATCATCACAGAATACAGTTTAAGACGTTGACCATTCACTTTTAAATTACCCTTATCAGGGTACGAAATTAAAACAGTTCTATATGGAAAAACTTCTAAAATAGTAAAGGGCATAGACCAACATCATTTTAACTTGCCAGGAAATAAACGTAAAAGAGAATTATAAAGAAGAACCTGGTCGCCTGGCTTAAATATTTTTGGGTGCCTTATGAGTTTATCGTGCAAACGCTTCGTCCACTCTTTATAAAGTTTGTTATTTTTGTTGGAACACCCTATTACTAATTTGGGTAAGGATCACTATGCTTGTCTTAGGATCCTAGTTGACCTAGTTGTATAGTTGAGAAGGTCAACATTAGAATGAGTCTAGGGCCTAGAACTTAGTTTTGAAGCTGCCCCCAAGACCACTCCAAGATCAAGGATGAAGAGCTAAGTCTAAAGCAATTTTCGTCGAGCTCAGGTCGACGAATCGTCGAACTCAGTTCGACGCTCTCTGAGCTCAACTTCAACAAATCGTCGAACTCCGGTCGACGATCTTCGAGCTCAGATCGACTATCTGCTTTTAGCTAGCTTCTGCTTAGTCGTCGAACTCCCCTCGACTATCGTCTAGCTCAGTTCGACGATGCCTCCTTCAGCTGTTTCTCAGGTCGCTGAGCTCAGTTCGACGATCCTTGAGCTCAGTTCGACGATTTCTGTCTGCTTATCTCAGTTCATCTCTGAGCTCAGTTCGACGATCGTAGAGCTCAGATCGACGATTATTTGGAGAGATCAACGTCTTCAAGATTTCAAATGCTGCTGATTCTTTGGAATGTTTTTGAATATTATCAGCATTTATGACAGAAGATCTCCCAGCCGTTTGGAGCAAGTTTCAAGGTATCATTCAGAGAATGTTTGCTGGACTTTCCTCTAAAAGACAAGACCATTTATGGAAAACATTTATGACTGACCAACGGCCATCTTTGGACAAGGAGAATATTCAGAAAATCAATTCTATTACTATGGTCCTTAGATATACAGAAGACAATACAACAAAAAATTTACAGAGCTGATAGACAGAAAGAAAAAGAAAACACACAGAAGAATACTGTTAGTAGAAGAACAAGAAAACTACAACATCAAGATCTTCTAGCTGACTAAGTGTTCTTGCATCCTCATCTTAGATCTCCAGACACATCATCTTTCAGCTGTCCTGCTGAAACCATTCTTTGCTGAAGATCAAGTTCTGAAGACCTATCACCCTTCTGCAAAGCTTCTCTGCCTGAACCTCTCTACATCTCAGGGGGAGCTTTGACATCTTCAATCCACTTGTGCTTCTCTCATTTGACTGAGAACAGAGAAGACAACTTCAACTTTTACTTTTTCTTTTCCTGCTGTAAAAGGGTTCTTGAACTCCCTTCAAAAGTTCTGTCTGGTTCTGAGAGCCTTGTCAAAACTCAGTGGTGGCAAGACACCTTATCAAAAAATCTAGCTTTGGTTTTTGAGCACCTTATCAAAAGCTCATTGGTGTCAGGACACCTGATCAACTCAGTCCTGAGTGGATTCCTACCAAGGGTGGTAGAAGAGTGGATGTACCCAGTTTTGGGGAACCACTATATTCCCTTATGTCTTCTGGTTGTGCTTGTGTGATTTGTCTGCTGTGTGCTGTGTCCTTTTCCTTTCAGTTTTTAAGTTTCTGTTAGCACTCTACACTATAGCTTAAATAGAATTTTAATTAGTGCTATTTTATTAATCTGTGAAAAATTATTTTAAGTAAACTCTATTCACCACCCTCTAGAGTTGAGATAGATCTTACCCTCACTTTCAATTGGTATCAGAGGGAGGTTGGTTGCTCATACTGGTTAACACCTAAACCAAAAGATCCCTGATAAGATCAATCTCTGTAGAGGATTACTTTCTATACATCTATCTACTCATTTAGAGACATGGCACAGAACAAAGATTATGCAAGCACCAGACCACCAGTGTGCAACCTCTCCAAGTTTGCACTCTGGAAGGCAAGGATTAGATTATATATGAATTCTATTGATGAGGATATCTTTAATTCTGTCTTGACAGTGTGTCCAACTCCACCAGCAAGCTCAAGTACAAGTGCTGTTCCACCTCCTTCTGGAACAGATGCAGATATAAAGAAGTGGAAGATTGCAGATGCTAAGGCTATGAACATCTTAGCCCAAACTATGTCTGATGATATTTTTCAAAAGGTAGCTGAATGCAACTCAGCCAAAGAAACCTGGGACAAACTCTCTGAAATTGTCTCAGGATCTGCTGATGAAAGAAAGGATAGAAGGTCTCATCTGATAAGTCAATATGAGAACTTCAAGAAAGGAGAAGCTGAGTTAGTGGCTGACATGTACAATAGACTAAGTCTAATTGTCAATGAGCTAAAGACTTTGGACAAGGAAATCTCTTTAACTGAACTAAATGATAAAATCCTGATGTGCTTTCCCAGCACTTGGGATTCAAGAATCTGGCCAATCAAAGATGCCAGAAGTCTGAATGAGATTACCACTGAAGCTCTCCTGGGCAAGCTCAAATCCTATGAGCTGCTCATTAAAAATAGAGAAGAAGAACAGAAGGCTGCCTCTCCAGCCACAAGGAAAGAAAAGACCATAGCCTTCAGGGCTGCAGAAGAGGAGCCTGAAGATAAAGCCACAGGAAATGATGAGCTCATAAGTCTACTGGCTAAGAGATTCTACAAGATGGCCAGAAAAGATTTCAGAAAAAGGCCATACAAGGGTCATGATAAACCAAGGTATGATAAATCAAATAACAATACAGAAATCATATGCTTTGGTTGCAGGAAACCAGGACACATTGTGCCTGACTGTCCAGAGAACAAGAATAAGGATAAGAGAGATAGAAGAGAAAGAAGAAAAGGAAAGGATCACAAGAAGAACAACTCAGACAAAGCCTCCTCCAGCAAAAATAAACATACAAGGAAGGGCTTTGTTGCTGAGACATGGAGTGAGACTGAAGAGGAATCTGAAGCCTCATCCAGTTCCAGTGATGATGAGGATGATGCAGATGAAAAGGAGTTCTGCATGATGGCCATCAATGCATCACAACAAAACTCTGATGAAGAATCAGAATCAGATTCAGACACTCACCCAGATGAAGATCAGGTAATCAATTCTTTTGATTTTAATTCTGAAGATTTCAAAAGTGAATTTAAGACATTATGCCTAGACCTATTAAAATCTGAGAAGGAGATAATATCTCTCAGGAATCAATTGTCTGAGCATAGTATCCTAAACTCAAAGAACCTCAAGCTCTCTGAGGAGTTAGAATGCTGTAGGGAGGAGATAGCTTCACTGAAGAGTGAACTATCAAAGGCCAAAAAGTTTGAAGAATCTCTAAATGGGAGAAGTATCAGACTGATGGACATCACAAGCACAGTGAACTCTAGATTCAATAGTACACTGGGCTTGGGTGCCTCATCAAGCCAACCTATAGTGTTAACAACTCCAATCAAATTTGTCTCTGACAAAGGAAAGGGAGTAGTAGAGGTGGCTAGGAAGAATGCAGACCTGCCAGAGAAAATTTCAGTTCAACAAAATGCGTCGAGCAGAGCTCGACGATCGTCGAACGAAGCTCGACGATCTTACCAAAGATCGTCGACCTCAGCTCGACGACACCCAAACTCCGAACTCAAGCACTATCGATCTTCGAACAGAGATCGACGATCTGACCCAAGATCGTCGACCTCAGCTCGACGATCGTCGAACAGAGTTCAGAATTGTGAACACATTTTCAATGGCTCAGTCAAATTCAATCCTAGAAGTTGCACATCCCATGGACTCAACCCCTATACTGAATGGATAGTACCTCCTAGGAGATACCATCCTGAAGGCTATAAGAGTCAACCTGGGATGTCCTTTATTTTAGAATTTAAAGGTTATCAACCTAGGCCCAAGGTTAACTGGGTCAAAAACAAATAAGCTGTTTTTGTGCAGGTGAAGACCTATCCAGCATCAAACCATCAATGGTATCTGGATAGTGGGTGCTCAAAGCACATGACAGGAGACAAGGACAATTTCACTTCCTTCAAAGCCAAGCTTGGACCCAAAGTAATTTTTGGAGACTCAAGCTTTGGAACTACAAAAGGATATGGTGCAGTCCAAATTGGCTCAGTCACCTTCAAAAAGGTGGCATATGTTGAAGGACTCAAGCACAACCTGATAAGTATCAGTCAATTGTGTGATGAAGGATATCAAGTAACCTTCAACAAAGCCATATGCAAAGTCCAGTCAGTGGACAACACAACTGTGTTGACAGGTAACAGAAGAGGTAACATTTACTTAGTGAATTTTCTTTCACCTGTAGTAGATATCTGCCTGTTTAACTCCATTTCAAAACCAAACAGTTTGTGGCATAAAAGACTAGGACACATTAACCTTAGAACCATTGCTAGGCTATCCAAAGACAACCTTGTTAGAGGACTACCTTCTGGTCCCTACAAGAAGGAAGAACTTTGCAAGGCATGTCAATTAGGCAAGCAAACTAAAAGTAGTTTTAACTCAATTAATAAGAGTGATTCACCTAGGATTTTGTACCTATTGCATATGGATCTTTTTGGACCCATATCAGTGCAAAGCCTAGGAGGGAAATCCTATACTTTAGTGATTGTAGATGACTTCTCAAGATTCACTTGGGTATTCTTTCTGAGGAAGAAGTCTGATAACTTCAAGTGTTTGACAGATTTTCTCAAATGCATTCAGATTGAGTTCAACACTCACATTGCCCTGATCAGAAGTGATCATGTGACAGAGTTTGATTCTCTTCTCATGCAAGAGTTCTGTCAAAGTGAAGGGATCAGGCACACTTTCTCAGCTCCTAGAACTCCTCAACAAAATGGGGTAGCTGAAAGGAAAAATAGAACCCTAATTGAATCTGCTACTACATTGTTGTCAGATGCTCACCTACCTCTATCCTTTTGGGCTGAGGCAGTGAACACCTCCAACTATGTGTTGAACAGAAGCCTGATACATAAACTGAAGGGCAAGACTCCCTATGAACTGCTCAAAGGGAAGAAACCTAAAGTAAACTATTTTAAAGTTTTTGGTTGTATTTGCTATGTTCATAATAATGACAAGAAGTATCTAGCTAAATTTCAAGCCAAAGCTGATGAAGGAGTGTTTCTGGGATACTCCATGATCAGCAAGGCCTATAGGGTGTACAACAAATCTTCTTGTAAAATTGAAGAGTCTGTTCATGTTGTTTTTGATGAAGCTAACATGTCTTTCAAGGAGAAGAATGCTTCTACCATAGAACCTTTGCAGGTACATTCTTTAGCTGAAGACTTGAACAAACTGGAAATTACTGAAAAGAATGACAGCAGTGATGATGAAGAAGAAGTTCAACATCTAAAAGAAAGTCACCTTGAAGAACCAGTTGTTGTTCCACTAGAGGAAACAACAACACAGGCTGGTGAACAATCAACACCTCCTGTTGATTTAGTAACAATAAGAGATCATCCAATTTCCCAAGTTATTGGAAACATCTCAGCTGGTGTGCAAACCAGAAATCAGGTCAACCAGAACCTAATGCACACTTGCTTCCTATCTCAATTTGAGCCTCAATCCATTCAAGATGCAGAGCAAGATCCACACTGGATCATTGCAATGCAAGAGGAGCTGCATCAATTTGAAAGAAATCAGGTTTGGGAACTAGTGCCTAAGCCAAAAGATCATCCCATTGTTGGAACAAAGTGGGTCTTCAGAAATAAGCTGGATGATCAAGGAGTCATAGTCAGAAACAAGGCAAGGCTTGTTGCTCAAGGGTACTCTCAACAAGAAGGAATAGATTATGATCAGACCTTTGCACCAGTTGCAAGGTTAGAGGCCATCAGAATATTCCTAGCATATGCTGCTCACAAAGGATTCAAAGTATACCAAATGGATGTGAAAAGTGCATTTCTTAATGGGGACATCAAAGAGGAAGTCTTTGTTAGACAACCTCCAGGTTTTATCTCTCTAACTCACCCTGATTATGTTTACAAACTGCATAAAGCATTGTATGGTCTCAAACAAGCTCCCAGAGCATGGTATGAGACCCTAGCATGCTTTCTTCTGGAAAATGGTTTTATTAGGGGGAGAGTAGACCAAACTCTTTTTATTAGAACCCATAAGTCCCACACCCTACTAGTACAAATCTATGTAGATGATATCATATTTGGCTCTACTGATTCAAATTTGTGCAAGAGGTTCTCCAACCTAATGCATTCCAAATTTGAAATGAGTAGCATGGGTGAGCTCTCCTTCTTCTTAGGATTGCAAGTCAAGCAACATGCTGAAGGCATCTTTATTTCTCAAGCCAAGTATGCAAAAGAATTGGTCAAGAAGTTTTGTATGTCTGAAGCATCTTGTATGAAAACACCCATGCCTACCAATGCTGTATTGGATGCTGATCAGCATGGGAAGCCAGTTGATCAGACAACATATAGAGCAATAATTGGCTCTCTACTGTACCTTACAGCTAGCAGACCAGATATAATGTTTGCTACATGCATATGTGCTAGATTCCAAGTTAACCCTAGAGAGTCACACCTAACACTAGTTAAAAGGATTCTTAGGTATGTAAAGAGTTGTCCAAATCTAGGACTCTGGTATCCAAAAGAATCAGGATTTGAATTAACTGGATTTTCAGATGCTGATTATGCTGGATGCAGAATAGACAGGAAAAGCACCAGTGGAACATGTCAGTTCCTTGGTGACAGACTTGTCTCCTGGTTTTGTAAGAAGCAAACATCTGTGTCAACTTCAACTGCTGAAGCTGAGTATATGGCTGCAGGCAGTTGTTGCTCACAAATATTGTGGATACAAAATCAGCTTCTAGACTATGGTTACAACTTAGAGCAGTCAAAAATTTTCTGTGATAATACTAGTGCTATTTCTATAGCACAAAATCCAGTCCTCCATAGTAGGACAAAACACATAGAAATCAGGCATCATTTCCTAAGGGATAATGTAGAGAAAAACAAAATTGAACTTCAATATATTCCTACTGATTTGCAAAGGGGAGATATTTTCACCAAACCCTTGGATGAAAAGAAACACAGGTTCTTCCTAAATCAGTTAGGCATGATAGATGGAGGAAGTCTTAATTAAAATCCAAGATTTTGAAAAGATAAAACAGACCAAGACTAGGCTAAAAATTCTGTCTTTTGAATGAGTTTAGACTCTGAACTGCGCTCGACGTTTTCTCAAAAATCGTCGAATGGAGATCAACGATTTTCCAAAAATCGTCGACCAGAGATCGACGCTTTTGCTATCATCGATCTGAGTTCAGAGCCTTCGCTAGATCTAGAATTTTTCTTCTTCTGTTCAGAGGCCGTCGAGCTGAGCTCGACGTTTTTCAACATCGTCGAACGAAGATCGCCGATTTTGAAGACTCTTCAGATTCCCTCTGTAGCCTAAATCGTCGAGCTGAGATCGACGCTTCGTCGAGCTGAGCTCAACGATTTTCTTTTTCGCCGTCGAACCCTAATATAAAATCATTTTTCAACCGTCGTTCTCCTTTTACGCTTTCATACTCTGCAACTTTCTTCCTTTTCCCTCCAAATTTTCTACGCTTGGTCGTTTTTGGTTTTCTGTTGCAGGTACACATGGCCGATTCGAGTGCTGCTATTGCCAAGATGAAGTTCGACACCGGTTTCGACATAGACATAAACTCATTTGATGGAAGCGACCAGCGCTTCAAGGATGTTCTGAATCTATTCAGAGAACAACAGCTAACCCAGATAATGACTACCAGGATGAAGATTGCATCAGAGGAGATTAAGGAATGGTGTTATACCGCAGCAGATGAGACTGAGAATACTGTTGTCGGCACCATTAAGGGGACCCAGGTAATTCTATCCCCGGCTTTATTAACTGAAGTCTTTCAACTCAGTACTGGAGAAGACTCCATTGATCTGTCTGGAGAGGAGTATGCCTCCATGTTAGATAGGATGGGTCATAATGTAATTAACCCTAATAAGCTGCTGAAAAAGAATCTGGCTATAGAATTCCAGTTCCTGGCTGATGTAGTTGGGAAGGTGCTGTTGGCCAAGCACTCAGCTCATGACACAATTTCCAGGTATCAGTTCTGCCTGATGGGAGCCTTACTGGATAAGAAACACCTCGACTGGGGCTCCATCTTCTTCACCCTGATTAAGAAGAAGATAAGCAAGTCTGCAGTCAGTTTTGGAAGAATCTTGGGGGTCTTTCTGCACTCAAGGTGCCCTGACCTTTTGACCTCTTCTGGGATGTTCATCAATGCATCCAAGAGGCTCTCCTGTGCCCTCTTCAGTAAATGGGACAGGCAGATAATCAACCCCTCCAGGGCTGCTGCAACACTTCACTCAGGCACAAGGACCAATCTGGTCACTCCTTCAGTAGAAGAGCTGCCTGCTTCTTCTTCTCCTCAAGCCATATCCACCCAAGCCACATATACCCAAGCCATCACCTCCTCACCACCAGTCTCCACCATCATTATCTCATCTCCCATTACCATTTCCTCACCTATGTCATCCCCTCCACCATCCTCCTCAGAGGACTTCCATCCTCTCTTTTCCTATCCATTCCACACTCAACCATCATTCTCCCTTTTAGAGGATTCCTTCATGGATGACTCTCTCTCTTCTCCTCCTGAGACATCTTCCCTCCACCAAATGCTCACTGACATCCTCTCTCAACCCTCCTTCATACCCTCCTTTACTCTCCCACTCTCCACCTCAACCTTCTCTATCCCCATCATTCCATCTTCTGAACCAACAATCCCTACTCCACCTACCTCCACCTTTTCAGCTTCAGTCACCATCCCTCCATCCACCTTGACTACTACCTCTGCTCAAGCCTCACTTGGGCATGTAGATCTTTCTAGCCTGGCTGACAGGCTCTATGAGTTGCTAGCTCCCAAGCTGGTATCTCTGCTGGAGTCCTCCCTGACTCCACTCCTGAAGCAAGTCCAGGAGCTGTCCACCAAGCTTGATTCTTTTTCCTCCTCCCAGGCAATCCCTTCTACTGGGTGCCTTGGTTCACCTCTCTCTGAACCAAGGCAGGGGGAGATGCCTTATGAAGAAGTGGATGTGCCAGCTCCAGCTCCAGCTTCTACTCTCTCAGCAAGCTCAGAATGTGCTTTTGCACTTAATCTACAGAGGTTGCTATCCAGATTTGATACAGCCTATCTCAGCTGTCTGCCTCCAGTTACTGCTGAAGATCTGTCCAAGGCCATTGTGCCTGTACCTGTCTGTAATCCCAGCCAGATTGTTTCCTATATCAAGTCATGGAAGGCTGTGGATGTATCTGATGCTGCTACTAAGGCCACTGTGCCTTCTTTTGTTGATACTGCTGCTGCTGCTGACATAGAAATGATTCCAGCACCTAATGCTGAGGAAATTGTTGTTGAAACTGATGATGCAAAGCTTACCTCATACTTGGAAGATCCCACTCCTCCTGCTGCTGATTCTGCTATCCCTGCTGCTTCCTCTCCTTCTGCTCCTGCTCCTGCTCCTGCTGCTGCTGCAAAGCTCAAAGCTCAAGAAGAATATCTCCGAAGAATTGATGCTTTATATGATCAACCTCAGAGTTCTGAAAGTGATCAGTACAGAACTGATTCTGATGATTCTGCCAGCACAATTGCCAAAAAGAGAAAAGCCAGAAGTAAAGCAATGATGTCAGTTCCTCCTGCCAAAGCCAAAGACTCCAATGACATTCCATATTACATTCTGCATGACTGCCCCATCACTGAACCATGGATGCAATTTTCCAAGAACCAACTAAAGGCCATGAAAAAGAGAAGAAAGCTTGACAAATATGAAAAAGGATCATCTCAACATCAGCCTCCTCCTCCTCCTCCTCCAGACTCTGGATCAGGCTCAGCTCCTCAAGCTCCAGCTCCTAGACAAAGTTCCTCTCAATCCTATTCTAAGTATTACCAAAAGGGACAACATCAAAGAGGATATCAACCCAGAAGGGGTAGTTACAGAGGAAATCAAAGAGGACAGAGACCATATCAAAGGGAAGGACAAGGCCATTCTGACTCTACTTCAGGTCCTTACCCTTACAAACTGAAAGACACAGTTGCTCCAAGGACCTCTCCTGCTCCTGAATCTCTCAACAAATATGAACCTGCTGTTCCATATGAGGATCCTGAGAACAATCCTGTGGCCTGGACTGCTAGGATGAAAGAGTTGGCTGCTCTTGATCAGATTAAGAAGGCTAGAGAACAAGGCAAAGAAATATCCAACATTACAACCTTATCAGAACAAAGAAAGAAAGAACTGGAAAAGTATGCCTCAAAGAAATTTTTCAATCCAGAAGAGTACATGAAGCTGCACCCAGAGGCTGTAGTTCCAAGGCCAAGATCTCAAACCTCTCTAGGTGCAGAAGATGACAGAAGGTCCAAGAAAGAAGCCCTAAACCCTAACAGAGAAATTTTATTTAAAAAGGGAACTGAAAAGAAGTGATCTGTGTAAGCAAACATATCATCCACCTTTGGATATCTGCTGCTATTTATCTGTGATATGCATTGCTGTTTCTCTGCATTTTGTATTTAACTTCTGTATTATTGAATGCTCTTTATGATTGTCTGTAAATAGTAATCCTAACCCAAATAGGGGGAGATTGTTGGAACACCCTATTACTAATTTGGGTAAGGATCACTATGCTTGTCTTAGGATCCTAGTTGACCTAGTTGTATAGTTGAGAAGGTCAACATTAGAATGAGTCTAGGGCCTAGAACTTAGTTTTGAAGCTGCCCCCAAGACCACTCCAAGATCAAGGATGAAGAGCTAAGTCTAAAGCAATTTTCGTCGAGCTCAGGTCGACGAATCGTCGAACTCAGTTCGACGCTCTCTGAGCTCAACTTCAACAAATCGTCGAACTCCGGTCGACGATCTTCGAGCTCAGATCGACTATCTGCTTTTAGCTAGCTTCTGCTTAGTCGTCGAACTCCCCTCGACTATCGTCTAGCTCAGTTCGACGATGCCTCCTTCAGCTGTTTCTCAGGTCGCTGAGCTCAGTTCGACGATCCTTGAGCTCAGTTCGACGATTTCTGTCTGCTTATCTCAGTTCATCTCTGAGCTCAGTTCGACGATCGTAGAGCTCAGATCGACGATTATTTGGAGAGATCAACGTCTTCAAGATTTCAAATGCTGCTGATTCTTTGGAATGTTTTTGAATATTATCAGCATTTATGACAGAAGATCTCCCAGCCGTTTGGAGCAAGTTTCAAGGTATCATTCAGAGAATGTTTGCTGGACTTTCCTCTAAAAGACAAGACCATTTATGGAAAACATTTATGACTGACCAACGGCCATCTTTGGACAAGGAGAATATTCAGAAAATCAATTCTATTACTATGGTCCTTAGATATACAGAAGACAATACAACAAAAAATTTACAGAGCTGATAGACAGAAAGAAAAAGAAAACACGCAGAAGAATACTGTTAGTAGAAGAACAAGAAAACTACAACATCAAGATCTTCTAGCTGACTAAGTGTTCTTGTATCCTCATCTTAGATCTCCAGACACATCATCTTTCAGCTGTCCTGCTGAAACCATTCTTTGCTGAAGATCAAGTTCTGAAGACCTATCACCCTTCTGCAAAGCTTCTCTGCCTGAACCTCTCTACATCTCAGGGGGAGCTTTGACATCTTCAATCCACTTGTGCTTCTCTCATTTGACTGAGAACAGAGAAGACAACTTCAACTTTTACTTTTTCTTTTCCTGCTGTAAAAGGGTTCTTGAACTCCCTTCAAAAGTTCTGTCTGGTTCTGAGAGCCTTGTCAAAACTCAGTGGTGGCAAGACACCTTATCAAAAAATCTAGCTTTGGTTTTTGAGCACCTTATCAAAAGCTCATTGGTGTCAGGACACCTGATCAACTCAGTCCTGAGTGGATTCCTACCAAGGGTGGTAGAAGAGTGGATGTACCCAGTTTTGGGGAACCACTATATTCCCTTGTGTCTTCTGGTTGTGCTTGTGTGATTTGTCTGCTGTGTGCTGTGTCCTTTTCCTTTCAGTTTTTAAGTTTCTGTTAGCACTCTACACTATAGCTTAAATAGAATTTTAATTAGTGCTATTTTATTAATCTGTGAAAAATTATTTTAAGTAAACTCTATTCACCCCCCTCTAGAGTTGAGATAGATCTTACCCTCACTTTCAATTTTCATATGCATAAGAGCGCCACTCGTTAAATTCATTGAGTTGAAATTTTCTAAGGTCGCCGACTTAATGTGAATCGAAGTTTAATAATCTTAAGGCCCAAAAAGCGCGGTGTTCTAGTTCTACAGGTAAATGGCACGATTTTCCATAAACCAGCCTATACGGCGTACATCCGAGAGTGGTTTTATAAGCTGTTCGGTAGGCCCATAGAGCATCACCTAATTTGGTTGACTAGTCTTTCCTAGAAGTTCAAATAGTCTTTTCTAAAATTCTTTTAATTTATCTATTCACTACTTCGACTTGTTTGTTAATTTTGTGGTGGTAGGCAGTGAAAAGCTTATGTCTAACACCGTATTTAGTAAGAATTTTTGAAAACTATGCGTTACAAAAATGAGAACCCCTATCACTAATGATAGTGCGTGTCATACCGAATCAAGAAAATAATTTTTTCAAAAAGGTAACTATAACTCGGGATTCATTCGTAAGAAGATCTTGGGCTTCTGCCCATCGTGAAACATAATCAACGGAAACAAAAATATACTTATTTCCGAAGCTAGAAGGAAGGGGGCCAACAAAATCGATCCCCCAGAGGTCGAAAATTTTGCACTCAAGGAAATAATTTTGAAGTATTTCATTTTTATTGGAAATGTTTCCCGACCGTTGGCAACTATCACACCTACTCACAAAGGCTTGCACGTCATTAAACAGGCTAGGCCAATAAAAACTCGCGCAAAGCACCTTGTGAGCGGTGCGAGCTGCTTGATAGTGCCCACCAGTCGGACCTTCATGTATGTGTTTTAAAATATCAACTCCTTCTTCATAATAAACACATCTCCTTATCACTTGGTCCACACAGACTCTGAAAAGATGCGGGTCCTCCCAAAAGTAGTTCTTCAACTCAGAAAAAAATTTCTTCTTTTGCTAAGAGGAGAACTCTTTTGGGATCACACGAGCCACTAAATAATTGGCAATATTTGCAAAACAAGGAGAAGGAGAAGTGCTAATTGAAAGCGGCTTCTCATTAGGAAAATAACCATTAAAAGATTTTTCATCAAGATTTTCAATATAAGGGTTATCTATGCATGAGAGGTGATCGACAGCCAAATTATCAGCTCCTCGCTTATCACATATCTCTAAATCAAACTCCTGGAGGAGTAAGACCAAGCGAATCAAGCACGGCTTAGCATCCATTTTTGCAAGAAGATATTTGAAGGTCGAGTGGTCCGTAAAAACGATAATTTTTGAAAGTGTAATATAAGGGAGGAATTTATCAAAAGCGAATACTATAGCTAGGAGCACCTTCTCGGTGGGGGTGTAATTTTCCTGTGCAGATGTGAGTGTCTTCTTTACGTAATAGATGGGGTGGAAGTTTTTAGATATGCGTTGACCTAATACGGCTCCCACCGCAAAACTACTCGCATCGCACATTATCTCAATTGGAAGGTCCCACACCGAAGATATCATAATGGGTACGTTAATTAACTTTTCTTTAATTAATTCGAAGGCATAAAGACAAGAGTCATCAAAAATAAATGGGGCATCCTTTTCTAAGAGTTGAGTAAGAGGTTTGGTGATCTTGGAGAAGTCCTTAATGAAGAAACGGTAAAATCCAGCATGCCCTAGGAAACTTCTTATAGCTTGTATGTTTGTAGAAGGCGGCAGCTTCTCGATAACTTCTATCTTAGCAACGTCTACTTCAATACCTCTCGCAGAAATTTTATGACCCAAAACTAACCCTTCCCTCACCATAAAATGGCATTTTTCCCAATTTAGGGCAAGGTTAGTCTCTTCACATCGTTCTAAGACTTTTTCGAGGTTTTCTAAACAACTTTCAAATGTGTTTAAGTACACGGAGAAATCATCCATGAATACCTCCATAATGCTTTCTAAGTACTTGTCAAAGATAGCGAGCTTACATCGCTGGAATCTAGCTGGCGCATTGCACAATACAAACGGCATCCTTCGGTAAGTGAAGGTGCCGAAGGGACAAGTAAACGTAAATTTCTCGTGGTCTTCAGGAGAGATGAGGATTTGAAAATACCCCGAGAGGCCATTGAGAAAACAATAAAAGCTATGGCCGGATAATCGTTCTAAAATTTGATCGACGAAAAGCAAGGGAAAGTGATACTTGCGGGTGGCATCATTTAACTTACGATAATAGATACACATGCGCCACCTCGTCACCGTCCGTGTCGGGATTAAATCATTATTTTCATTTACAACTACAGTTATCCTTCCCTTCTTTGGCACTACCTGAATAGGGCTAACCCACTTACTATCTGATATAGGATAGATAATTCCTACGTCTAAGAGTTTCATAACCTCACCCTTAACTACTTCTTTCATGTTGGGATTTATGTGGTGCTGAGGTTGTATGGAGTTACACGAATTATCTTCCATTATAATTTTTTTAGTGCAGAAGGATGGGCTTATTCCCTTGATATCGGAAATCTCCCAAGCAATAGATCGGTGATGTTTACGTAAAACTAAAAGAAGTTTATCATTTTGCGCATCCGTGAGGTAGGCCAAAACTATTACTGGCAGTTTGGAATTTTTTTCTATGAAGGCATACTTGAGATGTTCAGGAAGTTCTTTAAGTTCTAGGTTAGGGGGTTCTTCGTAAGAGGTTTTAGAAATTCTATCTTTTTTAAATACTATATCTTCGTAGATCTTATTATACGAAAAATTAAAAGGGGTGGAGCTGGTGGCCAAGGCGGCTTCTTGAAGCGATTCAGTTGGAAAAGGTGAGGAGGAACAAAAATCGGAAAATTCTTTTTCAAAATCCGAAAGGCAATAGGAGGATTCTTCACTTAGGTGCATCGATTCAGTTGGAATAGAAGAGGAGGAACAAAAATTAGAAAATTCTTTTTCAAAATTAGAAACGCAATAGGAGGATTCATCACTTACGGCATCTACGAAAAAATAGGAGTCATCATTTGTTAAGGTGTTTTTCATCAAAGGTGTGACAGAGAAAGTCACTTCATCGTCGCCTACTCGAAGGAAGATCTTACCATTGCTTACATCAATGATGGATCGGGAGGTGGCAAGGAAGGGCCGGATAAAGATCAGGGGAACCTCGACGTCTTCTTCGATGTCCAAAATGACAAAGTCCTCCAGGAAGATGAACTTGTCAACTTTTACTAAGACATCCTCCACTATTCATAACGGGTACTTGACGGATCTATCGGCGATCTAGACACTCATGCGTGTGGGTTTGAGGCTACCAATTCCTAACTTCTTAAACAATGAGTGGGGCATCGGGTTTATACTCGCACCTAAGTCGGCCAATGCATTTTTGACAAAAAGATCACCAAAGACAAACAAAATAGAAAAACTACCCGGGTAACTGATTTTCTTTGGTAAGCCGTTTGTAAAAACCGCATAGCACTCGGCGTTAAACATGATATGCGAAAGGTTTTCGAACATCTTCTTGTTGGTCAGGAGGTCCTTAAGGTACTTAGCGTATTTCGGCATCTGGGAGATCGCATCGTGGAACGACAGATTTATGTGGATTTGCTTAAACATCTCTAAGAAGTGGGTATACTGATCATCTAGACATTGTTTGTGAAGTTCGGAAGGGTATGGTGGGGTTGGATTATTTTTGAAAATGGATGGTGGAGTGAGATCTTTATCTAAATAGTGGGTGATAACTTTTTCAGTACAGGGTAGAATTTTTTAAATGGGAGCGGAGCTTTGATTTTTTAAAGCGGGGGCGGAGCTTGCCTCGGAATCTTCACTTACCCAACCGAAAACTTGCTTCCCACTCGAAGGGTTATAGCTTTCGCTTGCTCTCTCGGGTTGGGCTCAAAAATTATTTTTGCGAGCTGTCCTACTTGATTTTCAAGACATTTAATGCTTTTAGTTAAGGTTCTTATAGTAGCATCATTTGTGGTTATATATTTAGAAAGTAACTCCTCCAAGCTTAGAGGTTTTGGATATTTTTGAAGAGGTGGTGGTGGTGTAGAAAAATCATTTTGTGGTGGCGGGAGCATAGCGTTCGAATGATTACTCAAAGAAAAATTCGGGTGATTTCTTAAAGCAGGATTATAACTATTCGGAAAATTAAAACCGAGCGCAGGAAAATTCACAGCAGAAAAATTATGAAAAACATTCCTAGGCATATTGTTAACAAAATATAATTGTTCGGGGGAGGAGTTGCAGATTCCCATACCTGAGGGACGGAGGAAGCAGTCATCTCCGTAATTTTTTGCTTAGTATTTCAACTTGTAGAGCAAGCTGGGCGACGTTGTCCACTTCAAAGATACCTGCAGGTTTGTTTGGGCGGGACCTAGGCACATTCCATTGATAAGTGTTCATGGCCATGTCATCGAAAAGATCAAGAGCTGCTTCCGGGGTATTATGGTTTAAAGTACCACCAGAAGCTACGTCTATTATTTGCTTCATACTTTGATTTAGCCCGTTATAGAACATCTGTACTTATAATCATATAGGCAGTGCATGATGTGGGCATCGTCTTAATAATTCTTTAAATCTTTCCCAAGTTTTGTATAAGGTTTTACAGTCTATTTGTCCAAAAGCGGAAATGTCGTTTCTAAGTTTTACAGCTTTAGCTAGCAGAAAATACTTCGCCAAAAATTTTCAATTAATTCATTCCAAGCCGTGATGCTGTTTTTAGGTAGAGTGTTCAGCCACTGCTTAGCCTTAGTTCTAAGAGAAAAAGGAAAGAGTCTTAGCCTAATTACATCATTTGTGACACCATTGATATTGAAGGTGTCACAAATGTTAAGAAAGCTTGCAATATGCGCGTTTGAATCTTCATCTTGAAGTCCGTCAAATTGCGCATACTGCTGCACCATCTGAATTTTGCTAGGCTTTAGTTCAAAATTATTGTTTGCTATCGTAGGGCGAATTATTCTTGATTTTATACCCTCAATATTCGGTCGTGCATAATAGGACATACTCCTTTGCACGTCTTCTTCGACGTGGGGTTCTTCCATTCTTAAAGTAGAAAATGAATCGGAATCCTCAATCGGTATTTGGAGAGTAGGGCCTTGAAATCACGATATTCTCCGAAGAGTACGCTTAATTTCGTGGTTCAAGTCCAAAATAGCCGACGAATTCCCGCGGGTCATGCACTAAAAGACGAGAAGTTAAAGAAAGAGAAATAAATAAACTTGAAAAAGAGAACAAATAATTTTTTTTTAAATAGATTTTTTTTTAGATAGTTTAACCCCCGAACTTCCCAAGGGCTACCCAATGAAGGGTTCGCAAGGTACTAGACAAGATACTGGCACTTAAAGCCCTTTGCCCTTTTCGAGATAATTAGGTTGAGTAGAAAAATGATGAAATGGATTTCTATTAAAAGCGATAATAAAATTTTTTTTGAACTTTTAATTTTTTAGAAAGAGGATGAGAAAGAATGATAAAATTAATAGGATCGTGTTTTCGACATATCAACGAAAGTTGTTCCCCGACAACGACGCCAAAAACTTGGTGGTCGCTAAGCTTTGAAGAAAATAATGCATCCAAACTAGCAATCCATCTAGGCAAGTATACCTATCAAACTGTAGCTAGGGGACACAAGTGTCGTATTGAAATTCGGAACTATCAAATAAACTTACTCACACGAAGACTATTATTTTATTGACGAAAAATCTAGGGTTTAGAGAAACTAATTGCAATGAAGGAAAGGAAATACAGGTAAAGAGAACTACTTGCACTAAAAAGAAAGAGAGCATAAAAGAAACGATTACGATAAAGGGTTGGAACGATGAGATGGAAATGCACTCGATCAAGAATCACCTCGGCTAAAGTCGACTAAAAACACAATAAATAAACTTAAACTTAATAGGATAAAGGTCTTTGACCGTGGAGGTTCCTAAAGCTTGAACACGCTTCTCTCAAAGTCGTGCCCAACTGAGTTTAGGAAGGTTTGACCGACTCTCGTATAAATCGGAGGCCTAAAGCTCGCTTTACGCGGTGAACCCCCCTATTGGATTTCACTCCAATCTGGGATATTTGGATGTCTGCCTCTCTCGTGGGGTGCGTACAACTCCATTTACTCTTGAGTCCTCACTTCAAACTATCGGCCTCTAGGCTAGCCAAGAATGAAAGCAAAGGTGTAGAATATATATCAATGAAATATCTCCAACCCAAAATAAATAAAGAGTAATTTAAGGCCAAACCCTAAAAAGAAAAGGTAAATTCAAAGCATCATAACTTAATCACTCGAACCTTGGATCATCATGATCTAGTACAAGGAGGATTAGTGGACCATAATGGAGTGGAGGAGGGGGGATGAGTAGTTAAGCATTAAGAACACAAGGTAATAAGGGAGAGAAAACAACACTTTTCTATTAATGATAAAGAAAGCTTACAACTTGACATGAAGGAGCTACAAGTGCATGGAAATGAAAAGACTAAGCTAACATTACATTAAACTACTAAATTAAGTACAAAATTTATTACAAAAGCTTAAACTAAACTAGGGTTAAGAAAAAAATAAAAGGAGAAAGAGAGAATTAGAGGGAGAAAAATACAAGAAAAGGTTCACTAAGCAAAGGGGCCGCACCTCCCTACACAATCCAAAAACCTATATGGAATGTATGGAGAAGGGCTCAATTTATAAAAAAACATTTGGATGGTGACACGGCCAGCAACACAATCGTATTGCTGGCCGTGTCCTGTACATGTTGACCTCGGGCAGTGGTTCTGGCGGGAGTGATCATGGCATTGTTGAAAAAGTGGGCTCGCCCATGCTGATACGGCCAGCGACATGGCCGTGTTGGTAGCCGTGTTACCGGCAGTTGATGGACTTTGATGCAGAATGCATTTATGGAGGGCAGCAAGCTTCGATCTAATGGAGACACGCCTAATGATACGACCGTGTGGGTGGCTTTGTCCTGCTCTGGAAAGTCTTCAGCTTCTGGCAACACGACGGCGACACGGCCGTGTTTGGTGGCCATGTAATTCTCTGGAGAATCTTCGTCTTTCAGTCAACACGGCGGTGACACAGCCAGGTTGACACGACCAGCAACACATCAGGAGACACGGCCATGTCAACTAGTCGTGTCCTTCTCTGGATGATTTCTGGATTTTTCCTCTTGTGACACGCCATGTTGACACGACAAGGTTGACACGCCCTATGACATGGCCCTGTTAGTGGCCGTTCAAGGTCATTTTTGGCCAAAATTCTGGAAACCTGCAAAAACAGAAATAAACATTAGTGGCATAAATAAATAAAAAAGGAGGTCAATATATAGGCTTATATAACATGATTTGCACATTATAAAATAGAAAATATGATAATATTTTAGGCTAAAAAATGTAATATCATCTGCTTCCAGTCTCTTTGCCATGAAAATTATTTCTGCCAGGCTGGAGTCGGTTATAAACTAAAGGGCTTGCCTCAGGGGATCTCGCAAGCCTTGGTATAATCTTTTAGCATATCCTCTATCGTCCAACTCATAGGAGTCAACAAATCTAGCCAAATGCTGAAACTCCCGCTGATACTCCGTCACGGACTTGGATCCCTGCTTCAGCTATAGAAACCTTTCCTCAAGTTCATCTCATGCTGACGAAGGGATAAAGTGCTCTAGGAAGGCTCCAGAGAACTCGTTCCAGCTGATCTCTATTTACACTCGCCCTTAAAAGGTGGATCCTCTGAAGGACTTCCACCAACTCTTGGCATGTTATTCTTGGAGTGTCACTACTAGGGTCACAGCCATGTTATTTGGGCATCTAATTCCTGCCAGTAGTTCTTGCATGGTGTCGAGCCATTCCTTCGTATGCTATGCCGACTCTGTACCAAGGAAAGCAGGAGGGGAGAGAGCTCAGAAAGTGCTCACGCAATTGGAGCCCGGACCTTGTTGTTGTACGGGTGCTTGTTGGGATCTGAAGGCATCAAGGATAGTTATGAGCGTCTGCCCTAGGTCCGTTTGTAGATATTGTGTGGGTACGGAAGGGGTGGGGGTGTCACCCACTGGCTCAACGTGCATTGGGATCTACATATATAATACAAACCTAAGGTCCGGTGTGGTAATCTTAAGGTCAAAGTTAGACATACTTAGTGTGAATTACATATAAGCACACCACTGCTTTCGCTATGTCAGTTTGTCCCCAAATTGACTAATCGAACGGGGGTGGCACCATTGTTGAATGACATCTCTAATTCAGGATCGTATCAAGATGATAACATTTGTAAGACCCCCCTCCCAGAACACAGAACACGACATAAGGGGATTCTTATGCCCAGAACAGCCACCTTGCAGTAGCACTAGCACTTGGGCTACCCTGTACTAAAAGACGCCTATTCTGCTGGTATTTACCAAAATCAATCATGCCAACCCAACTAGAATAAAAATCCGAAGTCAAATCCACACAAAGCATGTAATAGTCCAAAAGTGTAACATATAAAGAATCTACAACAAGTTTCTAGAATCAGAGTACGTAAATTTTTTGCTCAAAATGGCTACACCAAAAATCTCTCACACCGACATCAGTAACCCACGGTAGCGACGACACAGTCTAATCAGGCCCTGTCATCTGGGCCTGGATATCCTGCTTCATAATCTAGGGCTGCTCTACCTGCGAGGTTTTCTCCTAAAAAGGAAGACGTAACAATCGTTAGTCATAAAGACTAAGTTGCTTTCACATCCGCTCTCCCGGCGACTCCTCGGCACCGAGCGGAGAAATGGACGATGGTATAATTTATATATAGTATGTAAGCATATTTACAAGTAGGTAGGAGAGACTGAATATCATAATGTATGTAAAGCAGCTTAATAAGTGAGTAACATCTTATTCTAGCAATTCTATCTTCTACAACAGCATAAGAATATATAAAGCTACAACAAGAAGGAAACTCAACTTATGTGAATGCCAATATAAATATATAAGTTGAGGATCATTCAATAGTATGTAACTCATCGTATAGGAGTGACCATACAAACTTATACGATGATGATCTTGTGTATGCAATGAAGTGTAATGACATGTACGCAATACAATGACTCACCCATGATCACGCACATGCAATGGCTATGTCGACACAGACTTGTAGTTCCCACTAATCGAGCAGGTAGCTAACCTCTCAGGCGTCATCCTTCGTGGCAAGACGGTGACAGTAGAGCGGGCATCTCCACTACTAGGCTAGCATCCACACTACCAAGCCTAGGCCTTCGTATGCCTCAACGCTAATAACACGACAGCGGAGATCACATGCATACTACGGCTCAGCGGGAGTCTCAGGTAGATATGCACCGAGAACCAAGCCCCAAACTGGCCTATGATATGACCCGGAATGAGCCTCGGAAAAAAGCACGAGGACCAAGCCCAACCGTTCACTTGGCACAGAAGGAGCCCCGGGACATGAACACCGAGGACCAAGCCCAACCACCCAAAGCTTATCTGTCAACTCTCATTGGTATGATGATTGCCGAGCCCGTAGACCTACCACACTATCCTTAACCTAGGATTACGACACCGCATGTCGACTCACACCATATGTAATACCACATAATCGTGGTATGGAAGGAGCCTCAGATCAAACACGAGGACCAAGCCCAACCATTCACCTGGAACGAAAGGAGCTTCGGGACATGAACACAGAGGACCAAGTCCAACTGTCCATTTATTACTCTTCTCAACATTACCAACCAGTGCGATCAAACACCCGCACTCACACCCTTCCACAATCCTATGCCCAAGGCACCTTAAGGGTTTACCAAAAACACAGGTGGCAAACCACCTCATACAATGGACCATCTTAGACTTCCCTATTTGACAAGCCTCATGACCATGCATCACTCTTTCAGCCAACATGATTACGTCTAAACTATGGTTACATAACATTAACATCACCGATTACAACTCTTTTACCAAACTCAATCATTCGTGCGCATATGAGTTAATCATCTAACTACTAACAACACGTGTTCATAACAATCAATACCGACCAAATACACAACTTCAAAACAATCTTGATATTAATCGACAAATTACCATTCGTTCACTAACCCCCACCAAATCGTTTCGTTCAATTTCATTTCATTTCACATTTTGTTTATGTGAGATCTATCCAACAATTTCATCACTCGTGTAATTATCACGATTAGACATATTATAATTTTCCAAAACCTCAACATCGATTTGTTACAAAATCTCTACCGAGACCAAACCCGATTCTACACCAATCCAGGAAATTAAGGTGTTGAACACCTTCTGGACAGCAACTTCGACTGGAGATTCTCGAGAATACAGGAATCTGGTGAATACGTGTAACCCCTCGATGGAAAGCTATTTCCATGGGTTACAACAATCATGTGCAGTCTACAACCCAAATCAGACTGTATCACACATGAAATTGGCTACAAAGCCTGCTGCGTATAGAATACATTTTTTTCACGCTTAGCCTATCAGCCCTATACTTCGATTAGACTTTCCTGTGGCTACAGACATTACCTGAAGACGTGTAACCACTACTTAGAAAGGTATTTACAAGGTCTATGACTTTCGTGTTTAGTCGAAAGCCCAAATCTTGCCATATCTTGTATGAAAATGGCCAAGAAGATCGCTGCGTGCAGAACACAGATTTCTGCACGCATGTTAAGGCGGAATGAATTGCATCGCTTCATCTTCCTCCTCTAGCCGACCTTCCCAAATCACATCACAAATTCCTCCTCCCTTATTCAACCTCATAAAGACATTTCTCTTCACGAAACCATCTCCCTATAATCACATAGAAGAAAGAGAGGTTGAAGACATCATTATCCATAGAGCACAAGCCCTAGAATGGCCTCTTCCTAGGATGATCATCATCTCACAAGTCCAGACTCTTTTGAGTCGACATCTCACCTAGGAATAACTACAGATATAGCACCAAGGGAGAGGAGAGGAAGCTCACCTCATTTCCGGCATTTCCACCATTTCTGGCCGTGGATCTCGTCACCCTTCGCGGAGGCATCCTCTTCTCCTTAGCGACGATGACAGTTCTTCATGGAGTATAGTTGATTCCAGCAACTCCTTCCCTCCTCCAGCAGTTTCTCAAGAAATATTGTTTGGAAGAGAATGAAAAATGGCTAGGGTTTCATTTCCCTTTTTTATTTAGAAAAGACACGGGTAGGGACACGCCTGTGTCCCTACCCGTGTCCTGCTCGGGTGAATCGGCGACGACGGTTAAAATGTAACTTGGACACCAACATGGGTAGGGACACGCCCATGTCCACTACCCGTGTCACGCGACACAGCCTTGTTCATGCCTGTGTTCTTACCTGTGTCTTGCTAGGGAGACACGGACGGCTTCCTGGAGACATGTTAGAGTTTATCTAGGGTTGTAAATCCTTTCTAAAGGTTGATCAACCATTTCTTAAATCTTGAAATGTCTAGGAGAACTCGATGTGCCAAGTCTTGAGATATATCCTAATTTACTTATTTGTAGGGGTTAGTGGACGTAACCACACCCGCAATGTTTTTTTGAGATTTATTTGTAACTTGTGGGACTTTATCGGGTGTTTGGGCATTTGCAATGAATGGTGGAGTGTATGAGTCTCCACCGCAATTAGATGGATATTATATCTATAAGGGTGTGTCCAGATGTGTGACCACCTCGCTCTTGTTTTGGGTAGAGTTGACCACATGTGGATAATAGACTATTGCGAATCCTTTCTTATATTAAAACATGCTCTTCACCTTTTAGTCCTGGGCATCTTGTGTAATTTATTGTACGTGACGATTCACGTAAGTTCTATTTTTCTTATTTTGGTACTTTACTTATGTACTTTACTTCAGTACTTTTGGTCTTGGGTTGGTGATGCACGTGCAGCAAGTTTACCAATCGCTATCAAGTAATAATAATGGGGAATAGCTTCCCCGAGTATCGATTTCTCGTGGAGCGCAATAAGGGAGCAAGGGTTTTAGTACTTTGGAGAAATGCGTGCAAATGCAAAGTAAGAAAGGGTGGTTTTGATTTGGCTTTCCTAAATTAAAATAACTACAATTACTGAGGGTCGAATTCACCGCTTCGCTCCGGTGAATCACTCCGGAGAGTGATAGAGGAGTGTGAGAACTAGTGAAGGTCGAAAAAACCTCTTCACAATGCACACTTTGAACAAATGCTAGAATGGCCAAATCACCTACTCTTGCAAGTGTAATGAGCCTGATAATGCAAAGCAACTTCACAAAACACCTAAGCACTAAAATCAAGCATTCTAGAACCACAAATGCAAATCACACTATTATATTCAACAAGCGTTTAGCAAGGAGGAAGTATAATAGGAAGGAGGACAGATTACAACCAAGACAAGAAGCTTTCCAAGATTCTCAACCGGAAATTAGGGGTGTCAACCCTTGTTCATGCTTGGTCTTCGAAAAGGAGTCCAGGATCCAAGAGGAGCTGTCACTTCCTCCGTCGAGCCCGTCCTTGTATTGCTGTGGTTGCTGAGGCGGAATGGAGCTTGGGTGGCTGCAACAAGTAGCTCAAACTGAGCTTCGAACGTAGCAATGTCGATGGCGGTGGACGATGAAGCTTTTGCAAGCTCTTTGAAGTAGAATGTGTGGCCGGATCTTCCCTCCAAGGAAGAGAGAGAGGAAGGGGGCTGGAGAGTGATTTTCATGCTCAATTGAGCCAAAAAGGCGGGCTAGTTTGTCGATCCCCAAAAATGGCAAAAGCTGCAACTTTAATAGAAAATTATCAGAAAATTGGTCTCGCACGGTTCGATGCACAACCGTGCGCGAACCGTGCGATATTATAATAAAGCACGTGCCTGTGAAGAAGAAGCGTTGACCCATGCATTTCCTTCGCGCACGGGCGATCCGCCCGTGCATGAAGCAATTCGCACGGGTAACCACAGAATGAAGAATTGCAGGCAAAAATAGTGGAACCGTGCATTTTACTCGCCCATGGGCGATTCAGCCCGTGCGTGAAGGAAAACACACGATTAAACACAGAACGAAAAAATGGCATGAAAACACCAGAATGCTATAGGAAAACCACGTGTTTCCTTCGCCCACGATTTGGGTGAAACTGTGCGTGACGGATTCACAAGAGCTGGTCGTTCCACCGGATTGACCGGAGGAAAATGCACAACCAAAACTAACCGTGCGCTAAGGAAACGCACGACCGTGCGTTTTCCTCAAATCAGAATTCAGACAAAGGGAAAACAGACCACCTGCAAGCAAGGAAAGAAAGGCAAAGGAGGACCCTCCAGCAATAAAGAAATGAGGAGAAAGCTACTAGAACAAGCCCTGGGGAGAACCACGTGCTTACCCCCAACCAACAAGTGTGCAATTTTTCACGCAAGGGCAAGAAAAGCGCACAAAAAAAGAATGGCATAAAGGATGAGATAAACAGCAAAAACATCCAATAAATGAAGTGCCAAGGCATGAAAACAGCCAAGCTGAGCCCGTAAAACCCAGTATAAACAGGACTCATCACACCCCCAGACTTAACCATTTGCGCGTCCCGAGCAAAGAAGATCCCCGGACACAAGAAAATAGTACTAGCTAACATAGAAAATATGATCCGAAGTACCATGCAAAGTCGCATGCTCACGGTTGTAAAAAATGAGTAAGGAAAATTTCTAAGCATAAAAACTAATTTATAATTTTCAGCCTGCGTAAAAAAAATAGATTCTATAACTAATCAAAACGAGAATCACGGTGAATCCTTCTATCACTAGTAGGGAGAAAATAAATCAGCCGCTAAGAAGAGTATTACCAATGATCGGGATTCAGGACAACCCCCAAAGGAATCCACCAATGTCGGTGACCATAAGCTTGCCCTTCCGCACTCTCTCCACGATACTAGTTCGGCTTAAGGGCAAGTCAGTAGGACTTTAGGAAAAGTTGGGGCTTGGGTTTCAGTGAGGTAAGAAAGGATAAAAAGGGAGGCTAAGCACAAAAACCCAACTGAGCCTGCACAACAAGGATCAAATCTGCTATCCACCAAACAAACGAGTACGCCACATCCCCCAGACTTTGTTTTTAACAAATGGGTGGGCGCACCGCCTACTCCACATACAATCACATTTTCAAAAAGATTTTCAATCAAACTTTTTCTTCTTCTTTTCAACTATTATTTTTTTCTCTTTTCATTTTTTTTATTTTCAGAATCTCAGCCAATATAACATGAGGGCATTTCCACATTTTAACAAATAATAACACCACATCACAACCCAACATGAAAATATAAAACACTAAGCTCACCTTGGGTGTGCGACTAGGATAGGCTATGGGGCTTTGGTGAAATCATGGTGGAGCTGAATCAAAGGGAAGGGTAGGCACAACGGGGCTAGTAAATAGATGACGAAAGGAACGGTACAAAGCTCAACCTGGCAAAAAAGATGGCCTACATCATTCTCGCGCTTAGCTAACCATGTACCCATGCTTCGAAAGTAGCCTGGGGCAAGTTCTTAGCCAACGAGAGAGACTACCCCGTATCTCAACTCGAGCAATACAAATCTAATGACCGTCTAAACACATCCCTAACCTACTGTCGGATTCACACCGGATTCACCAAAAATTTCAGAGTAGCATAAAAAGAATTTACGCAGCTAGAAAAAATATAAGCTAGCAGTATGCATAAAAATTAAGCTTACTATAATTTCTACAAGAGACGGAAGCACTAGACTAGGAACACAGCAAGGCCAACATTTTACTCAGTCAAATAGTCATGTATTAGCGCGGTAATGTTCCCAGATCTAATGAAAGATGCTAGTTTGACTCGCAGCACACAAAAAGTAAGAACGTGCTCAAGTGGGTGCATGGGTGTGCAAAGCAATGACTACGTAATCAAAAATAACGACTACTGGCAAGCAAGTGAAGTATGAGTGCAACAGGTAACAATAATTGCTCTCCCCCAGACTTAATCTAACAACACAGCAATGATGATGAAAATGTAATCTAAGAGGTGAGGGGAAGAGGTTACCCAATGCTCAGAGATGAGCATACCAGAATTTAGGCGTTCAAACTCGATCAACCAGCCAACGGCCCAAGAAATCATTACCTGCAAGACTAAGCAATCTCCAACCACGCAAAAGAATATGCAACACAATAAAGAGAATAACAAGAACCCAAGCTAAGCAAGGCAATAGCCTTATTCACAATATAGAAGCGGTAAAATTGGGTTGTCTCCCATAAGCACTTTTCTTTACCATCCTTAAGGTGGACCACATACCTGTATTAGTAGTTATATATCATTGTTCAGGCACCAACGCAACACAAGCAATTAATTCAAAATCCAAATAACATTTAACAAAAAAAAACAGCAAGATAAAGGAGATGGCCCCGGAGATCTGCCACCTTTCAGCTAAACGCTGATTTGTGGTAAACCTCACCCGACCGCGAGATGAGGAGGAGAGGAAGTCTTTAGGGCCCAAAGAAGACAATTCTTATTTACCCCTACTCTCCTCCTTCCCGCATCATAGGGCAAAACGCTGCGCCTTGCACAAGAGTAACTCCCTTCTTCGCAATTCCACCGTAGGAGAGTGCCAAGGTGGCAATTTCACGCCCGGAGCTTTAGTGTTCAGATCATCAACCATAGCTGGGGCATCCTTTCTTCACCCGCAGAGGGTGGCAGATCAGCTCATGATACCTGTTTAATAGTTTTCCAAGATTTACTTGGTTCAATAATAGTTCTAAAAGTAATCTCTTGCACGCTCTCACTAGCCGCGCATGATCCAACCTCCTTCTTATCTTAATCTCCTTCTGCACCTGGTATCTTAGCACTTGATTCATCCACAACAAACTTCAGCCGTTCCTTCCCTAGTGTTGTCATATAGTGCTTGCTAAGCAATATATCCACCTTATCATCACTAGATAAATCGTTAGATAATAAGGCATTAACCGTGCTTAGATTTTCAGATTTACAAGGGGCTAGAGCAGGAAGAGATTGCGGAGATCATAATTCATATAGAGAGGTTAAGGTAATACCGTAAGCATTAAAACATAGCGTCGCCTCGCTGGCTTTCAGAAATGGAACCCCCAAAATGGGTTTTGAGGTGTTTTACTCCGATCCCAATACCTGAAAGTCAGTGACCACAACAGCCCCGTGAAGTTTTACCTTAACATCTTTAATTTCGCCTTCAGTTTTAACAACTGATCCATCGGTAAGCACAAGCGACTTCTGGTTATTTTTTTGACATTCAAATTCAGCTTCGCAACATCTCGCAGGGCTAAAATGTTGCATGTCGATCCAGAATCGCATACGGCCACCATCTCTATTTCATTTATCACACATTCGACGACTAATTCCTCACTACTACCCTCACCCACCTCAACATCGCTCTTCCCTAGGTCACGAGGATTTTTCTCTATGTCACTCGGGAGAGCACCACGAGTGCGTTCTGAGAGCACATGGGCATGTTGCCCAAGCTGTGTCTCTAAATTTCTCAAGGAGGCGATTTGAGTGGCCATGTTTGACTAAGCCATTTCAACAAATTTCTCCATCATTTTTTCTAATGCGCTTTTACGCGCCCCTTGCATGTTTTGACTATAACCCGCCTGCGGTGGTCGCGGTTGGCTACTAGAGGCTTGAGCATCAAACTGATGCTGGCCTCCTTGCCATCTTTGACCAAGAGACCTAGTATTCCACGAGAAGTTCGGGTGACTTCTCGCATTCGGGTTATAAGCATTATTAATAAGGGTAGCTCTATTTTGATTACTAATAAAATTAACACTTTCTTCAAAAGGCATACCTGTCGTGTCATTAGTAAACTCCCCCATAGTGCACTCATAAGAGTGGTTCCCAGTGCGTCCACATACTTGGCACACAATGTTCAATACAGGAGCTGAGGGAGGAAAAGACCTTACCATCAACGATTTTCCTTCCAAAAAAGGATGGCATAGTTTCGCTTGGTGCACCACCGCGTTCACATCAAATAATTTCCTTGCCACTCTAGAGGCATTCCTTCCGGAGGTCCAATAGGTACTGTGGGAGGTCGTATCACGTAGAAGCCTCAGCGCTTCCTTGGGAGCCAAATTCATTATTGTCCCTCCTGCAGCAGCATCGATCATCGCCCGGAAATTTGGTTCGATGGAGAAATATAATATCTCGACCAAACTCCAGGGCTCACAGCCGTGTTGCGGATAGCGGCGCTGCAAATTAGTAAACCTCTCTCAATCCTCGGAGAGGGTCTCTTGATCTTTCTGGCGGAACATGGCAATATCCCTGCGTGCATTAACAATTTTGTCAATAGGGTGGAATTTTTCCAAAAATAAGGAAGACAAGCCTTCCCAAGTTGGAGCAGATCCTGGGGAAATAGTATATAACCACGTCTTGGCTCTATCCTGCAATGAGAAAGGAAACAGTTTTAACTTTACCACTTCATCAGCAATTCCCACATAATGGAAGGTTCTGCAGATTTCAAAAAACTCGACAAGATGTAGCTGAGGATCCTCGCTCGGAAACCCCGAATATCGTGTGTTGTTTCTAATCATGTTGAGGATTGCTTGCTTGATTTCGAAATGGTGGTTGGCGATGGCAGGTCCAAACGTAGGGTAAACACTCCCCGCCGTAGGGGTAGTGAAATCCCTCATTGTCCTAATTCGAGGTTGGACCACCTCGTTTGCATCGGCCACACTATCATCTTGGCCATTTTCTCCACGGACCGGATTGTCCATTCTCACTTCTACAGTAGCAGCGCGCAACCCAGCCCTCCTAGCTCATGCAGTCTCAGCTTCAACTCTTAAATCTTCAACTCTTTCGGCTAGGTCCCAATCTGTCATAAACTCACAAAACAAAAAGATAAAAAATGCACTAAAGCACCTACAAACTTTTCACCAAAAACAAAACCACAAGCAATGATTGCACTCCCCGGCAAGGAAGCCAAAAACTTGATACACCTGCGGCAAGTGTACCGATCGCTATCAAGTAATAATAATGGGGAATAGCTTCCCTGAGTATCTATTTCTCGTGGAGCGCAAAAAGGGAGCAAGGGTTTTAGTACTTTGGAGAAATGTGTGCAAGTGCAAAGTGAGAAAGGGGGGTTTTGATTTGGGTTTCCTAAATTAAACAACCTATAATTACTGCGGTTCGCCTTCACCGCTTCGCTCTGGTGAATCACTCCAGAGAGTTATAGCAGAGTGTGAGAACTTGTGAGGGTCGAAAACACCTCTTCACAACGCACACTTCTAGCAAATGCTAGAATGGCCAAATCACCTACTCTAGCAAGTGTGATGAGCCTAACAATGCAAAGCAAGTTCACAGAACATTTAAGCACAAGAATCAAGCATTCTAGAACCACAAATGTAAATCATACTATAATATTCAACAAGCTTTAGCAAGGAGGAAGTATAATAGGAAGGAGGAGAGATTACAACTAAGACAAGAAGCTTTCCAAGATTCTCGGCCGGAAATTAGGGGTGTCAACCCTTGTCCGTGCTCGGTCTTCGGAAAGGAGTCCAGGATCCAAGAGGAGCTGTCACTTCCTCTGTTGAGCCCGTCCTTGTATTGTTGTGGTTGCTAAGGCGGAATGGAGCTTGGGTGGCTACAGTAAGTAGCTCAAACTGAGCTTCGAACGTAGCAATGTCAATGGCGGTGGAGGATGAAGCTTTTGCAAGCAATTTGAAGTGGAATGCATGGCCGGATCTTCCCTCCAATGAAGAGAGAGAGGAAGGGGGATGGAGAGTTATTTTCCCGCTCAAGGGAGCCAAAAAGGCGGGTTGGTTTGTCGATCCCCGAAAATAGCAAAAGCTGCAACTTAAATAGAAAATTATCAGAAAAATTGTCCTGCACGGTTCGACGCACGACCGTGCGCGAAACGTGCGATATTATAATAAATCACGCGCCTGCGAAGAAGAAGTGTTGACCCGTACGTTTCCTTCGCGCACGGGCGATCCACCCGTGCGTGAAGCAATTCGCACGGGTAACCACAGAATGAAGAACTGCAGGGAAAAACAGTGGAATCGTGCGTTTTACTCGTGCATGGGCGATTCCGCCCGTGCATGAAGGAAAACGCACGATTAACCACAGAACGAAAAAGGGAAGGAAAACACCAGAATGCTATAGGAAAACCGTGCGTTTCCTTCGCGCACGGTTTGGGTGAAACCGTGCGTGAAGGATTCGCACGAGCTGTTCGTTCCACCAAATTGACCGGAGAAAAACGCACGACCAAAACTAGCCGTGCGCTAAGGAAATGCACGACCGTGCGTTTTCCTCAAATCTGAATTCAGACAAGGGGAAAATTGACCACCTGCAAGCAAGGAAAGAAAGGCAAAGGAGGACCCTCCAGCAATACAGAAATGAAGAGAAGCTGCTGGAACAAGCCCTGGGGAGCACCACGTGCTTACCCCCAACCAACAAGTGCGCAATTGCGCATGCAAGGGCAAGAAAAGCGCACAAAGCAAGAATGGCATAAAGGATGAGAAAAATAGCGAAAACATCCAATAAATGAAGTGCCAAGGCATGAAAACCAGCCCAGATGATCCCGCAAAACCCAGTATAAACGGGACTCATCAGTTGGTACCCCATTTGACCTTTATTTACTTTTTGGCTTGCTGTTCTTCCATTGCTGGTACCCTCTTGTGAGGTGTTCTGTCTTGGAATGCCTCAGGTCCGGAGCTTTAGCAGGTAGTGGAGCTGGTTTTGGAGTTCCTGGGCAGTAGTGTTGGCTGTGGTTTCTACCTCACTGTAGCGAGGTAGTTTGTTGTTTTAGTTTCTTTTCCTCGTCAAGACATACTTTTGTATTATGTGGGTTCGTGTCAGATTGTTTAGGCAACCAGGACAGTTAATTTTGGATACTTTGCTAGCTGCTAGTTTGCTTTCTTCCTGATTATTTTGGATTATTTGTTCTCCGGGGAATGTTTTATGCTAAGTTGCATGTTAGATGTTTTAACTTATAAAAACATTACTACTAGTATTTCATACATGTCATGTTTGTAAAACCAAAGTCACTATCTTCTAGCAAATATAAAGATTATTTTCATACTTATACTAAACCTAGAGTCTTGCATACCATGAGTTGTCCTTTAGGGATTTTTATACTCATGTAGGGTGTTAATCAACATAATTAAAGTATTTCCGCAGCGTTTGACTATATTTTTAATTGTGGGATAGTTGATCCACCGTGCTGAGGGATACATCCATCTTAACTTAAAACTGGATTTCTTTCATAATAACTTATGAATTTCTTATAAAATGTAAATTTGGAGTCTTGCCTGAGCGTATGCAGTTATCCCCAACACGACATGGCATCACAAAACTTGTTTTCTACTAACTCTGATATATCTTTTAATGTGGAGAAAATGCGGGCTGTGATATAATCCCTCTTGCTCAATATGAAGTGAGACACTTTAGTCAACCGGTCCACAATCACCCAAACAGAATCATTCCCGTGTTGTGATCTCGGCAAACCGTACACGAAATCCATCAAAATGTCATTAAACTTCCATTTTGGAATAGACAGCGACTTCAGGAAACCTCCTACCATATGACATTCTTCCTTTACTATGGCGCAGGTTTAACATTTTGCCATATAGAAAGCTATGTCTTTCTTCATGCCCGGCAACCAGAACATCTTCTTCATGTCCTTGTACATCTTTGTGCTCTCTGGGTGAATTGAATACTTCATGAAGTGAGCTTCATACATCAATTATTCTCTTAGCTTACCTATATTTTGGACGCACAAACGACCATCTTTTTGCAAAAGGCCAAAATCCAAGGAAAACTGGGAAGCTGATCCATCCGCTGCATAAAATTTTATACTCTCATCCTGTTTCGTTGCTCGCCGAACCCGTTCCGCAAGGTCATACTATACCTCCATCCAGTACAGGCATCCATTTGTAGTGGAATTCTTTTCAACACAAGATATCTATAAAGCTTCCTTCTCCTGGATCAGCGCTCACCATGCATCAACAACTAATTGTCCCTTGCAGGACTCCTACAAATTAAGGCATCTGCGACGACATTTCCCTTCCCGGGAGTGCAATGAATAGCGAAGGTGTAGTCCCCAAGGAACTCCATCCTCCTCCATTGTCACATATTGAAATCCTTTTGATCCAATAGATATTTCAGGCTCTTATGGTGCGTGAATATATCCACTTTCACGCCATATAAATAGTGACGCCATAATTTAAGTGCAAAAATCACCGCCGCCAACTCCAAGCTGTGGACAGGATAGTTTTGCTCATGCACTTTCAACTAGCGTTAGCCATAAACTATCACTTTACCAAATTGAAGAAGAACTTAGCCTAGACCGCTCCCTCATACATCGATATACACTTCAAAGCCATCTGTACCACATGGCAAACTCATAATGTGCGTCATGGTCAAACGACTCTTCAGCTCTTCGAAAGCTCGCACACACTCTAGCGTCTAGATGAACTTCTGCTCTTTCTTCTTTAGTGTGGTGAGGGGTTAGGCTATCTGCAAAAAGTTCTCTACGAAGTGCTTGTAGTAGCCCGCCTATCCAAGGAAACCCATGACTTCGGATATAAAAGATAACACCGGCCACTCCCGTATCGCTACTATCTTCGCAGGATCCACCGCAATGCCCTCTCCACTAACCACATGGCCAAGGAAGGCCACCGATGATAACCAGAACTCGCACTTCGAGAAGTTGGCGTAAAGCTTGTTCCTCCTCGGAGTGCGCAACACCATCCGTAAATAGTTTGTATGGTCTTCTTCAGACTGAGAGTACACTAATATGTCATCAATAAAGATGATCACAAATAAGTCCTAGTACTCTCGGAACGTTCGGTGCATTAGATCCTTGAACACCGATGGTGCATTATATAGCCCAAACGGCATCACAATGAACTCGTAATGACCGTAGCTTGTTCCAAATGGTGTCTTGGGAATGCCACATTCCCGAATCATCAATTGGTAGTAGCAAGACTTCAAATCCAGATTTGAGTAGAGCGTTGATCTCACTAGTTGTTTGAACAAGTCATCTATTCATGGAATCATATACTTATTCTTTTCTGTTAACTTGTTCAGTTCTTGATAGTCGATGCACAGTCGCAAGCTTCCGTCCTTCTTTTTCACAAAATGAAAAGGTGCGCTCCAAAGTGACATACTTAGGTGTATATATCCTTGCTCTAGCAGCAATTGCAATTGAACCTTAAGTTCCTCCATTTCCTTTGGCGCTACTTGGTATGGCAAGCGGACCAAAGATTTTGCACTTGTCCCCAACTCAATAGTGACGTCAATCTCCTGCTTGGGTGGTAACCTAGGAAGATCTTTTGGAAACACATCTGTAAACTCTGATACAATCAGAACATTTTTCACACTAGCCTTTGGCTCCATAGCCTCAACAAGCGTGAAGAACAACTCCACACCCATCCGAACAGCCTTAACTACTTGGAGAGCAGATATAAATATCTTGCTTGATCCTCGTATACCAGCGAATATAGTATCTAGCTTAGTATTCTAACCCAGTGTGATATCCTTTGAGTTGCAGTCGATAAACGAACACTGCTCCGAGAGCCAGTCCATACCAAAGACTACATCAAATTCCAATATCGACAGCACAGATGCTTCCAATTCGAAATTTCGATTTCGTATCCGCACCTCAATATAACAATACTTATTTGCATGGATTATGCATCTGTTAGGAAACAACACCTTTACGCTATCTGTCATCATGCGAGTAGGCACTCCTATAACGCCCTGAAACTCAAAAGAGTGACGAGTGGCATTTTGAGCCAAGTCTAGGATTTAGTATAGGCGATACGGCTTGGGACACAGGCATGTCCTAGGGGAATATCATACTCAGGTTCAGCAATGGTCGCGTGGTCAATGAATTTGGATTCAACGGTCGTCGGGGTAGTGAACACGGCCTGGGATACGTGCGTATCCTAGGGCATGTCAGCCACTCAAAGCCTTTTACTCAACGATCGTTGAGTGAGGACGCAAGGCCTGAGTCTAGGCATGTTCGGGTCCGACACGGGCGTGTCAAATTCAACATGGGCGTATCGAATACTCGTGTCCTCCTTGGGTCATTTGGCGAGTTATGCTTTGGTAGTTACACGGCCTAGGACACGGGAGTGTCCCAGGGCGTGTCTAACACACGACATATGACACAGGCGTGTCACATGACCATGTCGTGCTCTGGACGTTTTAGACCTGTGTCGATGGGAGGACACACCCAGCTACAAGGGCGTGTACTAGCTGATACGGGCGTGTACTGGCTAATACGGGCATATCAAGCCTAACACGGGCGTGTCAAGTGCTCGTATTCTTTTCTCGATGCGATGGTTTCGGCGGCGAATGAGTTACATGGCCTTTGACACGGGCGTGTTATGAGTCCATATTTTATACTTAATTCCAGACTCATCTAGGATCATTTACATGTCTTTGCACTACCATGTAGCGCCATTAGCACTCCTTTTGGTTCGCTGCTACATTCCACGTCTTGTGCACTTTATTAGCATATTTTTGTGCGTGTGTGTATTTCCCTCTTGCTATGCATTTTATTTATATCTGTGAATGCTATGATCGACAACCCATCCAGTTTTCCTGCAGGTTAGGGGATCGTGTGGGCGTCCGGGATAGGGATTTCACCATTTTTTGGCAAAGGAGTCAATGGTCGTGCGTTTTTACCCACACACGACCATCGACTTCTTTGGCGCACGATCATCGGTCGTGCTCAGTCTGGCTTCTCTTGTAAAAGTTCTATCCTGCCATATCGCACGGTCACCAGCTATACCGCGCGCGATCGCTTCTCGTGCGCTGCCGATCGTGCGCATTCACGACCTATTTTATGCAATCCCTGTATCCGCTATCACACGAGCACTAACCATGCCTCGCACGATCACCGATCGTGCGCCTTTGCTCGTGCGCTTATTTCTCTGACTTCTTTGCAAGCTGCAGGTTTTCAGGTGTGCTGCGAACGATCATTGACAGAACAACGCGCACGACCAGTGGTCGTGCGTCGCTGATCGTGCGCACTATTTATTTCTGCTTTCTATAAATACGCAGGTTCCGCCCTAATTTGGGGGGATCGCCAAAGTCCGCCGTTTTTCCACCATTTTCGTCTCAAAGGAGGGTTTCCACCGTCCTCCTTCATCTTCCACCATAGGGAGGTGCTCCGGGCAAGCTTTCAATGCCAAATTATAGCCGGAGCTTCCTCTCGGCCTCCTCCTTCATCCTTGAGCTTCAAGGGAGATTTGACCTAGCTTCCTCCATCAAGCTAGGAGGAGCATGTGCTTCCATCTTACGCAGCGTGATACGAAGAAGACGGGCCATTGGGAGTTAGTGACAGCCTCCTCTACCACGGACGCAGTTGAGGACCGAGCTTGGACTCGGATTGATAACCCAAGATTCCAACAGTGAACCCTCAATAAGGCTTCGAACCCGGTCGATTTCGCACAATTATCTTATTTTGTTGTTGTTAGGTTAGTTTAATTTCCATGTATTGATGAAGTATTATTACATTTGATAAACAATTCTCTCTTATTCATGTTTATGTGAGTTAGTGTAATTTTGTTATATTTGCTTGAGGTGCGCCATATTCCATCTACAATCTGTTCTTGCCATTTTAGCAATTTCTAGAAGCGTGCGTAGCGAAGAGGTGCTTACGACCCTCATTCCTCCGTTCTCTCCACCTCATCCTTTAGCCTACTCTTCCATCCGCCTAGCGATTCGGTGTATAGCGGCCCGACTAGTCTTCCATCCTGCCTGACGAAGCAGTGCATATCGGCATTGCATAGGAGTAGTTGATAGATTTTTTACTTTCTTTTATCTCAACCATCAAAACCCCCCTTAGTTAACCCCGACCTAAGGACTTCAATCTCAAGTCCTCCTCAAAATTAACTCCACGTTACTGTGTTCCTTGTGAGATTGATACTTGGGAAAACTCGCTCATTTTATATTACTTGTGCGACCAGTTCACTGCCGTGATTTTTAGCATCAAGTTTTTGGCACCGTTGCCGGGGAACATAGACGTGTGAGTTTTTCAAGAGGGAGATTATAGATTGAAGCCCTTTTCCATCTGTTCATTCCATGTTTTATTTTTCTTTGCTTTAGTTTTTATAATTTGTTGCTTATTTTTCTTTATTCCTTTTCTAATTTTGATATTTCAGTAGCAGGTATTCCTTTTTATTTATCTGCTTGTATGTAGTTAATATTTGTCTTAAAAAATTCTCGTGGTGAATTCTTTCTTGCAGAACCATTTATTCTTATACGAATATCCGTTGCCGTTGGTGCGGGGATTATAGGCATAGCAGTGATGAGTGCCCCACTGAAGAATGGGAGAATAATTCTCGTGGTTCAGTGTATGGAGCACCGTTGTCTTATGGTACTTTATACACCGTACCCCAGTCTTATGGTCACAACTCTTCTCCACCTTCACCTTTTTCATATTCCTCTCCAGTCCTACCTGTACCAAGGAGTAATTGAAAACGGTGTTTGTGTTATCGTAGCACCGACCATGTGTTGACAGATTGCGCAGAATTTTAGCGTCAGTTGGAGGCGGATGATGAACTGGATATCCGGATTGTCTCATCCACCTCTCAAATGGCTGCTCCTTCTGATTCTGATGATGTATCCGCAGTACCACCTTGTCTATGGGGGACTGTTGTAAATACACCCATCAGACTTTCTACTGATCGATGTGACGACATTGCGGTACCGTCGCCCTCTATACCTTCTTCCCCTCTTCTTGATTCACCCCCGGAGGAACCTGCACCTATTTTCTATGATGTTGTTGTTCCTCCGCTTTCTTTGCAAGAATCATCTACTCCTCAATTTAGTGAGTTGGTTGATGATGTTGTGCCCTTTGGAGATTGGGAACATGAGGATGCGCCATGGTGTGACGAGGACATTATTCTCTTCAATGGAGAGTATTATGTCTTGGAACACGGTGGCGCACCGAGGTGTGTTGATGAGGAGATCCTTGCTGATGAGGAAGTTCCCACTTCCTTGTTGGTTGAGGAGGTCCAAATCACCACCAAGGACCTCATGGTCTCACCTTCCCCTACCCATGACTCACAGGACACTGACAGTGATCTATGCTTGGATCCTTCTGAGAGTGATTCCGGGATCACTCTCCCTATTTCTGATTCTTTTAGTTTTTCTTCTACTTTATTTCTTGATCCCCCTTCTTTATCTGAGCCTGTGTAGGTGGAATCTCCATGGGTATGTGAGGTTGTCGATGCGCCTGGCATTTTTGCCGCTGCCATCTCTTCGGTGGTGGACGATACCTTGCTAGGCAAGGATATTTTTTGTGATGAGTTGAGTGAGGACCAGTGCTCCTCCTCATCATACTTCCTATTTCCTCTACCTGTGCGTTGCAGGTATTATTACTCAGGTAGAGGGGTAACTGTTCTATCACCGTATCAGTACCCGTTATCCACACGGATATTAGGACAGTTGCCTGTGCACTTTTCTTTTCATAGGCCCATTAGCTAGAACTTTTCTTTTGCTGAATAAGTCGTGCTGGGATGACAATAACCCCAGTACTTATCTTTTATTTTCTGCATTTTTTTATGTCTAGCTTAGTTTAGTATTTATTATTTTTTTTGTCTTTTCTTTTCTTTTGTTTTTGCGGAGCTCACCCCTGCAGGTTTCCATTGCGAATTCATTTTGGCGGGGTTGTGATTCTTCGTTTGGCGGGCCTGCTTCAGTTTTTCAGGTGTCTTCTGCTATGCTCATTGGCTTAGCATTGGGTAACCTCTTCCCTTAGCTCATTCTGATTTTAATTTCTTTATCATATGATGTGTTGTTTAGTTTAAGTCTGGGGGAGAGCAGTATTGTGACCTTTTGCACGCGCACATTTCATGTGCATACTAGAAGCTTTTACATTTTTATTTTGATTATTTCATTGCATTACACACCACTACACCCACATGAGCGCGTGCTTAACTTTTTGCATGTTGCGAGTTAAACTCGTGTTTTTGTCAGATTTTGAAAAATTATGGTGCTGGCTTAGGATTGTAAGACAGAGTAAAATGTTAGCCTTGCTGTGTTCCTAGTCAATTGCTCTTGTCTTATGTAGAAATTTAAGTAGATTTAATTTTTCTTTATGCTTATAGTTTTATAATTTTCTATTCGCGTAAATACTTTTTTTTCTACTCAAAAATTGGTGAATCCGGTGTTAATCACACGGTAGTGTAGGAATGTGTGTAGACGTCACTAGACTCGTTTTGCTCGAGTCGGGAGGAAGGATTATCTTTCTCGGTGGCTAAGAAATTGCCCCAAGCTACTCTCGAAGCATTGGTACCTGGTTAGTCTAGCGTGAGCATGATGTATGCCATCATTTTGGCCTGGTTGAGCATTGTACCGTTCCTAACGTCATATCCTCGCTAGCCCCGTTGTGCCTACCGTTCTTTTGATTCAGCTCCACCTATATTTCACCAAAGCCTTATAGCCTATCCTAGTCGCACACCCAAGTCGAGCTTAGAGTTTAAATTTTCATGTTGGGATGTGATGTGGTGTTATTATTTGTGAATATGTGGATGTGCTCCAAGATTTATATCTGCTGAGATTGTGAAAATAAAGAAAATGATTTGAAACAAAAAATATGTTAAAAAAAAGTGAAAAGAAAAAGTTTTTTGAAAATATTATTTGAGATGATTTTGATTTGGAGTAGGCGGTGCACACACCCATGTTGTAAAAAATTAAGTCTGGGGGTGTGGTGTACTCGTTTATATTTTGGGGTTAGCAGTTGGATTCTTTTAGGCTAGCTCATTTGGGTTAGGTGCATATCCTTTCTTTTTATCATTGTTTACCTCACCGTAACCCAAGCCCCGTGATTATCCTAAAGTCCTACAGATTTGCGCTTGAGTCTAACTAGTGCCGTGGAGAGAGTGTGAACGGGCAAGCGTATGGTCCCCGACATTGGTGGATTCCTTTGAAAGTGATCCTGAGCCCCGATCTTTGGCAAAGCTCACCTTAATGGCCAGTCTACTTTCTTCCTATGCGTGACCGGTTGATTCACCGTGATTCCATTTTTGAGTAATAAAAAAATTTTAATACGCATTGTGAAAAATATAAACTATTTTGCATACTTAGGAATTTCTTCTATTGTATTTTTATGCACGCGAGCATGCGACTTCGCATGGTACTCTGTATTTCAATTTCTATATCAGCTAGATTATTTTCCTTACCTACTTAGATTGTGTTTGCTCGGGACGCGTAAACAGTTAAGTCTGGGGGTGTGATGAGTCCATATTTTATACTTAATTCCAGACTCATCTAGGCTCATTTGCATGTCTTTGCACTACCATGTAGCGCCATTAGCACTCCTTTTGGTTCGCTGCGACATTCCTCGTCTTGTGCACTTTATTAGCCTATTTCTGTGCGTGTGTGTATTTCCCTCTTGCTATGCATTTTATTTATATCTGTGGCTGCCATGATCGACAACCTGTCTAGTTTTCCTACAGGTTCGGGGATCGTGTGGGAGTCCGGGATAGGGCTTTCACCATTTTTTGGCAAAGGAGTCAATGGTCATGCGTTTTTACCCACGCACGACAATCGACCTTTTTGGAGCACAATCATCGATCGTGCGCAGTCTGGCTTCTCTTGTAAAAGTTCTGTCCCGCCATACCGCACGGTCACCAGCTATACCGCGCACGATCACTGCTCGTGCGCTGCCGATCTTGCGCATTCACGACCTATTTTATGCAATCCCTGTCTCCGCTACTGCATGAGAACTGACCATGCCTCGCACGATCACCGATCGTGCGCCTTTGCTCGTGCGCTTATTTCTCTTACTTCTTTGGCAAGCTGCAGGTTTTCTGGTGTTCTGCGCACGATCATTAACCGAACAACGTGCACGGCCAGTGGTCGTACATCGCTGATCGTGCGCACTATTTATTTCTGCTTTCTATAAATACGTAGGTTCCGCCCTAATTTGGGGGTAACGCCAAAGTCTGCCGTTTTTCTGCCATTTTTGTCTCCAAGGAGGGTTTCCACCATACTCCTTCATCTTCCACCATAGGGAGGTGCTCCGGGCAAGCTTTCAACGCCAAATCGTAGCCGGAGCTTCCTCTCGGCCTCCTCTTTCATCCACGAGCTTCAAGGGAGATTTGACCTAGCTTCCTCCATCAAGCTAGGAGGAGCATGTGCTTCCATCTTCCGCAGCGTGATACGAAGAAGACGGGCCACTAGGAGTGAGTGACAGCCTCCTCTACCCCGGACGCAGTTGAGGACCGAGCTTGGACTCGGATTGACAACCCGGGATTCCAACCGTGAACCCTCAATAAGGCTTCAGACCCGGTCGATTTCGCACACTTCTCTTAATTTGTTGTTGTTAGGTTAGTTTAATTTCCATGTATTGATGAAGTATTATTACATTTGATAAACAATTTTCTCTTATTCATGTCTATGTGAGTTAGTGTAATTTTGTTATATTTGCTTGAGGTGCACCATATTCCATCCATCATCTGTTCTTGCCGTTCTAGCAATTGCTAGAACCGTGCGTAGCGAAGAGGTGCATATGACCCTCATTCCGCCGTTCTCTCCACCTCATCCGCTAGCCTACTCTTCCATCCTCCTAGCAATTCGATGTATAGCGGACCGACTAGTCTTCCATCCCGCCTGACGAAGCAGTGCATAGTGGCATTGCATAGGAGTAGTTGATAGATTTTTTACTTTCTTTTATCGCAACCATCAAAACCCCCCTTAGTTAACCCCGACCTAAGGACTTCAATCTCAAGTCCTCCTCAAAATTAACTCCACCTTACTGTGTTCCTTGTGAGATCGATACTTGGGAAAACTCGCCCATTTTATATTACTTGTGCGACCGGTTCACTGCCGTTATCTTTAGCATCAGCGTTTCGCAAGCCATGTTCGGCCTAGGAAGTTTATTTTCAGGGCGAATTGCAGCCATCTGTTTCCTAACTTTGGGATCTAATGGCTCAGGGCTATCCTGGTTGGGTTTTAAGTCGGGAATAGGGTTCAAATCCTCATTTCTTTTCGAGCCATTCTCTTTTTAAGTCCTAATGAGAAGGGAGAGCAAGGAGGAAGAAGGAAGAGGGAGATCCGGCCGCCGGTGGAGCCTCGGAGCTCCGATTCTCAATCAAAGTCTAGATCAGCGAAGGCGAGGCCGATACGGTGCTTTCCATCCGACTGGATTGTCATGGCACCGAGGAGAAATTCTAGGGTAATGATTCACATCTTGAGCATGTAAAGCTCCCCTTCTTTTCTATAGGGAAAATCCTCTCCCGCGAGTGTGCGATGAGTTGCGGTGTTCCTTTGGGTAGATATGTAATGTCCCCCTTGTTTAGAATCCGGAAACGTAGTACGGACATAGGTATGGTGTGTGAAGCCTACCCAGACACGTTGGTCTTGATCGGTGATATTTTGCTATGCATATTTAGCCAGAGAAGACTCCATGCGTTTTGGTTTTTTTCGGGTTTGCTATGCGAATGCATCAGGGAATCTTGGGGAGTAACGCCAAGGTGCACCCGAAAATTCTGGGCAGAAGCAAAGTTCTGCCGTTTCGGTGGCCTGGGAGCCAGTCGGGTATATAGCGGGTCTATGTATCGTGTTTGTTCGAAAGTTAGGAGTGGGGGAAGTCAGGCCCGCGTCAAAGGCCAAAGGGCCGCTATGGGTTGAGCAACGAGCTGGTGGAACCCTACCCGCTCCATATGTTTCGGTTAAAGAGACCTAAAGTTACATGGCACTTACAGATGATTTGGAGAGCGAGTCTAGGCTACGGCTAAAAGGACTAAATGCTCACGAGGTTTGCCGCCCTGGGGTGGTGGTGCAGCCAAGGATCAGACCAGGTTCGTACTGGCTTCACCGAGTAATTGCCCTTAGAGCACGGGGTGTATGGCCGTGTTTGCGTGCACCTGTGATGTTGTGTTTATTCACTATATTACTTATCTTGCTAACAAGTGTAGGGAAGGAGCTTTGCCGCCCCGGTTTGGGGGTGGAATCGTTATAATTTGGTCAGCTTTAGCTGACCGTTATTCTTGTTTGCCACCGTTGCGGTGATTTGTGCTTGCAGGTACAGCGGAGCCAAGTTGCATATATCGGGCAAAAGCCCAAGTTGCTGAGTCGGCCATCGAAGGCCTCATTTGTTTACTTATTTAAATCATGTGTGGCCGGCCTGCGAGCCAAAGTTTATAAAATACTATTTATTTAAGTGAACTATTGTAAGGCCATAAGGTTAGTACATTTGTGTATTTTGTACTTCATTCCTACTAGGTTTTCTGTCCGTGGACATTCGTGCTTGTGATGGGTTCTTTCCTTATAAACTTAATAAATTTCTTCCGCTAGATGCTTTGTGCAGGACGTGTGTATTGGTTGAATAGTTTCATTTAGTAACCCACCGGTCTATCCGTGGTATATGGCGTCGCGCCCCAGCCAAACCTACTGTTATATGCTATGTGACTGATAGGGGTGTTACAATTTAGTATCAGACTATCGGTTTCGGTCAGGCTTAAATGAATTCGTGGGCGAATTCACTTTAAGGGGTGGTGAGCACATGTGTGTGCGTCATCATTATAACATGAAAAGAACACATGAATGTCCACTGAGGAATGAAAATACATATGTTTTAGGAACCTGCGTGTTCCTGTAATTGCTTTTTGCAATGTTGTTTGGTCGCTTATCGTAGTTTTGTACGATTATAGGTGACCAGGAGTGGTGCTGGGCCATCAGAACATCCAGTTTCTGAGGCAAGCAGCGCACAAAATGATGCGTCGGCAACACCTCCTTTGGCTGAGACCATTCGATTGGTAGCGGAGGCAGTATTTACAATGATTAATGCACAGCCTGCGAGACTGGTGCAGTAGCCTGCCCCTGCTATGGAGCAAGTACCGCTCCAAGCGGCGGAGCCAAGGAGAGTGGAGCAGGTCATTGTGTAGCCATTGTTTCCTAGGAGAGCAACAGAGAAATAGCTTAAACACGTGATAGGCTTCAACCCTTCAGTGTTCTCAGGGACAGGAACCCCAACTCAAGCAGAGGATTGGCTCTCTAGAATTAAGAGAGTAATGATAGCTAATGAGACTGAAGAGTGGCAGAAGACCATAATTGCCACGTTCTTGCTGGATAGTGACACAAGATTATGGTGGGAAGGCTTGGAACTACACCATCTGAGGGGTAGACATTTTACTGACGTCTCGATAGAGGATTTAAGAGACTCTTCTTGGCTCAATACCTCCCCGCAGCTCAGAGGATTGCTATGGAAAACGAGTTCTAGAAGTTAGCGCAAGGTGAGAGCAGCGTGGATGACTATCTCCACGAGTTTACTCGATTAGGTCGGTATGCAAGCGCTACCTTCGCTTAAGAGGAGCGAAAGATCAACAAATTCTACAAAGGTCTAAGGGATGACTTGAGACTACTAATATTAGGTCCGATGACGCAGGGTTTCCTGACCTTGGTCAACACGGCCTGGTCTTTAGAGAAAGTCATGAAGAATGTACAAGCGAAGAAGGACTCCGGCGGGAGGAAGTCAGAGTTCAAGGTGCCGCCTGCAAAGTATGGTTTTCGAAGGTGGAATAAGAAGGCTAGGACGTCGGGTCCAGCCCCTTCTTCAGGTGCCTCGGGGGAAAGTACCAATCGAATCCCAAGCGCTTGTTTTACATGTTGTAAGACGGGGCATTTTGCCCGTGACTATTGGAGCGGACGTCCAAAGTCCAAGAGGAAGCAGGGAGCAACCTACGAAGAAAAGGAAAAGGCGGTGGAGTCTACCACATCCCATTATGCTACCACTCAACCTTGAGTCTATAATCTGGGCCAGCAGGAGGCCATCAAACAAGCAGACGTGGTGACAGGTACGGTTTAAATTTATAGCAAGCTAGCTTTAAATACTGTTACCTAGTGTTTGTTAGCTTATCACTGTTTGTGTAGGCTTTCTTCTGATTTTTGATAGTCAGGCAAGAGCACTATTCGATACGGGAGCTTCACACTCCTTTTTGTCTGAAAGTTTCATATCGCGCATCGGAGTCCCTTCTTCGATGGTGAAGGAAAAATTAGACGTGTTGCTGCCGAATGGGTGTTCTATGCGTACGGACAGAGTATGTGTCGTAAGGGTTCATATTGGAAGTCAGGAGTTCGACCTGCTAGCGTCGTTGCTGCCGCTAGTAGAGTTCGACGTCATCTTCATTATGGACTAGCTTTCAGAGCAAGAAGGAATATATAGATTGCAACCGAAAAGAAGTCAAGCTGGGTGCTGGGGGGGAGACAACGTTTGCGGGATTGAAGGTGTTGAGCAAGATGTTGATGTCTGCTCTTCAGATTGTCAAGGCAGTTCGTGTTGGTGCGGAGCTGTTCTTCATGATAGTGGAGGTTGTAAGTCCTATACCCACTTTCGGTAGTATCCTAGTGGTATGCGAGTACCCCGACATGTTCCCGGACAATCTTCCCGGAGCCCCACCGCAGCGAGAGATCGATTTCACGATCGAGCTAGTGCCAGGTGCCAAACTTATATCACGCTCTCCTTATAGGTTGGCACCTAAGGAGATGGCGAGCTAAAGGTTCAACTAGAAGAGTTGATGGAGCAAGGTTATGTGCGTCTAAGTTCGTCGCCTTGGAGCGCACTGATCTTCTTTGTTAAGAAGAAGGACGGAAGTTTGCGGCTGTGTATTGACTACAGAGAACTGAACAAGTTAACGAAAAAGATCAAATACCCGATCCCAAGTATTGATGATCTTTTCGATCAGTTAGTTGGGTCGTCGGTATATTCAAAATTGGATCTGAAGTCCGGTTACTATCAGCTGAGGATAAGGGAGAGTGATATCCCAAAGACAGCGTTTAGCACAAGGTATGGACATTTCGAGTTTACGGTCATGTTGTTCGAGAGAGTGCTAAGTTGTTACCCTAAATCACTTAGAGGGGGGGGGGTGAATAGGTGAAGTGCGTGTCAAATGCGGAATTAAAAATAACACAGCACACATCAAGCAATCACAGACGACAAGAGATTTATAGTGGTTCCCCAATCTTGGGTACGTCCACTTTACTCACCGATCTAGCAAATCACTAGACTCGGCTACTCCACTATCTCGGATTGAAAACAATCCTACACCTCGGAACCACGTTCATACAAAACTCGATCCAACTGGATCTACAAACCTCGGAAGAAAAAGCCTTCCTACAAATCTCGGAGAAAAAAGCTCCTACAAAGTAAATTGTTTGAAAGGAAAAATACAAACAACAATATTCTCAGATCTGGATCTTGACAGTCTTCTTCTTTAAGAACGTTGGCTTGATCAGAGTATGTTGAAGATGACTTGAGAGAGATCCACAAATCTGAAAAATGGAATCACCTCGATCGAGAAAATAGATCTGAAATCTTTGAGGCTCGGCGAGATCGAGTGATTAACTTTCGTCTGGATCGCTGGAGAATAAAAGTTGAAGGCATCGATCGAAGATCGTCGATCCAGAGCTTCTTCCGTAAACGTCAATGGCGGCGGCGACGACGTGAGGAATTAGGGTTCACGGGTTTTCCTTTTTCTCTTTCTTAAAATAAAATCTCTGTTCACTTGTTATTAGTCAAATCTGAGAGGACCTATTTATAGGTGGACTCCAACGGTTAGAAAATTAATTAGGGGTGACACGTGGACCAATCAGAAATGATTGATTTGAAATACACAGAGGAATTGACTTAGAGAAATTTCAGGAACAATTTAAACCGATATACTCGAGTCATAAGAGAAACATACTCGAGTATTAGATGGTATATACTCGAGTGGATAAGAAGGAGCATACTCGAGTATATGAAGAGAAACTACTCGAGTGATTCAAAGATTAGCACTCGAGTGAATTTAGAACTAATCGAGTATGAGAGTATATACTCGAGTAAAAATACTTAGAAAAAAAATTTCTCAGATAAGAGGAGGAACTACTCGAGTAGAAGAGTTGGAGATACTCGAGTAAGAGAAGAATGAAGTACTCGAGTATCTTGGAAAAGCTACTTGGGTAATCATTGAACTACTCGAGTATGAAAAGCATCTACTCGAGTTCAGCGTCACTTACTTGAGTATATAGGGAACTACTCGAGTATGTAGACTAGAATTATTCTGAGATGAGAAGCACAGATCTACTCGAGTATGAACAGACCACTTACTCGAGTAACTAACCAACTACTCGAGTACAAGTTATCATCTACTCGAGTAAAACAGTCTACTCGAGTATGTGATCCAACTTACTCGAGTATACAAGAGATGTACTCGAGTATGTGGACTTAGAGAAAATTCTGGATCTAAAAGCAGAAGGATTTACTCGAGTGTAAGATATGACCTACTCGAGTGACTGACTATCTACTCGAGTATAAACTTATATACACGAGTTCACAGAGTCTACACGAGTATGTCTAATGATCTACTCGAGTACTAAGTCACTTACTCGAGTATATGAAGAAACATACTCGAGTATGTGGACTTGGAAATATTTCTTCTGAAAAGATAAACTTCAAAACTTCAGTCCACCAATCCAAGTGCTTGTATAAGAAGTGTATCCCAATAGAGAGGCTATACATGGGCCAACACGTTGGATCACACAAAGAGGGATTACATTGTATGGTCCTGTGTTTGGTGACCCATTATAGACTGACATTGGTCTACACTTAGCAATGAGAACCTGCACACATATAACTTAAACACAATATCAAATACACCTTAATTCATCTTAGTTCAAGGTCTGACCTCCTACAAATCTGAGGTATTGTGGAGACAAATCTCAACAATCTCCCCCTATTTGTAGATGTCAGCACCCTCTACACTAAGGTGAATTACTTTAAGAGTAAAAAGAACAATACACATATACCAAAAAAAATAAAGTAAGCTAAAGCAGGGTAAATAACAAGATAGCTAAAACAAGAATCAAATATATATATATATAGAAATGTTTTTAACAGATTAAGAATATCCATTTCCACATTCTCATAGACTCAAACAGGGGCTTCTTTATGCATCCTTTCTCTCTTCAGCTCTTGCCTCTCTAGGTAACTGAATGGCTTAGGAAAATAAGTTCTGGGCCTAGGAGGAGCAGCTGGGTTGTTGTGTCCCCAATTTCTGTCATGAAGTCTGATTTTGATTTGGGACACTTCATAGGCTTTCCATTCTGAAAAACTTTAAAACTGATCTCTGTTCTCACCAAGATCTGTCACTAACTTCAAGGTATCAAGGATTAGGGATTTGGAGGTTGGACTCCAAACCTCAGAATGAACAATTGGTGGTCTACCTTCAGAAGCAAGGGCAGGATCTTTTCTGGGTGCAGAACGACTGGCAGAAGCACCTTCACCATATTTTCTCTTCTTCCTTGGGGATGGAATTTCATCTTGCTACATATCAGCATAGGAGAGAGGGGGCTCAGTCACATCACTATCAGGTCTAGGTGAGAAGACTAGCACACCTTCTGGAATGGTTGCCTGGGCTGGAGCATCTGCTGGAGGTTGTTCTTCAAGAGGATTTAAGAAGTGTGGAATGATGGTAGGGTTGAGCTGGGCATTAGGGAAATTCTGGTTGTGCAGCCAAACAGCAGTGTCATAAGTATAGAACTTAACAGACTGGAGCTGTGATAGAATATCTGCTTTCATGTCTTTTACAAGACCATCCACAGCTGCTTGAGCTTGTTTAGATAGGATTTCAACTTGTTCTTTTACAGCTGCTTGAGCTTGTTCAGATAGTTTTTCCACTTGTTCTTTTACTACCTTCTCCCCCTTGGTGATATCTACAGATAGCTTAGCAATAGCTTTATCTCTGAATGTGCCAACTTCTTCACATATTTTCATAAGATTGGCATCAGCATTCTTGTCCAACTGTATCTGATTATTGGCAACAGTTTCTTGTTGATTTCTCAGTTCACCTATGATTGTGATAGTGTGGTCTATTGCTTTACCACCTATCTGGAACAGTCTCTTTAGCCATCAGTATTGGCTTGGATTTCAGCAAAGCCTCTACACATCACTTGTTCAAGAGTAGTGACCTTGTTATTGACTGATGCTAGAGATTCATCAAAGTACTTTCTCTGTGCAAGGAGCAAATGATTAATCTGACTTACCGCATCTGAAGAAGAAGAAGAAGGGACTGAGGTTGGTGCAGGAACTGAAGGAGCAGGAACAGGAGCAATCCATGGAGGGATTTCTGTAATGACTACTGAGCTGACAACTCTTTTGAAGGGTTCTATCTCAACAGATTCTTCTGTATTCAGAAAGGATGGAATGGAGAAATCCAAAGTCCTCAGAGGTGCCTCCACAGGATCTGGAGACATTTCCTCATCATCAGACAGGAGAATATGATCAGATTTGCTGGGCTCACTGTCAGGAGACTTGGCAGGAGACTGTACTTGAGTCTGAGCTGGAGATTGAATTGGAGACTTGGCAGGAGACTTTGCAGCTGATTCATTTTGAAATAGAGGAGCATCTGAGCTTAGCTCATCAATGAATTTATTTATATCTTCTACTGTAGACAGAAGGACTGCTGTATCTGGAATCTCTGATTCAGGAATTTCTGATTGAAGATCTGCTGGAGGAGGAGAAACTGGAGGAGTGGAAACTCTTACTTCTGCTAGGTCTGAAGGTTCTGAAGAAGATGGGTACTTTAGATGAGAAGAGGCAGGCTCCCCCTGAAAGTGAGGGTAAGATCTATCTCAACTCTAGAGGGGGGTGAATAGAGTATTTTAAAATAGTTTTTCACAGTTGAAATAAACAACACATATAAAGTTCAATTTATGATATAGTGTAGAGTGCTAGTAAGAAGTTAAAAACCAAGAAGTAAAGAGCACAGCACACAGCAAACAAATCACACAAACAAACCAGAAGACACAAGGAAATATAGTGGTTCCCCAAAAACCTGGGTACATCCACTCTTCTACCACCCTTGATAGGAATCCACTCAGGATGAGTTGATCAGGTGTCCTGACACCAATGAGCTTTAGACAAGGTGCTCAAAAACCAAAACTGGATTTTTTGATAAGGTGTCTTGCCACAACTGAGTTTTGACAAGGCTCTCAGAACCAGACAAAACATTTGAAGGGAGTTCAAAAACCCTTTACAGCCGGAAAAAGAAAAAGGTAAAGAGGTGAGATTGTCTTCTCTGTTCTCAAATCAAATGAGAGAAGACTAGTGGATCTTTTGTTGTCAAAGCTCCCCCTGAGATGTTGAATGAATCAGGAATGGAAGCTTTGCTCTAGGGTGATAGGTCTTCAGATCTTTAGATCTCTAGCAAAGAATTGATTCAGCAAAGAGGCTGAGAGATGAGGTGTCTGGAGTTCTTTGAGATGAAGCTTTGATCACTTTTCTGTAAGAAAGTGAAAGATTATCTTTTTTTCAACTTAATTCTTCTTGTTCTTCTATATCAGTGTGTCTCTTGATTCTATTGTATATTGACTCTGGATAAAAAAAATCTCTGAAAGTAGTGATGGAGAAGACGATCTTATTCTCTGAATATAATTCTTCAAAGATAGCCGTTATCAGACATTAAATGCCTTCCATAAATGATTTGTCTTCTAGAGGAAAGTCCAATGAAACATTCCTGAATAATTCCTTTGAAACTTGTTCCAGAATAAATGAAAACGGCTGGCAAATCTTCTTGAAATTAAATGCTGAGAGAATTCAAAAACATTCCAAAGACTGGCAGTATTTGAATCCTTAAGAACGTCGATCTCTCAAAATAAATGTCGATCTGAGCTCCACGATCGTCGACCTGAGCTCAGAGATATTGAAGATAAGCAGTTGACAGAAAACTTTGATCTGAGATCGACTATCTAAGTTCTTAGTCTGGCAGAAATAGTCGATCTGATTAAGACAGAAATCGTCGACCTAGACTTCAACAGAAAACGTTGACCTGAAGCAGACAGAGATCGTCGACCTAAACTTTCCCAGAAATAGTCGACCCAAGAACAGCCAGAGATCGTCAACCAAAGCTCGACGATCGTCGGACTGAAGCTCGACGATAGTCAACCGAAGCCAGCAACAAGCAGAAGGCTGAGGACATAAGTAGTCGACCAGAGCTCGACGATCGTCGACCTGAGCTCGACGATAGTCGACCGTCGTTCGACTATTTTTATCTCTTTACTTAGCTTGAAATCCTGAGCTTCAATCGTCCTTGGGGGCAGCTTCAAACCTAAGTTCTAAGCCCTAGACTCATTCTAATGTTGACCTTTACACTATACAACTAGGTCAACCTGGCTTCCTAAGAGACATAGTGATCCTTGCCCAAATTTGTAATAGGGTGTTCCAACAATCTCCCCCTATTTGGGTTAGGATTACTATTTACAGACAGAAATAGGAAATAAATAAGCATACATCAACACAAAAGCTAAATCAATACTGCAGAGGAGATATATAGCAGCAATGCAGATCATAGATAAAAAGACAGCAAATATCCAAGGGAGAATGATGTTCAGCTTACACAGATCATTTCTTTTCAGTTCCCTTTTTAAACACAATTTCTCTGTTAGGATTCTGACTTTCTTTCTTTGACCTTCTGTCATCCTCTGCACCTAGAGAAGTTTGAGATTTGGGCCTTGGAACAACAGCCTCAGGGTGCAGCTTCATATAGTCTTCTGGATTAAAGAATTTCCTTGATGCATATCTCTCTAGTTCTTTCTTTCTTTATTCTAATAAAGTGGTTATGTTGGAAGTATCCTTGCCTTGTTCTCTGGCCTTTTTCATTTGATCAAGGGCAGCCAATTCTTTCATTCTAGCTGTCCAGGACACAGGGTTGTTCTCAGGATCCTCAAAAGGAACAGGAGGTTCATATCTGTTGAAGATTTCAGAATCAGGAGGAGTCCTGGAAACAATTGAGTCTTTCAGCCTGTAAGGGAAAGGACCTGAAGAAGAGTCAGAGTGGCCTTGTCCTTCCCTTGAATGAAGTCTGTGCCCTTTCTAGCTTCCTCTATATTGATCTCTTCTGGATTGATATCCCCTTTGATGCTGTCCCCTTTGATAGGATTTCTGATAGGACTGAGAAGAACTGTGTCTGGAAACTGGAGCTTGAGGGGCTGAGCCTGATCCAGAATCTGGAGGAGGATGAGGAGGAGGCTGATATTGAGAAGATCCTTTTTCATACTTGTCTAGCTTCCTCTTCTTCTTCATAGCCTTTAATTGATTCTTGGAGTACTGCATCCAAGGCTCAGATAAGGGGCAGTCATGCAAAATATAGTAGGGAATATCATTAGAGTCCTTTGCTTGAGCTGGAGAAACAGACATCATTGCTTTGCTTCTAGCTTTTCTTTTCTTGGCAATAGTGCTAGCAGAATCATCAGAATCTGTCCTGTACTGATCACTTTCAGAACTCTGAGGTTGATCATACAGATCATCAATTCTTCTGATATACTCTTCTTAAGCTTTAAGCTTTGCAGAAACAGCAGGAGTAGGAGGAGAGGGAGCAGCAGTAGAGCAAACAGAAGCAGCAGCATAAGCATCAACAAGCATATCAGAGTCAACAGCAATATCAGCAGAAATATCTACAACAGCCGTAGCAGCATCATCAACAAGAGGCACAATGGCCTTAGTAACAACATCAGATATGGACAAAGCAACATCCACAGCCTTCCAAGAATTTATATATGCTTCAATATGGCTGGGATTACAGACAAAAATAGGCACAATGGCCTTAGACAGATCTTCAATGTGAGGAACTGGCAGAAATCTGAAGTATCCAGCATTAAACTTGGAGAGCAGGCTCTGGAGGTTCATTGCAAAAACTACTTCATATGGCATCTCCCCCTGCCTTGGTTCAGAGATAAGTGAATCAAGGCACCCAGAAGATTAAGTTGCCTGAGAGTAGATGAAAGATGATAGCTTGGAAGACAGCTCCGTGACATGGGTCAGGAGTGGAGCCAGAGAGGTCTCCAGTAATGAGGTTAGCTTTGGAGCTAACAACTCATATAACCTGTCAGCCAGGGCTGAGAGATCTACATGCTCAAGAGGGGCTTGAGCAGAGGTAGGATAGAAGGTTGTTGAAGGGATGTTGGCTGGAGCTGGTGGCATGGGAAAGAGGAGATAGGAGGTAAGGGAATGGATGGTTCTGAAATAGGAAAGGAGGAGATTGAGTGAAGTGAGGTGGAGATAGAAGAGGTATGAGATGGAGTGAAGATGGGTTGAGAGAAAATGTCTTCCATCATTTGTTGGAATGAGGAGGTAGAGGGAGGCTCAGGAGGAGAGGAAGGATGAGAATCATCCATGAAGGATTCATCTAAAAGAGAATATGATAGAGTGGTAAAGGATGGGTAAGAGAAGAGAGGAAGGAATACCTCAGAGGAAGATGCTGGAGGTGATGAAACTGGTGAAGAGATGGTACTTGGGGAAGATATGGCTATGGTAGAGATTGGAGGTGAGGATGAAATGGCTGGGGTAGAGACAGCTGAAGGAGAAGGAGGAGCAGGCAACCCTTCTGCTGGTGCAGAGACCAGGGGTGGAGTGACTAAGACAGTCCTTGTGCCTGAAGCAGGAGTTGATGCAGCAACTCTGGAAGGATGATGATCTGCCTGTCCCATTTGCCAAAAAGGGCACAGGAGAGCCTCTTGAATGCATTAATGAACATCCCAGAGGAGGTCAGCAACTCAGGGCATCTGAAATGCAGATAGACCCCTAGAATTCTTCCAAAGCTGATAGCAGACTTATTCAGCTTTTTCTTAATCAGATTGAAGAAAATTGATCCCCAGTTCAGGTGTTTCTTATCCAGCAGAGCTCCCATCAGACAAAACTGATATCTTGATATTGTATCATGGGCAGAGTGCTTGGCCAGCAGCACTTTCCCGACTACATCAGCCAAAAACTGAAATTCCAACGACAGATTCTTCTTCAGCAGTTTATTAGGATTCACAGCATTGTGACCCATTCGATCAAGCATGGAATCATATTCTTCTCCAGATAATTTGATAGAGTCTTCTCCAGTACTGAGATGAAACACTTCAATTAAGAGAGCCGGGGACAGTTGTACCTGGGTCCCTTTTATGAAGCCGATGACAGAATTCTCATTCTCATCTATCGCAGAATAGCACCATTCTTTTATTTCATCTGAAGCAATTTTCATTCTGGTAGACATTATTTCCAACAGCTGCTGATCTCTGAACAAACTGAGAATTTCCTTGAAGCGTTGATCGCTTCCATCAAACGAGCTTATATCGATATCAAAACCGGTATCAAATTTCATCTTCGAAAGGGCAGCAACAGTTGAAGCCATTTGTACTTGCAAAGATTGAACAAACGCGACCAAGTGTAGAAGGTTTGGAGGGAAAAATAATTTGCAGAGAGTATGAAGGCGTAAACGACGAGTGGTGGCCAAGAAATGATTTTATATTAGGGTTCGACGCGAAAAAGGAAAATCGTGGAGCTCAGTTCGAAGAAGCGTCGAACTCAACTCGACGATTTGGGCTGCAGAAGGAATTTGAAGAGACGCCAATAGCGTCGAACTCCGTTCGACGTTATTGAGAGCGTCGAGCTCCGCTCGACGACCAAGGAGCAGACAGAAGGAAAGCCTAGATCCAACGGCGGCGCTGAACTCAGATCGACGTCTTAAGAACCGTCGATCTCCGGTCGACGATTTTGTGGGAAATCGTCGATCTCCGTTCGACGTTTTCTGGGAAGACGTCGAGCTCAGTTCAGGGACAGAAACTATCCTACAGACACAAAAAGAAAGAAATTTTTAACCTAGTCTTGGTCTGTTTTAGCTTTACAAAATCTTGTAATTTAATTTAGGCTTCCTCCATCTAACATGCCTAACTGATTTAGGAAGAAACTGTGTTTCTTTTCATCCAAGGGCTTGGTGAAAATATCTCCCCTTTGCAAATCAGTAGGAATATATTGAAGTTCAATTTAATTTTTCTCTACATTATCTCTTAGAAAGTGATGCCTAATTTCTATGTGTTTTGTCCTACTATGGAGGACTGGATTTTGTGCTATAGAGATAGCACTAGTATTATCACAGAAAATTTTAGACTTCTCTAAGTTGTAGCCATAGTCTAAGAGCTGATTCTGTATCCACAATATTTGTGAACAGCAACTGCCTGCAGCCATATACTCAGCTTCAGCAGTTGAGGTTGACACAGATGTTTGCTTCTTACAAAACCAGGAGACAAGCCTGTCACCAAGGAACTGACATGTTCCACTAGTGCTTTTCCTGTCTATTCTGCATCCAGCATAATCAGCATCTGAAAATCCAGTTAAGTCAAATGCTGAATCTTTTGGATACCATAGACCTAGATTTGGACAACTTTTCACACACCTAAGAATCCTCTTAACTAAGATTAAGTGTGACTCTCTAGGGCTAACTTGGAATCTAGCACAAATACATGTAGCAAACATTATATCAGGCCTACAAGCTGTAAGGTACAATAAAGAGCCAATTATTGCTCTATATGTTGTCTGATCAACAGGTTTCCCATGTTCATCAGCATCTATTACAGCATTTGAGGGCATGGGTGTTTTCATACATGATGCATCAGACATACCAAATTTCTTAACCAATTCTTTTGCATACTTGGTTTGAGAAATAAATATGCCTTCAGCATGTTGCTTGACTTGCAGTCCTAAGAAGAAGGACAGCTCACCCATGCTACTCATTTCAAATTTAGAATGCATAAGCTTGGAAAACTTTTTGCACAATTTTGAATCAGTAGAACCAAAAATAATGTCATTTACATAAATTTGCACTTATAGGGTATGGGACTTATGGGTTCTAATAAAAAGAGTTTGGTCTACACTCCCCCTAACAAAATCATTTTCCAGAAGAAAGCATGCTAGGGTCTCATACCATGCTGTAGGAGCTTGCTTGAGACCATATAATGTTTTATGCAATTTGTAAACATAATCAGGGTGAGTTAGAGAGATAAAACCTGGAGGTTGTCTAACATAGACTTCCTCTTTGATGTCCCCATTGAGAAATGCACTCTTTACATCCATTTGGTACACTTTGAAACCTTTGTGAGCAGCATAGGCTAGGAATATTCTGATGGCTTCTAACCTTGCAACTGGTGCAAAGGTCTGATCATAGTCTATTCCTTCTTGTTGAGAGTATCCTTGAGCAACTAGCCTTGCCTTGTTTCTGACAATGACTCCTTGATCATCCAGCTTGTTCCTGAATACCCACTTTGTTCCAACAATGGGATGATCCTTTGGCTTAGGCACTAGTTCCTAAACCTTGTTCCTTTCAAATTGATGCAACTCCTCTTGCATTGCAATGATCCAGTGTGGATCTTGCTCTGCATCTTGAATGGATTGAGGCTCAATTTGAGATAGGAAGCAAGTGTGCATCAGGTTCTGGTTGACCTGATTTCTAGTTTGCACACCAGCTGAGATCTCTCCAATTACTTGGGTGATTGGATGATCTCTTGTTGTTACGAAATCAACAGGGAGTGTTGATTGTTCACCAGCCTGTGTTGTTGTCTCCTCTAGTGGAGCAGCAACTGGCTCTTCAGGATGATTTTCTTCAAGATGTTGAACTTCTTCTTCATCATCACTGCTCTCATTCTTTTCGGCAACTTGCAATTTGTTCAAGTCATCAGCTAGAGAATGTACCTGCAAAGGTTCTATGGTAGAAGCATTCTTCTCCTTGAAAGACATGTTAGCTTCATCAAAAATAATATGAACAGATTCTTCAATTTTACAGGAAGATTTATTATAAACCCTATAGGCCTTGCTGATCATGGAGTATCCCAGATACACTCCTTCATCAGCTTTAGCTTGGAATTTTGCTAGATATTTCTTGTCATTATTATGAATAAAACAAGTGCAACCAAAAACTTTAAAATAGCCTATTTTAGGTTTCTTCCCTTTGAATAATTCATAGGGAGTCTTGCCCTTCAGCTTGTGTATCAGGCTTCTGTTCAACACATAGTTGGAGGTGTTCACTGCCTCAGCCCAAAAGGATAGAGGTAGGTGAGCATCTGCCAATAATGTAGTTGCAGATTCAATGAGTGTTCTATTTTTCCTTTCAGCTACCCCATTTTGTTGAGGAGTTCTAGGAGCTGAGAAAGTGTGCCTAATCCCTTCACTTTGACAGAACTCTTGCATGAGAAGAGAATCAAACTCTGTCCCATGATCACTTCTGATCAGGGCAATGTGAGTGTTGAACTCAATCTGAATGCATTTGAGAAAATCTGTCAAACACTTGAAGTTATCAGACTTCTTCCTCAGAAAGAATACCCAAGTGAACCTTGAGAAGTCATCTACAATTACTATAGTATAGGATTTCCCTCCTAGGCTTTGTACAGATATGGGTCCAAAAAGATCCATGTGCAATAGGTACAAAATCCTAGGTGAATCACTCTTATTAATTGATTTAAAACTACTTTTAGTTTGCTTGCCTAATTGACAAGCCTTACAAGGTCCTTCCTTCTTGTAGGGACCAGAAGGTAGTCCTCTAACAAGGTTGTCTTTAGATAGCCTAGAAATGGTTCTAAGGTTAATATGCCCTAGTCTCTTATGCCATAAAATATTAGATTTTGAAATGGAATTGAACAGGCAAATATCTACTATAGGTGAATGAAAATCCACTAAGTAAATGTTACCTTTTCTGTTACCTGTCAACACAGTTGTGTTGTCCTCTGACTTGACCTTGCATATGGCTTTGTTGAATGTCACTTGATATCCTTCATCACATAGTTGACTAATACTTATTAAGTTGTGCTTGAGTCCTTCAACATATGCCACCTTCTTAAATGTGACTGAGCCAATTTGGACTGCACCATATCTTTTTGTAGTTCCAAAGCTTGAGTCTCCAAAAATTACTTTGGGTCCAAGCTTGGCTTTGAAGGAAGTGAAGTTGTCCTTGTCCCCTGTCATGTGCTTTGAGCACCCACTATCCAGATACCATTGATGGTTTGATGCTGGATAGGTCTTCACCTGCACAAAACCAGCTTATTTGTTTTTGACCCAGTTAACCTTGGGCCTAGGTTGATATCCCTTAAATTCTGAAATAAAAGACATCCCAGGTTGATCCTTATAACCTTCAGGATGGTATCTCCTAGGAGGTACTATCCATTCAGTATAGGGATTAAAGCCTTGGGATGTGGGACTTCTAGGATTGAATCTAGATGTGCCATTGAGGGAATGTTCACAGTCCTGATTTCTGTTCGACGGTCGTCGAACTGAGGTCGACGATCTTGGGTCAGATCGTCGATCTCTGTTCGAAGATCGATTATGCTGAAGTTCAGGGTTGGGATATCGTCGAGCTGAGGTCGACGATTTGTAGTTAGATCGTCGAGCTCTGTTCGACGATCGTCGAGCTCTGCTCGACGCCATCTGTTGAACTGAATTTTTCTCTGACAGATCTGCATTCTTCCTGGGTACCTCTATTACTCCCTTTCCTTTGTCAGAGACAAACTTGATTGGAGTTGTCAATATTATAGGTTGGCTAGATGAGGCACCCAAGCCCAGTGTGCTATTAAATCTAGAGTTCACTGTGCTTGTGATGTCCATCAGTCTGATACTTCTCCCACTTAGGGATTCTTCAAACTTTTTGGCCTTTGATAGTTCACTTTTCAGTGAAGCTATCTCCTCCCTACAACATTCTAACTCCTCAGAGAGTTTGAGGTTCTTTGAGTTTAGGACACTATGCTCAGATAATTGATTCCTGAGAGAGATTATCTCCTTCTCAGATTTTAATAGATCTAGGCACAGTGTCTTAAATTCATCTTTGAAGTCCTCAGAATTAAAATCAAAAGAGTTGATTACCTGATCTTCATCTGGTTGAGTTTCTGAATCTGATTCTGATTCTTCATCAGAGTTTTGCTGTGAGGCATTGATAGCCATCATGCAAAATTCTTTTTCATCTTCATCATCCTCATCATCACTGGAACTAGATGAGGCTTCAGATTCCTCTTCAGTCTCACTCCATGTCTCAGCAATAAAGCCCTTCCTTGTATGTTTGTTCTTGCTGGAGGAGGCTTTGTCTGAGCTATTCTTCTTGTAATCCTTTTCTTTTCTTCTTTCTCTTCTTTCCTTCTTGTCCTTATTCTTGTTTTCTGGACAGTCAGGCACAATGTGGCCTGGTTTCCTGCAACCAAAGCATATAATTTCTTTATTGCTGTTTGATTTATCATACCTTGGTTTATCATGACCCTTGTATGGTCTCTTTCTAAAGTCTTTTCTGGCCATCTTGTAGAATCTTTTGGCCAGTAGACTTATGAGCTCATCATTTCCTGTAGCTTTATTTTCAGGCTCTTCTTCTGCAGCTTTGAAGGCTATGGTCTTTTCTTTCCTTGTGGCTGGAGAAGTAGCCTTTTGTTCTTCTTCTCTATTTTTAATGAGCAGCTCATAGGATTTGAGCTTGCCCAGGAGAGCTTCAGTGGTGATCTCATTTAGACTTCTGGCATCTTTGATTGGCCAGATTCTTGAATCCCAAGTGCTGGGGAAGCACATCAGGATTTTGTCATTCAGCTCAGTCAGTGAGATTTCTTTGTCTAGGGTTTTTAACTCATTGACAATTAGACTTAGTCTATTGTACATGTCAGCCATTGATTCAGCTTCTCCCTTTTTGAAGTTCTCATATTAGCTTATCAGATGAGATCTTCTATCTTTCCTTTCATCAGCAGACCCTGAGACAATTTCAGAGAGCTTGTCCCAAATTCCTTTGGCTGAGTTGCAGTCAGCTACTTTCTGAAATATCTCATCAGACATTGTCTGAGCCAAGATGTTCATGGCCTTTGCATCTGCAGTTTTCCATTTCTTTATGTCTGCATCTGTTCCAGAAGGAGGTGGAACAGCACTTGTACTTGAGCTTGCTGGTGGAGTTGGACACACTGTCAAGACAGAATTAAAAATATCCTCATCAATAGAATTCATGTATAATCTAATCCTTGCCTTCCAGAGTGCAAACTTAGAAAGGTTGCACACTGGTGGTCTGGTGCTTGCATAATCTTTGTTCTGTGCTATGTCTTTAAATAAATAGATAGATGTATAGAAAATAATCCTCTTAAGAGATTGATCTTATCAAGGATCTTTTGGTTCAGGTGTTAGCCTGTATGAGCAACCAACCTCCCTCTGATACCAATTGAAAGTGAGGGTAAGATCTATCTCAACTCTAGAGGGGGGGTGAATAGAGTATTTTAAAATAGTTTTTCACAGTTGAAATAAACAGCACATATAAAGTTCAATTTATGATATAGTGTAGAGTGCTAGTAAGAAGTTAAAAACCAAGAAGTAAAGAGCACAGCACACAACAAACAAATCACACAAACAAACCAGAAGACACAAGGAAATATAGTGGTTCCCCAAAAACCTGGGTACATCCACTCTTCTACCACCCTTGGTAGGAATCCACTCAGGATGAGTTGATCAGGTGTCCTGACACCAATGAGCTTTTGACAAGGTGCTCAAAAACCAAAACTGGATTTTTTGATAAGGTGTCTTGCCACCACTGAGTTTTGACAAGGCTCTCAGAACCAGACAAAACTTTTGAAGGGAGTTCAAAAACCCTTTACAGCAGGAAAAAGAAAACGGTAAAGAGGTGAGATTGTCTTCTCTGTTCTCAAATCAAATGAGAGAAGACTAGTGGATCTTTTGTTGTCAAAGCTCCCCCTGAGATATTGAATGAATCAGGAATGGAAGCTTTGCTCTAGGGTGATAGGTCTTCAGATCTTTAGATCTCCAGCAAAGAATTGATTTAGCAAAGAGGCTGAGAGATAAGGTGTCTGGAGTTCTTTGAGATGAAGCTTTGATCACTTTTCTGTAAGCAAGTGAATGGTTATCTTTTTTCAACTTAATTCTTCTTATTCTTCTATATCAGTGTGTCTCTTGATTCTATTGTATATTGACTCTGGATAAAAAAAAATCTCTGAAAGTAGTGATGGAGAAGACGATCTTATTCTCTGAATATAATTCTTCCAAGATAGCCATTATCAGACATTAAATGCCTTCCATAAATGATTTGTCTTCTATAGGAAAGTCCAATGAAACATTCCTGAATAATTCCTTTGAAACTTGTTCCAGAATAAATGAAAACGGCTGGCAAATCTTCTTGAAATTAAATGCTGAGAGAATTCAAAAACATTCCAAAGACTGGCAGTATTTGAATCCTTAAGAACGTCGATCTCTCGAAATAAACGTCGATCTGAGCTCCACGATCATCGACCTGAGCTCAGAGATATTGAAGATAAGCAGTTGACAGAAAACTTCGATCTGAGATCGACTATCTAAGTTCTTGGTCTGGCAGAAATAGTCGATCTGATTAAGACAGAAATCGTCGACCTAGACTTCAACAGAAAACATCGACCTGAAGCAGACAGAGATCGTCGACCTAAACTTTCCCAGAAATAGTCGACCCAAGCACAGCCAGAGATCGTCGACCAAAGCTCGACGATCGTCGGACTGAAGCTCGACGATAGTCGACCGAAGCCAGCAACAAGCAGAAGGCTGAGGACATAAGTAGTCGACCAGAGCTCGACGATCGTCGACCTGAGCTCGACGATAGTCGACCGTCGTTCGACTATTTTTATCTCTTTACTTAGCTTGAAATCCTGAGCTTGAATGGTCCTTGGGGGCAGCTTCAAACCTAAGTTCTAAGCCCTAGACTCATTCTAATGTTGACCTTTACACTATACAACTAGGTCAACCTGGCTTCCTAAGAGACATAGTGATCCTTGCCCAAATTAGTAATAGGGTGTTCCAACACCCCCTCAACTGGTCCACCAGAGGTAGCAGCAGTATGATGTGGAGGAGGAGATGGAATCCTGTCTTTAGATAAACTAGGTTCTTGGGATTTTTCTGATAGAACAGCATCCTTGGAAGCTTGGGCAGAATTCAGAATTTTAACATCATATCTCTGGATGGAGGTGATGGAAACTTTCTTCATGTGATGTAGGGGAGTCCCTTTGGATAGGTCAAACACTGATGGGTTAACTTCATGAAGCATGAGGGAGATAATTCTGGAAAAGCTGGGATGCTTAATACTATCTCTGATTTTGTCTAGGAGCAACAGTCCAAACTGGAACTGTTTGCGGCATATAATAGCTTGCATTATGTCAAACATTTCCATTGAAATGTCTCGAATAGAATACGTCTTGCACAACAGAAATTTTGCAATAACATCGACTAGGAACTTTCCTTCTGAATTGAAGTCAGCCCTGTTGAAAGAATGAGCTTGAGGGTTAGCTCCACAGAACAAGCTAGTTCTTATGGAATCTTCTGCAGTCATATCAGCATCTTCATCAACCACTGGGAGCTTCAATAGAGTTGCAAGAGAAACTTTATCTAGTCGAATTTTTATTCCTCTGACCTTGGATTTTAGGAGCTTTCCATTACGCTTTATCTTCAGATTCTGATAGAACTCTTCAACTGCTGGAAAAATAACTCTGCACGGCGACTCGAGAACGAAAGATAATCCGGCGGTGTCGAATAAAATCAGAAGATTTCTGAAATCATCTGAGAGATCGGCGATACCCGCGGGGGCGAGTTCAGGGCCGATTTCGATTTTAGAGGAATGGGCCATCTGCGATTCTGGAGGATGAGAGAAGCGAAGAAGATGATGCTCTGCGATTTCTGGAAGATGAGGAGTCGGTAGCTACTCGAGTAAATGAGAAGTGGAAAGGGTTTTCCCGATTTTTCTATATATATATATAATCCTAATTAGGTTTTAGGAAAAATAAATATAATTTCATACCTGAATGAAGCGGCAAATAGCTCGGTGCGAATAGAAAATGTAGAATTTCAAAGTAGAGAAGTCCGTATACTCGAGTAGGTCAAGTTCATACTCGAGTAGAGACGGAGCATACTCGAGTATGTGAAGTTCATACACGAGTAGTAACGCGGCATACTCGAGTGTGTAAAATTCATACACGAGTATGTAGTCAACTACTCGAGTGTGTGAGACTCTTTACTCGAGTATTTCCCGTTTACTCGAGTATGTCTTTGATATACTCGAGTATCTTACTCTGAAGGACAATTTTCCTTGGAGATATTTACTGACATAGATCTCTTCAACTTTGAGAGTCCATTACTAGTCTTCTTTGTTGAGCAGCCCGAGTTCCATTTTGAAGAACGAAAACTTGGACTCGTCCAGCGGCTTGGTGAATATATCTGCAACTTGCCTGTCTGTGGAGACATATTGTAGATCAATGTCTCCATTTTCCACATGCTCCCGAATGAAATGATAGCGAAGTTCTATATGTTTGGTCCGGCTGTGGGAGACTGGATTGTTGGCAATTGCTATGGCACTGGATGAGTCGCAAAACAAAGGAATGTTCTGGAACTTCATGTTGTAGTCTTCAAATTGATTCTTGATCCATAAAAGCTGTGCACAACAGCTGCCTGCAGAGATGTACTCTGATTCAGCCGTTGAGATGGCAACACAGTTCTGCTTCTTACTGCTCCAGGAAATAAGTCTCCTTCCGAGAAATTGGCAAGTCCCGGAGGTGCTTTTCCTATCATCTTTACTACCTGCAAAATCTGCATCTGAAAATCCAATTAGTTCACTATCATTACTTCTTGGGTACCATAAGCCAAGATTTGGTGTGCCTTTGAGGTATCTCAAGATTCGCTTTGCAGCGATGTAGTGAGATTCCTTAGAGTTCACCTGAAATCTAGCACATACACATGTTGAGAACATTATGTCTGGTCTACTTGCAGTAAGGTAGAGCAAGGACCCAATTATGCTTCTGTACTTGGTTTCATCAAAAGGTTTCCCTTTCTCATCCTTGTCCAGAGACATAGCTGAGGCTATTGGAGTCCTCATAGAGGTTGCATTCTCCATTCCGAATTTCTTAAGTAGCTCTTTGGTGAACTTGGTCTGTGAGATGAAAATTCCATCCTCAGATTGTTTCACTTGAAGCCCTAAGAAATACTTCAGCTCTCCCATACTGCTCATTTCAAACTTCCCTTGCATAAGTTTGGAAAACTTCTTGCAGAGGTTGTTATCCGTAGATCCAAAAATGATGTCGTCGACATAGATTTGCACTAGCAAAATCTTGCCTTTTATTTCCCTAAGAAATAATGTCTTGTCTATCTTTCCTCTTGTGAACTTGTTCTCAAGAAGAAAGGTAGACAACGTCTCATACCAACCTCGAGGAGCTTGCTTAAGACCATATAAAGCTTTTTGCAGTAAATAAACATAATTAGGAAAGGTTGAATCAACAAAACCTGGTGGTTGCTCTACATACACTTCTTCCTTTATGTCACCATTTAGGAAGGCGGACTTAACGTCCATTTGATAGACGGTAAAGCCCTTAAGTGCAGCATAGGCAAGAAATAACCTGATCGCCTCCAGTCTTGCCACTGGAGCATATGTCTGGTCAAAGTCGATTCCTTCTTCTTGACGATAGCCCTTGGCGACAAGTCTGGCTTTATTCTTTATAATTGTTCCATCTTCGTCCATCTTGTTCCGATAGATCCATTTTGTCCCGATGACGTTCTTACCCTTGGGTCTAGGAACAAGTGTCCAGACTTTGCATCATTTGAACTGATTCAGTTCTTCTTCCATGGCTAGAATCCAGGATGCGTCGGAGTTGGCTTCCTCAAACTTCTTTGGTTCAACCTGTGATAGAAAACTTAAGTATAAATTCTCGTTAGTTGTACCTCGACGAGTTCTGACGCCATCCCGAGGATCTCCTATGATTTGGTCTACGGGATGATCCTTCAAGTGTCTGAACTCTAAAGTCCTTGCATCTGGGATCTCTTCAGCCACTGGAGTTGCATCTTCAGCTGAGATGTGTTCCTCATCTTGATCATCTACCTCTTCAATAGGGGTTGTAGAGGTGATCTTGATGAATGTCTCATCTCTATCTTTGGTAGTTTCATCCAAGCTAATTTCTTTCAACTTTGTACCTGCATCTACATTAGGCACACTAGAGGAGTTGCCTTGCAGCAGACTCGTCTCATCAAATACAAGATGTATCGACTCTTCTACCACAAGAGTTTTTCTATTGAATACTCTATAGGCCTTACTGTGGTTACTATTACCTACAAAAATACCTTCAAAGCTTTTCTCGCTAAACTTGGTGGTGTGATACTTGCCATTGTTAAGTACGAAGCACTTACAGCCAAAGATTCTAAAATACGAAATGGTTGGTTTCCTGCCTTTTAAAAGTTCATAAGAAGTCTTATCATGGTTCTTGTTGATGAGAGCTCGATTTTGCACGTGACAAGCGGTGTTGACGGCCTCAGCCCAGAAGTACTCTAGAAGTGAAGCATCACTCAACATGGTCCGGCAAGCCTCTATGAGTGTTCTGTTCCTTCTCTCAGCTACTCCATTTTGCTGTGGAGTGCGAGGAGAGGAAAACTCATGAAAGATACCTTGACTTTCACAGAATTCTGTCATGGCTCCAGACTTGAATTCCGTTCCATTGTCACTTCTGATTTTGACTACGGAACAGTTGTATTCATTCTGGATCTGCCTATCAAAATTAGTGAAAATACCAAAGGTATCTGACTTGTGTTTCAGAAAGAACACCCACCCAAAGCGCGAGTAATCATCCACAATGACCAACGTATATTCCTTACCTCCCAAACTTCTAACTTGCAGTGGATCAAACAAGTCCATATGGAGAAGCTGTAAGCTTCTATTGGAATCCTTGCCTATTATGCTTTTAAATGAACTTCTTGTTTAATTGCCTTTGATACAAGCGTGACAAGGACTGTCCGTAACGCACTTGACATTAGGTGCATCACGTACTAAGTTTTGAGAGAATAATTTATTAATAGTTTTGAAATTAATATGTGCTAGTCTCTCTTGTGCCATTGGTCAGCAAGAGATGCACTACTTTTTGCTAAAAGACATACTGGTGTAGAAATGTCAATACAAATGAAATTTAAACAGAAAATATTTCTGCTTCGAGTGCCTGATAAAATAGTTTCCATGTTGTTAACCGATTTTATCAAGCACTTGTCAGCATGAAATTCAACTACGTATCCTTTGTCGCATAATTGGCTTATGCTGATGAGATTGTGTTCCAATCCTTCAACATAGGCTACATCCGAAAAGGATTCGCTACCGTTAGAGATCATACCATAGCCTTTAGTTATTCCTCGATCTGAACCTCCAAAGATGACCTTTGGTCCGTTGCAGACTGAGGTGTAATTCTGGAGTAGGCTCCTTGTCCCGGTCATATGCCGAGATCATCCGCTGTCCAAATACCAGATTGGCATTTTAGTGGCCTTTGGACATACCTGCAATTACAATCACTTAGCCTTAGGAACCCAAACATGTTTGGGTCCTTGGTCTCGAGTTAGAAAACTCCCCCTACGAGTATTAGCCTCATGAGTGGTCATTCTCACGTTGCTAACTTGAGGGGTTGTGGCATTACTAGGATTGAACCAACAATCGACGGCAAAGTGACCAATTTTGCCACAACACCAACAGTCGAACCTGTTGTATCTTTGCCTTGTGTAGTCCTGCTTGACTTTCTGGAATGAAGGTCCATCAGGTGCTTTACTCTTGGAGGAAGAGGATTCATGATGATGGCAATTACATGAAGTCTTCTCCTTCATAGGCTTTTCTACAATGGGTTTTACTTTTGGTGTCTTTTTGATATTGTGACCATGAGCATAAGGTCCATAGCTTTGAAGTTGAATCTCTTCATAAGGTGCTTTGAAGGCACTCTCGCCGAAGTTACGAGGACGAGTCCAACCTTAGTATCTTGACTTAGGCTTCTCAGGGATCGGCCTAGAAAAGTGTCCATAGGTAGACTCATAGTCGAGTTCGTTCGTAGGAAAGATAACTTTCTTGAATAGAACAGGTTCCAAAGGAGCTTTCCCTTTTTCTTCAGCTAGAGCCTTCCGGGCAGCCTTATTCTTCCTCTTGGCCTTGTTTCTCCTAGAGGATTTACTAGAAGAGCCAATGTGGCCTAAACCAGCACCCTTGGCCTTAACAGAGAACTCAGCAACGATTGGAAGAACTGTCTTAGGCTTAGAGAAACTCTCAACAAGTTTCTTTTCAGCCTCGAGTTGTTGTTCCAATTCTTTGATGATTTCCTCTTTAAGGTCGAGGTGCTTGAGAGCTTGATTGTATTCATCCATAGCACTGTTTAAGATCTCTTGAAGAGAGTTAGTCTTATTGACTTCTTCTCTTAAGCTGCTCTCACTAGCCTGTAGAGATTTTATCTCTTTGGCTTGAGTTTTCACTACTCTACGACATTTCTCGTAGGTCATGAGCAACTCTTTGTACTGGGCCATGAGTTCAGATTAATCTTCAGAGGAATAGCCCTGTTGCTCATTATCATCATCAAACTCAGAGAGAGGAGTGTGAGATTTTACATCCCCAGTGAACTGGGGGACTTGTTCATCATCTGAGTGAGCCATGAGCCCAAAGTAAGCTTCCTCTTCTTCACTTAACTCAGATGAGTCGGAGTCGCTGATAGTTTTGCTCTTCTTGGCTACTAGACTCTTCTCTGTCCTCTTCTTATGGTGTGAGGATTTCTTTTCCTCTCTTCTTCCACCTTCTTTCTTTTTGTGAGGGCAGTCGGCGATGACGTGACCTGGCTTATTGCAATAATAATAGACGATGTTAGTCGAAATCTGTTTGTTCTGTTTAGAGTTATACCTATCATGGCTACTTGACCCTTTCTTTAACTGATCACCATCACGTCGTGATCTTCTGAATGAGGCATCTTTGTCTCTCCATTGCTTCTTCTTATTTAAGAATTTCTTGAATTGCCGGGAGAGCAATGATAACTCTCCTTCAGATAGTTCTGAGCCAGATGAGCTTGGATCAGATGATTCTTCTTCATCAGCTTCAGGAACTGGGGCAGGAGAGCTAGCCTTTGTCTTCCTTGAGCTATCTGCCTTTAGAGCGACAGACTTCTCCTTGGATGCAGACCTGCTGATCTCTTCTTCAGCTTTTCTTGAGTTGGTTTGCAGCTCGTAAGACATAAGCTTTCCGAACAGATTCTGCGGGTCTGTCTCAGCTAACCTTCCAAACTCCCGAATGGAACATACCTTATTGTCCCATTCCTTGGTTAGGGATCATAAGAATTTGTCATTGAGTTCCCCATTGGTGAAGACACGTCCATAAACTCTGAGGCCATTTACTATCTTGAAGAAGTTCTCAAAAGTGTCAGCTATGGCTTCCTTATGACCCTGCCTGAATGCTTCATACTTCTGGTTCAGTAGGGACCTTCGATCATCCCTTACTTCTTCAGTACCTTCCATTAGAGTCACTAGGGATTGCCATATCTCCTTGGCAGATTGTCAATGAATCAGATTCTGCAGCATTGAGTCATCGACTGCACTTGCTATAATGTTTTAGCTTTCTTGTCAAGAGAGACAAGTGCAATCTCATCCTTATCTAGATCCATCAATTTCTTGGGAACTTGTTTGGTGGGATCTATGGTGGAAGTAGTCATAGGAATGTGGGGACCTTCAACAATCATGAAAATCCGGGGATCTACTGCTTCCATGAAGAACTTTACTCTTTCCTTCCATATAGGAAAATTGTTCTTGGTGCAGATAGGGAGTTTAGCAAAATCCTTGGTCTTACTCATGCTTGATACTATTCAAGAAACAACTTAGAAGGATAAGATCAAGGTGTTAACCTTTTAACGATCAACCTCCCTCTGATACCAATAGAGAGTGCTAAGTTGTTACCCTAAATCACTTAGGGGGGGGGGGTGAATAGGTGAAGTGCGTGTCAAATGCAGAATTAAAAATAACACAGCACACATCAAGCAATCACAGACGACAAGAGATTTATAGTGGTTCCCCAATCTTGGGTATGTCCACTTTACTCACCGATCTAGCAAATCACTAGACTCGGCTACTCCACTATCTCGGATTGAAAACAATCCTACACCTCGGAACCATGTTCCTACAAAACTCGATCCAACTGGATCTACAAACCTCGGAAGAAAAATCCTTCCTACAAATCTCGGAGAACAAAGGTCCTACAAAGTAAATTGTTTGAAAGGAAAAATACAAACGACAATATTCTCAGATCTGGATCTTCACAGTCTTCTTCTTTAAGAACGTTGGCTTGATTAGAGTATGTTGAAGATGACTTGAGAGAGATCCACAAATCTGAAAAACGGAATCACCTCGATCGAGAAAATAGATCTGAAATCTTTGAGGCTCGGCGAGATCGAGTGATTAACTTTCGTCTGGATCACTGGAGAATAAAAGTTGAAGGCAGCGATCGAAGATCGTCGATCCAGAGCTTCTTCCGTGAACGTCAATGGCGGCGGCGACGACGTGAGGAATTAGGGTTCACGGGTTTTGCTTTTTCTCTTTCTTAAAATAAAATCTCTGTTCACTTGTTATTAGTCAAATCTGAGAGGACCTATTTATAGGTGGACTCCAAAGGTCAGAAAATTAATTAGGGGTGACACGTGGACCAATCAGAAATGATTGATTTGAAATACACAGAGGAATTGACTTAGAGAAATTTCATGAACAATTTAAACCGATATACTCGAGTCATAAGAGAAACATACTCGAGTATTAGATGGTATATACTCGAGTGGATAAGAAGGAGCATACTCGAGTATATGAAGAGAAACTACTCGAGTGATTCAAAGATCAGCACTCGAGTGAATTTAGAACTACTCGAGTATGAGAGTATATACTCGAGTAAAAATACTTAGAAAAAAAATTTCTCAGATAAGAGGAGGAACTACTCGAGTAGAAGAGTTGGAGATACTCGAGTAAGAGAAGAATGAAGTACTCGAGTATCTTGGAAAAGCTACTCGGGTAATCATTGAACTACTCGAGTATGAAAAGCATCTACTCGAGTTCAGCGTCACTTACTCGAGTATATAGGGAACTACTCGAGTATGTAGACTAGAATTATTCTGAGATGAGAAGCACAGATCTACTCGAGTATGAACAGACCACTTACTCGAGTAACTAACCAACTACTCGAGTACAAGTTATCATCTACTCGAGTAAAACAGTCTACTCGAGTATGTGATCCAACTTACTCGAGTATACAAGAGATGTACTCGAGTATGTGGACTTAGAGAAAATTCTGGATCTAAAAGCAGAAGGATTTACTCGAGTGTAAGATATGACCTACTCGAGTGACTGACTATCTACTCGAGTATAAACTTATATACACGAGTTCACAGAGTCTACACGAGTATGTCTAATGATCTACTCGAGTACTAAGTCACTTACTCGAGTATATGAAGAAACATACTCGAGTATGTGGACTTGGAAATATTTCTTCTGAAAGGATAAACTTCAAAACTTCAGTCCACCAATCCAAGTGCTTGTATAGGAAGTGTATCCCAATAGAGAGGCTATACATGGGCCAACACTTTGGATCACACAATGAGGGATTACATTGTATGGTCCTGTGTTTGGTGACCCATTATAGACTGACATTGGTCTACACTTGGCAATAAGAATCTGCACACATACAACTTAAACACAATATCAAATACACCTTAATTCATCTTAGTTCAAGGTCTGACCTCCTATAAATCTGAGGTATTGTGGAGACAAATCCCAACAGTTCGGGCTGACTAATGCGCTATCAGTGGTCATGCATCTGATGAACAGGACGTTCAGGGAGTACTTAGAACACTTTGTGATCGTCTTTATTGATGACATATTGGTGTACACGCAGTGCGAAGAATATCACATCAAGCATCTGCATTTGGTTTTGGAGACGGTGAGGAGGAATGAACTATACGCAAAGTTCTCCAAATGCGAGTTCTTGTTGTCCTCAATGGCGTTCCTTGGTCACATAGTCAGTGGGGAAGGGATTATGGTAGATCCGGCAAAGATTATTGCAATACGAGAGTGGCATGTGTTGTCTTCTATAGCGGATGTCCAGAGTTTTCTGGGGCTTGCTGGCTATTACTGGCACTTCGTAAAGAACTTCTCGCGGATAGCGTTACCTATCACAATGTTGAAAAGGAAAGATCAGAATTTTGTATGGACGAAGGAGTGCACGAAAGAATTCGAAGAGTTGAAGAGTTAGTTGACCACAGTGCCAGTGCTAAGTTTGTTGAGTAGGACCGATGGTTTTGAGCTATACAGCGATGCCTCAGGCAGTGGTTTGGGCAGCGTGCTGCTGCAGCATGGTAGTGTTATTGTATATGGCTCGTGTCAGCTGAAAGTGCACAAAAGGAATTATTCGGTCCACGACTTGGAGTTAGCGGTCGTTATTTTTGCGCTAAAGCTGTGGAGGCACTATTTGTACGGCGTAAAGGTCGATATTTATACCGACCACAAGAGCCTGAAATACCTGTTGGATCAGAAGTATCTGAACATGACGCAGCGGAGATGGATGGAGTTCCTGGGGGACTATACGTTCAAAATTCATTATATGCCCGGGAAAGGCAATGCAGTTGCGGATGCGTTGAGTCGCAGGGCTCCGGCCCAAGAGAACTGGTTGTCGGTTCATATTGAGAGGTTGATTCGGGAGTTGCAGGCGTTAGACATCTGTTGTGTTGAAAAGAAGACTAGAGCCGAAGCGCTATTGAACTGGACGGAAGTTCAGTATGACTTGGCTGATCGGATTCGACAGGTTATGGAATTGGATAGCAGTATGATGGAGATCATGGATGCAGCTTCGGATGGGTCAAATTCCCAGTTTTTAATTGAAGATGGACTGCTAACGAAGGACATTCATTTGTGCATCCCAAACATGGGAAATCTACGGGCAGAGTTGATGTACGAGGCTCATCATACCAAGTACTCAATTCACCCAGTGAGCACAAAGATGTACCGAGATCTAACGAAGTTGTTCTGGTGGCAAGGACTCAAGAATGATGTGGCACTATTTATTTCTAAATGTCAGACTTGCGCCTTAGTGAAGGTAGAGTGCCAAAAGCCAGGGGGTTTCTTGAAATCTTTGCCTATTCCAGAGTGGAAGTTCGACAACATTTCGATGGACTTTGTGCATGGCTTGCCAAGGTCGCAGAAGGGAAACGACGCCATCTGGGTGATCGTAGATCGGTTAACAAAAGTGTCGCACTTCATTCCGCATAGGAAGGATGATTCAGTGGAGAAACTGGCGAAGCTATATATGGATAACATTGTTAGACTGCACGGTGTACCCCGCAGCATCGTGAGTGATAGAGATGGGCGTTTTACTTCCAATGACTGGAGGTTACTGCAGCAAATGCTGGGGACTAAGTTGAAGTTCAGCATAGCTTTTCATCCGCAGACGGATGGGCACACCGAGAGGGTCAACAGGACGATGGAGGACATTCTTCGCATGTGCGTTCTGGACTTCGGAAAGTAGTGGGAAGACCATCTGTATTTGGTGGAGTTTGCGTAGAACAATAGCTACCAAGCGAGCATACAAATGGCGCCCTTCAAAGCCTTATATGGTAGAAAGTGTTGCACACCGTGGTCGTGGCTAGAAATGGGTGAGGCAAGGTTGTACAAAAATCAAGAGGTGGAAAGCGCTACTTCATTAGTACGAACCATTTAGGAGCGTTTGATGATTGCTCAGGATAGACAAGCTAAATACTATAATGCAAAGCACCGGAATGTTGATTTCGTGGTTGGCGATTAGGTGTATTTGAAAATAAAGTCATTCAAGGGTGTTTCACGGGTACGACTCTTGAAGAAGCTGAGCCCGAGGTACCTTGGACCATTTGAGGTCCTGGAGCGAATCGGTGAAGCAGCTTACCGTTTGAAGCAATCGGTGGAGTTGAGTGTTTTACACGACGTTTTCCACATATCAGTATTGCGGAAGGCGGTGCAAGAGCCTTCGCAGGTGATCGCAATTAATCAAGTACCGGTGGATGAAGGGTTGACGACTAGGGTCAAGCCCGTTCATATTGAGAACTTTGAAGTCAAGCAACTTCGTAACAAGGAGATTAGAATGGTCAAGGTCCATTGGTACAATTACGGTAGTGAGTAGATCTCTTGGGAACGGGAGCAGACCATGCTTGAGGAGAACCCAAAGTTATTCCACTCAGGTACCGCTTTTTGTTTTGTATATATTTTCCTTTGGTAATTTCGTGGTCGAAATTCTTTTAAGAGGGAGAGAGTTGTAACGCCCCGAAACTCAAAAAAGTGACGGGTGGCATTTTGAGCCAAGCCTGGGATTTGGTAGAGGTGACACGGCCTGGGACACGGGCATGTCCCAGGGGCGTGTCGTGCTCGGGTTCGGTAATGGTCGCGTGGTGGACGAATTTGGAGTCAACGGTCGTCGGGGCAGTGAACCCGGCCTGGGACACGGGTGTGTCCCAGGGCATGTCATACACTCAAAGCCTTTCACTCACCGATCTTTGAGTGAGGATGCACGACATGATTCCAGGCGTGTTTGGGTCTGACACGGGCATGTAAAATTTGATACGGGCATGTCAAATGGCTGTGTACTCCTCAGATCGTTTAGCGAGTTTTGCTTTGGTAGCTACACGGCCTGGGACACAGGCGTGTCCCAGGGCGTGTCTAGCACACGGAATGTGATACGGCCGTGTCATAAGGTCGTGTCATGCTCTGGACATTTTGGTCCTGTGTCGATAGGAGGACATGGCCAGCTACACGGGCGTGTAATGGCTGACACGGGCGTGTCAAGCCTGACACGGGCGTGTAAAGTGCTGGTGTTCTTTTCTAGATGTGACGGTTTTGGCAGCGAATGAGTTACAAAGCCTTGGACACGGGCATGTCGCAAGCCGTGTTCAGCCTAGGAAGTTTATTTTTAGAGAGAATCGCAACCGTCCATTTCCTTACTTTGGGAACTAATGGCTCAGGGCTGTCCTGGTTGGGTTTTAAGCTGGGAATAGGGTTCAAACCCTCATTTCTTTTGGGGACATTCTCTTTCTATGTCCTAGAGAGAAGGGAGAGCAAGGAGGAAGAAGGAAGAGGGAGATCCGGGCCCCGGTGGAGCCTCGGAGCTCCGATTCTCGATCTGAGTCCAGATCCATGAAGGCGAGGCCGATACGGTGCTTTCCATCTGACTAGATCGTCATGGTGCCAAGGAGAAACTCTAGGGTAACGATTCTCATCTTGAGCATGTGAAGCTCTTCATCTTTTGTATAGGGAAAACCCTCTCCCGCGAGTGTGTGGTGAGTTGTGGATTTTCTTGGGGTAGATATGTAATGTCCCCCATATTTAGAGTCCGGAATCGTAGTACGGACATAGGCATGGTGTGTGAAGCCTTCATAGACATGTTGGTCTGGATCGGTGATGTTTTACTATGCATATTTAGCCGGAGAAGACTCCGTATGTTTTGGTTGTTTTCGGGTTTGCTATGCGAATGCATCAGGAAATCTTGGGGAGTAACCCAAAGGTGCACCCAGAAATTCTGGGCGGAAGAGAAGTTCTGTCGTTTCGGTGGCCTGGGAGCCAGCCGGGTATATAATGGGGCTATGTACCGTGTTTGATCGAATGTTGGGAATTGGGTAAGTCGGGCCCGCGTCAAAGGACAAAGGGCCGCGACGGGGTGAGCAACTGGCTGGTGGAACCCTACCCGCTACATCTGTTTCGGTTAAAGAGACCTAAAGTTAAGTGGAACTTGCTTATGATTTGGAGAATGAGTCTAGGCTACGACGGAAAGGACTAAATGCTCACGAGGTTTGCCGCCCTACGGGTGGTGGTGCAGCCAAGGATCGTATCGGGTTCGGACTGGCTTCACCGAGTAAGTGCCTTGAGAGCACGGGGTGTATGGCCGTGTGTGCATGCACCTGTGTTGTTGTGTTTATTCACTATATTACTTCTCTTGCTAACAAATGCAGGGAAGGTGCTTTGTCTCCCCGGTTTGGGAGCAGAATCGTTATAATTTGGTCAGCTTTAACTGACCATTATTCTTGTTTTCCCCAATTGCGGTGATTTGTGCTTGTAGGTGCTGCGGAGCCGAGCGGCAAATAGCAGGACAAAGCCCAAGTTGCTTAGCCCTCCCTCGAAGGACTCATTTGTTTACTGAAAGACTAATTTCAAGAGCCTATACACATAGAGGGGGTAGGGGTGAATAGGTTCTAATTATCTTTAAGAATTTTAGGCAAATTAACAGGTTCTTACTCACCACAAAAAATGCAAAACACAGCACAGAAAACACAGCACAGCATACACCAGATATATAGTGGTTCCCCAAGGTATGGGTACATCCACTTTCCCCCTTCGTGTATCCAGTAGAGAACTGGAGTCAGCCCAACTTCCTTCCACTAAATAAGATCCACAGATCGTACAACTCAGAACCAGATTGTTCCTACAGCTCAGACTTATACAAGTCCTACCTCAGATTCTCCTCCAAGAATCCTACCTCAGGCCACAGCCCTACCTACCTTCATAACTAGGCTTACAACTCAGACTATCACAAGTCCTACAGCTCAGGCACATAGCCCTACCTCAGCCTTTAAAATTAAAGGCTTACAACTCATATCTAATAAAAGATCCTATAAGTAATTGAGTATTTGAGAGAAACAGAAATATCACCAGATAGATTACTCTATAGGTGAGAGCTTCTTAATCAGTTCTTGAATGAACTGAATCTCCAGATCCAACCTGACTTAGCTGTTTCAAAGCTTCTTGATAGAACAAAATAAGGTTGAACTCTTCTTGATGTAGAAGTTGTTCTCCTGTCAGCTCCTTCCTTGAATTCAGAATGAGATCTGAATCTTCTCCGCAGACTATTCAGAATCTGCCTTCTTAAGGGTCACCCCTTTTCTTGTTGTTGAAAACTTTCCTTAGATGATCCACTTTTTATCTATGTATATGTTCTTTTTAAGTTGTCACAGATCAGTCCTTTATATAGAGATTTCTCCTAGTTACCGGTTGATTCGGTTTGTAACAACCTTCTGACAATTCTGACAAAGGTGTCAGACATGTTGGTAATGACAGCTGTCAATTCACCAGTCAAGACAGTTGTTTCCTTAATGATTTTATAAGTCAGCATGAACTACTCAGCAGACTGCTTCATATGTGTCAACACAAATAGACTAAGTGTTGACACAAGTCTTAGTGATGTCGACACAATACTCCAAGTGTTGACAAAGTCATACTTCTGATACTCGACACATCTTCTGTTAGTATGTGTCGACACAAGTCCTATGTGTCGACACAACTGCTCTTGGTCTCGAGCTAACTGCTGCAGACAGATGGCATTGAGTGTATGTCCAGCGGTCGTTGAGTGTGTGTCGACACAAGTCCTGTGTGTCAACTGCTTCTGGTCTTGACTTAGCTCCTAAAGACAAATGGCATTGAGTGTGTGTATAGTTGTCGTTGAGTGAGTGTCTACACGAGTCCTGTGTGTCAACAAAAGCCTTATGACTCAGAATAGCTGTTGCTGTAAGATGGCATTGAGTATGTGTCTAGCTATCGACACAAACCTTCTTCAGGTTTCGACAAAACTCCTGAGTGTCGACACATGCCTTTCTTCTGGTGTCGACATAACTCTTGGGTGTCGACACAGCTTCTGCTCTAGGTGTCAACACAATCCCGGCCTTATGTATCGACACAATTCTTGGTGTCGACACAACTTTGCTTCTGGTGTCGACACAACATCTTCTTGGTGTTGACACAATTCTTCAAGAGTGTCGACACTTGTACTTAGAAAATTTCTTTGCAAACCTTATACCTGCACAATGAAACTAAAACATATATCAAATACAAATTGATGTATATCATTGAGTAAGAAGAGGCTTCTCCAAATCTGGAACATATTTTTCAGTGTACCCAACAATCTCCCCCTATTTGGAGAAGTCATAACCCTTAGTCATGGATATACATCACTTATAACAAAGCACATAAGAATAGATGTACATACATTTCAGTGCAAGATAACATACAAACAATGTAAACAACTAAGATTAATAGAGAAGCTATTTTTTTTTATTAATCAAAAAATTCTGGGTTTACATGGTTTTTCATAGAACAAAAACAAAAAGTTACATTGTTCTATACTTAAGCCTATCTATCCTATGATTGGCTAGGCTCCTTAATCACTATGCATTTTCCTGATTGAATCTTTGCCTGCATAGGAGGGTCTGTATAATCAGTAGGTTTTTTCCCTTTGAGATCCTTCTTCTTTTATTCTTCATCCTTAATCCTTTGCCTTTCAAAATAGTGAAAGGGCTTGGGAAAGTACCTGCTAGGCTCTAGAGCATTAGAAGTTAATTTCACAGCTTTTGCACTTCTTCTAAATTACAGAATGGCTTCCTGCCTAGCTTGATATTTGTTCCATTCCTGCCCAGAATACCACTTACCCCTGTCATGGGTCTTATCCGTTACAGTCTTCCATGCAGTCAAAATGATATTCCTTGAAGTAGGGCTCCATTGCTCAAAGTCTGGCTTCAACTCAGCCTATTCCCTGAACCTTTTCTTGGATAATTGTGCCTCCTTTTAAGCTTGCTTGGCAGCCTCTGACTTTTCTACTTTTTTAATGATAATCTTTGGTGCCTCCTTGGAAGGGTTGTACATTGTCTGCACTTCTTGTTGAACCATGTCAAAGTTAGTAGGAGGGTAAATAACTTGTGCAACTTCAGGCTGATCTTCTTCAATATGAGCAGGTTGTATTCCAGATTCAATAACATTATCATCATCACATAAAGGAGGAAAGCCATGAGTTCCTCGGATGGAATTTGAGACCCATTTGGCATAGTCAGAGCTATCTTTAACTAACAATCTCTCCCCCTTTATGACTTCTCTAGTAACATGATCCCTCAGATCAGTCTTCTGAAACCTTATCTGATCAGCCAGATATTCTGTACCCTCTTTGTAATAGTCTTTGAACTTCAGTAAGGTATCAAAAATTATCTTTTGAGAGGCTCCAATAGCTGTTTGAATAGAAGCTAGATCTTCTTTGATTTGCTTTTATATGTCAGATTTCAGATCAGTGTTGATACTTCCCAGCTTTTTGAGTATTTCTTCTTGGGAATCTTTGAGATTTTCATTGGACCTGAATTGATTTTCCAATACATACCCTTGCTTTGTGGCAATGTCCTCAATCTCAGTCTTGATAAGCTTTTGTTGCTCAGCCAAATACACTACAACATTACCTCCCTTATGAAACAATCTGTCATCTCCTTCTTGTGCAGATTAACTTCAAATCTGATAGACTTAATGTCCAGAGCCAGCTGAAACTACAGTTCATTATTTGATTCATCCACATATGTTTCTAGAGACTTTCTTTGCTCATCCAACTAAACTTGCAATTGGACCAGTAATGCACTGAAATCCATGCTTGGAGCTGTTTGTTGAGTGACTGATTGCAAGGCTCTCTTGTAGCCTGATCTCCTTTTCTTAATTGCAACAATTTTTCTTTTTTGTGCCATAGTGGCTTCCTCATCATCAGATGGTTGTGAGGAGCATTCTATATCAACAGTTTCATTATAAGATGGGGCATTTAGCAGCTCCTCCCCCTCAGTCTTTGGCAGTTCTTTTTCCATCTTGGATTGCTTCCCCTCAGTTTTTGTATCAGGTAAATCAGAAAAGAGCTCTTCTATAGTGAACTCTTGCTGTACCTGTATAGGAGGAACAAGATTAGTTTGAACAATAAAAGGTTTTTCCTAGACATCCATATTATTGTTCAGGGCCCTCTCTTAAACGGAGATACTTACTTGCACATTTTGAGCTTCTTTCTTAACATTGTCTTGAGCTTCATTATTGATTTCTGATACTATATCCATAATAGTATCAGCAGCTAATTCACTCTCTAGGGCAGCTTCAGCAATGCCTCCCCCTTGGGAAGTCAGCTCAGTTTGTTCAGGGTTTTCTCCTCCTAGAGTTTAGACTATATGTTGTTCCAGGGGCTCACTTCCCTCCACTTTATCTTGGGCTTCCTTTTGTTGCTGGTCTTCATCTGAGCTGAAGAATACTTCCTCTTCTGAATCACTAGAGGATTCTACTTGCTGATCAACTTTCTTCTACTTTTTATCTTTCTTTATTTGTTTCTGTGGTGTAGATACTTCCTTTGTCAACACCCTATCCCATCTAGAAAGTATTCTCACATCCATTCTCCTCATGTGGTTGATTTTGGATCCATACAGTTGGTTCATTACATCTGGTATTAATGAAGATAAACATAGATTGAGGATCTTACCCAAGATTGGTTTCTTTGCTCCTTGAATCTTGTCAAACACTATTGCTGCCCAATCTGTCTTTAGCTTGAAAATTATTTTTGTCATAAGATTGAACATAAATGCTGAGATTCTATCATGTCTACCTGTTTTGCAAAGGATCACCTTACTAACTATCTTGGACAGGAACTTCCCTTGTGAATTCATCCCTTTCCTATTGATGGATGATCCAACCTTGGTATTAGGGCTAAGCCCGCACCAGCTTAAGGCATATTTTGACATTGATGAAATGATGTCTTCTTTATCCGTAATCTTAGGAAGATGGAGTGATTTCCTAATCGCCTTTAGTGAAATTTTCACTCGGGAATCTTATACAGTGGCTTTAATCTTCTTTCCGTCTGTGTCCACAGTTACAGAGGAATAAAATTCCATGACTTCTTTCTTCCAAATCTTCGTTGGTTCTGAAACAAAGAATTCCAATCCATTTTTTGAAATTAGTGTAATGACAGCCTGAATTTCTGGAGAGGCTGTCGTGAAACCACCACAAACCAGCTAATACCCTTCATTCACTTTGTCATCTTGATGAGGCGCAATTGTCGGGAGAGAGAGAGATGGAAGTGAAGAGAAGAGAATGTCTATGTCGACACAAGGTCTAGAGTCGAGAAAGCTGAAGGCGTAGTCGACCAGATTCTGGCTCCACCTATTTATAGTCTTGGTCTAAAAGGGAGTTCAAAAGACGTGCTTAGTAATAAGACTAGAACTCGACAATACTTAGGTTTAGTCGACACCTTTATGTGTAGACATACTTATGTTAGTGTCTACATAGACTGGTTATGTCTCGACACAGAGTGTCGACTTTGATTTTTGTGTGTCGACATAAAAATCAGCTAACTTAAGGTCTCAACAGAGTTGTGTCGACACAAAGTCTGTTTGTGTCGACAAAAACATTGTACTCAGACAAATTTCCCGAGAAATTTTCTACTGACAGATTATACTTTAGAATACTTGTGCTAACCTATTCTAGGTTCATCATACCTAATTCAATTTAAAAATAATTGAATTTAGTTTCATCCAGAGGTTTTATAAAAATATCAGCAATTTCATTATTGGTGTTTCAAATTCTATACTAATATCTTCTTTTTCCACATGTTCTCTTATGAAATGAAACTTAATTTCTATATGCTTGGTTCTACTGTATGATACAGGATTCTTAGCAATACAAATAGCACTTGTAGAATCACAAAACAGTGGAATTCTACTTACCTTGATATCATAATCTTCTAGTTGGTGCTTTATCATCAATAATTGTACACAGCAACTGCCTACAGCTACATATTCAGACTCAGCTGTTGATATAGCTACACTGGTCTGCTTTTTGCTGCACCATAACAACAGCCTTCCTCCTAAGAATTAACAGTACCTGTAGTAATCTTCCTGTCTTCTTTGCATCTTGCAAAATCTGCATCTGAGAAACCTGTTAGAATGAAATCTCTATTCTTAGGGTACCAAAGACCTAGATTAGGTATGACTTTAAGATATCTCAAGATTTTCTTAACTGCAGTATAATGAGATTCCTTTTGGCAAGGTTGGTACCTAGCACAAACACATGTAGCATACATGATGTCAGGTCTACTAGCAGTCAAGTAAAGTAGGGAGCCAATTATCCCTCTATACAAAGACTCATCAACAGGTTTCCCTGTCTCATCTTTTCATATAGGCATACTTGTTCTCATTGGAGTTTTCATGGTGGAGGCTGAGTCCATACCATATTTATTAATCAACTCTTTGGTTAACTTACACTGAGATATAGACAATCCATTATCAGTCTGTCTGACTTGAAGTCCCAAGAAGAAATTTAGTTCACCCATACTGCTCATCTCAAACTTCCCTTGCACAAGTTTGGAAAACTTTCTACAAAGGTTGTTTTCAGTAGATCCAAAGATAATGTCATCAACATATATCTGGACTAGGATTATCTTGCCTTTAGATTCCATAAAGAATAGAGTTTTGTCTATCTTTCCTCTAGAGAATTTATTCTCAATCAGAAAAGCAGACAAGGTTTCATACCAAGCCCTAGGGGCTTGTTTCAAACCATATAGAGCTTTCCTAAGCCTATATACATTACTAGGATAATGAGAATCTACAAAACCCGAGGGTTGCTCAACATAGACTTCCACTTTTAAGTCATCATTCAGAAATGCTCACTTTACATCCATCTGATATACCTTGAACCCTTGATAGGCAGCATAGGCCAAGAACATCCTTATAGCCTCCAGCCTTGCAACTGGGGCAAAGGTTTGATCAAAGTCAATCCCTTCCACTTTCCTGTAGCATTTTGCTACCAGCCTTGCCTCTTTCTTGATAGTGGTGCCATTTTCATCAAGTTTGTTTATGTAGATCCACTTGGTTCCTATAATGTTGTGATCCTTTGGTTTATGAACCAGTTCCCAGACTTTGCATCTTCTGAATTGATTTAGCTCTTATTGCATAGCATCAACCCAGTTAGTATCTAGCATGGCTTCTTCATACTTTTTGGGTTCTATTTGAGACAAGAAGCTAGAACATAGAACTGTGTTCATGCTTTTTCTCCTTGTTAGAACACTTTGACTTGCATCACCAACTATCTGGTGAGCTGGATGATCCTTCCTATGTCTTCTTGCTAGAGGAAACCTATCTACCTCATGGACTTCTTCATTTTCCACCACCTAATGCTCCTCATTATCTTCATCATCCAGTTGGTTTTGTTCTCCCCCTGGACAACATGCATCTTTTCCATCATCCATCCTAGCAGGAGCTTCATCATTGATGGTCATCTTGTCCAGCATGTCTGTTAGACATGTAGAACTAACTAAAGAACTAGACAATTCATTGTTAATCAATCTAGACTCATCAAAAACAACATTGAATGACTCTTTTACAACTGTGATAGACAAGTTGTAGACCCTGTATGTCCAACTGTTATTATTGTACCCAACAAATTTTCCTTCTAGGGATTTGGCAGCAAACTTTGTTTGGTAGTGCTTACCATTCACTAGGACATAACACTTGCTACCAAAGATTCTGAAGTAAGAAATGTTTGGTTTTCTGCCTTTCAAAATCTGATAGTGAGTCATCTTCAGTTTTTTTATTTATAGATGCTCTATTGAGAACATGACAAGCAGTATTTACTGCCTCAGCCCAGAAATCTTCAGGGAGAGTAGTGTCACTAAGTAGAGTTCTACCTGCCTGAATTAGAGTTCTATTCTTTCTTTCAGCAAATTCCATTTTGCTGAGGTGATCTATATGAGGAGAACTCCTGATGAATCCCAAATTCTTCATAGAATTTTATCATACATTCAGACTGAAATTCAGTTCCATGGTCACTTCTGATTTTGACCACTGAACTGTTAAATTTATTCTGAATTTTTCTAATAAAAGTCTGGAAAACACTAGGGGTTTCAGATTTCTGCCTCAAGATGAAAACCCATGTGAATCTAGAATAGTCATCCACAATAACTAATGTATAAACTTTCATACCAAGACTATGAACAGGCATAGGACCAAACAAATTCATATGCAAGAGATATAAACATCACATTGAATCTTTGGTTTCAAGTGCAGGAAAAGAGGACTTGGTCTGTTTTCCCTTTTGGCAAGCTGAACACACTCCGTCTTTAATGCACTTGACTTGAGGACCATTCCTCACTAAAGTCATGCTAAACAGCAGTCCTATAGACTTATAGTTCAGATGAGCTAATCTCTTGTGCCCTTTGACACATAGTGAATCTTTCTCACCTGTAACTAGGCCAATAGGTGAGTTGTTAAACTCACAATCTAGGTTAAGACAATATACATTCCCTCTCCTAGTGCTAGTCAAAATGATCTCTTGATTACTTGACCTCTTAATTTGGCACTCCCCTTTGTGGAAAGAGATGTCATAACCTAGATTACTAAGTTGACTTATGCTAATCAGGTTATGTTTTAAACCCTTCAGATAAGCCACTTTAGTGAAAGTAAATTGAGTCACTAGAAATGTTACCAAATCCTTTGATGACTCCTTTTTCTGATCCACCAAAGATGACTTTGGAACCATTCTCTATGTGTGCATAGTCTGTCAACAATTTCTTTGTTCCAGTCATGTGTCTAAAATATCCATTATCCAAGTACCATATAGGGGTATAGCCACTTTTATTCACCTACATCAAATAAAGAATCACTCATCCTTAGAACCCAAATTATTATTAGGTCCTAGGTTCTTGTTAGTTGGGAAATAACCTGTTTAACTACAGATTTTCTGATAGGTAAACTACTCTTGGTTTTAACACTTGTGTTAAGCCAGCAATCCATGGCAAGGTGCCCTACCTTGCCATAACACCAACATTCAAATCTATTATACCTTCTCTTAGGTACAGACTTCACAACCTTGTTGCCAACAGTCTTTTTAATTGTAGGTGCTGGAGCAACAAACCCTAAGAATTCCTTTTGAACCTGATAAACTTGCATATAGAGTGGCCTACTAGTATTTACATACTTGCCAATGTGATCTCCAAACTCACAGTGACCATGAGTAATTTCATGATCATACCTGTTTGTAGGTTGCATCACCTTCCTAAAGAAAATAGGGGGCTTAGAGGCTAGTGGCTGAACTGGGGCCTTACCTTTTCCATGAGGATTGGTGGCCCTAGTTCTTCCCTCCAAACCTAGACCTGTCTTTCCCTTCTAAGAAATGAAATTGTCTATTAAGGGCAAGACAGATTTGGTTTGAGAATTTAGCAACTAACTATCTTTCTTTCTGGAGTCTTGCCTCCAAATTCTTTATATGATTTTCTTTGAAAGTGATTGTGCCCATCTGAATTACAGTTATGTTCTTGAGTTTGGCAACCTCTTTCAGTTTCAAATCAATCAGATTGGCTGATTCAGATGCTGCCTGCTTAAGAGATTCAATCTCCTTGGCCTGCTCCTTGACAAGAAGCTTGCTTCTCTTTAGAGCTTGCAACAACCAACCATACTCATCAATGAGTTGGTTTACATCCCCTTCAGAATCAAATCCATCCACATCTCTTGATGTAGATGCTTCTTATTTTGATCCAGTGAAATAATCAGAAGCTGAGGGAGAACTGTATACCTTGCTTGGACCAGGCTGATCCTGGCACAGATCATCTTCAAACTGAGTCATTAGCCCTCTACAGCAATAATCGTTCACTCCATTTATGGAGTCCAGCATTTGTAGGAATTCTAACTCCTTAGAATCCTCTTCAGTTGAGAATAGCCAAACATATGCTTCTGCATCTTCTTCTCCTCCTGATCTTGATGATGAATAGTCGGTCCAACTCTTCTGCTTCTGTGTAACAAAGGATTTCTCCTTCTTGCCCTTCATTTGTTGCTTCTTCTTATCCTTTGATTCATCTCTCTTATTTGGACAGTCTGCTATGACATGACCTTGTTTGTTGCAACAATAGCAAACAATCTTAGAATTAGATTGTTTACTAGGTTTAGAAGCATACATGTCCTCCTTGGTAGTCTTCTTATTCTTGTAATACTCATCCTTGAAAAAGGATGTTTATGGTCTGGTTCTCCACTTCTTATTTTTCATGAACCTTTGGAATTGCCTTGTAAAGGCAGCAAAGTCCTCATCAGAGGTGTGGCTATCCGATGTGCTATTATTACGGATTCCTTCTTCTGGCTCAGCACTCCTTCAGGGTGGAGAAGGAGATTTTCTCCTAACCTTTATTGTGCCTTCAGCCTTGAAGGCAACTGACTTTTCCTTGTACTCAGTCCTGCTGCTCTTCTCTTCCTCCTTCCTGGCAGTTAGCTGCATTTCATAAGATAGCAGCTTTTCAAATAATGTGGGATAAGGTGTGTTAGCAAGCTTGGCCACCTCTCCGATAACACAAATCTTTGTGTCCCCGTCCTTTGTCAGATACCTGAGAAACTTGTCATTAAGTTCATATATGCTGAATACTCTACCATATCTCATCAGTTCATTAACTATTCTGAAGAACTTTTTGTAACATTCAGCTATGTTGTCAGTCTTGGCTTGTCTAAATCTCTCATATTCCTGATTCAGCATAGACTTCCTGTTCACTCTAACTTCTTCTATACCCTCCATGTAGACAATCAGGGTGTCCCAAATTTCCTTTGAGGTTTTACAGTACACTAGATTCTGAAATGCAGCATCATCTATAGCACTTACAATAATGTTCTGTGCTCTTTTGTCTAGTGTTGCCAGAATGATCTCATCCTTTGTCATTTCAGAATAACTCTTAGGGGGTTCAAATATTTGCGTCAAGAACTGATACCTTCATTGGAATGAAGGGGCCTTCTTGAATTGTAATGTAGATTCTTGGATCAGATGCTTCCATAAACAACCTGACCCTTTCCTTCCAAATGCCAAAGCATTCTTTCCTACAGATAGGCAGTTCCATAGATCCAAACTCCTTTTGATTTCCATTTGAACCCATTCTTGAAATCTGTTAATTGCCTTGGAGATTCACTCAGACTGTTAGGTCAAACTTTGAGTAACCTCCCTCTGATACCACTTGAAAGACTTATTTCAAGATCCTAAACACCTTGAGGGGGGGGGGTGAATAGGTTCTAATTATCTTTATGAATTTTAGGCAAATTAACAGGTTCTTATTTAGCACAGAAAATGCAAAACACAGCACAAAAAATACAGCACGGCATACACCATATATATAGTGGTTCACCAAGGTATGGGTACATCCACTTCCCCCTTCGCCTATCTAGTAGAGAACTGGATTCAGCCCAACTTCCTTCCACTAACTCAGATCCACAGATCTTACAACTCAGAACCAAATGGTTCCTACAGCTCAGACTTATACAAGTCCTACCTCAGATTCTCCTCCAAGAATCCTACCTCAGGCCACAGCCCTACCTCAGCCTTTATAACTAGGCTTATAACTCAGACTATCACCAGTCCTACACCTCAGGCACCCAGCCCTACCTCAGCCTTTAAAATTATATGCTTATAACTCAGATCTAATTAAAGATTCTAAAAGTAATAGAGTATTTGAGTATTTGAGAGAAACAAAAATATCACCAGATAGATTACTCTATAGGTGAGAGCTACTTGATCAGTTCTTGATTGAACTGAATCTCCAGATCCAACCTGACTTAGCTATTTCAAAGCTTCTTGATAGAATAAAATAAGGTTGAACTCTTCTTGATGTAGAATTTGATCTCCTGTCAGCTCCTTCTTTGAATTCAGAATGAGATCTGAATCTTCTTCGCAGACTGTTCAGAATCTGCTTTCTTAAGGGTCACCCCTTTTCTTATTGTTGAATACTTTCCTTAGATGATCCACTTTTTATCTCTGTATCTGTTCTTTTTATGTTGTCACAGATAAGTCCTTTATATAGAGATTTCACCTGGTTACCGGTTGATCTAGTTTGTAACAACCTTCTGACAGTTCTGACAAAGGTGTCAGACCTGTTAGTAATGACAGCTATCGATTAACCAGTCAAGACAGTTGTTTCCTTAATGATTTTATCAGTCAGCATGGACTACTCAACAGACTGCTTCATATGTGTCGACACAAATAGACTAAGTGTCGACACAAGTCTTGGTGATGTCGACACAATACTCCAAGTGTTGACGTAGTCATACTTCTGTTACTCGACACATCTTCTGTTAGTATGTGTCGAGACAAGTCCTGTGTGTCGACACAACTGCTCTTGGTCTCGACATATCTGCTGCAGACAGATAGCGTTGATTGTATGTCCAGCTATCGTTGAGTGTGTGTCGACACAAGTCCTGTGTGTCGACACAGCTGCTCTTGGTCTCGACATATCTAGTGTAGACAGATGGCATTGAGTGTATGTCCAGCTATCGTTGAGTGTCTGTCGACACAAGTCCTGTGTGTCGACACAACTTCTTCTGGTCTTGACTTAGCTATTGCAGACAAATGGCATTGAGTGTGTGTATAGCTGTCATTGAGTGAGTTTCTACACAAGTCCTGTGTGTCGACACAAGCCTTCTGACTCAGAATAGCTGTTACTGTAAGATGGCATTGAGTGTGTGTCTAGCTGTCGACATAAACCTTCTTCAGGTGTCGACACAATTCCTGAGTGTCAACACATGCCTTTCTTTTGGTGTCGACATAACTCCTGGGCATCAACACAGCGTCTTCTCTAGGTGTCGACACAATCCCTGCCTTAGGTGTCGACACAATTCTGGGTGTCGACACAACCTCTTCTTCAGGTGTCGAAACAATGCCTGGGTGTCGACACAACTTTGCTTCTAGTGTCGACACAACTTCTGGGTGTCGACACAACTTTGCTTCTAGTGTCGACACAACCTCTTCTGGGTGTCGACACAATTCTTCACAAGTGTCTACACTTGTACTTAGAAAATTTCTTTGCAAACCTTATACCTGCACAATGAAACTCAAACATACATCAAATACAAATTGATGTATATCATTGAGTAAGATGAGGTTTCTCCAAATCTGGTACATATTTTTCAGTGTACCCAACATTTACTTATTTAAATCATGTGTGGTCTGCCTGCGAGCCGAAGTTTGTAAAACAATATTTATTTAAGTGAACTGTTGTAAGGCCATAAGGCCAGTACATTTGTGTATTTTGTACTTCATTCCTACTGGGTTTTCTGTTAGTGGACATTCGTGCTTGTGCTGGGTTCTTTCCTTTGCAACTTAATAAATTGCTTCTGCTAGGTGCTCTATGTAGGACGTGTGTATTGGTTGAATGGTTTCATTGAGTTACCCATCGGTCTGTCCGTGGTATATGGCGTCGGGCCCCGGCTGGACCTACTGCTATATGTTATGTGACGGATAGGGGTGTTACAACTCCGATCCGTTACACGAAGTTCTCAGATCGAAATGAATGTGAAGCACTTGTATCAAACAGTGCTCTCTCCAGACAGTCCTGAATAAGGACAAATCCTAACATAAACAATTCATGCACAAGTAACGCACAAGGTACTAAGTATGGAAAGCAGTAAAAACTGTATCGTACCTCATACATGTGACCACATCAGCCTGTTTGATGGACTCTTCTTGTCCAAGGTTGTTCACTCTTGGTTGGGCTGGAGTATACTGGGATTCCGTAGATTCCACGGCCTTTCCCTTTTCAGCATAATTAGCTCCTTCCATCTTCTCAACCTTCGGCGTACCAACCCGACAGTGACGGGCTAGATGAACCACCTTTTCACATGTATAACAGGCACGAGGGTCTTGCTTAGAAGTTGCTCTAGATGCAATAGTAAAAGGAGCCAATACAAAAAACTTTGACCTCTTACCCCATCTCTTGTGGTAGCCCTACTTTTCAGGACACAGTGCATTGAACTCTTACTTTGTCACCGCTAAGTCCCTCTTTCCCTTTACCGACTTCATATCTTTTTCCAATGCATGGGCCGTATCTACCAACGCTTGAAACCCTTAGTTCACCGAACTTGAGAGAAGAAATCTTAGCTCATCCCGCAATCCTTCGTAGAACCTATTAGTTTTCGCTCTTATTCCGCAAAAATAGACCCCGTATAGTGTCCCAATCTTGTAAACTCATGTAAGTAGGTATCAACGTGACTTTCTCCCTGAGTTAGACGCTGGAACTCTTTTTCCATGGCTATGCGATGTGCTGACGGCAGATGCTTCACCAAGAATAGTCTCGAAAACTCCCTTATCAAGACCTCTGTTAGTTGTCTGCCTACTAAGTGGTGCAGCTCCATTTCTTCCCACAAAAGTCGAGCCTCTCCTTCCAACCGGAAGGTGTCCAAGGTGACTTTCTGTTCCTCCTCAATTCGTAATGCCATCAAAATTCTTTTGACTCGGGAAAGCCCATCCTCTACCTACATTGGGGATCCTTCACCTGCGAACATAGGAGGACTAAAACTCAAGAACTGCTTTAGTTATCGTTCCACTTCTCATACATCTACCACATCCGCCACAGGTTCTGGCCTTAAACCAACCTATTTTGGCACCATTGCAGGTTGCATCTGCCTATTAGGTTATGCGTGGATCATTGCAAACAATGCCTCAGCAACTAAACGCACTGTATCCATAGAAGGAGGAGGTGTGGGCACCTCAGTTGGTACCACACTTTCAACATAACGTTGGGGCTCAGACTTCCCCGCACCACTTCGAGTCACCTATAAGTGTAAAATACACAATTTAGCGACTACTCAGAAGCAAACAACGAATATCAGGAACACGAAGGTTCCTCAAACAAGTTTATTTTCATTCCTAAGTGGACATTCTTGAGTTCATTTATGTTATAACGGCCGCACATACACGTACTCGCCACCCCGAAAAAGTATTCGACGATGAATTCGTAGGAGGAAGACCAAGAAAAGTTGATACCAAACTGTAACACCTCCGTCCATCACATGAAATATACCATAGGGTTCGGCCGAGGAGCAACTCCATATTCCATAGACAATCGCCAAATGTTTGTGGAATATGGCTTGGGGCCCCGACCGGACCCTCGGTTATATTTCATGTGACGGACGGAGGTGTTACATAGACACTATTCTGCACTAAAGGACTGCAGCCGCTTAGTGATCAGCAGATCTCTTGGAGCATCTAGGTTTAGTAGAGACTCAATCCCGCAGAGGTAAATTTAATTTATTGCACTTTCTTCTTGATACATGCCCATTGCTAGATCAGAACTTCTTTTGGGTTTTCTTGTTCCTTATTTTTGCTGCACGCACAAGTGTTGTGCCATCTAGTAAAACCCAACAATGAATTCCATAGGACCACTTATGGATCAGATTCAGGAATACTTGTGCTTCATCCACAAAGATCTGGAGTTGGCCCGTGAGTATAATAATCATCGCCGACCTATGGGGATGGGGGTGCGAGGCTGGGGTAGACGAAAATAGCTCCCTAGTTGAGCCTACCGACACTCGCCCCTATGCACCCAGCTTGTATATTATAATAATTCTATTGAACTAATTATTTGACATTGATGTGTAATAACTTAAACTATTTTTCTAGATTTAATTTCCAATAATTGTTATTTGTGAACTGCATTTTGTTATGGACTCGACTCGCGTTAGGGTTGAATAGGTAGCACAGGTTTAGCGAGTTAGGGCCAGCGAGCCGGACTAACTAGTCGTCTCGGTAATTAATTTCTTTTATATAAATAGGCCCTCTCACCTACCCACCAAAACATCTCCTTTATTATAGATTCATACCCCCTCCCTGTTCCTCTTCTCGCCACTCCTACTCACGATGAGATCTTAAAAGAATGGGAAAGACGCGACCTGACGTGGATGGAAGGTCCAAGTGCGCGAGGCACTTCTCAGAATATACTTTCTATATGGGCAATACTACCGAGCAAGAGTATATGGAATTTGAGGCCGACTATGTTCCCCACAGCTTCACCGCACGCCGACACGGGAGGGGCGAGCCAATTAATACTTTTTTCTCCGATGAGCTCGACTTCCCCATCTAAAACTTTGAGGTGCAGTTGCACCTTCTCCTCTGGTCAAAAATCTGCCAGATTCTAAAGTATTATGGTGCAATTCCCGTACAGCTGAACCAGAACGTGATTCCCATGACGGTGGCATTCGCCTGCTTCCTCCGGAGAGCGGATAGAGTTTAATCTCACTGTCTTCCGCAAACTTTTTACATATTGCGCCACGAATGATGGGGTCATTTTCCTTGCAAGCTCGCATCTCAATGTTTGCGAGACGGCCAATAAGAACCATAATTAATTCTCGAAATTAGTCTTCATCAAATGGGATCTTGGCATCGTTCCCTTCTTGCATCATCAGCGGAGCGAGAAGGTATACCGGCTACCCACCGTGACACACAACGATGCTGAGCTGCACAAGTTCTTTCTCGACGAGGACTTTGAGGTAGTCTTCTTTCGAAGGGGCCTAAACTTGCTCCCCCTAGTTCTTCGTGATGAAGGTTTAAACTTCCTTGTTTTCTTTTAATGGGATCGCCAATATCAAAAATTTTCTAATGACAAGTTATTTCCCGCTGGGCAGCGACTGATTCTTGAGGAACCATAATTTGTGGACTCGGGGATCTACTCGACGCACTCGCGCGCGAGCGGGCAGCCGCGATGGCCTGCCAGATGGAATCAAAGTAGGCCAGGCCTCCCTCGACCAAGAAGCGACCCACCCAGCGAGCTCTAGCTCGCCTCGTCGCTCACAGCCAAAGAAGCTGAAGAAGGTAGTGATCTCCAAGGAGAATCAAATCATCTTGGACTCGCCGTAGAATGATCAAGGCAGCAGCAACCCTCCTACTTCCCTAGCTGCCGAGGATTTCCCATTCCGTGAGTTGGGTCTGCCGAAGGACCCTTGAAACATTGGTCTTGGCAGGAAGGCAAAAGACTAGCTCGGCGAGCCGATGGTCCTATGGGATGAACATGCTCACAGAGTCTCCATCTCATCTCTCTTCCCCTCCAAGTTATAGCGCCACCCTCCCAGTAGGAACTTTTATGCCATTGGGTTTGTACTCTATGGCCGCGAGGACGTCGAGGCCTATAACGACATGAGCCTCAAGAGTCTCGCCCACAAGTGCTCACGAGCCCAAATGCATGCCATGGAGCTTGCGCACATGTCGGTTCGCTACAGATTACACCTTAGCCATAACTTGGTGAAGGACAAGCAGGAGCGAGATGTCACCAAGGATGATGTCTCTGACCAGGCGAGGCGATAGGGAATTGCCGAGGATATCCTCAGTAAAAATGCTAACGGGGGAGTAAGTATCAACTAACCCCTTTCATTTTACTTAGTATTTTCACGACTTCTTCTCTTACCTTTCCCGCCTTATAGGATGTTGAAACCACGAACTGTATGTGCGCTCGCACTGTCGAGCTGGAAGTGAAGAACTTGAAGCTGGAGGAGTAGAACAAGGGGCTCCAGGGCGTGTTGACTCTCCTGATGGACATCTTCCTTCCCCCCTCTGTCGGCGAGATGGGCGCCGCAGCAGAGAGGCCGAAGATGTTCACTGAGGAGGAGGTCACCGAAAAGTTATGGGGTAACTCCATCAGCACTGCTAACTACACAATGTAGGTCATGCGAGACATATAGGTGTTGATAGTGGGTTGTGAGGAGATGACCACATGGGACCTGGTGCCAGAGCTATTTTCCCCTGCTTTCACCTCTAGCAATTAGGATAACAGCTTCAACTCAATCTTCAAGGGTGTCTCCGGTTTCGACGATGGCCATTCTAGAGGGGAGGGCGAGAGCTAGCTCGTATATTTTTCTTTTTATTTTATTTGTAATGATCTCCCCCCATCTCTTTTGTAACCTCGCCGGGGCGAGTGCTTTTGTAATGACCAATATACATTAATGGAAAGATTGCATTTTCTCATTCTTCTGTATCTACTTTCCTATATTGTACTCATGCACATGTCTTCCCCTCGCTGCGTGACCTCCTTAGGGTAGACTCTCTGTTAGAATGTATTTATTGAGTTAGGATACATACTAAAAGTGAGGGGATAGATTTGATTTACTCTGGAGGGGGGGGGGGGTTAATAGAGTGTTAAAAACTTTTAATAAATTTTTATAGCGTAATTAAGATAAGTGTTACTTATAAGTAAGAGAGAAAAATAAATCACAAACAAACACAGTACAATAGAAAATAAAGAAAGATGAGCAACCAGACGACACTAGAAAATTTTAGTGGTTCCCCAAATCTGGGTACATCCACTCTTCTACCACCCTGGTAGGAATCCACTTAGGTTTTTGATCAGGTTTCCTATCACCAATCATGTTTTTGCTCAGGTGCCCTGTCACCGCAAGATCTGCTTCAAGTATATCTAGAGACCCTTCAGGCTTTTGATTAGGTGCCAAAAAACAAATAGGTTTTTGATCAGGTGCCCTATCACAAATGAGTTCACTTTTGATGGAAGTAATAACCCTATACAGGAAAGAAAAAATAAAAGTTATTGAGAGTCTTCTCTTTCTCAAAGCAAATGAGAATACTAAGTGGATTTTGATGATGCCAAAGCTCTCCCTGACATATTGAGTAGGTTCAGGAAGATGGAAGCTTCTTCCAGGGTGTAGGTCTTCAGAGGACTGATGTTCTTGCTCTTCAGAATTTGTAGATTGATGTTGATTATCTGTCTCTGTAGATTCCTGAAGATGATAATTGAACAAGACTCAAGATAGAGGTTTGTTGTTCTTCTGCTGTTTCCTGCGAGCAATAAGTGTTCTGAAGACTGAGAGAAATCTGAGAGAGAAAATGTTTTTGCTATGGCAGGAATGTTCACTCTGTGTATATTTCTCCGTATGTAATTCTCTGTGTCTTGATCAGTCTGAATGTCTGTCTCTTTTGTCCCTTTTAGAATAGAATAAAAACTATCTTCTTTGAATTTTAAAAACATTCCTTAAATTACTGCAGAAATCGAGGAGAGAAATGGCTAGAATTTTTGGCATTTAATTGTCTCCTCAACTTTCTTGGCAAATAAGTCAAAATAATAACTATGTGAATACCATAGTTAATGCTGCAAAGAAATGGCTATATGCCTTGAGAATATCAGCATTAACTATCAGATATTATTTGAAAAAAATAGAATCAATAAAATAGGAATAAAATCTTCAAGACAACTGCTGAATATAAGTAGTCAGACACAGAAAATAATCGTCGATCTGGGTTGGTAGATTGTCGGGATAAGATTAGCTATCTTTGATCTGAGAATACTATGAACAAATATGGAATCGTCGACCTGAGCTCGTAGATTGTTGAGCTCAGTTTAGAGACTAAAATCTGAGATCGTCGATCGGATATCAACGATCGTCGAGCTGAGTTCGACGAAAGTCGAACTGATATGTATTTCACGGATTTCTTCCAATGCTGATCTTGAGAAGTCTGACCTATAGAGACTAACTTAGAACTAGACCTTGACCCTGGCTATATATATTTGTCAACAACCTAAGAGTGGACCTAGCCCAAATCTATAAAAGTGTTCCAACACATACCCGTGCAGAAGCCTTAAGATCTCTCCACCCCTTAATATTAGGGACTAGACCACTCATTGAGCTGGACATACGGCCACCGAGATCATCTTATGGTTTTTATCCCTTTTGAAGATTTGTGCAAGGCCAAAATTTTCCCAAGTAAAATCTCGAGGGGATGTAGTATACTGACCGAGGATAGTCTCAGCTCGCCTTCCATTATAGATACCAAGATCTCGGCTGGTCACCTTTGGCATTGCCTTGCTTAGATAGTGCTAGCCCTGAGTTATTTCCGAGATCCCGGCCCACCACTACCTGCTTGCCTGGAAAAAGGTTGATCTAATCTTTTGTTTTACCTGTGATTTATTCCCTCCGACCACGACCTCCTGTTTTACTTTGAATGGCTCATGTTGACTGGCCGGAGCAGCCCGAGATTTGGATCTAGAGCTAAAACAATATCAATCGAGGGCCACTACCCTTCTAGATAGGTGAAAGACTAATAATGGGAGCAGATCGGGACTTTTCTATGGATAAAGAATAATGTCCATCGAGGGCCCCTTCCCCTCCAGCTAGGTGAAATACTAATAGTGGGAGCAGCTCGAGACTTAGGTAGACTCTCTCAAGTGACATCCAGCCCTTCCAGCCAGCGGGATCCTGGCAGCGCGATCTGTTCAGGGTCTGGGTAGACTCTCTCGAGTGACATCCAACCCTGCCAGCTACATAGAAGCCTGCCAGCGAGATCTGCATGGGGTGTGGGTTGACTCTCTCCAGGGACATCTAGCCCTACCAGCTAGATGGAACCCTGACAGCGGGATCTGCTCGGGGTTCAGGTATACGCTCTCAAGTTATATCCAGTCATGTAAGCTTGATGAAATCCTGGTAGCGGGATCTGCTTGTGGGTCTGGGTAGACTCTCTTTAGTGACATCCAGCCCTACCAACTAGATGGAAGCCTGGCAATGGGATCTGCTTATGGTCCAAGAAGACTCTCTCGATTTGCATCTAGCCCTTCCAGCTACATGAAATCCTTGAAGTTGGATCTGCTCAGTGTCTGGATATACTCTCTCGAGTGATATCCAGCCCGGCCAGCTAGTGGGAGCCTGGTAACGGGATCTGCTCGGGGTCTGGGTAGACTCTCTCGAGTGATTCAGCCTTGCCAGCTAGACTAAATCCTGGCAGCGAGATCTACTCGGTGTCTTGGTAGACTCTCATGTGTGACATCCAGCCCTGCCATCTAAAAAAAATCCTGGTAGCGGTATCTGCTCGAGGTCTGGGTAGACTCTCTCGAGTGACATCCATCCCTTCCATCTAGATAGAATCCAGGCAGCAGGATCTGCTCGGGGTCTGGGTATACTCTCTCGAGGGACATCTAGCCCTACCAGCAAGATGGAAGCCTGACAGCGAGATCTCTTCGGGGTTCGGGTAGACTCTCTCGAGTAACATCTAGTCCTGCCAGCTAGATGAAAGCCTGACAGCAGGATCTGCTTGGGGTATGGGTAGACTCTCTCTAGTGACATCTTGCCATGCCAGCTAGATTGAAGCCTAGCAGTGGGATCTGCTCATGGTGCGGGAAGACTCTCTCGAATGAGATCCATCCCTTCCAGCTAGATGAAATCCTGGAAGCTGGATCTTCACAGTTTCTTGGTAGACTCTCTCGAGTGACATCCAGCCCTGTCAGCTAGTGGGAGCCTAGCAGTAGGATATTCTAAGGGTCTTGGTAGACTCTCTCGAGTGACATCCAGACTTGCCAGCTAGATGAAATCCTTGTAGTGAGATCTACTCGGTGTCTGGGTAGACTCTCACGAGTGACATCTAGCCCTGCCAGCTAAATAAAATTCTGGCAGCGGGATCTGCTCGGGGTCTGGGTATACTCTCTCAAGTGACATCTAACCCTGCCGGCTAGATGAAAGACTAGCAGTGAGATCTGCTTAGGGTCTGGGTATACTCCATCTAGTTAAATTCATCCTTGCCAGCTATATAAAAGCCTGGTAGTGGGATCTTCTCGGGGTTTAGTTATACTCAATCAAGTGACATCTAGCCTTACTAGCTAGATGAAAGCTTGGCAGTGAGATCTGCTCGGGGTCCGGGCAGAATCTCTCGAATGATATCCAGCCCTGCTAGCTAGATGGAAGCATGGCAGCAGGATCTGCTCTGGGTATAGGTAGACTCTCTCGAGTGATATCTAGCGCTGTCAACTAGATGAAAGCCTGGCAGCGAGATCTTATTGGGGTCTGGGTAGACTCTATCGATTGATATCTAGCCCTGCCAGCTAGTGGGGGCCTGACATCGGAATCTACTCGGGGTCTACTTTAGGAAGAAGGCTTGCCACAAATTATATTATAAAAGAGCTAAAATACCAAGAGATTTCATTTTTACCAAAGGGATCTACGTACGCGATTCATGTGTAGAAATGCTTCAAGTCATCACCGCTCTAGGTTTGACTTAGGGTCTCACCCTCCACATTATGCAGGCGATATCCTCTTGATCTCAATGCTTCTTTTATAATGTATGGACCTTCCTACTTGCGGTTGTGTTTTCCCATGGCAGATGATCTTCCTACCGCATCCACCTTTTTCAGGACCAAGTCTCCTTCTGCGAACTATTTGATCTCGACATTCTTGTCAAATTATTTAGCCATCCTCCATTTGACCTCTTTCTATTGGATGGAAGAAAGAACATGAATCTCCTCCATCATATCTAGGGAGAGCCGTAAGTCATCCTCATTCTCGGCCCGCCACCCATCTTTGCCATCCTCTGCCTCAACTACCCGAGGTGTACAGACCTAGGACTCTATGGGAAGTACTGCTTCGTAGCCATGGGAGAGCTTGAAGGGGGTCTCCCCTGTGGCTGTATTGGGAGTGGTCCTCAGGGCCTAGAGAACTGAAGGGAGCTATTCCACCAAGCTCCCCTTCAAGTTTTCCACCTTCTTTAAGAGGTTCACGATTATCTTGTTCTCCGTCTCAACCTGCCTGCTACTCTAGCGATGATGGAATGACGTGAACCTGTGATCAATCCCAAGTTGACCAAAGATGCTGATAAACTCGGCACTGGTAAATTGCGGCTCTTTTTCTATTACAATGGCCTGAGGCGATCCATGTTGGCAGATGATCTCTCCCCACACAATGTTTTTGATTATCTAGGAGGTCACCTTGGCAAGTGCCTTCACCACCAACCACGTAGAAAAATAATGGATCATGAATAGCAAGAACCTTTTAGACTGACAGGATTGAGGGAAGGGTCGTACCAGGTCCATTCCCCAGATGGCGAAGGGCCAGGGCGCTGTGATGCTCCTTAGATTTTGATCTGATAGTATTTGGAGAGTGGTGAATAATTTGTACTTATCATTTCTTTGTCATCTTAGCGGCATCCTGGCCCAAGGTCTGCTAAAAGTACCCTTGCCTGACTATCCTCCCCTCCAGGGTTCTACTCCCCAAGTGGCTCTCACATTCTCTAGAATGTACTTTTTCCAAGATCCTCTTGATTTCTCCCTCCGTTATGCAATGTGCCAGCAACCCTGAGAGAGTCTTTCTATACAATTGCCCATCACATATGAGGTATTATGCCGACTTGTGCTTGAATTGCTTTTTATCCACGCCCTCTGAGAACTACCCTGTTGACAGGAAGGTTGTAAAAGGATCTATCCACGAGGGGCATAGGTCCACGTCCATCATCTATCCCTCTTTGATTGAAGGGCGGAACAAGTTGGTGATAGTACCTCCCCCTCAGGGTCCGTGCTTGGCCAATAGATCCATCTGCTAGTTTTCCTCTCGAGGCATATGTCGGATGGAGAACGTTTGGAATATGATGATGATCTCGTTTACCTTGGCCAAGTACAATTAGAGAGTAGGCTACCTTGCCTCGAACTCACCATTGATCTGGGAGGCAACAACCATGGAATCTATGAGTACCTCCACATCATATACCCCCATCTCCCTTGGCAGACGCAACCCTTCTATCACCGCCTCAAACACAACATGATTGTTGGTGATGGGAAAAGGGATGACCACTGTTTTCTCAATGTTTGTACCTTGTGGCTCTCAAAAAGCACCCCTACCCCAAGGGAATGCTTCCCCGATGTGCCATCAACCTTCACCCTCCAAGGAACCGTATGATTTAGCTCTGCCTCCGCCACCTCAACCACAAAATTAGCTAGAAAGTTTGCCATTTCCTGGGCCTTGATTTAGAGGCGGGGAATAAAGGATATATCAAATTCACTCAGCTCCATCGACAATTTTTCCTACCTTCCTGAATGTAACATCCCTCAAAAAACTAGACCCTTAGGAGTGGTTTTGTCATGACTAGGTAATGAAAAAACATAAGGTAGCCCAAGAAGACCAAATGAACTTAGGCATGTGATAATATGTTTTGTAGCCTAAACTATTATCGTATTTTATATTTTATACTGTACAAATTATGTCTATTATTAGTTTATTTTTATCCTTTTTATGTAAATTTTATTGCCACTAACTTTTTCCTGTCTTTTTGCAGGTTTTCAGAAAAATTGCCAAAATGGCCTGTCACGCCCCCCTGTCACGCCCTCCCTGGGCGTGACCTAGGGCGTGTCACCCGATCCCGAGGACACCTGACGGAAGGGACAGAAAACGGTCAAAACCGCTGTCATGCCCCCCTGTCACGCCCTCCCTGGGCGTGTCACTAGGCGTGACAAGGGGCGTGTCGCCCTCTGCCGCAAAGCTGCCGCCGCATTAAATGCCCTTCCGCCTCAGCACGCAAATAGTACTGTCACGCCCCATGTCACGCCCGTGACATGGGCGTGACACCTTCCTTTTTCGGCGACTGACGGATTTCCGACCAATGATTTGGACATGACATGCCTGTCACGCCCCCCTGTCACGGGCGTGACCTAGGGCGTGACCACCGACGTACCGAAGCAATCATCCCTCCTGCCAGAATCCAGAGCCCGAGGTAAACATAGTACTGTCACGCCCCCCTGACACGCCCCCCCTAGGGCGTGTCGGAGTCCGTGACCAACCCGAGAAAAAATCTATAAATTGAGCCCCCCTCCTCCCCATTTCAGCAAGCTTTGGTTGAGTGGGGGAGGTGCTGCCCCTTTGTTTCTTGATCCTTTTTCATGCTTTTTCTCTCTCTCTCTCCCCCTCTCTTTGTACTTTTTGGTTAACCCTAGTTTAATCTTAGTTTGTGCTAGCTTTTAATGTAATTTTCTTCTTGCTTAGTGCTTAATGTAGGGCTAGAATAGGGTTTAATTTTCATGCACTTGTAATTTTATTTTCAATAGTGTAACTTGCCCTTTTTATTAATAAAAGTGTTCTTGTTTAGCTTGTGTTCTTCTTATGCTTTTCTACTCATCTTCCCCCCTCCACTCCATTATGATTAACTAATCCTCCTTGTACTCGATCTTGATGATCCGAGGTTAGAGCGATTATGTTATGATGTTTTAATTAATCTTTTCTTTTTAGGTTAGGGCCTTGAATTACTCTTGATTTATCACGGGTCGGAGGTATATTTTTGATATATACTCTCCGCCTTTGCTTTCATTTTGGGCTAGCCGAGAGGCCGAAAGAATGAAGTGTGCATTCAAGAGTAAAGGGAGTTGTACGCACCCCTCGAGAGAGGCAGACGTCCAAATCTCCCGGATTGGAGTAAAATCCAATAGTGGGGTTCACCGCGTAAAGCGAGTTTTAGGCCTCCGATTTAGACGAGAGTCGGTCGGACCTTCCTAAACTCAGTTGGGCACGACTTCGAGAGAAGCGTGTTCAAGCTTTAGGAACCTCCACGGTCAAGGACCCTTATCCTATTAAGTTTAGATTTTTATTGCATTTTCTTAATCGTCTTTAGCCGAGGTGAATCTCGATCGGGTGCATTTCCATTTAATATTGTTCTACCTTTTGTAGTAATCTCATATATTGTGCTCTTTTATTAACTGCAGTAATTTAATTTCTAGCTTAGTTGTTTGCTTAATAGCGTAACTTAATTGCGGTAGTTCTCTTTCTAGTTTGCTTTAATTTCTCCATTGCGCTTAGATTTTCTAAAACCCTAGTTTTCCGTCGATAAGATAATAGCGTTCGTGTGAGTAAGCTTAGCCAACAGTTCCCGGATTTCAATACGACACTTGTGTCCCCTTGCTACAATTCGATAGGTATACTTGCCTCATCGGGTTGCTAGTTCGGTTGCGTTTATTTTCTTCGAACCCTAGCGCGCAACAAGTTTTTGGCGCCGTTGCCGGGGTCCCAACTTCCGTTGATATTTTGAAAACACGAACCTATTAATTTTATCTCATCTTTTTCTCATCCCCTTTCTTTAAATTTTTAAAAAATCAAAAAAATTATCACCGCTCTTAATAGAAACCAACCTCACAATTTTTCTACGCCACCTAATTCTCTCGAAAAGGGCAAAGGGCTTTAAGCGCCACTGTCTTGTCTAGTACCTTGCGAACCCTTCACGGGGTAGTCCTTGGGAAGTTCGGGAGTTAATTTATAAAAAAAAAATCTATTTCAAAAAGAAAAAAAAAATTTTAATTTAATTTTCTAAATCTAGTTTTTCTTTCTAGTTTATCCTTTTTCTCTTTCTCTTCTTCTTTTCTGTTCTTTTAGTGCATGACCCGCGGGAGTCCGTCGGTTATTTTGGACTTGGACCACGAAATTGAGCGTACTCTTCGGAGAAGATCGCGATTTCAAGGTCCTACTATCCAAGTGCCGGTTGAGGACTCCGAGTCATTTAATACTTTAAGAATGGAAGAACCCAACGTAGATGAGGCCGTGCAAAGGACTATGTCCTATTATGCACGACCGAACCTCGAGGGAACAGAATCGAGTATAGTCCGCCCTACTGTAGCAAATAATAACTTTGAACTAAAGCCTAGCATAATTCAAATGGTGCAGCAATATGTGCAATTTGACGGACTTCAAGATGAAGATCCGAACGCACATATAGCTAGCTTTCTTGAAATTTGTGACACCTTCAAGATAAATGGTGTCACAAATGATGCGATCAGGCTAAGACTCTTCCCCTTCTCTCTAAGAACTAAAGCTAAGCAGTGGCTTAACACACATCCGAAAAATAGCATAACCACTTGGAATGAATTAACTGAAAAATTTTTGGCGAAGTATTTTCCGCCCGCTAAAACTGCAAAACTTAGGAACGACATCTCTGCCTTCGGACAAATAGACTCTGAAACCCTTTACGAAACCTGGGAGAGATTTAAAGAATTATTAAGACGATGCCCGCATCACGCGCTGCCTGTATGGTTACAAGTGCAGACATTTTATAACGGGCTAAATCAAAGCACGAAGCAAATGATAGACGCAGCTTCTGGCGGTACTTTAAATCATAAGACCCCGGAAGCCGCTCTTGAGCTTTTTGAGGATATGGCCATGAACACTTATCAGTGGAATGTGCCTAGGTCCCGCCCGAACAAGCCTGCAGGTATCTATGAAGTGGACAACGTCTCCCAGCTCGCTCTGCAAGTAGAAATCCTAAGCAAAAAAATCACGGAGATGACTGCTGCCTCCGCCCCTCAGGTATGGGAATCTGCAACCCCTACTCCAGAACATTTAGATTATGTTAATAATTTGCCTAGAACTGCTTTTAATAATTTTTCTGCTGCGAATTTTCATCCGCCTGGTTTTAATTTTCCGAATAGTTATAACCCCGCTTTAAGAAATCACCCGAACTTTTCATGGAGTAATCCATCGAATGCGATGCGCCCACCTCCGCAAAATGATTTTTCTGCACAACCACCACCACCACCACTTCTTCAAAATTACCCAAAACCTCCGAGCTTGGAGGAATTACTTTCTAAATATATCACCACAAATGACGCTACCATAAGAACTTTAACCGGAAGCGTAAAAAGTTTAGAAAATCAGGTAGGACAGCTCGCGAAAATAATTTCTGAGCGACCCGCAGGGTCTCTTCCTTCCAATACCGAACCCAACCCGAGAGAGCAAGCGAAAGCTATAACTCTTCGGAGTGGGAAGCAAGTCTCCGGTATGGTAAGTGAAGAGCCCGAGGCAAGCTCCGCTCCTGCTTTTAAAAATCAAAGCTCCGCTCCCGCTTTTAAAAATCAAAGCTCTGCTCCGCTTCCACCCTCTGCTGAAGAAGTAATCACCCCCACTTTAGAAAATAATCTCACTCCACCACCCATCTTCAAAAATAATTCAACTCCTCCATACCCCTCTGAACTTAATAAACAACGTCAAGATGATCAGTACTCCCGCTTCTTAGAAATCTTCAAACAAATCCACATTAATCTTCCCTTCCACGAGGCTATTTCGCAAATGCCGAAATACGCCAAATATCTTAAAGACCTCCTCACAAACAAGAAGAAGTTAGAGAATCTTTCGCATGTCACGCTTAACGCCGAGTGCTCCGCCGTTTTAACAAACGGTTTGCCGAAGAAAATCAGTGACCCGGGTAGTTTCTCTATCCCGTGTGTCTTCGGTGATCTCTTTGTTAAACACGCGTTAGCCGACTTAGGCGCAAGTATAAACCTGATGCCCTTTTCGTTGTTCAAAAAGTTAGGGATTGGTAGCCTTAACCCCACGCGTATGAGTATCCAGCTAGCCGATAGATCCGTCAAATATCCGTTAGGAATAGTGGAGGACGTTCTAGTGAAAGTCGACAAGTTCATCTTCCCGGTGGACTTTGTCATTTTGGACATCGAAGAAGACGTCGAGGTTCCCCTGATCCTTGGCCGACCCTTCCTTGCCACCTCCCGAGCCATCATTGACGTAAGCAATGGTAAGCTCTTTCTCCAAGTAGGCGACGACGAAGTCACATTTCCGATCACCCCTTCGATGAAGAACACCTTAGCGAACGATGACTCATGTTTTTTCATAGACGCCGTGAGTGATGATTCTTCCTACTGCTTCTCCGACTTTGAAAAAGAATTTTCTACTTTTTGCTCCTCTTCTCTTACAACAGAATCACTGCAAGGAAGTGATGAATCTTCTTATTGTCTTTCTGAGTTTGAAAAAGAGTTTTCTGATTTTTGTTCTTCCTCTTTCCTTACCACTGAATCTGTACAAGAAGCCGTCTTGGCTGCTAGCCCCACCCCTTATTACGTTCCTTATAAAAAAGTTTATGAAGATATTATTTTTGAAAAAGAAAGAATCTCAAAATCCTCTTATGAAGAACCCCCTACCCTAGAACTTAAAGAACTTCCCGAACACCTTAAGTATGCTTTCTTAGAAAAAGACTCCAAGTTACCAGTTATCGTTTCGGCCTACCTCACGGATACGCAGAACGATAAACTTCTTCTAGTTCTACGTAAGCATCGCCGGGCTATTGCTTGGCAAATTTCTGATATCAAGGGCATAAGCCCATCTTTCTGTACACATAAAATTCTAATGGAAGATAATTCGCGTAACTCTATCCAACCTCAGCGCCGTATAAACCCGAATATGAAAAAAGTAGTTAAGGGCGAGGTTATGAAACTATTAGACGCAGGAATTATCTACCCGATATCGGACAGTAAGTGGGTTAGCCCCGTTCAGGTAGTTCCAAAAAAGGGAGGGATAACCGTAGTTAGTAATGAGAATAATGAATTAATCCCGACACGGACGGTGACGGGTTGGCGTATGTGCATAGATTACCGTAAGTTAAATGACGCCACCCGTAAGGACCACTTTCCTCTACCGTTTATCGACCAGATTTTAGAACGTCTCTCCGGCCATAGCTTTTATTGTTTTCTCGATGGCCTCTCGGGGTACTTTCAAATACCCATCTCTCCCGAGGACCAAGAGAAAACTACGTTTACTTGTCCCTTCGGCACCTTCGCGTACCGAAGAATGCCGTTTGGATTATGCAATGCGCCGGCTACATTCCAACGATGTATGCTCGCAATATTTGACAAGTACGTAGAAAGCATTATGGAGGTATTCATGGACGTTTTCTCCGTGTTCGGCGATACCTTCGATAGATGTTTAGAAAACCTTGAAAAAGTCTTAGAACGATGCGAAGAAACTAACCTTGCCCTAAATTGGGAAAAATGCCATTTTATGGTGAGGGAAGGGTTAGTTTTGGGTCATAAAATTTCTGCTAAAGGTATTGAGGTAGACGTTGCCAAGATAGAAGTTATTGAGAAGTTGCCGCCACCTACAAACATAAAAGCTATAAGAAGTTTCCTAGGCCACGCTGGTTTTTATCGTCGTTTTATAAAGGACTTCTCCAAGATCACTAAGCCCCTCACCCATCTCTTAGAAAAAGACACTCCATTTATTTTTGATGACTCTTGTATTTCTGCCTTTGAATTAATTAAAGAAAAGTTAATTAACGCGCCGATTATGATAGCTCCGGTGTGGGACCTTCCTTTCGAGATTATGTGCGATGCGAGTAGTTTTGCGGTGGGAGCCGTATTAGGTCAACGCATATCTAAGAACTTCCACCCCATCTATTACGCTAGTAAAACCCTCACATCTGCACAAGAAAATTACACCACAACCGAAAAAGAGCTCTTGGCTGTAGTATTTGCGTTTGATAAATTTCGCCCTTACATTACACTTTCAAAAATCATTGTTTTTACGGACCACTCGGCCCTCAAGTACCTTCTTGCCAAAACGGATGCCAAGCCTCGCTTGATTCGCTGGGTCTTACTCCTCCAGGAGTTTGACTTAGAGATCCGTGATAAGCGAGGATCCGAGAACTTGGCCGCCGACCATCTATCCAGATTAGATAACCCCTTTATAGAAAAATTAAATGAAAAATCTTTTAATGACTATTTTCCTGATGAGAAGCTGCTTTTAGTTAATACATCTACTTCTCCTTGGTTCGCGCACATCGCCAACTATCTAGTGGCCCGGGTGCTCCCAAAAGAGTTCTCCTCTCAGCAGAAGAAGAAATTCTTTTCTGAGCTAAAGAACTACTTTTGGGAAGACCCGCATCTTTTCAAAATTTGTGCGGATCAAGTGATAAGGAGATGTGTTTCTTTTGATGAAGGAATTGATATTCTAAAACATTTGCATGAAGGTCCGACAGGTGGGCACTATCAAGCTGCTCGCACCGCTCATAAGGTGCTTTGCGCGGGTTTTTACTGGCCTAGCCTGTTTAAAGACGCGCAAGCCTTTGTGAGCAGGTGTGATAGTTGCCAACGGTCGGGCAATATTTTTAATAAAAATGAAATGCCGCAAAATTATTTCTTAGAGTGCGAAATTTTCGACCTCTGGGGAATTGATTTTGTTGGCCCCCTTCCTTCTAGCTTCGGAAACAAATATATTTTAGTCGCTGTTGATTATGTTTCACGATGGGCTGAGGCCCAAGCTCTTCCTACGAACGACTCCCGAGTTGTAGTCACGTTTTTAAAAAAATTATTTTCTAGATTCGGTACACCACGCGCAATCGTTAGCGATAGGGGTTCCCATTTCTGTAACGCGCAATTTTCAAAAATCCTTACTAAATACGGCGTTACGCATAAACTGTCCACTGCCTACCACCCCCAAACTAACGGTCAAGTCGAAGTAGTAAATAGAGAAATAAAAAGAATATTAGAAAAGACTGTTTCAACTTCTAGAAAAGACTGGTCAGCCAAACTTGACGATGCTCTATGGGCCTACCGAACAGCGTACAAAACCGCCCTCGGATGTACGCCGTATCGGCTGGTCTATGGAAAATCGTGCCATCTGCCCGTAGAGTTAGAACACCGCGCCTTTTGGGCCTTAAAATTTTTAAACTTTGATCCCCACTCAGTCGGTGACCTTCGAAAATTCCAACTAAATGAACTCGATGAGTGGCGCTCTTATGCTTATGAAAATAATAAACTTTATAAAGAGCGGACGAAGCGTTTACACGATAAACACTTAAGGCACCCTAAAAACTTTAAGCCGGGCGACCAAGTCCTTTTATATAACAGTCGTTTACGTTTATTTCCGGGCAAATTAAAATCTCGCTGGTCTGGCCCATTTTCTGTTTTAGAAGTATTTCCTTATGGAACTGTTTTAATTTCTCACCCTGATAAGGGTAATTTCAAAGTGAATGGTCAGCGTCTTAAACTGTATTTCTCTGGTGATGATGATGTCAGTCCAAACACTATTAAGTTTTTGCTTCACGAACTCTAACTTTGAACTTTTTATTTTTTTTGCTAAAAACAATTTTATTTCGGGACAACAATATTTTTTGGACAATATTATTTTTGATGCGTCGAGCTCAACGACGCTTTAACCAAAGGGCGCTCTTGGGAGGCAACCCAAGTTATCTTTTTCTGTTTTCTTTATTTTACAATTTTTGCCTCGGACGGCTCCGACAAGCTGAAGCTTTTGCGATCGCCTGCTCCAACATTGCTGAATCCATCACGAAGCCCAAAGAAGACATTCGGGGAGCGGCATCACTCAGTTTTCGCAGCAAATAAATCCGGGGAAGTACCTGTATTTCAATTCTGTCTTTCAATTCTGCACTTTATTTTTCTCTCCTTCTCCAATCCCCTTCTTTAGCCATTGAGGACAATGTCTGTTTTAAGCTTGGGGGAGGATTTCCTCCTTCATTTTTGCTTAGTGTAAATAATTTCCTTTTTTGTAAATAGTTCCATAAATTAAAAAAATGAATATCTTAAAATTCCAAAAAAGAGAAAAATTTTCCAAAATCCAAAAAAAAAAAGAGAGAATATTTCTCAAAATAAAAAATATATATGTATTTTTGAATAGTTTAGACATTTTGGTATTTCAATAGTACCCCTAGTTTTTAGTTTTGTTTTACTCAAAATCTCCTATAAACAACTTAGTTAATTATAATATTTCTAATCGTCCTTTTTAATTATGTTTCACAAGTAAAATGTTGGCCATGCTGTGTTTCTAATTCGCGGTAGCATGTTAAGGTGAAATATTTTTCTAAAACTCGCATTTCTATTATGGTTTTTTTGTTTTTTTTATTTCCTTTACTTTCTCAAAAATTCATCATCCACTATTTTCTTTTTCATTTTTGAATAATTTTTGTAAAGTCAACTTTTGAATAACGTAGTAGATGTGAACGATCCAAGTCACCTATTATTTCTATTTTCGAGTTAATTTCATCAATCTTCTTTTATTATCTAGGACTCGCTTTTTGAAATTTTTCAAACCTTTGTTTTAAATAAATTCAAAAGCGTGAAAATGATTTAGGCCGTTTTTGTTTTCGTTTGAGCTTTTCTGCCAACCTAAAAACTTTTACCACTAGTTTGCCGTTTTTGAGCCTTTTTCCGATTTCATTTGATAGCTCCTCTCTTCATTTCAGTTTCACCAAAGCCAAAATTTCCAACCTATCGAATCGCACTAGCCTTTTTGAGTTTCATAAATTATTTTGACGATTTTTGATAGGGTATTTTGTGAATTTTGTGGAGAAAGGTTTTCGAAAAAAAAAGGAAGTATGTTCAAAAGTGATGTTTATTTTTGTTTGGCCAACTCAAAAAGGAAAATAAAAATATTTATGGCCTTTGTTTTGAAAAAAGAAAAAAAAATGAAAAAGAAAAAGAAAAAGAAAAAAAATGTGTACATATTTTTATGAAAGTTTTTGAAACTCTTTGCTTTGGTTTAGTGTGATTTTAAACCTTCACGTTTATCTTTGAATTCCACTCCTAATCATTTTCCTAAACCAAACGTTTCTGTCCTATTTAAGTCCTTTTGATTCACCCTTTTTGTTTTTTATTTAACAACTAAGAAAAGAAAAATAGTAAATCAGTTTTAGTTTTGGATTTAAACCTAGATTTTTGATAATTAAATTGATATAATTATAATGCGTTGCTTGGATCTAGTAACAACTCAATGCGTGTTTTTCATTTTCGTTGCTTTACTTAAGTCCATTTAAAAAAATTTCGCTAAAATTTTGGATGATTTGTTTTTATTAAGTAAAGTTTTTAAAAGTTTTACCATACCTAAATAATTGTTTTAGACTTACATTTCACCTTTTCCCTACTTAGAATTTCGCATAGTACTTGTGTAGGCATAATTAGAACTTTTTGATTAGTCCTGTTATAAATATCTAGTTTTTATATTTTTTGCTTGGGGACAAGCAAAGCTTAAGCTTGGGGGAATTTGATAATACGTTTTGTAGCCTAAACTATTATCGTATTTTATATTTTATATTGTACAAATTATGTCTATTATTAGTTTATTTTTATCCTTTTTATGTAAATTTTATTGCCACTAACTTTTTCCTGTCTTTTTGCAGGTTTTCAGAAAAATTGCCAAAATGGCCTGTCACGCCCCCCTGTCACGCCCTCCCTGGGCGTGACCTAGGGCGTGTCACCCGATCCCGAGGACACCTGACGGAAGGGACAGAAAACGGTCAAAACCGCTGTCACGCCCCCCTGTCACGCCCTCCCTGGGCGTGTCACTAGGCGTGACAAGGGGCGTGTCGCCCTCTGCCGCAAAGCTGCCGCCGCATTAAATGCCCTTCCGCCTCAGCACGCAAATAGTACTGTCACGCCCCATGTCACGCCCGTGACATGGGCGTTACACCTTCCTTTTTCGGCGACTGACGGATTTCCGACCAATGATTTGGACATGACATGCCTGTCACGCCCCCCTGTCACGGGCGTGACCTAGGGCGTGACCACCGACGTACCGAAGCAATCATCCCTCCTGCCAGAATCCAGAGCCCGAGGTCAACATAGTACTGTCACGCCCCCTGACACGCCCCCCTAGGGCGTGTCGGAGGGCGTGACCGACCCGAGAAAAAATCTATAAATTGAGCCCCCCTCCTCCCCATTTAAGCAAGCTTTGGTTGAGTGGGGGAGGTGCTGCCCCTTTGTTTCTTGATCCTTTTTCATGCTTTTTCTCTCTCTCTCTCTCCCCCTCTCTTTGTACTTTTTGGTTAACCCTAGTTTAATCTTAGTTTGTGCTAGCTTTTAATGTAATTTTCTTCTTGCTTAGTGCTTAATGTAGGGCTAGAATAGGGTTTAATTTTCATGCACTTGTAATTTTATTTTCAATAGTGTAACTTGCCCTTTTTATTAATAAAAGTGTTCTTGTTTAGCTTGTGTTCTTCTTATGCTTTTCTACTCATCTTCCCCCCTCCACTCCATTATGATTAACTAATCCTCCTTGTACTCGATCTTGATGATCCGAGGTTAGAGCGATTATGTTATGATGTTTTAATTAATCTTTTCTTTTTAGGTTAGGGCCTTGAATTACTCTTGATTTATCACGGGTCGGAGGTATATTTTCGATATATACTCTCCGCCTTTGCTTTCATTTTGGGCTAGCCGAGAGGCCGAAAGAATGAAGTGAGCATTCAAGAGTAAAGGGAGTTGTACGCACCCCTCGAGAGAGGCAGACGTCCAAATCTCCCGGATTGGAGTAAAATCCAATAGTGGGGTTCACCGCGTAAAGCGAGTTTTAGGCCTCCGATTTAGACGAGAGTCGGTCGGACCTTCCTAAACTCAGTTGGGCACGACTTCGAGAGAAGCGTGTTCAAGCTTTAGGAACCTCCACGGTCAAGGACCCTTATCCTATTAAGTTTAGATTTTTATCGCATTTTCTTAATCGTCTTTAGCCGAGGTGAATCTCGATCGGGTGCATTTCCATTTCATATTGTTCTACCTTTTGTAGTAATCTCATATATTGTGCTCTTTTATTAACTGCAGTAATTTCCTTTCTAGCTTAGTTGTTTGCTTAATAGCATAACTTAATTGCGGTAGTTCTCTTTCTAGTTTGCTTTAATTTCTCCATTGCGCTTAGATTTTCTAAAACCCTAGTTTTCCGTCGATAAGATAATAGCGTTCGTGTGAGTAAGCTTAGCCAACAGTTCCCGGATTTCAATACGACACTTGTGTCCCCTTGCTACAATTCGATAGGTATACTTGCCTCATCGGGTTGCTAGTTCGGTTGCGTTTATTTTCTTCGAACCCTAGCGCGCAACAGCATGAAGGTGGAAACCACCTTGGGCTATAAATAGTAAGTTTTAGATACAAAACATTTTGAAAACATTCTACCTTCTGTTGATATAGAACCTATCATATTCATCGAACTCAATATGTAATTTTTCGAACTGATCTTGGATTTCATCGATCTTAGCTTTTACAGATTAAACTTCTACTTCGTCAAGCTGAGCTCTACGTTCGTTGAACTGAGATCAGAGTTCGTCAAACTAAGCTCAGAGTTTGAGATCTGAGTTAGTCGAACTGAGCTCGGAGTTCGTCAAAAAAAGCTCAGAGTTTGAGATCTAAGTTCGTCGAACAATGCTCAGAGTTTGAGATATGAGTTAGTCGAACTGAGCTCAAAGTTCATCGAACTAAGCTCAGAGTTTGAGATCTAAGTTCATCAAACTAAGCTCAGAGTTTGAGATCTAAGTTAGTCGAACTAAGTTCATAGTTCGTCGAACTGGGTTCAGAGTTCGACGAACTGAGCCTCTCTGGAATTTGTGACTAGAAGAGAAAAAGCTCCACTTCCTCTTTAATGGAGGAGAGAGAAAGTGGGGAGAGAGAAGGCCATTCATGTTCAAGGAAGGCCAAGGGCCTCTCCAAAGGCTTGATCCATCTCCCCTGGTCAGTTTTGAGGAGGTCAACAGCCCTGGCTAGCCCCATTGAAGGTTGTAATGAAGGAAATTTCAACGACCAAAATTTTTCTTCATGTCCATTAATGGCATTGATGCCATGACCACTCGCCTCCCTCATTTAGCTCTTTTAAAAGCTTCCCACGGGTTAAAGGAATCGTTTCCACCCTTCACCTGAGGAAACCGAGACGTTTGGTAATGTAGTTGTAGAGAACCCGAAAACTCAAACTCCGGTAATGGCGACACGGCGGTCGGCTCGACTCCAACTCTCCCAAAAGGTCCTGTCCCTCTACTCTATTCTAGTGGATAGATCCACTCTTAATTTTTACTGGGATTGAGGCTAATTGGACCATGATCGGCTTTGCATAAAGCTTGGTTTTCAAAGTTTTAAATTCTTTGCCCAAACCTCTGTTCCGGCCACCTCCGGTCGGCTAGCCACCGCCAATCGCAGGCCACAACCTCAATGGAGGTGGTGGTGGCATTGGACGGTCAGAGAGGGGTAAGGTGGGCGGGAAAATGCTTTCCAAAACGGCCTGTACCATGAAAGAGATGATGGGATGCAGTCAATTATGCTTTAGAATTCGTGCTGGCTTATTTTATAATACTTCATTGATTCTGTCACATAACTGATAGTAGTTAGAACTAATTATTAAAAATACTTATTTTCCCCTATAGTGAAAGTGTCCTACATGAAAGTTGCAGCCTTTTGTGTCTAGTTTATTTTAAAATTGGTTTCAACCAATTTGGGTCAGTGGTTTGACCACAACACTCAAAATGATGCAGAATATACATAGGGCTAGTCAGAGATTAAATTGAGTGCTCCCACTAAGCCACTTGTCTGAATGACTTGAAATTTAGGAAGGGAGTCACACTTACGTATACCTATAACCTACCAAAAAATGGGAATTTTTAGAAAACATTTTTATAGAGTTTTTGTAAAAATTTGGTGGCTGTCTCTTAGGGTCATAACATGACTCTGATAAAAATCGCAACCCAATTAGGATTGATTTGAATAGGTTTTGGTGTTACCAAAGTGTGGCCCCTTAAGGGTAAATCAGGGAAAAAGTGTGCTTGGGGCATAGAGGGGCCAATTCTCACCCAAAGGGGTTTGAACTTTGGCCAGAGCCCCAAGGTCGGTAAAAAAACCCTCTCATGGACTTTAAGATGGATTGGGGAGGATTTGCCCTAGGAATCTAGTTAAAACCCTAAGGTTGATCTTTGGGGGTTTGTGAAGGACATGGAGTGATATGTCCTTGTATAGACTTGGAGTTTTGTCCATGTGTTCATGATAGACTGGTTCCGCCGTAACCTGCTTAATTTGTTACTCTCTGCATTCATTACCTTTCCTTTCCTCATCCCCGCTCGGTGCCTAGGAGCCATGGGGGGGATGTTAGGACTTAGTATTTTTAGACTAACAGTCATTGACCAAATAATTTTAGGGGATCGTGGAGCCGCACCAGGAGACGCAGCCCCAGAGGTCGATGTACATGGAGATAGGGCAGTCTAGCACTAGAGTCCATCCAGTAGGGACTGTGAGTCCCGATCATTAGTAGTTATTATAGATTTGCTTCCACGTTGAGTGACTTATAGTGAGCATCTTGTTGTATCAGGCTGGAGAACTCTTTAGTACTTTGCTTATTCTTTTTTGTGGACACTCCCTTAGTAGAGATTTATTTATATATATGTGATTCTGGTTGACTAGTATTGAGTTTTACATTACTCATGTACTATTTATACTTCTACTCTTTTGCGATCGGTATGGCCGGCAGGATCGGTAATTTGTAGTGATGACCTTCCCGGGTGTGTTCGTGTCACTGTAAAGCGGTGGTTCTAGGCATAAGACACTGGTGTTTTTAATGAATAAAAGGGGTCTTACAAACTGTTATCAGTGGAAACCTCGATAAAAAAAGTAGAAGTCCACTAACCTTGGGTCACCCTCGCTCGAGTTTAGTGAGGGACAAACTCAGCAGCGGAAGCTGTGGTGTGCCCATCTGGTGGATCACATGTAATTGTCCACTTTTGACTAGGTTAGGTCAAATTTCTTACAATTGACCTTTGTTATGCAGCGCCCGGCACATCCTACACCGCAAGGCGGAGCTCAGCAAACTTTGAATGTTACCCAACCTCCCCATCCACCAACTCCATTTTTATAGTTGGAGATGGGGAATACTTTGACAGCCATTCTGAAGGCTTTTAGGGCCCAGCATGCTCCTGCTCCGCAGCCGAACCTCGGGGCCAATTGGTTGACCATCTTCCGAGGACTCTCTCTCCCATCTTACATTGGGACAGATTCAGCAGTACGGATGGAAGAATGGCTCGATATCATGTTCGAGATGCTGATAGGGATACGGTGCCCGTGGGAGGAGAGGGTACCTATGTTGGCCTCCTTCTTAGAGTCCTATGCCAAAGGGTGGTGGAAGACGGTTCTGGATACGACATTTACAGATCGGGAGGTTGCTGACATCACTTGGTCGGAGTTCAGGACTGCACTGTTAGAGTACTTCGTTGCACAGTCAGTAAGAGATGAGTTGGAAGACAGGTTCCTGTAGCTGAGGCAGGGCAACAGGACTGTGGTGGAGTACCATCGGGAGTTTAATCACATAGCACGATTTTCGGACTCCTATCAGCTGGACGAAGCGGGGTATACCAAGATGTTTTATAAGGTCCTTTGAGAGGATCTGAGATATGCTCTTCTGTTTGTATCCGACGAGCCTATACCTTGGATTCTTGAGATGGCAAAGAGGATGGAGGCTGATTGGCACACAACTTGAGGCCGGAAGAGGCCAACTGAGGATAAGGGTCGGGAGGCGGGAATGATCAACAGAGGGGCCGCTTTGCTGAGGAGGGAAGAGAGGAGGACCAACCCCGATAGGGGGTAAAATAGGAGCCGAAGGAGTCGGTGGTATTGGCCCCTCAACCTCTTCAGATACTAGAGATACAGAGGACTGGAGGTGTAGCGCTTCCCACGCTCGAGTGCTACAACTGTCGTAAGGTATGGCACATTCTAAGGAACTGTCCTATGAAAGGATCACCTTTACCAGTATAATAGGCTGCAGCGCCCGCTCAGCAGTTTGCAAGTCGAGGCCGTTGAAGAGGGTGTGGTTTCCAGGGCAGAGATCGGAGGCAGGAGGGAGAGCAAGTGTATGCTCTAGACTTGGATCCACCTCGGGACCCGGGCAGGGTGATTGCTGGTATACTAGTAATTTTCTGTTGTTATATACTTTTGGAAACTTTGAAACTACAAACAATAGTAGCATATTTGGAAAGAAAACCCTAGGTTTAGTTACCTAACCTTATCTAAATAAACAAGAATAGTTATGGTGTGCGGCAAACCTGCCCACACCTTGGTGGATATGGGGGCGTCATACAATTTCATCTCCGAGGAGTTCGTAAAGGGACTAGAAGGAGTCATGCATTATTCAGGAGTCGCTAGGAGGGTGAATCTCCCCAACGGGACAGAGGTCTTAGCTACTACTAAGTGTCTTCTGAAGGTGACTATTAATAGACTGACACTCGAGGCCCTGGCTACGGTCTTGAGGATGCTGGACTTCGACCAAGTTCTGTTCATGACATGGTTCGCTTGTAACCATTCCCAGATAGATTTCCCAGATAAGAAGGTTGTACTGAGTTATGATGAAACCTTTGCGACATTCAAAGGTATTACTCCCGTCTCTCTTAGGATGTTATCTCTTATTCAGGACATCAAGGCCCATAGGCAGGGAGATGAGGTATATCAGTTATTCTTCGAGATGTTCGAGGACAAGATGACAGTTGTCGATATATCTGTGGTGCAGGACATCACAGATGTGTTTCCAGAGAAGCTACCAGGATTGCCGCCGCACTGGGAGAAGGATTTTTAGATTCGGTTGGTTCCTGGAGCTAAATCGGTGTCTAAGTCTCCTTATTGGATGGATCCAAAGGAGCTGGTGGAGTTCAAGAGTCAGTTGAAGGAGCTGGTCGAGGCTGGATTAATTAGGCATTGACTATCGTGTACTAAACTTGTTGATTGTCCGGAACACCTATCCACGGCCAAGGATCGACGAATTATTTGATCAGCTAGTGGGAGCACATTGGTTATCGAAGCTGGATTTGAGGTCGGGGTACTATTAGTTACGGATCCAGGAAGATGACATCCTGAAGACGGTGTTTAGCAGAATATATGGCCTGTACGAGTTTATCGTGATGCCCTTTGGGCTCACAAATGCGCCATCAGCTTTCATGAGTTTGATGAACTGGGTGTTAGAGCCATACCTCAATAGGTTTGTCTTTGTATTCATAGATGATATCCTCATTTATTCGAGGACGAAGGAGGAGCATGCACAACATCTATCCTTGACTTTTGAGAAGCTCAGGGAGCACCAGTTATATGCCAAGTTCAACAAGTGCCAATTTTGGCTGACGGAGGTAGCCTTTTTAGGACACATCATCAGTGGGGTAGGATTAGCAGTAGATCCCGTGATGATTCAACAAGTACGAGACTGGCCTCAGTTAAAGAAGGCCACAGATGTCCGAAGTTTTCTTGGATTTGCCGGGTATTACCAGAAGTTTATTTAGAGATTCTCTCAGATAGCCCCTTCCACTCACTTCCTTGACGAAGAAGGACACTCCGTTCATTTGGATGCCGCAGTATGAGACGGCCTTCCAAGAGTTGAAAGGTCGTCTTACGTCGGCCCCTATCCTTGCTCTCCCGTCTGGGATGGAGGGCTTTCAGGTGTATACTGATGGTTCATTTAAGGGATGGGTGTCGTACTATACATCATGGACATATGATTGCATACACCTCCCGCCAGTCAAATAATCCCGAGAAGAACTACCCTATGCATGACATGGAGAAGGGAGCAATGGTGTTCGCTCAGAAGATTTGGCGGCATTACCATTATGGGGTGCACTGCGACATATTTTCAAATCATAATAATTTGAAATATGTTGATATGCAGAAGGAGTTGAATGTTTGCCAGAGGCGATGGGTGGAATTTCTATCTGATTATGAGTATACGATACACTATGAAAGGAGGGTGTTAGATCGAATTACTCTAGGGGGGGTGAATAGAGTATTAAAACTTTGGCTTTTTTTCTAGATTATATCATAGTAAATATAGTGATACCATATATTAGTTAAGGAATAAGAAAACTAAGCTAAACAATTCAGCAATCACAAGAACAATAAAAAAATGAAAAGGAGCAACCAGAAGACACAAAAAGTTTATAGTGGTTCCCCTAAACTTGGGTACATCCACTCTTCTACCACCCTTGGTAGGAACCCACTAGCAGGTTTTGATCAAGTGACTGCCACCATAAGATATGGTTCAGGTAGATCAGGAAACCATTTAGGCTTTTGATCTGGTGCCCAAAAACCAATTTCAAGTCTTTTGGAGTGAGACTTGTCAACCAAACTAACTTTTGAAGGGAGCTATAACCCTATACAATGGGATGGAAGATGTTGATGGAAGCCTTATCTTTTCTCAATACAACTGAGAAGACTGCGTGGATTCTTGTGTTGTAAAAGCTCCCCCTGAGAAGTAGAATGCTTCAGAAAGAACAGAGCTTTACTAAAGGGTGAGTAGGTCTCCAGCTTGATCTGGCATGGTCCAGGAAATACAGTAATAGATGTTTAATAGAATGTCTCTAAGGATTTCTAGAACAGAAGTTGAAGTAGACTCTTGATCTTGATGATTTGTTCTTCTTCAAACTACAGTGTTGGAAGAGAATTAAAAAGGCGTTGAGAGCGTCGAAGTCTTGTTTTATTTCCTGTACAGTGCTTCTTGATTTCTCTTCCTGTCTCTCTGATTGTCTTTCTTGTCTATTTTTTTCTCGAAGAGGAGAGAATTACTTTTATTCCACTGCTGAAAAATTCTCTTTGGATTTTTGAAATCTTTCCATAAATGCTGGCTGCTGTGAGGAATAGAAAACGGCTGGAATAATAGCATTAAAGAGTTTCCCAACTGTTCTTGATAGAATACGCAAATATTTATTCTGGAGAATACCACATTTAATGCAGCCAAATAACGACTATATTCAGAAGAATATTTGCATTAAATTCTCAGAATAATATTGCTAATAAGGAACAGAAGAGGGAAGGACTCACTCTAAAACTACACAAAAAACTTTGAACACAAAATAGAATTCATCGACCTGAGATCAAAGATCGTCGACCAGGGAATTCAAGTTCGTTGACAAGAGCTCTACGATCTGCTAACTGAGAATAACTTTCCAAATATGCACTCTGAGTTCGTCGAGCTGAGAAACTGACAGAAAAAAACTAAGCATCGACCTGAGCTCTGAGAAGGTCGAGCTCAGCTCAGAGAATTAACTCTGAGTTCATCGATTTGAGATCGACGATCGTCGAGCTGAGTTCGAAGAATTTCTAACTGATCACTGTCTTCTGAAAGCTACTAAATCTTATTCTCTGAAGTTTACTTCTAGCTTGTCCAAGGAGGTAGAACTTATAGGGACTTAGCCTAAACTCTAGGACTACTTCACATGACCCTATCTATACAATGTTGGGTCATACTCAGCTAAGTTAGTGAACCTAGACCAAATCCAACTAGGGATCCAACAATATCCCCCTATTTGGGTGAGGTCACTATTAAAAACAAAACAATCATAAAGCAGAAGAAAAGATATCTGACAGAAGAAAAATATTCAACAGATATTTACAGAGTTGTGCTTCATGATAAACTAAGAGAATAGAGTTCAAAAGAAAACTAGAAAATAACAGAAAGGAAACTCATTTCTTCTTATGGGCTTTGTCTTTGTCTTAATCTTTAGAAGGTTGTCTGAATTTTATTACTCTGTTAGGGTTGGCAGCTTCTTTCTTTGACATATAAATACCGGATGCTCCAATCATGGTTTGAGATGAGGTTCTAGGTACAACAGCCTCTGGGTGCAGTTTCATATAATCATCAACATTGAAAAATTTATTAGCCTTAGCATACCTGAACAATTCTTCTTTTCTATAGGTTGATATAGTTGAGAATTGTCAAATATCTTTGCCTTCAGCTTTTGCTTTGCTAATCTGAGAAAGTACTATAAGCACATTGAATCTAGCCATCCTAACAAAAGTCTCATATTCTGGATCAACAAGAGGAATTGGAGGAGACTGTGGCCTTTTTGAACAATAATCCTGCATTGGTTCTTCAGTAGGAACTTTCTTTGAAGAATCTCAAGGTAGATTGCTTTAAGAGGACTGTTGATAGCTTTGTCTGGGTTGTCTCTGATAAGTCTTTATCATAGAAGTAGGCTTTTGAGATAAATTGCCTGAGGAACTTGAAGAGGGAGGAGGAGGAGGAGGACCTCTCCTGAACTTTTTAGGAGGAGGAGAGTACCTTCTTCTCTTCTTCCTAGCCTTTTGCTCATTCTTAGACAACCACATCCACTATAGAATACCATGGTAGGGAGTAATCTTTTGCAATATATAGTAAGGAGTGTCATTACTTGGATTTGGCTTTCGAACTGCCTTAGGAGTGGCTTTCCTTTTCTTAGATATTTTCTTTCTAACTATCATCAGAATCTGAGTCATCAGATTGATCATCATTAGAAGATCCTTGAGGATTATCATACATAGCATCAATCTCAGCAATGACTTCTTTCAAAACTTGCTTTCCAGCTGGAGGAGGGATAACTTGAGGAAGAACTGTTAAAGGTGAAATAAATTTAGCAGGGACTTCTTCAGTTTCCAGATCCATATCTTGGATAAGCTCAGACTCTAAAACTAAGTTGAGTTCAAGTTCAGGAGGTTCAAAACTTTTCTATTTCTACTACAAAGTCTCTGAACTGATGGGAGCTGAGTAGCAAACAATATCTATACACCTATGAAAAGATACAAAAAGAAAACAATTTCTGTACAGAAGATCAAAAGATCTTAGAACTGAATTTAGGTCAAAATCTTTAGCAATGAGGCAATCTCCATTAAGAATTTCCAAAGGATTGCTCTCAAAGTTACTATCCAAAAACTCAACAAGATCTGCATCAGTAAATTCAGTATCAATAACATCAGCTTCTGCTAAAAATTCTATATATGCTTTTATATCTACTACTGCTACTGCTACTGTATTTGCTACTACTGCTTGAGCAACCTCTTCACTGAGTATCTCCCTCTGCCTGGTTTCAGTGGCTACTTGAGTCTGGTTCCTGACAGAAGAGGATGGGACAAAGAAGGTAGAAAGCTGAGCATCAAGGGTAGAGATAGATATAGCAAGAAGTTAAATAGCCTCTGCTATCAGCTATTTGAGAAGGGGTATGATTGATGCTAAGATGAGATAGATGGAGGGAGAAGATGAATCTAAGAATTCTGGAGGGGTTTGGGTAGAGATAGATGGATTGATGATGGAATAGGATGAGGGATGACAATCTAACATTGGTTCATCTGAAGAATTGCTTGGGAATGAAAGAAGGTTTAAAGAGGGTAGAGAAGTGAGATTTTGAAGAGGAGATGGAAGGGGGGATAAAGGTGGAGTTGTAGAATCTGGAGATTGAGATTGTTCTAAAAGTTATTGTTGCACTCGGGATGAAATGAAAGGGGGACTGAGGAGGTGTAGGTTGATGAACTAGAGAAGCAGGGTGGATGGGGGAAGCCAAAGGTATAGGTAGAGATGCTGGAGCTGAGGAAGTTTGTTGGAGGGATGATGAAAGGATTTGGTCAAGAGGGGGAATGGAACTTTCTTCTATAGGGTGGGGAGTGGCTAGTACTGCCCTAGTACTCTTAGATGTTTTAGAGGAGGAAGCCCTGGACGACTTTGGGATAGTCCTCTCCCACCTGCCAAACAAGGCACTGGTCAGCCTCTTAGAGGCGTTGATGAATATGGTCGGGGCGACCAGGGATTCAACGGCCTTAACATTAAGGAAGATTCCAAGAATCCATCCAAAGTAAACTTCTTTCTTGTTGTTCTTCTTTCTAATCAGATTGAACAAAATTTTGGCCCAATTAACAGCCTTTGTATTTACCACAACACTCATCACTAAGAACTACTTCCTGGTAATGTGATCATGGGTTGTATGCTTGCCCAGCAACACTTTACCGACTACATCTACAAGAAATTTATACCCAGTAGATATGTGCTTCTTCAATAATTTATTTGGGTTGTCTCCACAATAACCCATCAAAGTCAACATTTCCTCATATTCAAAAGATTCAAGTTCAATATCTTCTTCTCTGTTAACTAGTCTAAATATTTCAGAAAGAGTATCTGGGGTTAAGGAAACAGCGTTACCTGATAAAGATCTAACCATCATGTAAGTATCTGGAGTAGACGAAGTATAAACCCACTCCCTTATTTCAGAACCAGCTATATTCATTCTGGTAGACATTAGGGTCTTAAAATTGAGTTCCTCGAATAACTGCAAAATATCTTTGAAGATGTGGTCTGATTGGTGAAAAGAATAAAAATTGATGTTGAAACCCATATCGAACTTCATGCTAGAAAGAGCTCCTGCTGGAATCGCCATTAGTTTCCTACAACACGAGAGAAAAAAGATCAAGTGTCGAGGAACAGAAAGCGCGGGATGGAGGTCGAAGAAAAACTAGTTATAAGGTTTTTCAGAATATGAACCGACAAACTCCGTCCTGTGAAATAAGAGAAATCTAAAATCTGAGGTCGACGAAATGTTTTATAGTCAAAAGAATTCGTTGATCTCAGTCAGAAGAGGGGAAAACGTTTCATCATACTCAGGTCGATGCAAAATTTTGTGAAGCTAGATCGTCGATCTCAGGTCAACGACAAATGACTTCCACAAAGAGTTCATCGATCTCAGGTCGACGAAAAATCTCAAGAACTTCCCTTAGTTCATCGATCTCAGTTCGACGAATTTTGGTAAGTTTTACGACCACAGACAAAGAATTAAATTAAAGTATCACCATTCATCATGCCTAGCTGATTCATAAAGGATAGATGTTTCTTCTCATCCAAGGATTTGGTGAAGATGTCTGCCCTTTACAAATCAGTGGGAATGAAAGTAATATTAATTTTCTTCTTATCCACACATTCTCTAATGAGATGATGTCTAACATCTATATGCTTGGTTCTAGAATGATGCACTGGATTCTTGGCTATAGATATAGCACTGGTACTGTCACAAAATAGAGTTTAATTATTTAAGTTATAACCATAATTCAGGAGTTAATTATGTATCCATAGCATCTGTGAGCAGCAACTGCCAGCTGCTATATATTCAGCCTCTGCAGTTGATGTAGACATATATGTCTACTTTCTATAAAACCAGGAGACAAGTTTAGCACCAAGAAATTGGCATGTTCCTGAAGTGCTTTTACTGTCCACTCTACATCCAGCAAAGTCAGTATCTAAGTATCACGTTAACTCAAATTCTGAATCCGTTGGATACCAGAGTCCTAGATTAGGGCAACTCTTTATATATCTTAAAACCCTTTTTAATAAAATTAGGTGAGAATCTTTAGGGTTCACCTTGAACATAGCACAATGGCATGTAGCAAACATTATATCAGGCCTACTTGCTGTGAGATATAGAAGGGACCCAATAATGGCCCTATACAATTTCTGATCAACAGGTTTCCCTTGTTCATCAGAATAAACCACAGCATTTGTAGCAATAGGTGTTTTCTTACCTGAGGCACCAGCCATCCCAAACCTTTTAATCAACTCTTTAGCATATTGAGATAAGAAAATGCCATCAGGAGTCAGCTTCACTTGGAGGCCAAGGAAATAGGAGAGCTCACCCATGCTACTCATCTCAAACTTGGAATGCATAAGGTAAGAAAACCTTGTATATAGTTTGGGATCTTAAGAGCCAAATATTATGTCATCTACATATATTTGTACCAAAGTATTTTATCATTATGATGCTTGAAAAATAAAGTCCTATCTACCATGGCTCTAGAAAACTTATGCTCTAAAAGAAAGCTAGCTAAGGTTTCATACCAAGCTCTTGGAGCTTGCCTTAGACCATAGAGAGCTTTATGCAATCTAAAAACATAAGAGGGATAAGATGAAGAGATAAAACCTGGAGGTTGTTCAACATAAACCTCTTCTTTTAGTTCTCCATTCAGAAATGCACTTTTATATATCCATCTAGTAGACTTTGAATTTCATGAAAGCAGCATAAGCAAGTAAAATCCTTATTGCCTCTAGCCTGACAATAGGTGCAAAGGTTAGATCATAATCAATCCCTTCCTCTTGCCTATAGCCTTGGGCAACAAGCCTATCCTTATTCCTTACAATCACACCTTGAGCATCAAGCTTGTTCCTGAAAACCCACTTGGTCCCAATTACTGGATAGCCTTTATGCCTTGGAACCAAGTCCCAAACACTACATCTATCAAACTTATTGAGCTCCTCTTGCATTACAATAATCCAGTGGGGATCTTGATCTGCATCAATTATGGATTGAGGCTCAACTTGAGAGAGAAAACAGGCATGCATCACATCATGGTTTAGTTGATGCCTTATCTGTACAACTACTGACATTTCTCCAATCACTTGAGATCTAGGGTGATCCCTTAGTATGACAAGATTAGATGGTGGAGTTGGTTTAGCAACAGCATTTGGAGTGGATTCCTCTTGTGGAATTACATCTGTTGTTGGAGAAAGTTTAACTGCTTCCACAGTTTCTTCTTCACTTTCTTCATCACATTATGGAGGAGGATGTGATATAACCTTTAGTGTAATGTTTAGTTCATCCATTTTCTCACACAAGTGAGGTACCTGTAATAGCTCATTGGTAGAAATTTATTTCTCCTTGTAATACATATTAGCTTCATCAAAAGTTACATGCACAGTTTCCTCAATTTTTAAAGATGATTTATTAAACACCCTACATGCTTTGCTGACTTGGGAATATCCTAGAAAAATTCCCATTGCATCCTTTGCTTCAAATTTTCTAATATATTTCTTATTATTGTTATGAATATAGCATATACAACCAAATACTTTAAAATAGGTGACTTTAGGTTTCTTCCCTTTCAGTAACTCATAAGGAGTCTTATTCTTAAGTTTTTGTATAAGACTTTTATTTAGCAAATAATTTGCTGTACTTACAGCCTCTACCCAAAAGGATATGGGCAAATAAGTATCTGTAAGTAATGTGCCTGCAGATTCAATTAGTGTTCTATTCTTCCTTTCAGCAACCCCATTTTGTTGAGGTGTTTTAGGAGCTGAGAAGCAATGTATGATACCTTCTTTCCTACAGAATGCTTGCATAAGAAGAGACTCAAACTCAGTACCATGATCACTTCTGATCAATGCAACTAGAGTAGAGTACTCAATCTATATGTTCTTGAGAAAATCTGTAAGAATCTTGAAAGTATCTGACTTAGATCTCAGAAAGAATACCCAAGTGAATCTAGAAAAGTCATCTACAATCACGAAAGTATAATATTTCCCTCCTAAGCTTTGTACTGCTATAGTGTCAAAAAGGTCTATATGTAGTAAGTACAATATCCTAGGTGAGTCACTTTTGTTTAATGATTTAAAACTAGATTTAGTTTGCTTGCCTAACTGACAAGACTTGTAGAGACTTTCCTTCTTATAGGGGTAAGAAGGCAATCCTCTAATAAGGTTGTCTTTAGAAAGCCTATCTACGTTTCTCAAATTTACATGACCTAATCTTTTATGCCACAAATCATTTTGATTGCTGACAAAATTAAATAAATAGATTTCTGAACTGGCAGATTTAAAGTTTACTAAGAATATGTTACCCTGTCTAATTTCAGTTTAAACATTTTGATTGTTTGCAAAAATAATACATTGAGATTCAGAAAAGCAAACCTGATAACCTGAATCACATAACTGACTTATGGATATGAGGTTATTCTTGAGACCATTAACATATTCCACCTTTTTGAAAGTGACATCTCCACTTTTGAAGTCTCCATAGCCTTCAATCTGTCCAAAAATTGAATCTTCGAAGATGATTCTTGGACCAAGTTTAGCCTTGAAGTTGATGAGAATGTTCTTGCATCCAATCATGTGCTTAGAGAACCCACTATCAAGATTCCACTTATTTTTAGTGATAGGATAGGTCTTTACCTGCAATGAAACAAATTAAAAGTTCTTGACCCAGGTAACCTCGGTTCCTTGTTTTTCTTAAATGAAAAACTGGATATAAATGAACATTTAGGTTAGTTCTTATAACCTATGGGGTGAAATCTTCTAGGAGGAATTATCCATTGGGTGAATGGGTTTATGTTCTCCCTATGTTGGTTAGGTTTAATGTTACAGTTTCTGTTGGAATTTAAGTTTCTGTAATTATGATCTGGGATCGATGAATTCTGGTGAGTTCGTCGACCTGAGCTCGACACATTGGAATGAGATCTACGATCTCTGCTCGAAGAAGGAAATATTCATTCTCAGGGCAACAATATCATCGATCTTTGGTCGACAAACCGTACTGGTTTCGTCGATCGTAGATCGAAGAATTCTTATTATTATGGTTTGTGTTCAGAGCTCGTCATTCTGAGGTCGACAAACTATTCACGTTTCGTCGATCTAAGTTCAACGAAAACTGCTGAACATTGTTATATCTATTGTTTTTCTTGTTGTTAGATTTTTGTTTTAATTCCATTTGTTTTAGAACATCATTAACTTTATTAACCTGTTCAGTGTTCTTCTTGCCTTTATCTGAAATGAAGTTTACAGGTTTTGATAGATTTTTCTTCTATATTAGAGGTGGTTCACTAGATGAGGCACCTAATCCTAGTTTACAGTTATTAGTCCTAGAATTTAAGGTACTAGTTATATCTAGTAATTTCATGCTCTTGCCATTTAAAGATTCCTCTAGTTTCTTGGCCTTACTTAGTTTAATTTTTAGAAAAACTATTTGTTCATTAGCTGAATTTAGTTCAACAAAAATTTAGCATTTTTAGCAAGATATTTATCTTGATCAGTTAATTTCTCTCTAAGAAGTTTGATCTCCTTCTCAGAGCTTATTAATTCTAAGCAAAGATTTTTAAATTCAGATTTAAATTCTTCTGATTAAAAATCATAGGAAGCAATTAACATATCTTCAGCAGACATTTATTTTTCATTATTTGAATCTTCAGCATCTGATTTGCTGTTGTAGGCCTCAATAACTATTAGGCAAACTTCCTTTGCCTTTTGCTCTTCTTCATCATCACTAGAGCTAGAAGAGGATGACTCCTCTTCTGTATCACTCCAGGTCTCAGCAACAAAACCCTTTTCTTTCCTCTTGTGCTTCCTTGAGGAGGGTTTGCTGTGATGAGTTCTTCTTGACTCTTTTTCTCTTCTCCTATCTTTCTTCTAAGCTTCTGGACATTCAGAGATGTAGTGTCCTGGCTTCCTACAACAAAAACAGACAATTTCTTTAGAAGGTGTTTTGTCATTCCTTGGTTTGTCATCTTGTCTAGATGACTTCCTTCTGAAGTCCTTCTTTGCCCTTTTGAAAAATCTTTTGGCAAATACACTCATCAGTTCTTCATTGACTAGAGTCCCTTTAGAGTCCTCAACAGCCATGAAAGCAATGTTATGCTCCCTCCTAGAAGGTGTTGGAGTCTTTATTTCAGCTGCTGCTTCTCTGGTCTTCATCAGTTGCTCATATTATTTGAGCTTTCCAAGAAGAGACTCAGTGGATATCTCAGTCATGCTTCTGGCTTATTTGATAGGCCAGATCCTTGAATCCCATGTGCTTGGGAAGCACATAAGGATCTTATCATTCACTTCAGTCAGGGTAATTCCCTTGTCTAAGGTCCTTAGCTCATTGATTATTAAGCTTAGCCTATTGTACATGTCACTGACTAACTCAACTTCTTCCTTCTTGAAGTTCTCATACTGGGAGATGAGATTGGTACTTCTGTCCTTTCTGTCATTAGCAGATCCAACCACCATCTGGTTTAGGGAATCCAAGATGGCTTTGGCTGAAGTGCACTCAGCCACTTTCTGAAAAATTTCATTAGACAAAGTCTGAGCTAAAATGTTCATGGCTCTTGCATCTATAATCTTGGCTTTCTTTTGTGCATATGTCCACTCAAGTGGTGGAACAACATGAGTGCATGATGTAGAAATTGAAGTAGTTTCTGTAGTCGGAGGTCCTATCAAGATAGAGTTAAATATATCCTCATCAATAGAATTCATATACAACTTAATTCTTACCTTCCAGATAGCAAACTTATTTAGGTTGCATACTGGAGGTCTGGTGCTTGCATAATCCTTGTTTTGTGCCATTGTGATAGATAATAGTTAGGAAGAGGAAAATCTAATCTAACTGGATCTTGGTTCAAGTGTTAACTTGTACAACCAAACAAAAACCACCTCTGATACCAATTGAAAGGAGGGTGTTAGATCGGATTACCCTAGAGGGGGGGGGGGTGAATATAGTAATAAAACTTTGGCTCTTTTCAAGAATATATCAGAGTAAATATAGTGATACCATATATTAGTTAAGGAATAATAAAACTAATCTAAACAATTCAGCAATCACAAGCACATCAAAAACAAATGAAAAGGAGCAACCAGACGATACAAGAAGTTTATATTGGTTCCCTAAACTTGGGTACATCCACTCTTCTACCACCTTTGGTAGGAATCCACTAGCAAGTTTTGATCAGGTGACTGCCACCATAAGATCTGGTTCAAGTAGATAATGAAGCCCTTCTGGCTTTTGATCAGGTGCCCAAAAACCAACTTCGAGTCTTTTGGAGGGATACTTGTCAACCAAACTAACTTTTGAAGGGAGTTATAACCCCGTACAATGGGATGGAAGATGTTGATGGAAGTCTTTTCTTTTCTCAATACAACTGAGAAGACTGTGTGGATTCTTGTGTTGTCAAATCTCCCCCTGAGAAGTAGAATGCTTCAGGAAGAACAGAGCTTTGCTAAAGGGTGAGTAGGTCTTCAGCTTGATCTACAAAGGTCCAGGAAATCCAGTAACAGATGTAGAATAGAATGTCTCTAAGGATTTCTGGAACAGAAGTTGAAGAAGACTCTTGATCTTGATGATTTGTTCTTCTTCAAACTACAGTGTTGGCAGAGAATGAAAAAGGCATTGAGAGCATCGAGTGCTTATTCAGTATTTCTTATGTAGTGCTTCTCGATTTCTCTTCCTGTCTCTCTGATTGTCTTTCTTGTCTATTATTTTTGTCGAAGAGGAGAGAAATTACTTTTATTCCACTGCTGAAAAATTCTCTTTGAATTTTTCAAATCTTTCCATAAATACTGGCTGCTGTGAGGAATAGAAAATGGCTGGAATAAAAGCATTAATGAGTCTCCCAACTATTCTTGATAGAATATGAAAATATTTATTCTGGAGAATACCACATTTAATGCAGCCAAATAACGGCTATATTCAGAAGAATATTTGCATAAAATGCTCAGAATAATACTGCTAATAAGGAACAAAAGAGGGAAGGACTCACTTTGGAACTACACAGAAAACTTCGAACTTAAAACATAATTCGTCGACCTGAGATCAAAGATCGTCAACCAGGGAATTCAAGTCCATTGACCTGAGCTCTGCAATCTGCTAACTGAGAATAACTTTACAAATCTGTACTCTGAGTTCGTCGAGCGGAGAAACTGACAGAAGAAAACTAAACGTCGACCTGAGCTCTGAGAACGTCGAGCTCAGCTCAGAGAATTAACTCTGAGGTCATCGATCTGAGATCGACGATCGTCGAGCTGAGTTTGAAGAATTTCGAACTGATCACTGTCTTCTGAAAGCTGCTAAATCTGATTCTCTAAAGTCCATTTCTAGCTTGTCCAAGGAGGTAGCACTAATTGGGACTTAGCCAAAACTCTAGGATTACTACTCATGACCCTAGCTATACAATGTTGGGTCATACTCAGCCTAAGTTAGTTAACCTAGCCCAAATCCAACTAGGGATCCAACACACTATCACCCGGGGAAGGCGAATGTGGTGGTAAACGCACTGAGCCGGAGGGATACCACTTCCCGGGCAGAGTCCCAGTTGATGGCCATGGAGCTGGTGTGGATGATGGAGGATATTCAGATTACCTTGGTGTCCTCGGATGACTTAGAACTTTATGAGGAGTATCTATCCGCGATGAGCACTACAAATGATATTCGAGATTGCATCAGGGTTGAGCAGAGAAGGGATGACAAGTTGGAGCCAGTATTCAGGACCTTGGAGGCAAGCACGGCCGGGGAAAATATAGAGAGAGATGGGTTGATATGTTTTAGAGGACGGGTGTACATACTTGCTGGGGGCAAGATTTGGGAGGACATTATTACCGAGGCTCACTACAACAGGTACTCGGTGCACCCGGGCGTCAACAAGATGACCACCGACCTTAAGAGGATGATGTACTGGCCGGGTATGAAGAGGGATATCACATACTTCGTGACCCATTGTGAGGCCTGTCAGTTAGTAAAGGCTGAGTGTAAGAGTCCGGCCGGGTTGTTGCATCCACTTTCGGTGCCGGAGTGGAAGTTCGATAATATCGCCATGGATTTCATACATGGTCTTCCTCGGTCACTTGTAGGGAACGACTCGATATGGGTGATCGTCGACCGACTGACGAATGATGCCAGATTTCTACCGATCAGGAAGGATGCTTCAATGGGTGAATTGGTGCAGAGGTTTGTAGAGCAGTTCGTCCGATACATTGGAGTGTCAAGGACGATAATGTCTGATCATGATGGACGATTTACGTCTAAGGAGTGGAGGTCGATCCAGGCCTATTTAGGGACCCAGTTGACATTCAATACCGCCTTCCACCCTCAAATGGATTGACAAGCAGAGCACACAAATCAGACACTGGAGGATTTGTTACGTCTTTGTATACTGGATAGCGGGGAGCCATGGGAGAGGCAGCTACGTTTGATCGAGTTCTCGTACAATAATAGCCACCAGTCCAGCATTGGCATGGCCCCTTATGAGGCTTTATACAGGCAGAAATGCAGGAATCCTTTGTCTTGGATACAGGATGTGGATCCGAAGGCACTTGGCTCGGAGTTTGTCGAGGATACAGATGTCCAGGTGCGGTTTATTCGAGACAGGATGTTGGAGGCCAGAGCAGGCAGGCTAACTACTACAGATAAGTTGTAAATATAACTATTTTATAGTATTTTTATTATGTCATTTTAGTTTATTTTTGTCGTTTTTTAGTTATTTTTGTTAAATAAATTGCTTCTTTTTGTAAATATTATCCTAACTTAAGTTTATTTTGTTTTCTGAAATTTTTCAGAAAAAAAGTCAAAAATGTCACCGTACACGCCCATATCCCATGACTCGACACGCCCGTATCACTCCCTCGAACTATAACTGTCGTTGATCCCAGCTTGACGCTCGAAGTTCGTCAACCCGAACAGGACATGCCTGTGTTCGAAAAGCTAACAAGCCCATGTCACCAGTTCAAAATCAGTAACTGCCGACATCAAGTTGCAAGGTGTCCCGACACGCCCGTATTATGACTCCTGACACGCCTGTGTCCGACACGTGTCCTGTCCATCTGCTTCTAGAAGTCGGCCAGTCAATGAAATTTGACTTCTCCAACACACCAGTCCCGACATGCCCGTGTCCAAAGAAGCGACACGCCCGTGTCACCCCATCTTTTTTACAAATAAATAGGAGTTTACTGTATGAACTCTTGTTCCACATTTTTGGACCATTTCACTTTGGGTACGTGCTGTTTGGTGGCATTCCATGCAATATAAGTGAAATTTCTCCCTCCACCTCTTAGTGTTTTTCTTAGCTTTCTTGTTTTAACTTTCTTTCAATCTCTTTCACTTTAATAAAATTTACAATTTTCTCTCTTATGTTATATGGAAATCCGCTAAAGCGCCCTACTCGAAAGTGATCTTTAGTGTTTGTTTTTTGCTTTTTGTACTTTTATGTTTTTTTAAGCTTTGTTAACTTATTTAGTTTTAGGAATTTCTCTTATTTTCTAGCTGTCGTAATCGCAATTTCTTTTCTTGCACCTTTGTGTTTAGGTTTAATTATCAAGTTTTTAGCCTTTTTTTACTTTGTATTCAATTCTATGGGTTTATAAAAGAGCTTTAAAAGTGGTTTTTAATTTTCTTTAACTTATGCTTTTTTTTAGGATCGTAAAACTTTTCGTTCTCTTAGCATTATTTCCACTTTTTATGTGTTTTTATAAAGTTATAGAAATGAATTTATAGTTGTTTTAGTTTTTGCATAAATTAGTTTTTAACTATTATTTTGAAATCTTTTTGCTCGTTTAATTATTATTTTCTCTTTTTATGCATTTCTACCACATTCTAGCGGTAGAAATGTAGTTGTTTTAAATTTTAGATCACTTTGTTTTTCGCATTTTTCATTTGTGTGTGTGAGTGTATGAGTTTGTTTTTTCTTTTTTTCTTTTATTCAAGTAGAGTGTGTGAGTGCGTTTTATTAAAGTAGAGTGTGTGTGAGTGTGTTTTATTTTATGTAGATTGTGTGAGTGTATGAGATAGCTTTTTCAACTTTCTTTTCTCGCCTACTCGTTAGAGTAGGTCTCGCAATTTCCCACCTATACGTTTGAGTAGGACATGTCATTTTATCGCTTTCATTTCATGCCTACTCATTTGAGTAGGACTTTCACTTTTACTGCTTTCATTTTCAGCATTCATTTACTGCTTTCTTTTACTGCTTTAATTTCCCGCCTACTCATTTTAGTAGGACTCGCAATTTTTAATTATGCAATTTCCTTTTCAATATTCGTCCCCATTCCGATGAGTGACTAACCACTCTTAGCCCTCTGTATCGAAGAGCATTGGGACAGATAAAATAGCTTTAAATAATTAAGGGTCTCATTTTTCGCTTTAATTAAAGCACTTAAGGTTTCCCCGAGTATACGACGCGTAGGACCACATATAGATGTGTGGGCTCTATTTTCATTGTCCGTACGCTATCTTGCTGGGAGGTCGTGCGTATGGACCGATCACCCTTAGGTAAATAGATTTGCATGCATACCCTCGAGAGATGAGAAGCACAACTCTACCGGAATTGGTTCCCCACCCAATTGCGGGGTTCTTAGCGTAATGTGGGCATTAAGAATAATCATTAATCAGACTAACGTTCGGTCGAATAGTCTTATTGTTCAGGTTAGCGATATCCCTATAGCTAGGTGAGCTCATTCTTTTGGAGCCTCCACGGCCAAGTATGCCCTTTAATTAATTATAAATTTAGGATCTCTAGTTATTAAAAGTCGTTTTGGTTCAAATTTTTTCGGTGTCGAGCGTTATTTCTTCATCAGTATTTTCTGCTTTCATTTTTTGCATTATATATATTTCCGCAATTAATAAATCAAACGACCAAATATCATCAGTAAAATAATAGTCAATTCAGGGAAAGAGTAAAAATAGTCAAACCGACCCCGAGAAAAATATGACCTCGATATTCCCCACCGGAATATCTTGTACTACACGCGTTAGGCGCACTTGCCTCCTTTCGTTTAAAATGAAATATTGTCCGCGAGCTCCGCCCTCTTATATCTTTTACCTAATAAAAAACCTTCTTGTCTTCTATCTATAAAAATAAAACCCAAACCAAGGCGCTCGCGACGGCCATCATGTTTTTGATGCCGTTGTCGGGGAAAAATTTTGAGTTGCTATTTTGAATTCCTAAAAACTATTACTTTTTCCTTTTATTTATATTTATTTAAAAAAATGGCCAACCAAAAAATATATTTATAATAATAATAATAGCAATAATAGTAATAATAACTACTTAAAAATTTTAAAAAACTTAAAAAAAAAATTATATAAAAAACTTAAAAACTAAAATAAAACTTAAAACAAAAAAATAAATTCAAAAAAAGTTTCTGCCCCCCCCCCCTTTATCTTATTTATTTTATTTTATTTTCTAATATTTTATTTCAAAAAATCAAAAATTAAAAATATTTTATAAGAGTACATATATATATATACTATATATATTCTTTAAAATAAAAGACAAACAGGCCGGCTCGCTTCTTTTCCATTTTTCCTCTTTTATTTTAGAAAATCTAAATATATATATATATATGAAAAAAAAATCTCGAAAAAAAAAAATTTAATTAATTATATAGCCGCCCTTAACATTATTTTGCTCACTTCCCTAAATAACATCCCGCCTGCTTCCCCTTTTCCTTTTTTAATTTTATTTCGAAAATCAAAAATCAAAAAATGAGGAAATTAAAAAAAAACTATAAAATTAATATATTTATATATATATACGTATAAAAATGCTCCTAGGAGGCACCTAAGGTTTATCTTTTTGCTTTTTACAGGGTTATCCTAAACGGGCCTCCCAAATGTGTTTCAGGGAAGTTTCCTCCCTCCTGTCTTTTTTATACATACTTAATTTATCATTCCTCATACTTATATTACAGCATTGGGGACAATGTTGAAACTAAGTATGAGGGTGTTCTCCTATTTTTTGTACTTTTATTTTATGAACATCTATTTTATGCATATCTTTAAAAAATACAAAAAATGAAAACAAAACAAATCAAAACAAAAATTCCAAATTGTTTACTTTGCAAATACTTTTTGTTAATATTCTCTTTTCTCTTATTTTTCCCTCTCTTCTTTGCAAATAACACCTCTTTCTCTCTCCTTTCTTGTAAAAACCTTAAAAAATAAAAAAAATTCAAAAAATTTTGAAAAAAATAAGAGAATAACTCTAAAAATCTAAAAAAGATAATTATCAAAAACAAAAAAAACATAAAAACCCTAAAATCCCAATAAAATTATTTATTATGTAACAAATAAATCGAATATCTCATTCTTAACCCCTTTTTCGCTCTCCAAAAATGTTGTTGTGAGTTTATTTATAAGCGAATTTTACTTATTCTTTATTTACTATTCGTTTATTAATTGGAGATCGATAGATTTAGATATCTGGGGTTAAGTTTTAAAGAATTTTTTATGTTTTTTATTTTTTATTTTAGATAAGGGACTTATTTTTCAGCACTACCTCTAACTTATCTAAATAATTGCACATTCATTTTGTTAAAACATAACAACCTTAGACTACAAAAATGTTTACTCCAAGCTTTTTTTTTGAAATATAGTAACGTTCAATTTAAAAAGGTTGCTCTCAAAATTTTTTATTAAAACCTAGTTTTCTTTCTAAAAACCCATCTCCCATTTTTTTCATGCCTTACTTGGCATGATTTATCACCTCTTATCCCTAAAAGATCCTATGTCAATGGGAATAAGATTTCATTCCGTAAACATAGGCATCCAATATTAAAAAGATTATAAGTTACAGAGTAAGAGGACAAAATTCATTACTCCTATACATATACATTGGGTTATTATGAAGTTCATTACAAAAAATTATTTGTTAGGAAAATAAGATTTCATTTTCTTTAACTTCCAAATACAAAAAAAGAGTAGAAGTTTTCTGTATGAACTAATGTTCTAATTTTTTTGACCATTTCACTTAGGGTGGGTGCTGTTTGGTGGCATTCCATGCTATGCAAGAGAAATTTCTCCCTCCCCCTCTTAGTGTTTTTCTTAGCTTTCTTGTTTTAACTTTCTTGTAATCTCTTTCACTTTAATAAAATTTGTAATTTTCTCTCTTCTGTTGTATGGAAATCCGCTCAAGCGCCCTACTCGAAAGTGATCTTTAGTGTTTGATTTTGCTTTTTGTACTTTTATGTTTTTTTAAGCATTGTTAACTTGTTTAGATTTAGGAATTTCTCCTATTTTCTAGCAGTCGTAATCGCAATTTCTTTTCTTGCACCTTAGTTTTTAAGTTTAATTATAAAGTTTTTTGCCTTATTTACTTTGTATTCATTTCTATGGGTTTATAAAAGAGCTTTAAAAGTGGTTTTTAATTTTATTTAACTTAGGGTTTTTTTAGGATCATAAAACTTTTCGTTCTCTTTTAGCTTTATTTCCACTTTTTATGCATTTTTATAAAGTTATAGAAATGAATTTATAGTCGTTTTAATTTTTTGCATAACTTAGTTTTTAACTTTTATTTTGAAAACTTTTTGCTCGTTTAATTTTTATTTGCTCTTTTTATGCATTTCTACCACATTCTTGCGCTAGAAATGTAGTTGTTTTAATTTTTAGATCAATTTATTTTTCGCATTTTTCATTTGTGTGTGTGAGTGTATGAGTTAGTTTTTTCTTGTTTTCTTTTATTCAAGTAGAGTGTGTGAGTGTGTTTTTTCAAGTAGAGTGTATGAGTGTGTTTTATTTTATATAGAGTGTGTGAGTGTTTGAGATAGCTTTTTCAGCTTTCATTTCCCGACTACTCATTTGAGTAGAACTTATCATTTTATCACTTTCATTTCCCGCCTACTCGTTTGAGTAGGACTTGCACTTTTACTGCTTTTATTTTCAGCTTACATTTACTTCTTTCTTTTATTGCTTTAATTTCCCGTATACTCGTTTGAGTAGGACTCGCACTTTTCAATTATGTAATTTCCTTTTCAATAGCCGTCCCCATTCCGATGTGTGGCTAACAGCTCTTAGCCCTTAGTATCGAAGAGCTTTGGGACGGATAAAATAGCTTTAAATAATTAAAGGTCTCATTTTTCGCTTCAATTAAAGCACTTAAGGTTTGCCTCGGGTATATGACGTGTATGACCACATATCGATGTGTGGGATCTATTTCCATTATCCATACACTAGCTTGCTGAGAGGTCGTGCTTATGGACCGATCACCCTTGGGTAAATAGAGTTGTCTGCATACTTTCGAGAGAAGAGAAGCGTAACTCTACCAGATTGGGTTCCCCACCCAATAGCGGGGTTCTTAGCGTAATGAAGGAATTAAGAAGAATCCTTCGTCGGACTAATGTTCGGTCGAATTGTCTTAATGTTCAGGTGAGAGATATCCCTATAGCTAGGTGAAAATCATTCTTTTGGAACCTCCACGACCAAGTCTGCCCTTTAATTAATTTGAAATTTAGGATCTCTAGTTATTAAAAGTCGTTTTGGTTCAAATTTCTTCGGTGCCGAGCGTTATTTCTTCATCAGCATTTTCTGATTTCATTTTCTTCATTATATATATTTCCATATTTAATAAATCAAACGACCAAAAATCATCGGTAAAATAATAGTCCATTCAGGGAAAGAGTAGAAATAGTGAAACCGACCCCGAGAATAATACAACCCTGATATTCCCCACTAGAATATCCTGTACTACACGTGATAGGTGCACTTGCCTCCTTTTGTTTAAAATGAAATATTGTGTGCGAGCTCCGCCCTCTTATATCTTTTATCTAAATAAAAAACCTTCTTCTCTTCTATCTATAAATATAAAACACAAACTAAGGCGCTCGCGATGACCATCAACGCGACACCGTCAGCTAGAGTTCTAGGTAGGAGACCGGGTGTTTCTTAAGATACGGCCGAGAAATGGAGTCTCGCGGTTGCGTGGTCGGAAGAAGCATATTCTGTGATATATGGGGCCTTACAGGATCCTGGAGCGGATCGGTCCCTTAGCGTATATACTTGAGCTGCCGCCAGAGCTAGCGGGTTTGCACGACGTCTTCCACATCTCCTCCCTCAGGAGAGCTCTACTTCGGCCAGAGCAGCAAATTATGACGACTGATTGGCCTATAGCTTCTGATCGATCGGTGCACCTGGAGCCGATCAGGATAGACGATACTGGGATGAGGGTCTTGTGATGCAAGAAGGTTCCACTGGTCGAGGTGTGTGGAGGAATCATGGATAAGAGGAGCATACGTGGGAGCCACAGGACTTGATGCAGCAAAGATACCCTCAACTTTTCACATCAGGCATTCCATATAACCTCTCGGGATGTTACATTTTACTTCTCGTATTGGGATTTATAACATCCCTCAGACTTCTAGACCCTTAGGATGGTTTTGTCATGATTGGGTCATGACAAAACCCTAGGAAGTGTCAAAAGGATGGGGTGGACTTAGGAATTAGTGTGTGAACCACCTTGGTCTATAAATAGTAAAATTCCAATTACTAGCTTAAGGATGACCAAAGGGCTTCACCATGACACCATGACCCGACCACAACATCAATAACCTATTAGAGGGTCCATTATAGCCATAGGGACCAATTAGGGCCAACTAAAATGGTCAAGTTAACCAAAGTCAACCAAAAACCCTAATCAGGTCAAATTAAGCTAATACATGGTCAACTAACCTTCATATGGCCAAAGGGATCCACCTAAACCTTCCCAAGCCCTAAGGGAGGCCAATGGGTCACCAAGGACCCATTGGGATCAACCAAAGTAGCTATGTTTACTCAAGTCAACCAAAACCTAAAAAGGTCAAAGTGCCCTAAGTAAGGGTCATGTGACCTCCAAGATTCCCAACCAACCCTACCCAAGTCTTCCTAGACCTTAGGGGAGGCTAATGGGTAACTAAGGACCCATTGGGGTCAACCCAAAGGGTCATTTTGACCAAAGTCAACTCTATTCTAGTGTTAGGTCAAATTAGCCCAAATGGGCTAACCCAAGCTCAAACCCATTTCCCCCACTTGGGCTAACCTCATTTTTATTATTCATATGGGTTAGTGGAGTGCCAATTGGCTGGAGGAGAGATCAAAATAGGACTTGATGACTAGGAGAGAGAAAACTCCATTTTCCCCCATTAATGGAGGAGAGAGAAAGTGAGGAGATTAAAGGCCATTCATGGAATAGGGAGGCCAAGAGCTCCTCTCTTCATGCTGGATTCATTCCCCCTTCAGTTTTGAGAAGATGTAAAGCCATGGACAGCCAACAAAGTGGCTGAATTCAATTCCTCCAATAAGGAAGAGGGAGAAAGAGGAGAGAGAAGGCCATTAATGGCCATCAAGAGTTCCTCTCCTCACCTCCATTTGCTAGATTCACCTTCCCTAGTTTATTAAGAGAAGATCAATAGCCCTAGCAAGCCATATATGGGCTAGATTCAGTGCACACTCCCTTTGCCAAAATTCACATTCAAGGCCATAAATGGTGAATTAAAGTTAGGCACTCCCCCTCCCCTAATTAACTCTCTAAAATGCATCCCCAGACCTAGTACAAGCTTTTCCACACATTACCTGAAGGAGCCGAGCAAGTTGACTGTACAGTTGCAGAGAACCCGCAAGCTCAAGATCCGGTCATGATGCACCACCACCAAAGCCGTCGGCAAGCATGGTTGAAGGACATCCTCTACTCCTCTCTTTGTGGGCTAGATCTATAGATCATTTAGGAGAGAAATCGGGCTCAATTGAGCCCTATTGGGAGAGAAAAATTTCAGATTTTCCATGAAAATCTTCCTCTCGGGATTGCCAAAAACCACCGTGCCGCCCTCCGGCGATAGCCACCACCTCAATGGAGGTGGTGGTGGTGGTGGCTGGCCGGGGAGGGGACTGGATCACAAGAAAAATACTTGGAAAACACCTTAAGGTTCGGTCAATCATGCCCATTGGCTGGAGGTAAAAGACGAAATCAGAGTCGTCGGGTTATTTCTGTACAAACAGTTAATATATTTATATTATTAAGGTTTTACATTTTTAACCCTTTACTGTGCCCCCTTTGAATTAGATAAATAAGACCCTTACGGGCTAAAACATAAAAAGTAGCCAACATAAAAATTGTATCCCTTGAAGTCTACTTTAATTTAAAATTGATTTCAAACTAATTGGGTAAGTGGTTTGACCACATCAGTCATTTTGGTGAGGTCTATACCTAGGCTAGACTAGAGATTATTTTGAGTGCCCCCACAATCCAGCCATCCAAATGACTTGAAATTTTGGATGAAGGTCACTCTTAACTATTCCTAGAACATATCCAAAAAAGGAATTTTTTTTTGAAAAAAAATCGTAAAGTTTTTGAAGAAATTAATAAAGCTTGCATGAATTATTTAAGGGGTCTAATGACCTCTACACCCACCAAAATATTGGTGTCTGTCTTTTAGGGTCATGGCATGACTATGGTTAAAAAGTTAGCCCAATAGGGTTTGATTTGGACAGGTTTTGGTGAGACCAAACTATGGCCCTTAAGGGGTTAAATTAGGGCAAGGAGTGTTTGGGCATAGAGGGGCCAATTCTCACCCAAAGGGGTTGGGACTTGGGCCAGAACTCTATGGTCAGTTAAAACACCCCCTCATGTAGTTGGAGGTGGTTTGGGGTGGATTTGCCCTAGGACCCTAGTTCAAACCCTAGGGTTAAACTTTGGGGGTTTGTGAAGGATATAGGATGATATGTCCTTATATGGACTTGATGTTTAGTCCATGTGATTCTAGTGTGGTAAAATGCCCTAGGGAGGAATTTGGTGACATTTTGACCTAGGCACATAACATAAACCAATTAGGGTTATTTTAGGATTATACATTTTAGGAACATATTGAAGTGTCATATGACCTTCGATCCTTGGGAAATTTTGGCAGGAAGGTTTTTATAATAATATGAGTCTCTAGAAATTATTGTAGAATTTTTGGAAGACAATAGCTTATACCTGTAGTTTTAATCCTTGTGTTGCCCCTATTATTGATTTTGATAAAATAGTGGTTAAAATAATTTGGAATGTTATGAAACTTAATTAGTAATATTTTGTGATCATGTTGAAGCTCTGTTAATTTTTGTATAATTTTTGGACAAGTATATATGGTACTCCCTTCATTACCCCTATTTAGTTGAATTACTTTGGAATATTTATTTGGAGGATAATTCATTTATGAAAATTTATGAAATTTGGTATTCATTGATATCCTACTATCCTATAGTATTCATAATTTTTGTATGATCATATCTTAAGTAAATCTAGTACTTCATGTTCAAATAACTCATGGCCATATTTTTGGAAAAATTAAATAAATGCCAAATTAGTTAGGAAAATTATAAGGTTCTGGATTTTGGCTAAATATGTCATGTTAGACCCACAATAAATATCTTAGGTCATTTGGATTAAAATTTGTAGTACCTCCTATCATGTACATCATATAGCTTAGGTTGGCCTACGTATAGTAAAACTGCAGAAAATTGGGATAACATGTGAAATGAGCTTAGGCAGTTCAGGTTTAATGGTTTACTAGTTTTGGTGAGTGGAAATAGGTTCATCATTCGGAATCATGATGAGGAAAATGTTGGGTTGACTAGTGTTATGAGCTGCTCGGGATCGACGAAAGATCGTCTTTCCTGTGGAGAGATAGAGAGAGAGTCCAAACACACTAGGGTTAGATCAAGAGTAATATTAAAAGGGACCAGGAATCGTGTATCAATCAATAATAGAAAGTGCCTTGCGAAAGGGAACGATGGGCTTCAGCTACCATCATAGTTCCTAGTGCCCATTGAAAACCCTTCACCGGGTATGCCGGGGGCAGTCCTATGCTAACCTAAACCATATGAAAAATCAATGTTTAAGAGTAACTAGTATAACTAGGAATACATTACACTGACACACCCCGGTGTTGTGGGAGTTAGGTTAGGTGTCACGAGTGGTAGGCTCGGTAGTTTTGTTTATGGGCAGGTTAACCCGGCGAGCCGATGGCTCGGATGGTTCTAAGACAGACGGGTTAGTCCGGGGAGCATTAGCTCAGTGGTAAATACATTAATGTTGCATGTGCATAAGATATAAGGTGGTGGGTCATTGTTATTGGAGATTCATCACACCAACACCAATACGTTGGCTTAGCAGGTGTGGTTTTGCACTTGACCAAATAAATCCAGTGCGCAGCCGACAAGAGTATTCAGGAGATCCTCTTAGTGCACCAACATTGAGGCGTACGATAGGTTTGACTAGTAGTGTGATACCGATTTAGAGGTGGGTAAGGCCCAACCCACCGCTTCCATTTGCCACTACAGTTGTATCCTGGGAGGTTAGGCTCCAAAAAGGGCGAACTAAAGATATTTGTGCACAGAGTCGAGTGGGTGTGTTACACTTACATGATTCACATCATGGCATACTTTCCTGTCATAGCATCATCATTGCATATAACCCCTGACACCTATTATATAAAGTGGTGTAGGATGCTTTATACAATAGACCTTGCAAAACGCTCCCTTGGTCTATAGGTTTGTATGGGCATTCCTATAGGTCATGGTTACTTACTTAGTTTACCTTTCATACTATACTTGCTCACTCATTCTTGTGTATATTTATAATACTTCCTACTACTGCTTACCTACTACTGCACACTTATACTTGCTTTGATTATATATTCATGAAAAACTAGTTGTGTCGTCACCTACTTACTTTGCTACTCTCCACCTTCATTACCTTTCCTTTTCTCCTCCCTGCTCAGTGCCTAAGAGCCATAGGGGAGAGGTGGGGGATGATAGGACTTAGTCTTTTTAGACTAACGGTCAATTATAAAATCATTTTAGGGGATCTTGAAGCCAAACCAGGAGACACATCCCTAGAGGTCGGTGCTCATGGAGACGGGGTAGTCTAATACTGGAGTCAAGCCAGCAGGGACTGTGAGTCCCGATTATTAGTAGTTATTATAGATTTTCTTCCGCGTTGAGTGACTTGTGTTGAGGATCTTGTTGTATTGGGCAGAAGCCCTCTTTAGTATTTTTCTTATTCTTGTTTGTGGACTCTCCCTTCGTGGAGATTTATTTATATATATGTGATTCTGGTGGACTAGTATTGAGTTTTACTTTACTCATGTACAATTTATACTTCTACTCTTCTGCAAACGATATGGCTAGCAGGATCGGCGTTTTGTTGTAACGACCTTCACGGGTGTGTCGGTGTCACTACAAAGCGATAGTTTTTGGCATAAGACCCCGGTGGTTTTAAGGAAAAAAATGGGGTCTTATAGACTAAGTGTCATATTTTATTTCCAGAAGTATTTCAGAAGGAATTCCAGAGAAGCTCAGTTCGACGAACTCTGAACTCAGTTCGACGAACTCTAAACTCAGTTCGACAATGTCTAAACTCAGTTCGACTATACTCAGAACTCAAACTCTTAGCTGAGTTCGACATACTCCGAGTTCAGTTTGACGAACACAGATCTCAGCTCGACGAAAGTATGAACTCAATTTGTAAAAGATCAGTTCGATGAAATGCTTGCTGAGTTCGACGAATAAGTCGGTTTCTCAATCAACAGAAGGCAAATTGATTTCAAAAATATTTGGTAACTGAAACTCTGATATTTAATGCTAAATATTCTATTTAATATAGCCGTTTAAGGGAACATAAAATTTGAATTTATCATAGTGTTTAAGATCTAAATAATTTTAAGGTAGTTACAAATTCTCAATGGATTCAGATGTTTCAGAATCATTTTATTTCAAATATTAAAATCTTCCCTGACAGTCAACATATATTAAAGATTGCTGCTTCACTAGTGAGAAGATGTTAGAGACATAGAGATACAGAGATTGATAAGTTGTAAATATACCTATTTTATAGTATTTTTATTATGTCATTTTAGTTTATTTTTGTCTTTTTTAGTTAATTTTATTTAATAAATTGCTTCTTCTTACTTCTCCCATTCTAACTTAACCTTATTTTTGTTTTTCTGAATTTTTGCAGGAAAAAATATTCTTTACCACAGACACGCCCGTGTCCCATGCCCGACACACCCGTGTCACGCCATCAACGTTCGTTGATCTAAACTCAACGTTCGGCAGTCGACGATTGCGTTACATGCCTATGTCACACCTCCTGACACTCCCGTGTCCCGCCCTCGACTTTCGTGGATCTCAAATCAACGTTCGCCGTTCAAAGTTCGCCAAACCAGACACGGCACGCTCGCGTCCAAGACCCGACATGCCCGTGTCATGCCACCAGTTCAAGTTTTGTTGCTGCCGACATCAAAATTGCAAGGTTTCCTGTCACACCCCCTGACACGCCACCCGACACGCCTGTGATCGACATGTGTCCCTTTCCGAAGCTTCCATAATTCAACCTAGTCAACGAAATTTTGACGACTTCAGCACACAAGAACCAACATGCCCGTGTCCCATGCCCTGACACACTCATGTCACCCCCTCATTTTTGTCTATTAATACAAATTTTCTATATGAACTCTTGTTCCCCTTTTTGAACCACTTTGCTTAGGGTAGGTGTTGCCTAGGTGCTTTTCTATGCTATGTAAGGGAATTTCTCCCCCCCCCCTCTTAATGTTTGTTTTAAGCTTTCTTGTAATCACTTTTCTATTAATAAAATGTGTTAGTTTTTTCTCTCTTTGCATAGCTAGGAGTCCATTTATGTGCCCTACTCGAAGTGATTTTTAATGTTTGTTCTTATTTTGTCTTTTTATGCTTTTCAAAAAATTTCATAACATAGGTTTTATTTAAAGATTTTCGTAAAATTTCTAGCCATTATGCTTCCCGTTTTATTTTCTTACATCCTATTTGTTTAGGTTTAGTTTATTACTTTTACTTTGTTTCATTCTTATAAGTTTTATAAAAATGTTTTAAAAGGTGGTTTTTGATTTTTTTTAACTTAGGCTTTTTAGAATCATAAACCTTTTCGTTCTCTTTTAGCTTAATTTCCACTTTTTATGAGTTTTTATAAAGTTATAAAAATGAATTTATTTTCATTTTAATTTTTGCACAACTTTGCGTTTTGATTTTCTTTCCAAATCTGTTTGCTTCTTTTGTTTTTATTTTCTCTTTTAAGTGTTTTTATCAAATTCTAGGAGTAGATTTATAATCGTTTTAATTTTTGGATCACTTTGCTTTTTCTAATTTCTATAGAGTGTGTGCATGCGTTTTATTTCATGTAGAGTGTGTGAGTGTGTTTAATTTCTATAGAGTGTGTGAGTGTGTTAGATAGCTTTTTCTGCTTTAATTAGGAACCTACTCGTTTGAGTAGGACTCGCAATTTTCTGCTTTCATTTCCCGCCTGCTCGTTTGAGTAGGACTTGTCATTTTATCGCTTTCATTTCCCGCCTACTCATTTCAGTAGGACTTGCACTTTTACTGCTTTCTTTTTCAGCTTTCATTTACTGCTTTCTTTACTCCTTTAAATTCCCGCCTACTCGTTTGAGTAGGACTCATACTTTTTCAATTATGTAATTTCCTTTTCAATAGCTGTCCCCATTCCGATAAGTGGCAAACTGCTCTTAGACCTCAGTATAAAAGAGCATTGGGACAGATAAAATCGCTTTAAATAATTAAATGTCCCATTTTTCGCTTTAATTAAAGCACTTATTGCTTGCCCCGGGTATACGAAGCATCGGACCACATATCGATGTATGGGCTCTATTTCCGTTGTCTATACGCTAGCTTGGCGAGAGGCCATGCGTATGGACCGATCACCCTTGGGTAAAGAGAATGGCGTGCATAACCTCGAGAGAGGACAAGCGTAATTCTCCCGGATTGGGTTCCCCACCCAATAGCGGGGTTCTTAGCGTAATGCGGGCATTAAGAGGAATCCTTCGTCGGACTAGCGTTCAGTCGAATAGTCTTAATTTTCAGGTGAGCGATATCCCTATAGCTAGGTGATCTCATTCATTTGGAACCTCTACGGCCAAGTCTCCCCTTTAATTAATTTGAAATTTAGGATCTCTAGTTATTAAAAGTTATTTTCGTTCAAATTTCTTCGGTGTCGTTGCGCTATTTCTTCATTGGCATTTTCTGCTTTAATTTTCTGCATTTATATCTATATATCCGTCATTAATACAATCACACGCAAATATCATCCGTAAAATAATAGTCCCTCCAGGGAAAGAGTAGAAATAGTCTACCAGACCCAGAGAACAATACGACCCCGATATTCCCCACCGAAATATCTTGTACTACACGCGATAGTTGCACTTGCCTCCTTCCGTTTAAAACGAAATATCGCCCGCGAGCTCAGCCCTCTTATATCTATCTAAATAAAAAACCCTTCTTTTCTCTCTTATCTATCTATATTATAAAATTAAAATAAAATCAAGGCGCTCTCGGCGCGCATCAAGTTTTTGGCGCCGTTGCCGGGGAACATTTTTCGAGTTGTTATTTTAAATCTCTGAAAACTATTACATTTATCTTTTATTTATATTTTCAAAAAAGTGCCAACCAAAAAAAAATATTTATAAAAATAATAGCAATAATAATAATAATAACTACTTAAAAAACATAAAAAACTTTAAAAACTTAAAAAACTAAACAAAACTTAAAAACTTAAAATTAAAAAAAACTTCTGTACAAATAAAAAATAAAAAACAAAAAAAACTCAAAACTAAAAACTTAAAAAAATAACTTAACTTAAAAACATTTTTTGAAAAAAAATCCAAAAAAAAAGTTTCTACCCCCCCCCCCCAGAGATCGAAAACAAATTTTTTTTATAAAAGTACATATATATAATATATACTATATATATTTTAAAAATAAAGGCCGGTCGGCCGCCTCTTTTCTTTTCCTTTTTTCCTCTTTTATTTTAGAAAATCCAAAAATCCAAAAAATATTTGAAAATTTTTTATTCCCAAAACAAAAAAAATAATTAATTATATAGCCTCCCTTAAAATAATTTTCTCACTTCCCTAAATAACATGATGCCTGCTTCCCCCTTTTCCTTTTTATTTTTATTTTGAAAATCAAAAATCCAAAAAATTACTGAAATTTAAAAAAAACTAAAATATATATATACGTATAAAAATGCTCTTGGGAGGGACCCCAGGTTTATCTTTTTGCTTTTTGCAAGGTTCTAAAACGGGTCTCCCCGAACGCGTTTCAGGGAAGTTTCCTCCATCCTGTCCTTTTTCTTACATACTTATTTTATCGTTCCTCATACTTATATTGCAACATTAGGGACAATGTTGGAACTAAGTATGGGGGTGTTTTCCTATTTCCTGTACTTTTATTTTATGCATCGCTTTAAAAAATACAAAAAATGAAAACAAAACAAATCAAAAAAAAATTATAAAACAAAAATCCCATTTTTTTTTACTTTGCAAATATTTTTTGTAAATATTTTCTTTCCTCTTTTTCTCCCACTTTTCTTTATAAATAACACCTCTCTCTTCCCCCTTTCTTATAAATAACTTAAAAAATCAAATTATTTCGAAAATCCAAAAATAAAAGAAAAGGAGAATAACTATAAAAATCCAAAAAAGATAATAATCAAAAACATAAAAAAAAGTTAAAAACCCAAAATTTCCAAAAACAAAATTTTGAAACAAATAAATCGAATATACCATCCTTAACCACCTTACTTTCCTAAAATTTTGTTGTGAGATTATTTATATGCGAATTTTATTAATCCTTTATTTACAATTCAATTATTAATTAGAGTTTGACAGATTTAAGTCTTTGGTGTTAAGTTTTAAAGAATTTTTTTATATCTTTTCCTTATAATAGGGAACCTATTTTTCACCACCACTTCTAATTTTTATAAATTGAAGCTCATGTCTATGTTAGAAAATAATAATTATGGATTTCAATTATTTATACTTCATGCTTTTAGAAACATAGGAACGTTCATTTTATAAAGGTTGCTCACAAAACTTTTTTTTATTAAAGTCTAGTTTTCTTTTTGAAAAAAATAAACCCACCTCCATTTCTTTTCATGTCTTACTTGGCATGATTACCCCCCCCCCCTATTTTATCCCTTAAATGATCCTATGTCAATGGGAATAAGATTTTGTTTCGTAAACATAGGGACCCAATAAGTAAAAGATTATATGTTACGGAGTAAGAGGATAAAATTCATTACTCCTATATATGTACATTGGGTTATTTATTATTTATGAAGTTGAAGAAAAAAAAGAGGAAAAAAATTATATGTTAGAAAATAAGATGTCATTTTCCTAATTATTCAAAAGAATAAAATATGTAGAGGTTCGAGAAAAATTACCTCGCCTCTAAATCCAAGCCCTCTTCATAAATTAGCAAACCACTTAGCCTATTTCAATGATTCTAGAATTAATTTAAAAAAAATTTGAGAGCATAATTTTTAAATTGCATTATTTCCTTTAACTTCTTTTAAGCTAAAATGTTTTATATAATTTCAATCTTTCTTTGTTAAACTAACAAAAATAATTTTTTGCTTTCTATTTATTTCATCTAGAAGTCTTTTTGAAACTCTTCCTCTATTTATAACATTTTAAAAATTTAGGATTTAATTACTAAAGCTGTTACAGAGATTATGAATATACAGCCAGAAGTGTAAGTAAAGGATCATGCTGATTTAATTAAACAGTTAGATAATTTATCTGATTATCCTGAGGAAGAATTTGATGATGATGATGTTGAATCAGATGATGCAGAGGACTTTGGTTCAAAGAAAAGGAAAGCCAAGAAAAAGGGTCATATTAACGTTGCTCCTTAACCTTCTTTAAAGGCTGATATTGCTTACTATATTCAGCATAATATATCCCCCACTCCAGATCATCCCCACTGGATGAAGTATTCCAAAAAATGAGCTCAACGACAGGAAAAAGATGAAGAGATATAATTCTACACCACAGAAGAATTGGAAAGGACCTCTGATAAGTTGTAAATATACGTATTTTTATGTACATTATTTAAGTCGTTTTAGTTTATTTTCGTTATTTTTAGTTAGTTTTATGCAATAAAATGTTCCTTTTTTCTATATAATTTTCTAACTTAGCTTTATTTTGTTTTTCAGAAATTTTCAGAAAAAGCGAAAAAAAAATCAAAGTACACGCCTGTGTCCATTGGGTCATGCCCGTAACCTGGGTGAGTTACTTTGATTCTAGTAAAAAGTTGTCGCTTGCAAAGACAAAGCCAAGTCACGCCTGTGTCGGATCCGACACGCTTGTGTCATACCTCTCGACGCTCGATGTTCGTCAAACTTGACTCAACGCTTTGTTGAACACACCCGTATCAATATGTTATATGCCCGTGACAAATCCATATGTCCTAGACAAGATGTTGCCAGCGTGTCGACATCTCGATGCCTTCACTAGATAAACCTTCGAAACACGCTCGTGTCAATTCTAGAACACGCCGGTGACTGCCTCAAATTTACTGACAAGACATCTCCAGCGATATAAGTACTCGACGCTTCGCCAGTCATGCCCATGCATACGCCCGTGACCGCAGGGTCACGCCTGTGACTTCCATGTTGATAGCCCCAAAGTCATCCTACAATAAATTTTCTGCTTCAACTCAACACCAGTACTAACATGCCCCTACACGCCCGTGACCTAGGGCGTGTAATCTCAAAAATTTTGTTTATAAATAAGAGTTTGTTGTAAGGTCCAAGTTTCCCTTTTTTTAATTATTTTGCTTAGGGTTGGTGCTGCTAGGATGCTTTCCATTCTATGTAATGAGAATTTTCTTCCCCTCTCTTTAGTTTTTTTTAACTTTTCTGTAACTCCTTTTTTTCTTAATAATATATGTGTTTTTCTTCTCCTTATATCGCCATGGAATGCATCGTTGTGCCCTTCCTTAAGAAATCTTAGTTAACTCCTATTTTTCTTTATTTTTCTGTGTGTGTGTGCATATGAGAATAGATTTATGTTTTTATGTTTAAGTTATTTTGTCACTTAGTTTTGTTTAGATTTAGGATTTTGTTCTTTTTATTTCATCCTTATAATCCTATAAAAGTGCATTGAAAGTGGTTTTTATTTTTCTTTAACTTAGATTTTCTCTTTTAGGTTGTAAAACTTTTTGATCCTTTTTAACTTTATTTCCACTTTTTACACATTTTTATGAAGTTACAAGAATGGATTTGTAGTCGTTTTAATTTTTTGAACACTTTGATTTTGCTTTTATTTCCAAAACAGTCTTGCTTCTTTAATTTCTATTTCATCTTTTTATGCATTTCTAGCATATTCTAATGGTAAAAATATAGTTATTTTAATTTTTCGATCACTTCATTCTTCTCCTTTTTTGCTTGTGTGTGTGAGTGTATGAGTTAGATTTTGATTGCTTTTTTCTTTCAAGTAAAGTGCGTGCGTGTATGAGATACCATTTTTAGCTTTTCATTTCCTGCCTACTCATTTGAGTAGGACTTGTAATTTCTCGCCTACTAATTTGAGTAGGACTTGTCATTTCACTACTTTAATTTCCCGCCTACCCGTTTGAGTAGGACTCACACTTTATTGCTTTATTTACTGCTTTAATTTCCCGCCTACTCGTTTGAGTAGGGCTGGCATTTTTCAGCTTTCTTTACTGCTTTAATTTCCCGCTTACTCGTTTGAGTAGGACTCGTAATTTTCAGCTTTCTTTACTACTTTAATTTCCCGCCTACTCGTTTGAGTAGGACTTGCATTTTAGTTATGCATTTTCTTTTCTTAAGCAGTCCCCATTCCAATGAGTGACAAATTGCTCTTATCCCTCAGTATCGAAGAGCATTGGGACAGATAAAATCGCTTTAAATAATTAAAGGTCTTCTTTTTCTCATTAATTAAAGAACTTAAGGTTTGCCCCAGGTATACGACGCGTTGAACCACTTATCGATGTGTGGGCTCTATTTCGGTTCTCCATACGCTAGTTAGCTGAGAGGACTTGCGTATGGACTGATCACCCTTGGGTAAAGAGAATTGCGTGCATAACCTCAAGAGTGGAGAAGCATAATTCTATCGGATTGGGTTCCCCGCCCAATAGCGGGGTTCTAGCGTAATGCGTGCATGAAGAGGAATCCTTCTTCGGACGAGAGTTCGGCCGAATAGTCTTAATATTCAGGTGAGCGATATTCCTATAACTAGGTGAACTCATACTTTTGGAGTCTGAACGACCTAGTCGCCCTTTAATTAATTTGAAATTTAGGATCTCTAGTTATTAAAAGTTATTTTAGTTCAAATTCTTTCGGTACCGATGCGTTATTTCTTCATCGGCTTTTTCTCCTTTTATTTTAAGTTTTTTTTATAACCGCGCTATTTAATTAATCACCCGACAAAATGTTATCGGTAAAATAATAGTGCCTCCCGGGAAGAATAGAAATAATCAACCCATCCCCAAGAACAATACGACCCCGATATTCCTCACCGGAATTTCCTGTACTATACGTGATAGGTGCACTTGCCTCCTTTCATTAAACCTCGATTTCAACACTTTTTATATCAAATAAATCTGCGCGCCCCATCCTTCAAAAATAAATAAATAAACCACTTTTTAAATAACCTGCCCGGGGCACCACGAGTTTTAACCATCAAGTTTTTGGCGTCGTTGCAGGGGAAATTTTCGTGTTGTTATTTCGAACAATGGAAAACTATTATTTTTACCTATTTTTATTTATATAAAAAAATAAAAAATGGCCAACAAAATAATAATAATAATAATAAAACTACTTTATAAAACAACAAAAAAGCACAAAATAAATTATATAATTATATCAAATATTTATCTTTTAAAAAAACTTAAAAAAACAAATAATTTAAAAAACTAAAAATTAAAAAATACTATAAAACTATAAAATTTAAAATAAACTAAAAAACTAAAAAATATCTAAAAAAAACTTAAAAACTCTCCTTAAAAACCAAAAAATTCTTCCCCCTTTGTCTTAATATTTTTTCTATTTTGAAAATCAAAAATAAATTTTTTTTATTATGTATCATAATTTTAAAAATAAAAGGTCGGCCGCCTGCTTTTTCCCTTTTTTTTTCTCTTACCAAAATCCAAAATCCAAAATCCAAAATCTAAAAACATTTTATTTCGAAAAGCCTACTTACAAAACTATACAAAAATAATTCCCCCCAAGTCTTAATTTGTTTTTTTCCTTGCAAATCAAAAATTATAAAAAGTAAAAAAAAATTATTTTCTCACCTCGGCTTCGCCTCGCGCTATTGTAAGCGATAGGGGAAGCATTTCTATTACACTCATATTGTGAAGACATTAGCTAATTTCGAGTACCCAATGCACTTTCCACTGCCTACCACCCGGACACATATGGCCAAGTCGACTTAGTAAATAAATAAATAAGGCGAATATTAGAAATAAAAAACCTCACGGCACCAAATAAATTCCATATAAACGGAATTGTTTTTTTTTCTTTCTTCTTTTTCTTATTTCTTAATAATGCAGCGTTATAAATGGGCCTCCCCGACCACGTCTTAGGGAAGCTTCTACCCTCCCTTTTTATTTTGTTTGTTAATATTATATTTTATTTTTTTTGTTCCGCATACTTACATTGCAATACTGAGGATAATGTTGGATTTAGGTGTAAGGGTGTTTTCCTATTTTCCTTTATTGCACTTTTTATTATGCACTCAATAAAAATAAAAAAAAAAAATTAAAAAAATAAAAAAATTTTGCTTGTTTTTATCACCAAAAACCCAAATAAATTCATAAAACAAATATTTATAAAAAAAAAAAAAAAAAAAAATTTGTTTTAACTTTTTAAATCTTTTTTGAAAATAACCTTTCTCTTTCCCCCCTCTCTTCATTGCAAATAAAATCTCTTTCTCTTCCCTTTCTTATAAATAAATTGATAAAAATATTTAAAAAAACTCAATAAATATACAAAATCCAAACAAATATAATAAATAAAAAAATAAAAATAGAGAATAACTCAAAAAATAAAAAAAAGATCATAACTCTAAAAAAAATTTCAAAATTTTTTATTACTATGTAACAAATAAATTGAATATCTCATTCTTAACCCTTTTTCGCTTTCCAAAAATTTTGTTGCGAATTTTTTTTAAGCAAATTATAGTAATTCTTTGTTTAGTATTCGTTTATTAAATGGAGATTGATAGATTTGGATATCCGGGGTTGAGTTTTAAATAATATTTTATGTTTTCCTTTTTTTATTTAGAAAAGAGACGTGTTTCAGCACCACTTCTAATTTATCTAAATAGGTGCACATTTATTTTGTTAGAAAATAACAACCTTAGATTTCAATTATGTTTACTCCAAGTCTTTTTTTGAAGTAATGGAACCTTCAATTTATAAAAGTTGCTCTCAAAATTTTTATTACATCTAGTTTTTTTCAAAAAAAAACAAAAAAAAACCCTACCTCCCTTTTTTCATGTCTTACTTGACATGATTTTGATCCTTAAAAGAATCTATGTCAATGGGAATAAGATTTCGTTCCACAAACATAGGCATCCAATATTTTTAAAAGATTATATATTACGGAGCAAAAGGATAAAATTCATTTCAACTATACAAATACAATGGGTTATATGAAGTTGTTAAAAAAGTTTATCTGTTATGGAAAATAAGATTTCGTTTTCCTAAACATCCACATTCAAACAAAAAATTCTGTTAGAGGTTTGAGCGAAAAAATATACCTCACCTCTTAACTAATGCCCACTTCATAAACCACAACATCCCACTCCGACATACTCAAATGATTTTAGATTTAATTTTAAAAATCTTTTTGAGAGCATAATTTTTAAATTGCATTATTTCCTTTAATTCTTATAAGCTAAAGTTTCTATAATTTCAATCTATTTTTGTTAACCTAACAAATATAATTTTTCCTATATTTGATTATATCGAGAAGTTTTTAGCTGAAACTCTTCCTTTATTTTAATTTTTTTGACAATTTAGGACTTAACTCTTATACCCCTGATAATTATTTTCAGCTTTCTTTCAATTAATTCAAGCGGTAGCTAAACTTAGGATATCATTAATTCCATATAAGTATATCTCTAACTTTTGCTCTAGAATTGCAAAAGCTTAAGTATGAGGGTATTTGATAATTTATAAAAATAGGTATTTTTACGTACGTTATTTAAGCCTTTTTAGTTTATTTTCATTATTTTTAGTTAGTTTTCTTGCAATAAAATGTTCCTTTTTGTATATAATTTTTTAATATAGCTTTATTTTGTTTTTCAGAAATTTTCAGAAAAAGCAAAAAAAATCAAATTACATGCCCGTGTCCATTGGGTCACGCCCGTGACCGAGGCGTGTTACTTTGATTCAAGTAAAAAGTTTCCGCATGCAATGCCATAGCCAAGTCACGCCCGTGTCGGATCCGATACGCCTGTGTCACGCCTCTAGACGCTCAACGTTCATCAAACTCGACTCAACGCTTTGCTGAACACGCCCGTATGAGTATGCTACATACCCGTGACCAATCCACATGTCCAAGACAATACTTTGCCAGCATGGCAATAACTCGATGCCTTTACTAGATAAACCTTCAGAACACGCCCGTATCGATTCTAGAACACGCTTGTGAGTTCCTCAAATTTCCTGACAAGACGTCTCCAGTGATTCAAGGACTCGATGCTTCGCCAGTCACGCCCATGCTACACTCCCGTGACCGCAGGGTCACCCCCGTGACTTCCATGTGGACAACCCCAAAGTCAACCGGCAATAAATTTTCTGCTTTAACTCTGCGCTAGTACTGATATGCCCTGCCTATACTCCCATGACTTGGGGGGTGTAATCTCAAAAATTTTGTCTATAAATAAGAGTTTTATGTAAGGTCCAATGTTCCCTTTTTTGAACCATTTAGCTTAGGGTAGGTTCTGCTAGGTTGCTTTCCATTCTATGTAAGGAGAATTTTCTCCCCCTCTCTTTAGTTTTTGTTTTAACTTTTTTGTAATTCCTTTTTGTTTTAATAATATATGTGTTTTTCTTCTCCTTATATCGCCTTGGAATGCATCTGAGTGCCCTTCCTTAAGCAATCTTATTTATCTCTTATTTTTCTTTATTTTTTTACGTGTGTTTGTGTTTATGAGAATAGATTTATATTTTTATGTTTAAGTTATTTTGTTACTTAGTTTGGTTTAGATTTAGGATTTATTTTTTTTATTTCATCCTTATAAACCTATAAAAGTGTATTAAAAGTGGTTTTATTTTTCTTTAACTTAGATTTTCTCTTTTAGGTTGTAAAACTTTTTGTTCTTTTTAACTTTATTTCCACTTTTTACACACTTTTATGAACTTATAAGAATGGATTTGTAGTTATTTTAATTTTTCAAACACTTTGAATTTGCTTTTATTTCCAAAACCATTTTGGTTCTTTAATTTTTATTTATTCTTTTTATGCATTTCTAGCATATTCTAACTGTAAAAATATAGTTATTTTAATTTTTCAATCACTTCATTTTTCTCCTTTTTTGCTTATGTGCGTGAGTGTATGGGTTAGATTTTCATTGCTTTTTTTTTTCCTTCAAGTAGAGTGTGTGCGTGTATGAGATAGCATTTTTAGCTTTTCATTTCCTGCCTACTCATTTGATTAGGACATGTAACCTCCCGCCTACTCGTTTGAGTAGGACTTGTCATTTTACTGCTTAATTTCCTGCCTACTCGTGTGAGTGGACTCGCACTTTATCGTTTTCTTTAATTCTTTTATTTCCCGCCTACTCGTTTGAGTAAGACTCATAATTTTTCAGCTTTCTTTACTGTTTTAATTTCCCGCCTACTCGTTTAAGTAGGACTCAAAATTTTTAGCTTTCTTTACTGCTTTAATTTCTCGCCTACTCGTTTGAGTAGGACAGTCATTTCAATTATGCATTTTCTTTTCTTAAGCCGTCCCCATTCTGATGAGTGGCAAATCGCTCTTAGCCCTCAGTATCGAAGAGTATTGGGATCGATAAAATCGCTTTAAATAATTAAAGGTCTACTTTTTCTTATTAATTAATGCACTTAAGGTTTCCCCCGGGTATACGACGCGTAGGACCACATCTCAATGTGTGGGCACTATTTTTGTTGTCCATACGATAGCTAGCCGAGAGGCCGTGCGTATAGACAGATCTCCCTTGGGTAAAAAGAATTATGTGCATAACCTTGAGAGAGGAGAAGCGTAATTCTACCGGATTGGTTTCCCCACCCAATAGCAGGGTTCTTAGCTTTATGCGGGCATTAAAAGGAATACTTCGTCGGACGAGAGTTTAGTCGAATAGTCTTAATGTTCAGGTTAGCGGTATTCCTATATCTAGGTGAGCTCTTTCTTTTGAATCCTCCATGGCCAAGTTGCCCTAAGTAATTTGAAATTTAGGATCTCTAGGTATTAAAAGTTATTTTAGTTGAAATTCTTTCGGTACCGATGTGTTATTTCTTCATCGGCTTTTTCTGCTTTTATTTTTTGTTTTTTTATAACTGCGCTATTTAATTAATCACCCGATCAAATATTATCAGTAAAATAATAGTCCGTCCAGGGAAGAGTAGAAATAATGAACCCGTCCCCGAGAACAATACGACTCCGATATTCCCCACCGGAATATCCTGTACTACACGCGGTAGGTGCACTTGAATCCTTTCATTAAAAATCAGTCTCAACCCTTTTTTATATCAAATAAATCTGCGCACCCCATCCTTCCAAAATAAATAAATAAACCACTTTTTAAATAACCCTCTCGGGGCGCCATGAGTTTTAACCATCAAACTCATCCTCCTCCTCCAGCAGCAGGTGCAGTAGGAAGTGTTTCTCAATCTCACAGTTCTACCTATCACTCTCATCATCATTCAAGACGATCTTAGAGAAGCAGCCAGCAACATTCAGGTCAAAGAAAACAATAATAATAAAGAAATCAAAGAACCCAACAACATACATCTCAAAGTAATCAGCAGGATAAATCAAGCCCAGTGAGGCCTCCTTCTCCAACTTATGATCAAAAGTTGGATCGCAACTTTAGAATGTCAAGGTTTAATGAGCTTATTGCTCTATCCCAAATTAAGATAGCCAAGGCAGAAGGGATGGACTCTTCTCAATTTTCAACTATGTCATCCTCAAAAAGATATAGTTGGATAAGTACTATGTAAAGAACGTATTTATTGTTGATAAATATATGAGTCTACACTTAGAGGCAGTTATGCCTAGAGCAACATCTTTAGAGATTATTGGCTCTCAAGAACTGAAGATGACTCAACAGGAAGCTACACATCCCAAATGGAAGCTGGTTTTCACTAAATCATCCACTGATGCTCCTAAGAAAGAACCTTAGTCTTTTATTATTTTATGTTTTTATAAACTGTGTTTATGTTTATTTTGTAAGAACCCATTTTTTTATTTTTAAACCACCGTGGTCTTAGGACCAGAACCGCCGTTTTGCGGTGACACGTTCACGCCCGGGAAGATCGTCACTACAAAATGTCGATCCTGCCGGCCGTAACGATCACAGAAGAGTAGCAAAAGAGTAAAAGACATGTCCATAGAAATCACAAATATAGTAAATAATCTGTAACACCCAAAATTCAAATTTGAAGTTCAAGCTGACTGACATGGCTTGGGACACGGGAGTGTCCCAAGGCATGTCCAGCTCTGGGTACTCGAGTGGGTTGAGTAGTATTCGAGTGGGGCTGGAGTATGTCTCGAGTGAGGCTCACGGCCTGGGACACAGGCATGGCACAGGGCGTGTCCTTCACTGTTTGTGTCGAGTCGTGTTCTCGACACAGTACAGTCGACGATCGTCGAGAGGTGACACGACCAGGGACATGGGCGTGTCTGAGGCCGTGTCCTGCTCGGTTTGGAAACCAGCCAGCGTTGAGTGTGGCACAAGGCCTGTGACACGGGCATGTCACAGTGGCGTATTAGGCACACGACTAAGGACACGGGCATGTGCCTCTGCCGTGTCCTTTTCGGGAATGTTGATCATGCGCTGTTTGAGGGACAAGCCCCTCAATATGGGCATATACCTTGTGACACGGGCATGTCAGGGCTTGATACGGGCAATTCTAAGCCCGTGTCCTGGTGTGGATTGAGTCGGTTCGTGTATCGCTTGTAGTACACAGCATGTGACACGGGCGTGTCACAGGCCATGTCAGCCCAAAAAATAGACTTTGAGAGCGATTTGTGGCCCTTCGTTTTCTTCATCTGGGATCCAATGTCTCAGGCTTCTCCCTGCTTTGTTTAAGTCAAGGATTTGAATGAACTATTCATTCATTCTTAGACTATTCTCTTTCTTAAAAGAGAAGAGAGAAGGGAGATCAAGGAGGAGGTGGAGGAGAAGATCCGGCCATCGCGAGAGCTTTAGAGTTCCGATTCGAGATCCGAGGCCAGATCTGTGGAGGGAAGGCCGATGCGGTTTATTTCAACCGGCATGAATTACGATGGAACCCAAGAGATCATCAAGGGTAACGATCTTCCTTCTTGGAAAAGTGAGGTCCTCCTTTATGCATGAGCATGGGATCCTCCACCAAAAGGTGGAAGAGTAAGTGATCTCCGTGGGTTAATAGTTGCTATCCCCAATTGAGTCTACATCTAGACCCGAAAATGTGTTGTACGAGATAGGCATATTATGTGAAGCCCATACGGACAGGTTGGACTGGATTTGTAATGTTGCATCCTATGCACCGGAGAAGACTCCACGTATACTCGTGTAGTTTGTGGAGTCAATGGGTTGTTCCTGTGAAGGGAAATAGCAGGAAGTACTTGAATTAGGAATTCTAGGAAAATACCCTTGTAATGCTTGTGTTGTATGCTATGAAAGACCAGTTTTTTGGCACTACAGGAATTATAGGGTTTGGGTTGAGTTTGGGTGCAGATAAAGAGTTCTGCTGAACCCGCTAAGCAACCGCAAAGGGCGCTGGCATTAACTCCCCTTTTGGATTGTGAAGTTAGTCCTTGGTGGACATTATGGCTATTGTGATTTGCGAGCTCTTACAAAGGCTTCTTTCCAAACAGGGAAGGTGGAACCAACCTGCGCCTTCAGTTGTAGCCTCGAGTACACTGTACTTGGTGATGGCAAGTCCACTTGAGCATTGGGGGGTGGTTGATCCGTACCTGCGTTATGTCAACTGTACAAGAGAGCGTCAAGGCATTGAGATTTCGTCAGCGGCATAATGAGAGTCTTAGGTCTGCGCGCCATTAAGACTAAATGCTCAAATACCATATAAACGGTGGTGTTGATCCTGGTTCGCTTGTGCACCAAGAATGTGCCCTGATTGCATAGATCATCAGGCCATATGGCTGACAGTTGTGATGGATTAATTTTGCATAGGATCAAGATATATGTTATATCTGTTGATGCATTGCTCTGTAGGGAAGGAATGCCACTGCCCCGTGAAAGGGGTAGGATTGTTATAAATTGGTTAGCTGAATGCTGACCGTTGCCTTGGTTGCTACCTTCTCGGTGGGCTGTCTCTGTGCAGGTGCTTGAGAGCCGAGCAGAAAATGAAGGGCTGAAGTCCCTGTTACTGCTGCTGTTGCTGCTAGCCCTTGAAGGCTATGTAAAATGTATTGTGTTTTACTTATGTGTAGCCATCCTGCGCGCCGATGTATGCAATCCATACTATGAAAAGAGGAACTTTAAGGCCTTAAGGCCAACATTTTTGTATTTGTTGTATATTCCTTCAAGAGGTTGTATATAACTGTAGTTTATATTTATATAATGGACATTCTTGTTTGAGTTCAAGTTTTTGTTAAAATATTCCGCTAGCATGCTCTGAGTTAGGGTGCGATGGTGTTTTGGTATTAACCTGTGACCTCACCTTCTGTTTGTGGCATATAGTGTGGGGCCCCGGCCGGACCTTCTATTATTGTTATTTAACAGGTGGAGTAGTTATATTTTGGTATCAGCTTGTCTCGATCTTCCTCTTTCGAATTCGATGTCGAATTCTTTTGTGTGGTGGCGAGCACGTGTTAGTACGTACCACTGTAACATTAATGAACTCTTGAATGTCCTCTAAGGAAGGCAAATACACTTGTTTGAGGAACCTGCGCGTTCCTAATTAGTGTTATTGCTTGTGCGAGGGCGCTAATGTGTGTTTTATTTGTGTTCCTTCCGTGTTCTTGCTCCTACTTTGTGCAACATTTTAGTTGCTTACTTGTGTTTTTCACGCTTGTAGGTGACTAGCAGAAATGAGGGACACCAAGAACCCCAACATTTAATGGGGATTAATGAGCTAACTACGATGCCAACACTTCCTCTTTCGGTAGCGACGGTTCGATTGATCACTGATGTGGTCTTTGCAATGATCAACGCCCACCACGAAGGACATGTACAACCCTCTGTTCCTATGGTGACTATCATGCCGGTTGGTGTGCTTGAGCAGATGGCAAGGGAAAGAGCATCGACCCCGCCGTTGAATATGTGTCTGATCCAAGGACCATATACGGTCGAGGAGTACTTTCATGCATTTGTTGCGCTGAGGCAACATGCAGAGTGTGTGGTTGAAAGTGAGGAGACGAAGACCAACAGATATTATGATGGTCTGCGCGATGAACTACGACGTCTATTGGTGGGTCCAAAGTTTCTTGGCTTTTGTGCCTTGTTCACGACAGCTCGGTCTTTGGAAATGGACTTAAATCTGTTCCGGGCAAGATAAGGTGTCAATGTGCCCACATTTACAAAGTCGCCACCATCAAGTTTTTATAAATGGAAGAAGAACATACATTTGCGGGAAGCAACCTCTTCTACCACCATGGGAACAAAGGAAAGGCATGTTTGTTTTTCGTGTAAAAACGTAGGACATCTTTCCCGAGGCTGCCGTGGTAATGCGCCAATGACAAAGAAAGCTAAGGATGGAGCAGTGGCGGGGTGAACTCCACCCATTTGCTACTCGTGTGGTAAAGAAGAACATAAAGCCCGAGACTGCAAAATTGGCCCTTTGACGAGATGAATTAAGAAGAGAAAGAACGGACTGCACATAAATAATTGTAACTATGTATTGTACATATCCTCGTTTGTAATGCTTGCTCCAATACTTGTTTTGTATATGTATAATTATGTTGTGATGAATAATCAAAACGATGGTTTACGACTTCTACTGCCCTATATATTTCTCTGGGTATCATAGATACCAGTAAAACGGCATGGCCATAGTGGAAAGAATGTATATGGGTAGGGGTCAATTTGAGGTTATCGCAGACCGTAGGACCATATATGTTGAACGAGTGTCCAAGATTTTGTATGCTCGCTAAGTTTTCAAACTTGTTCGGTCATGCTTGAAGCGAGTCTTCATACCTCTAGTTATCTGTAGGTCGAAGGCGGGTTGAGTCACCCTTCTATTGTGTCGTCGGTTTATACAGATGTGTTTCTTAATGACCTTTATATGTGAAGAAGTCCCTATTGCGTTGGTGCCAGGTGAGAAACCTGTGGCCCGCTCACCATATCGCGTCGTGCCAAAGGAAATGGCTGAATTGAAAGTCCAACTGCAAGAGTTGCTGGAACAGGGATATATACGCCCAAGTATGTCACCTTGAGCTCGCCTGTTCTATTTGTGAAAAAGAAGGACGGTAGTTTACGGTTATGTATTTACTATTGTGAGGTGATTAAGCTGATGGAGAAAAACAAGTATCCGACTCCACGTATAGATGACTTATTCGACCAGCTAGTGCGATCAACCGTCTATTCCAAATTGGATTTAAATTTGGATATTACAGGCTAAGGATTTCGAAAGTTGACATTCCCAAGACAACATTTGGAACATGCTACGGGCATTATGAGTTCATCGTAATGCTGTTTGGCTTATGTAATTTTCCTTCGATATTCATGGATCTCAGGCACCGAATGTTCTGAGAGTACTTGGATCTGTTTGTGATTGTCTTCATCGATGATAGCTTAGTGTACTCACAATCTGAAGATGACCATGAAAACAATTTGTGGTTGGAGTTGCATACCCTGCGGAGGAGTAAACTCTATGCCAAGTTCTCAAAGTGTGAGTTATGGCTATCGTCAGTGGCTTTTCTGGGACATGTGGTAAGTGGAGAGGACATAGCAGTGGATTCCTCAAAGATAAGTGCCATCGGAGAGTGGCCAATGATATCTTCAGTGGCCGAAGTCAGGATTTTCCTTGGACTGTCAGGCTACTACAAACGGTTGGTGGAAAACTTCTCACAGATTGTTTTGCCTCTGACCACATTGACAAGGAAGGATCAGAAGTTCATTTTGATGCCAGAGTGCACGCGAGATTTTAAAGAGCTGAATAGTCATTTTACCACGGAGCTTGTTTTGACATCGCCCTGTGGTACAGACGGCTATGCGATCTATAGTGATGCCTCAGGGAGAGGCTTAGGTTGCGTTCTTCTGCAGTTTGGTAAAGGTATTGCGTATGGCTCATGCAAGTTAAAAGTGTATGAACGGAATTATCCCGTCCACGACTTGGAGTTGGCGACGGTGATCTTTGCGCTGAAATTGTGGCGTGACTATCTATATGGCGTAAAGGTGGATATATATACAGATTATAAGAGCCTAAAGTATCTGTTGTATCAGAAGGATCTGAATATGCGACAACGGAGGTGGATAGAGTTTCTTTAGGACGACAACTTTGATATTCACTATACTCCCGGGAAGGGCAACATGGTTGCAGACGCATTGAGTCGTAGGACTCCGATAAGGGCAAGTTGGTTACAGATGCATGATGAGCATCTGATCCAGGAGTTGGAAGCATTAGAGATTTCTTCTGTTGACAAGAATTCCATAGCCAATGCATGCTTGAACTGGACGGAGGTACAGTATGACCTTGTGGATAGGGTTTGGCGATTAATTGAGCTTGATGAAAGTATCCAATGCTATGCAAAGGATGGGTCAGATGACCAATTCTCCTGGGATGACAGCTTATTACGGAAAGGTGGCCACTATACATCCCAAGTATGGGTAAGGTGAGAAAAGATTTGATGTATGAAGCTCACTTTGCAAAGCACTCAATTCACCCTGGGAGCACAAAGATGTACAAGTACATGAAGAAATTATTCTGATGGTCAAGACTAAAGAAAGACAGAGTACATTGTGTAGCTAAATATCAAACTTATGCCTTAATGAAAGCAGAATGCCAGAAGTCTGGCGGTTTCTTGAAGTCGTTACCTATTCCGGAGTGGAAGTTTGATGATATTTAAATGGCTTTCGTGCACGGCTCACTTCGTACCGAAACAAAAGGGACGATTCAGTTGAAACCTTGGCAAAACTCTATGTGGAGCAGATTGTCCGATTGCACGGTGTTCTCCGGAGCATCGTCAGTGATTGTGTTGGTCGATTCACGTCGAATGATTGGAGTCTTATCCATCAGCTGTTGGGAATAAGTTAGCATTCAGTACGACCTTTCATCCCCAAACGGATGGCAAGACTATGCGGACCAACAGGACGATGAAGGATATGCTCCGATTGTGCGCCTTGGATTTTGGTAAGAGATAGGAAGATCATCTCTATATGGTGGTGTTTGACTATAATAAAAGTACCAAGCGAGCATCGGTATGGCACCGTTTGAAGCTTTATATGGTCGTAAGTGTCGTACACCGTTAGCTTGGGCAGAAGAAGGAAAATACAAGCTATATAAGCGTAAGGAAGTCGAAGAGGCTAACTCGACAATACGCTCTATTCGGGAGAGGCTATTAATAGCCCAGGATTGACAAGCACAGTACTACTATGCTAAGCACCGAAATGTGGAGTTTGCGGTGGGCGATTGGGTATATTTGAAGATCAAACCCTTCAAAGTCGTGTCCAGGATTCGGTGGTTGAAAAAGCTAAGTCTTAGATATCTTGGTCTGTTTGAAGTGGTGGAGCGAATTGGGGAAACTGCCTATCGGCTAGCTCTTTCGACAGAATTGAGTGGCTTGCCTTATGTGTTCCACATCTCAATGCTTCAAAAAGCCGCCAAGGATCCTGCTCAAGTGATTGAGGATGATCGCGTATCAGTCGAATATGGGCTCACGATAAAGGTTAGACCCATTCAGATTAAAGATAGATCTGATAAACAGTTGCGGAACAAAACAATAGGGATGGTCAAAGTCCGGTGGGACAAGTGTGGTCGTGAAGAGCTAACATGGGAGCGGGAGTAGACCATGTGAGCTAATTTTATTGAGTTGTTTGTTTGAACTGTTGTAAAGTGCGTATTTTGTTGTAATGGTCATTTTGAAGTTATACCATTGTGCTTGCTGGATTTCCTTGCTGTGAGAAAATTTCGGGACAAAATGTATTATAAAGAGGGAAGGGTTGTAACACCCCTAATTCCAATTTAGAGTTCATGCTGGCTGACATGGCCTGGGACACGGGCGTATCCTATGGCATGTCCAACTCTAGGTACTCGAGTGTGTCGAGTAGTATTTGAGTGGGGCTCGAGTATGTCTCGAGTGAGGCACCAGGCCTAGAATACGGGCGTGTCCTAGGGTGTGTCCTTCACTGTATGTGTCGAGTCGAGTTCTTAACATAGTACAATCGACGATCGTTGAGAGGTAACACGACTAGGTACATGGGCTTGTCCGTGGCCGTGTCCTACTCAGGTTGGTAACCGGGCAGCGTTGAGTGTGGCACACATCATGTGACACGGGCGTGTCACAGGGGGCGTGTTTTTCACATGGCTAAGGACACAGTTGTTTGCCTCTGCCGTATCCTTTTCGGGAATGTTGATCCTGTATAATTTGAGGGACAAGCCCCTCAACACAAGCTTGTACCTGGTGACACGGGCATGTCAGGTCCTGATACGGGCGTGTCTAAGCACGTGTCCTGGTCTGGATTGAGTCGGTTCGTGTACCGCATTGTTGGTACCCTAGGTTTTGATTTGAGTTCAGTCCTCTCTTTCTGTCTCTTGACCCAAGATTTATCTATGGTCAAAGGTTAGTTGATAGGTTAGATTCTCTAGTTGTGTAGAATTGCTTTTCAAGATGAATATTTGGTTAAGTAATTTTTCGTTTGACTATAGTCGAACGTCGCTCGACTATCATCTATCGGCTGATCGACTATCGTCTATCAGTTTGTCGACGTTCTGTCTGCGTTGATAGCTCGACTATCTGTTGATAGGTCGACTATCTGTTTGCCTTGGTAGTTCGACTATCTGTTTTGTTTGATAGCTCGATTATCTGTTGATAGGTCGACTATCTGTTCTTTCTGTGATAGGTCGACTATCTGCTTGATAGGTCGACTATCTGTTTTGTTTGGTAGTTCGACTATCTTCTTTGATAGTTCGATTATCTGGATCGTTCGACTATCTGTCTGATAGGTCGACGATCTCCGTGCGCCGTTCGACGATCTCCGAGGGTCGTTCGACGTTTTGCTGTATGCTCTTATTTAGTTTTGTCATCTTCTATGATGTGACTAATTTCATATTTATTTTGGCATATTTTATAATAGATTATCTGAATAATTTGGGACATTATTTCCATGCAATATCAGTTCTATTCTATATGCATGAGCTAATCTTTTTTGACAAAGTTGTTTGTCTTATAGCTGAGATATGCAATCTGCTTTATCTGCCAGGCTGTCCTTTATAGCCGTTAGACTCAAAAAGTCTTACTTGGCCGTAAAGAGTTCTTTCTGATGTGACTTTCTCTTATATTATTTCATCAGAAGTATTTGCAGCTTCTTAGAAAGCTTTATCCTTTTATAGGATATTTGCCTGCAGTATTTTTGTTTTGCTTTATGCTTTTTGCAGCCCAGCTTGCAGAGTTCAGAAAAAGACAATATTCAAACTCAATTAGAGTCGTTGCTGCTGCTGATATATAAAGACTTCTTTGAAGAAGAAATCAACTAGTCCACATAGAAAAGAGATCAACTAGTTCTCAGATAATATTCATTCAGCAAGCTTACAGCAAGAACAAGTTTAACTGCTCTCAGCAATCTTCACTCAACTGAGAAGTGTTAGCTCTTCTGCTCTTCTTCAACCTGAGTTCTCCTATTCCAGGAAGTTCTGACTCAGAGATCTTTTGAAGAAGAAGAAGAAGAAGATAGCTGCTAGAAGATTTTCATTTCTTATTTTATATCTTCTTGTAGTTCCTCCTTCAGTATTTACTGAAGTGTTTCTGCACTGAAGCAAGACTTCACCTGGACGTTCTTTGAGCCAGGGGGAGCCTTGATTCTTTTAGAGCTGTCTAGCTCAGTGCAAGTTATTGTGCTTCTCTAATCTATTGTAAAATAGAGAAGACACCTTAACCTCCTTTCCCCATCCTGTACAGGGTTATTACTCCCTTCAAAAGTATCCCTTGGTGGCAGGGCACCTGATCAAAAACATGTGTTTGGTTTTTAGACACCTGATCAAAAGTCTAAAGGGTCTCTTGATCTACCTGAAGCAGATCTTGTTGGTGGCAGGGCACCTGATCAAAAACCTGAGTGGATTCCTACCTTGTTGGTAGAAGAGTGGACGTACCCATGTTATTTGGGGAACCACTTAAATTCCTTGTGTCGTCTGGATTGCTTTATTTAATTACTTGCATTGTGGCTGTGATTAGATCTTAACTAGGTTTGCTAGTTGCTGGATAGGATCCAAAGCTAAACTGTAATTATAGTTAGCTTTAGTTTGTGCACAACACTTGTGTTAGGTTCTAAGGTTTAATCTTAAATATCTATAACTTTCATTCCGGATTTAACTCTAAGGGAGTTGAGTAGAAAGTCAACGTGCAATTTTTGATTACTCTATTCACCCCACCCCCCCCCCCCCTCTAGAGTAGTAACTATCCCTTCTCTTTCAATTAGTATCAGAGGGAGGTTTACTGACTGAATAGGCTAACACCTAAGTCACAAGATTCTGATAGATACAAAAGTTTATAGATATTCACTTTCACTATCATGGCCCAGTCCAAGGATTATTCTAGCACCAGACCTCCAGCATGCAACTTAGCTAAGTTTGGCATCTGGAAAAGGATCAAATTATATATGAATTCTATTGATGAAAGTATTTTTGCTTCTATTTTGACAGGACCACCAAGAGCACCTGCTACTACTACTGTCTGATCATCATCTGATATGAGTGCAGTGCCTCCTCCAGACTACAATGATGAGTACAAAAAGGCAAAGATAGCAGATGCCAAGGCAATGAACATTCTGGCTCAGACAATGTCTGATGAAGTATTCCAGAAGGTTGCTGACTGCTCCTCAGCAAGATCTATGTGGGATACACTGAACCAGATTGTAGCTGGTTCAGCTGATGAAAGGAAGGACAGGTGGTCCAACCTTATCTCACAATATGAGAATTTCAAGAAAACTGATGATGAATCAGTTGAAGCCATGTACACAAGGCTCAGCTCAATCATCAATGAGCTGAGGACCCTTAACATGGATATTTCATTGACAGAGGTCAATGATAAGATTCTTATGTGCTTCCCTAGCACATGGGATCTGAGGATCTGGCCTATCAAGGAGGCCAGAAGCACAACAAAAATCTCAACAGAAGCCCTTCTCAGCAAGCTCAAGTCTTTTGAGCAAGTGCTGAAGTCCAGGGAAGTAGAAGCTGAAGCAAAGACCCCAACTCCTACAAGAAAAGAGCAAAACCTTGCTCTTAAAGCTGCTGACACTTCTGAAGGAAGCCAGTCAAATGAGGAACTGATGGCATTTTTTGCCAAAAGGTTTCTCAAGATGGGAAGGAAGGAATTCAGAAAGAAGTCTTCAAAGTATGAAGAAAAGCCAAGGTATGATCGCACCCCTTCTAAAGAAATTATCTGCTATGGTTGCAGGAAGCCTGGACATATCCTTACAAATTATCCAGAGGAAAAGAATAAAGAAAAGAGGAAAGATAAGGATCAGCACAGGAAGCACTCCAAGCCATCCTCCTACAAGAATAAAAAGAAGGAGAGAGGCTTTGTCGCTGAAACCTGGAGTGATTCTGATAAGGAATCCTCTTCCTCAAGCTCTAGTGAGGATGAAGAAGAAAAGAAGGCAAAGAAAGTTTGCCTAATGGCAATTGATGCCTACAGCAATCATTCAGCTGCAGAGATTTCAGATTCAGATGAAGAAATGCCAACAGAAGATGAGGTACTATCTTCTTATGATTTCACTTCTGCAGAATTTAAATTAGAATTTAAATCTTTATGTTTAGATTAAATTAGTTCTGAAAAGGAGATTAAAGAACTTAGACATAGGCTAGCTGAATCAGAAATCATATCTAATGAAAACATTAAGTTAAAGGAAGATCTCACTAATTCTAGTAAAGAAATTAAATTTCTTAAGAATGAGTTAGCTAAATCCAAAAGGTTAGAAGAGTCTCTAAATGGTAGAAGCCTTAAGTTGCTTGAAATAACCAGCATGTCTAACACTAGGACAGGCAATAACAAATTAGGCTTAGGAGCATCTTTTAGTGAACCCCCAATCATTCTTAAAAACCATCTTTCAACTCCAGTGAATTTTATCTCAGCTGATGGGATAAAGAACACTGAGCAAGTCAATCAAGTAAATAGAGCTTTAAATAAAGCTAAAAGAGAGAAAAGAAAACAGAAATTTAAAGAATTACAAAAAACGTCGAACGCTGCTCGACGATCTCAGGCTCAGTGGTCGAACGAAGCTCGACGATCTGAGCATCTATCGTCGAACGTCGATCGACGATCGCAAGCTCAGTGGTCGAATGGAGATCGACGATTTGAGCAGCCATCGTCGAACGCTGGTCGACGTTTCCAATATGAATTTCAAAATTACACCCAGAACCTTAGAAACCCGAATATGAATAGAAACCCTAGGTTCATTGACACATCATCTGCATGGAGAATCCCACCTAGGAGATCTTACCCATTAGGTTATCACCCTCAGCCTGCTTATTCTTTTATTTCCAGTTTTTCTTATGTGAAAAACAAGGGACCCAAGGTTACCTGGGTCCACAATGTTTAAATTGTTTTATTTGCAGGTGAAGACCTATCCTATCACTCAAAATAAGTGGTATTTGGATAGTGGTTGCTCCAAGCATATGACAGGAAATAAAGAACATCTGTTAAAGTTCAGGGCAAAGCTTGGCCCAAAGGTAATCTTTGGAGATTCAAGTTGTGGTCAAACCGAAGGCCATGGCAGGATGACAATTGGAGCTGTTACTTTCAAGAGAGTTGCTTATGTAACTGGACTGAAGCATAATCTAATTTCAGTAAGTCAGTTATGTGATGCTGGATACCAGGTATCATTCTCTAACTCTCTTTGTAATATTACTTTAAATAATAATGTTGTATTAGTAGGCATTAGACAAGGTAACATTTATTTAGTAGATTTTAACTCAACTGATTCTGAAATCTGTCTGTTTAATTAAGTAACTATTAATAACACCTTGTGGCATAAAAGGCTTAGCCATGTTAATCTCAAGAATATATCTAGGTTATCTAAACACAACCTTGTTAGAGGTTTACCTTCTTGCCCCTACAAGAAGGAGAGCCTATGCAAGGCTTGTCAGCTAGGCAAGCAAACCAAGAATTCTTTTAAATCAGTAAATAAAAGTGATTCTCCTAGAATCCTGTATTTATTACATTTGGACCTATTTGGCCCAATAAATGTATAGAGTTTAGGAGGGAAGTATTACACCCTAGTCATTGTAGATGACTTCTCTAGATTTACTTGGGTGTTCTTTTTGAGAACTAAGGCTGATAACTTCAAAGCCCTTACAGATTTTCTATTATGTGTGGAGACTGAGTACTCTACTCATGTGGCCTTGACCAGAAGTGATCATGGTACTGAGTTTGACTCTCTTCTCATGCAAGAATTCTGTGAGAGAGAAGGTATCAAACATAGCTTCTCAGCTCCTAGAACTCCCAAAAAAAATGGGGTGGTTGAAAGGAAGAACAGAACACTAATTGAAGCTGCTGGCACATTGTTGGCAGATGTTAATATGCCTCTTTCCTATTGGGCAGAAGCTGTTAGTACAGCCAACTATGTCTTGAATAGATGTCTGATACACAAGCTTAACTGTAAAACTCCTTATGAGTTACTTAAAGGAAAGAAACCTAAAATAAATTATTTTAGAGTTTTTGGCTGTGTTGTTTATATTCATAATAACAATAAAGAATATCTTAGAAAGTTTGAAGCAAAGGCATCAATGAGAATTTTTCTAGGATATTCCCAAGTAAGCAAAGCTTGTAGGGTATTTAATAAATCATCTTCTAAAATTGAAGAGTCTGTTCATGTGTCCTTTGATGAATCCCAAATGTTTTACAAGGAGAAGGAAAATTCTCCTTCCTCAAGTTCATTACAGGTACAAGAATCTTCCAAATATGTCTCTCAAGAAATCATCCATCTTTCAACTCTTCATATCACTGAATCAGACAGTGATGAAGACATTGCTGAAGCTGTTGTTGTTCCACCAACAGTAGATCAAATTCCTCCTGAGGAATTAATCCCAACTGTTGCTGAAGATCTCATCCCACCTGCTGATGTTGTCACACTTAGAGATCACCCCACATCTCAAGTGATAGGAGACATATCAGCTGGTGTTCAAACAAGACATCAGTTAAGACAGGATGTGATGCATGCTTGTTTCCTCTCACAGATTGAGCCCCTCACCATTAAAGATGCAGAGCTAGATCCCCATTGGATCATTGCTATGCAAGAGGAACTCAATCAGTTTGAGAGATGTAAAGTTTGGACTTTGGTTCCAAGACCTAAAGGCCAACTGATCATAGGCACCAAGTGGGTGTATAGAAATAAGTTGGATGCAAATGACATCATTGTAAGGAATAAAGCTAGGCTTGTAGCTCAGGGCTACAGACAGGAGGAAGGTATAGATTATGACCAAACCTTTTCTCCTGTTGCAAGGCTAGAGGCAATAAGGATCTTCTTAGCCTATGCAGCCTACATGAAGTTTAAGGTTTTTCAAATGGATGTCAAAAGTGCTTTTCTTAATGGTGAGCTAAAGGTAGAGGTATTTGTTGAACAGCCACCCGGTTTTGTTTCTTCAACTCAGCCCTCGCATGTATTCAAGTTACAGAAAGCTCTTTATGGACTAAAGCAAGCTCCCAGAGCCTGGTATGAGATTTTAGCTAGTTTCCTGTTAGAGCACAACTTTACTAGGGGAGTAGTTGATAGAACCCTCTTCGTCAAGCACCCCAAGGACACAATCCTGTTAGTTCAAGTGTATGTGGATGACATTATTTTTGGTTCCACTGATCCCAAACTGTGCAAAAAGTTTTCTAACTTGATGCATTCCAAGTTTGAGATGAGTAGTATGGGTGAGCTGTCTTACTTTCTTGGTCTCCAAGTAAAGCAAGATGCTGATGGCATCTTCATATCCCAATCCAAATATGCCAAGGAATTGGTAAAGAAGTTTGGGATGGCAGATGCTTCAGCAATGCATACACCTATGGCTACTAATGTAGTTATTGATTCTGATGATCTGGGAAAGCCTGTTGATCAAAAGAATTATAGGGCCATTGTTGGATCCCTATTGTATTTAACTGCAAGTAGGCCAGACATAATGTTTGCTACATGCCTTTGTGCTAGATTCTAGGTCAACCCCAAGGAATCTCATCTGATTCTTCTCAAGAGAATCTTGAGATACCTGAAGGGATGTCCAAATCTAGGACTTTGGTACCCAGCTGAGTTAGAATTTGAGTTAATTGGATATTCTGATTCTGATAATGCTGGTTGTCGAGTTGACAGGAAAAGTACCTCAGGAACTTGTCAGTTCCTAGGAGAGAAATTGGTCTCTTGGTTCTGTAAGAAGCATGCCTCTGTCTCAACTTCAACTATAGAAGCTGAATATATAGCAGTTGCTAGTTGTTGTTCACAGATCCTGTGGATATAAAATCAACTTTTGGATTATGGGTACTCACACAAGAACACTAAAATCATGTGTGACAGTACAAGTACTATCTCCATTGCACAAAATCTAGTGCACCACTCTAGAACGAAGCACATTGAGATTAGACACCACTTCCTGAGAGATTGTGTGGAAAAGAACAAGATTAGCCTTGAGTTCATATCCACAGACCTTCAGAGAGGTGATATATTCACCAAGCCCTTAGATGAATAGAAGCATCTGTTCTTTTTAGTTCAACTAGGCATGATCAATGGAAGAGACTAAGTGTGACTATCTACCGTGTTGAAACCTGCTTGAAGATCGTCGAACGATGCTCGAAGATCATCGAACGGATCAAGCCTATCGTCGACCTATGGTTGATGATGGCTTATCTGCTTGAAGATCGTCGACCGGCGTTCGAAGATCGTCGAACAGGTCGAGCTTATCGTCGATCCATGGTTGACGACAGCTTGTTGTGTGTGAAGACAGAAATAGTCGAACGATTGATCGACTACTCTGCTTCAGGACCGATCGTCGAATGACCGTTCGACTATCATCTCCAGTATCTTTTAAATAGATCGACGATCGCTGTTTTAATATAAAGCCGATAGTCGACCTAGGTTAAAAGATAGTTGCTTTTATCATCGACGAAGAGCGTCTTTTCGCATTCCGTCTTCCCGCTTGCTCTTTGTCTTACTCTCCGTCCTCGCCGTCTCTCTCTCATCTTCTCCAGTTTTTTTTCGATGGCGATTGCTCCAGCGCTTCTTGCAGTGGTAAAGTTTGATGCCGGTTTCAGCGTTGATTTCGACGCCTTCAGCTGTTGCGAACCAGGGATAGTAGAAATCCTAAATCTGTGCAGAGATCAAGGACTAGAGAGACTCATGTCCTACAAGATAAAGATAAACACTCAAGAGATCAAAGAGTGGGCCTTCACTTCATCGTCGACTGATGATTCGATGACCGGAATAATTAGCGGAGAAGAGGTAATATTAACTCCCGCTATTCTGACTGAAATTTTTGGTTTGATTAATGGTGAAGAAGAGTATGAGCAAGACGCTCCTGAGTTCGGAAGAATGTTAATAGAGCTGGGACATGCCGAAGGCATCCCCTCCAAGCTGCTCAAGGTGAATTTCCCGTTCAAGATCAAGTTTCTTGCGGAAATTGTTGGAAAAGTGCTACTGGGAAAGCACTCAGCCCACGATAATATTACAAGGCAACAATTTGCACTAATGTGTGCAATTGTTAATAAGAAGCAGATAAATTGGGCTGGCATTATGTTTGATTTAAGGAAGAAGAATGGAAAGAAAGAGGTTACCCTAGGAAGGGTAGTTGGTATTTTTCTGAAGGAGAAATACACCCATCTGCTAGTGTCCGCCGCCACCTCCATCAACGCGAGTAAGAAGATGGATCCTTCGCTATTCTCAAAGTGGAAAAGGACTTTCCTGAAGCCCGCTCCCGCAGGGGTTGCTCCAGTTATATCTGAGAGCATCAAGACTGTCACAGTCACTCCCCCCCTTCTAGCAGCTGGCTCAGCAAATCCATCTCTTCCATCTTCTTCATCAGCTTTGCCGTCTACTGCAGTTGAAGTTCCTTCAACTTCAACTGAAGTACGACATTCTGCTTCTCCTCCTGCATCTTCTCTCCCGACTGATCTTGCTGGGATTTCTCAAACCAGCTTTGATTTGTTGGCATCTGAAATATCTTCTCCAGTTCATTCTCCAATTCTAACTCCTCCTCACTCTCCAATTCTATCTTCAGATCATCTTGATCACCCTGCATCCACCCATCCATCTCCAGCTCATTCTCCAGCTCATATTGCATTTACCACCCCTGCTGTTCTTCCACCCTCTGTAATTCCTCCATCATCTTCATCATCTTCTTTTGATATAACTCCAGCATTTATTGCTAGCATTGTGGAGTTAATTACCCCCTCAATCAAAACTATGATTGATGAGGCAATTGCTCCCCTTGCTTCTTCTATCTCTTCTTTGACTGCTGCTATTCAGGCACTCTCAATGTATGATGAGCCCTCTTCTTCTAGGGGCCTGGTTTCAGTCTCTACTGAAATCAGGCAGGGGGAGATGCTTGATGAAGATATCTCAGAGCAGCCTTTGGCCTCCCCTCCAGCAGTTCATCTTGTAGTAACAGAGGAAGCAACAGAAGACTCAGCTCCTCCTCCTCTATCTGAAAAGGAAATATCTGATGCAATCATGTTGACAGAGTTTGTAGTAAAAGTTTACTTAGAAGAATCCTCAACTCCCTTGGTTGCCCAGTACCTAGAAGGAATTATCACCTCCTTTCTAGATGATTTATGGGAGTTAGGAAACCCTGAAGAATATCCTGAAGGTATGTCTCTTTCTCAATTTGTAGGTTCCTCAATTGATATGATAGTATGGGAATATCTGGAAGGGATGATTAGATGTCATTTAGAAAGATTTTATTCCTAATCCTACAGATATAATGGAAGAAGTAGTAATTGTCCAAGAACCTGAACCTGAACCTGCTCTAGAGATTCTAGATGCTGTAGAACCTGAGCCTGAACCTGTATCTGCTCCTGATATCCAAGTGGTTGTAGAGCCAGTAAGTGAACCTGCTTCTGAAGTTCAACCTGAACCAGAAGCAGCTGTTCAAGTTTCTGAAGCTGCTGAACCTGCTCAGCAAGCAGTGCAAATTGAACTGGTCCCCAAGACAGTTCCTGAGCTTCAAGAAATGGATTCTGAAAGTCAAATTGAAAAATCTTCTGTATGGGATGATTCCCCAAGATTGGACTTAGACACTCTCCTGGCACAGGATGCCATGGAAGAAGAAATGGAAAGAGCTGCTTTAAAGGAAAAAGAAAGAGCTCTGAAAGATGCTGTTGACCCATATGATCTACCTATCTCTTCAAATTCTGAAGAAGAAATTGATTCTGATGAATGTGCTGAATCTAAAAGAAAAAGGATTGCTAAGAAGAAAAGAAAAGCTGTTGCTCCTCCTCCTGCTAATCCAGATAATGATACAGCATATTATATACTGAAAGGGATTGATCCAAAGTCAAAAGACTTCCAGCATTAGATGTGGTTTTCTAAAAATCAGCAAAAGCCAAGGAAAAAGGCTAAGAGGTATGACCCTCCTGCTCCTAGATGGAATCCTAGAGGTCCTCCTCCTCCACCTCCCGGTGCAGGAGCCTCAGGAAATTTATCTTCTAAATCTGCTTCTCAATCTGAAAGATCAAATCCATCTCAATCTACTCAAAGGAGAAGTTCTCAAGGTTTCCAAGGTAAAAGCCAAACTGGCTATCAAAGGCCTGATTCTGTTAAAGAACAAGTTAAGGAGGTAGTATATCAAAGACCAACCTTTTCCCCTCCTCCTTCTCCAAAGAAAAATGTTCCATCTCCAAAGCCAGTTCATACTGAGAAAGATGTTCCAAAAGGTAAGCAAATTATTTTGTAACTGAAAATTCTAGCAAGAACTTTGCTAAGTCTGCTCTCTCTTGTTATCTAGTTAATCAAGATAAAGAACCAGTTGACACTTCTTCTGAGATTGTTTATGAAAGCCCAAAGCTTGATCCTAACTTTAGGATGGCTCGTCTTCTTGAACTAGTTGGAGCAGTGTAAATCAGGAAAGATAAAGAAGAAGGAAAGGACACTACAGGATTGACCACAATGTCTAAATTTAGAAAGAAGGAGCTCGAAAAGTTCCAGGTCAGACCTGAGATGTTTGATCCTTCAAAATATATGGAAAAGCATCCTGAGGCAGTGGTCCCAAGAACAACTGAATTGAAAATTATTGGTGAACAAGATTTGAAGCTATCGAAGAAAGAAGCTCTAGATCCTACAAGGAAAATTACTTTTGTTTCTAGATCATCTAATCCTGAATCTAACTCTAAAGCACCTTAATTGTTCATTGATTGATAGTTAATTTTTATCTGATTGATTGATGATATCTGCTTAGTTATTTCCCTTTATGCATTTTATTTACTTTCTGTAATTAGTGTTGTTTGTTTTATTTGTTGAGAGACTTAACTCAAATAGGGGGAGATTGTTGGTACCCGAGGTTTTGATTTGAGTTCAGTCCTCTCTTTCTGTCTCTTGACCCAAGATTTATCTATGGTCAAAGGTTAGTTGATAGGTTAGATTCTCTAGTTGTGTAGAATTGCTTTTCCAGATGAATATTTGGTTAAGTAATTTTTCGTTCGACTATAGTCGAACGTCGCTCGACTATTGTCTATCGGCTGATCGACTATCGTCTATCAGTTGGTCGACGTTCTGTCTGCGTTGATAGCTCGACTATCTGTTGATAGGTCGACGATCTGTTTGCCTTGGTAGTTCGACTATCTCTTTTGTTTGATAGCTCGACTATCTGTTGATAGGTCGACTATCTGTTCTTTCTGTGATAGGTCGACTATTTGCTTGATAGGTCGACTATCTGTTTTGTTTGGTAGTTCTACTATCTTCTTTGATAGTTCGACTATCTGGATCGTTCGACTATCTGTCTGATAGGTCGACGATCTCCGTTCGCCGTTCGACGATCTCCGAGGGTCGTTCGACGTTTTGCTGTATGCTCTTATTTAGTTTTGTCGTCTTCTATGATGTGACTAATTTCATATTTATTTTGGCATATTTTATAATAGATTATCTGAATAATTTGGGACATTATTTCCATGCAATATCAGTTCTATTCTATATGCATGAGCTAATCTTTTCTGACAATGTTGTTTGTCTTATAGCTGAGATATGCAATCTGCTTTATCTGTCAGGCTGTCCTTTATAGCCGTTAGACTCAAAAAGTCTTCCTTGGCCATAAAGAGTTCTTTCTGTTGTGACTTTCTCTTATATTATTTCATCAGAAGTATTTGCAGCTTCTTAGAAAGCTTTATCCTTTTATAGGATATCTGCCTGCAGTATTTTTGTTTTGCTTTATGCTTTTTGCAGCCCAGCTTGCAGAGTTCAGAAAAAGACAAGATTCAAACTCAATTAGAGTTGTTGCTGCTGCTGATATATAAAGACTTCTTTGAAGAAGAAATCAACTAGTCCACATAGAAAAGAGATCAACTAGTTCTCAGATAATATTCATTCAGCAAGCTAACAGCAAGAACAAGTTTAACTGCTCTCAGCAATCTTCACTCAACTGAGAAGTGTTAGCTCTTCTGCTCTTCTTCAACCTGAGTTCTCCTGTTCCAGGAAGTTCTGACTCAGAGATCTTTTGAAGAAGAAGAAGAAGATAGCTGCTAGAAGATTTTCATTTCTTATTTTATATCTTCTTGTAGTTCCTCCTTCAGTATTTACTGAAGTGTTTCTGCACTGAAGCAAGACTTCACCTGGACGTTCTTTGAGCCAGGGGGAGCCTTGATTCTTTTAGAGCTGTCTAGCTCAGTGCAAGTTATTGTGCTTCTCTAATCTATTGTAAAATAGAGAAGACACCTTAACCTCCTTTCCCCCTCCTGTACAGGGTTATTACTCCCTTCAAAAGTATCCCTTGGTGGCAGGGCACCTGATCAAAAACCTGTGTTTGATTTTTAGACACCTGATCAAGAGTCTAAAGGGTCTCTTGATCTACCTGAAGCAGATCTTGTTGGTGGCAGGGCACCTGATCAAAAACCTGAGTGGATTCCTACCTTGTTGGTAGAAGAGTGGACGTACCCAAGTTGTTTGGGGAACCACTTAAATTCCTTGTGTCGTCTGGATTGCTTTATTTAATTGCTTGCATTGTGGCTGTGATTAGATCTTAACTAGGTTTGCTAGTTGCTGGATAGGATCCAAAGCTAAACTGTAATTACAGTTAGCTTTAGTTTTTGCACAACACTTGTGTTAGGTTCTAAGGTTTAATCTTAAATATCTATAACTTTCATTCCGCATTTAACTCCAAGGGAGTTGAGTAGAAAGTCAACTTTGCTAGTGCAATTTTTGATTACTCTATTCACCCCCCCCCTCTAGAGTAGTATCTATCCCTTCTCTTTCAATTGGTATCAGAGGGAGGTTGACTGACTAAATAGGCTAACACCTAAGTCACAAGATTCTGATAGATACCAAAGTTTATAGATATTCACTTTCACTATCATGGCCCAGTCCAAGGATTATTCTAGCACCAGAACTCCAGCATGCAACTTAGCTATGTTTGGCATCTTGAAGGCAAGGATCAAATTATATATGAATTCTATTGATGAAAGTATTTTTACTTCTATTTTGACAGGACCACCAAGAGCACCTACTGTTGCTACTGCCTCATCATCATCTGATATGAGTGCAGTGTCTCCTCCAGACTACAATGATGAGTACAAAAAGGCAAAGATAGTAGATGCCAAGGCAATGAACATTCTGGCTCAGACAATGTCTGATGAAGTATTCCAGAAGGTTGCTGACTGCTCCTCAGCAAAAGCTACGTGGGATACACTGAACCAGATTATAGCTGGTTCAGCTGTTGAAAAGAAGGACAGGAGGTCCAAACTTATCTCACAATATGAGAATTTCAAGAAAACTGATGATGAATCAGTTGAAGCCATGTACACAAGGCTCAGCTCAATCATCAATGAGCTGAGGACCCTTGACAAGGATATTTCATTGACAGAGGTCAATGATAAGATTCTTATGTGCTTCCCTAGCACATGGGATCTGAGGATCTGGCCTATCAAGGAGGCCAGAAGCACAACAGAAATCTCAACAGAAGCCCTTCTCGGCAAGCTCAAGTCTTTTGAGCAAGTGCTGAAGTCCAGGGAAGCAGAAGCTGAAGCAAAGACCACAACTCCTACAAGAAAAGAGCCAAACATTGCTCTTAAAGCTGCTGACACTTCTGAAGGAAGCCAATCAAATGAGGAACTGATGACATTATTTGCCAAAAGGTTTCTCAAGATGGGAAGGAAGGAATTCAGAAAGAAGTCTTCAAAGTATGAAGAAAAGCCAAGGTATGATCGCACCCCTTCTAAAGAAATTATCTGCTATGGTTGCAAGAAGCCTGGACATATCCTTCCAGATTGTCCAGAGGAAAAGAATAAAGAAAAGAGGAAATATAAGGATAAGCACAGGAAGCACTCCAAGCCATCCTCCTACAAGAATAAAAAGAAGGAGAGAGGCTTTGTCGCTGAAACCTGGAGTGATTCTGATTAGGAATCCTCTTACTCAAGCTCCAGTGAGGATGAAGAAGAAAAGAAGGCAAAGGAAGTTTGCCTAATGGCGATTGATGCCTGCAACAATCATTCAGCTGCAGAGATTTCAGATTCAGATGAAGAAATGCCAACAGAAGATGAGGTACTATCTTCTTATGATTTCACTTCTGCAGAATTTAAATTAGAATTTAAATCTTTATGTCTAGATTTAATTAGTTCTGAAAAGGAGATTAAAGAACTTAGACATAGGCTAGCTGAATCAGAAATCATATCTATTGAAAACATTAAGTTAAAGGAAGATCTCACTAATTCTAGTGAAGAAATTAAATTTCTTAAGAATGAGTTAGCTAAATCCAAAAGGTTAGAAGAGTCTCTAAATGGTAGAAGCATGGGATCCTCTACCAAAAGGTGGAAGAGTAAGTGAGCTCCATGGGTTGATAGTTGCTATCCCCACTTGAGTCTGCATTTATACCTGAAAATGTGTAGTACGGGATAAGCATGTTGTATGAATCCCATCCGGACAGGTTGGTCTAGATTGGTGATGTTGCATCATACGCACCGGAGAAGACTCTACGTATACTCGTGTAGTTTATTGAGTCAATGGGTTGTGCCTGTGAAGGGAAATAGCAGGAAATACTGGAATGAGGAATTCTAGGAAAACACCCTCGTAATGCTTGTTCTATATGCTATGAAAGACCAGTTTTCTGACACTACAGGAACTACAGGGTTTGGGTTGAGTTTGGGTGTAGATAGAGAGTTCTCCTGAACCCGATAAGCGACCACGAAGGACGCTGGCATTAACTCCCCTTTTGGATTGTGAAGCCAGTCCTTGGTGGGCTTTATGGTAATTGTGAGCTGTGAGCTCTTATAAAGGCTTCTTGCCGAACAGGGAAAGTGAAACCGACCCGCGCCTTCAGTTATAGCCTCGAGTACGCTGTACTCGGTGATGGTAAGGCGACTTGAGCAATGGGGGGTGGTTGATCTATACCTGTGTTATGTCAACTGTACAAGAGAGCGTCATGGCAATTAGCTTTCATCAGTGGCATAATGAGAGTCTTAGGTCTGCACGCCATTAAGACTAAATGCTCAAATGCCGTGTAAATGGTGGTGTTTACCCTTGTTCGCCGGTGTACTAAGAATGTGACCTGAGTGCACCGATCGTCAGGCTGTGTGGCTGACGGTTGTGATGGATTGATTATGCATGAGAGCATAATATATGTTATATCTGTTGATTCATTGCTTTACAGGGAAGGAATTTCACTGCCCCGGGAAAGGGGTCGGATTATTATAAATTGGTCAGCCGAATGCTGACCGTTGCCTTGTTTGCAACCTTCTAGGGTGGTTGTCTCTGTGAAGGTGCTGGAGAGCTGAACGGAAAATGAAGGGCTGAAGTACCTGCTGCTACTGCTACTGTTGTTCCTACTAGCCCTTGAAGGCTAATAAAATGTATGGTGTTTTATTCATGTATAGCCGGCCTGCACGTCGATGTATGCAATCCATACTGTGAAAAAAGGAACAGTAAGGCCTTAAGGCCAACCTATTTGTATTTGTTGTACATTCCTTCAAGAGGTTGTATATAACTGTGGTTTATATATATAGTGGAAATTCCTGGTTTGAGTTCAAGTTATTGTTAAAATATTCTGCTAGCATGCTCTGAGTTAGGTTGCGATGGTGTTTTAGTATTAACCTTTGACCTCATCGTCAATTTGTGGCATATAATGTGGGGCCCCGGCCGGACCTTCTATTATATGTTATTTAACAAGTGGAGTCATTACATAATCACCACGAAGGGAGATTCCACAGTAATAATAATAGGAATACCGAAAATAGGGCTCATGCGTGATACATCAGAGTCCTCACTACATATCACTTAACGCGGAAGCAAAAACTAAACATCTACTAAAGATCGGGACTCACAGTCCCAGCTGTCTAAAATCTGGTGCAAGACTGTCCCATCTCCAAGCGTGCCGACCTCTGGGGCTGCTCCTCTATTCTGGGCTCCACGGTCCCCTAAAATGACGTGATTCGAAAACCGTTAGTATAAAAGATTAAGTCCTATCATCCTCCACCCTTTATCCCATGGCTCCTAGGCATTGAGCGGGGAGAAGGAAAGGAGAGGTAGGGATGGTGGAGAATGAATAAGAAGGAGATGACGGCGGAACTAAACTAGCAGTTCTACAAATATATATGGCAGCAATAAAAGTATGACAGTCTGAATAAGAATTAAGTAACCTTAACTTATATGAAAACATATAAGCTATGGGATCTTCTACAAGGCTCCTATCGTATCAAGAGTCCCATTCGAAATTATACGATAGGGTGTCGGTTTTCTAGCAAGCATGCATATAGCTACAGAATATAAACTTTAACTTATAAGCACGCTCACGTAAGATTATAAACTAAGGGGTCGTTTGTAGGGACTATTGTATAAAAAGTCCCATACCAATTTATACAATAGGTGTCAAGGGTTAAATGCAATGGTTATGCCATGACTTGCATGTATGTTATGATGTGGATCGTGCAAATGCAACACACCCACTCAACTCTGTGCACACAGATCGTTAGTTTCGCCTTTCTGGAGCCTAACCTCCCAGGATACCTCCGTAGTGGAAAACAGAAGCGGTGAGTTGGGCCTCGCCCACCTCTAAACCAGTAATTACACTACCAGTCAGACCTATCGTACACCTCGTTGTTGGTGCTCTAAGTGGAGCTCCTGCGTACTCTTACTGGCTGGTGCATCGAACTTAATTTGGCAAAGTGCAAAACCACAATTGCCGAGTTACCGTATTGGCGTCAGTGCATCGACCCTCCAACACCGAAGACCAACCACCTTATATTTTATGCACATGCAAACTTGATGTATCAACCACCGAGCCAAATCTCCCGGACTAAACCTTCCGTCACAATTATCTACCGAGACTTCGGCTTGCCGGGCCATCCTGCACATTTCCACAACCACCGAGACTACCGCCTGAACATCCTAGTTAACCTAACTTCTCGAGACACCGGGGTGTGTGATTGTGATCTTTAGTTATACTAGTTACTCTTACAGTTTATTTTTCCTACAGTTTAGGTTAGCCAAGGACTTCCCTCAGTATACCCCATGAAGGGCTCTCAAAGGGGATTATGAACTATGATGGTAGCTGAAGCCCACCGTTCCCTTTCGTAAGGCACTTATTGTTATTGGTTAATACCCAAATCCCGATTCCATTTTAATATTACTCTGGATCTAACCCTAGTGTGTTTGACCTTCTTTCTCCCTCCACAGGAAAGACGATCTTTCATCGATCCCAAGAACTATAAGATTCTAGTCAACCAAACATTCTACTCATCCCAGCTTGCAATGGTGTACTCCAATCCACTTTATTAAAATCAATAAACCACAATCCCATCTCCCTACGACCATTCCACTTGTTAACTCAAATTCCGCAGTTTTACTAAATGTCCATCTTATGCTATATGACGTGCATGATAGAAGGTGCACTAAATCCTAATCCAAACACCCTAAGATAATTAATGGAGGCCTATCATGACACTTATAGACTAACTCCAGAAACTTGGAATTTTCCTAATTTATCTTACATTTTATTTATTTCTCCTAAAAATCCAAATGCCCCAGTTTTAATATGATGTGGCCTTTATAGTCATGGAAAATGATCCATAAAATTATGATAAATACCAGGCAGCTAATTAAGAGTAAATTCAAGTCTCCCAAATTTTGTTTACCAGTTTTAAACCTCTGATTCATAATTTTAAGTATAATCACATAGTAAACAACTAATGAAGTAAGTATTGTAAATAGACTTCCAAAAATTATAAGAAAATTCAAAAATGACTAATATGCCCTAAAAACACTCTTGACAAAGTTTCCAAACTTCCCAGTGAATAATGAGCTCTAATTATAATTTAGAAAAGTAATCCTCTTCCTTAAATTAATGAAACAACTACTGAAAATATTCATCTAAAAACTCTGATAAAATTTCCTTATGTAAATATTGACATAAGTACAATTTTACTCGAGTTTCACATTTTTCAAACAATCATTGAGCACTGAATCTAATTTGGAATATAATTGCACTTTTAAAATCTTGTGTAGAAAATACTAGAAATATACATCTAAAAATTATAATAAAATTCAAGTATGAGTAAATTGACCTAAAATACCCTCTGCCCAATTTTCATAACTTCATAATGAACAGTGAGATTATAATAAATAAAAGACTATCAAGGGAAAATCCATGTAATGCAAAGGAGGTACCAAATATACTATCCCAATATTCCCAATAAAATTACCAGAGGTTCATATTAACCCTATGACTACACTACCCAAGTTTCACAACTTTTCTTAAAGTTTTGACAACCCATCATACCATTATGAAATCTGTGACCTAAACTAGGGTTAGGATTTTGAGGAGCTTAACTATCTCTAAATCCACTAATATTCCCACTAAAGGACTTTAAACACCATAGGGTGTAAGACCCCATTTTTTTTATTTTCAAACCCCGGGGTCTTAGGCCCAGAACCGCCGCTTTGCGGTGACACCTTCACACCCGGGAAGGTCGCCACTACAAAACGCCAATCCTGCCGGCCAATTCGATCACAGAAAAGTAGCAAAGTAGAGTAAACCAAAGTCCACAGAAAATCACAAAGCATAGTAAATATATCCACGAAGGGAGAGTCCAAAGAAAAATAACATGCTGAAAAAGGGCTCATGCCCAATACTTCAAATCCTCACTACAAGAGTCTCTCAAGCGGAAGCAAAACTAATAAACTACTAGCTGTTGGGACTCACAGTCCCGGATGTCTGAAATCCGGTACTAGACTTCCCTTTCTCCAAGCGTGTCTACCTCCGGGGCTGCTCCTCCATGTTGGGCTCCACGGTCCCCTAAAATTATGTGGTTTGAAAACCGTTAGTCTAAAAGACTAAGTCCTATCATCCCCCACCCCTCCCCCATGGCTCTTAGGAACCGAGCGAGGTGAAGGAAAGGGAAGCTATGAAGGTGGAGAATAACAAATGTAAGCAGGTGGTGACCGAACTAATCAAGCAGTTCGATGAGAATAATCAGCAGTAATACAAGTATGAAAGACAGAACATGAAATATGTAACCTTAACTTATATGAAAACACATAAGCTAAAAGATCTTCTGCAAGGCTCCTATCGTATAAAAAGTCTCATACCAATTTATATGATAGGGTGTCAGTTTTTTAGCAAGTATACATATAAATCTATTGAATAAAACCTTAACTTATAAGCATGCTTGCGCGAACTTATAAACCAAGGGATCGATTAGCATAGCCTATTGTATAAAGCGTCCCACACCACTTTCTTTAATAGGTGTCAGGGGTTATATGCAATGATGATGCTATGACATTCAAACATGCTATGATGTGATCATGCAAGTGCAACTCACCCACCCAACTCTGGGTACACATACCTTTAGTTCCCCCTTTCTGGAGCCTAAACTCCCAGGGTACCTCCGTAGTGGAAAACAGAAGCGGTGGGTTAGGCCTCGCCCACCTCTAAACCGGTATCAGCACTACCAGTCAGACCTATCATATGCCTCAACGCTTGTGCACTAAGCGGAGCTTCTGCGTACTCTTGCTGGCTTGCGCACCGGAATTTATTTGGCTAAGTGTAAAACCACACCCGCCAAGTCAACGTACTGGTGTCGGTGCGATGACTCTCCAATACCAAAGACCCACCACCTTATATCTTATGCACATGCAATATAAATGTATTATCCACCGAGCCAAAGCTCACCGGAATATCCCGTCCGTCACAGTTAACAACCGAGCCAAAGCTCCCCGGGCTATCCTATCCGTCACAAATATCTGCCAAGCCATTGGCTCACCGGGTTACCCTGCCCTTTTCCACAACAACCGAGCCTACCGTCCGAACATCCTAGTCACCCTATCTTCCCGAGACACCGGTGTGTGTGAAAGTGAACCCCTAGTTATACTAGTTACTCTTTAACATTTATTATTCCTATGGTTTACGTTATCCCAGGACTACCCAAGGCATACCCCGTGAAGGGTTCTCTAGGGAACTAAGAATTACGATGGGTTGAAGCCTAAAGCTCTCTTTCGTAAGGCTTTTAATATTACTGATTTCTACCCATGACCAATACTCTCTTTTATTTCAGTGTGACTCTCCTAAGTTTGTTTAAGCTCTCCGAGCTTGCCTATTTCAGTTCAATGTACTATATGCAGACCGTGCTAAGCTACATGGTGCTCCCACTAGGTGTACTCCATTTACTCATCCAACAGATCCATAATAATTATGGGAGTCTATCATGACCTATTTAGACTGACTCTAGAGTTTCATATTTTTCCTAATTATTTGGGCATTTAATCTAATTAACCTAAGACTCCGAATGCCCTGCTTTGAACATGGAATGCACTTTTAAATCAGAAATAAATTACCACAAAATTATGATATATACTAGGTAACATTTATACAACAAATCCAAGGTCTAAGAATTTTCAGAATTGTATAGGCCCCAAATCCACAATTTAGAACATAAAGTCAATATTACCATTTTAAGAAGCAAAGGCCAGCAATATTGTTCTAAAAATTATAATAAAAATCCAGTAAGTCCATCATGGCCTAAAAACACTCTAGAAGTATTCTCCCAATTTTCCAGTTAACAGTAGACCCAAATTTAATTTTATATCAATAACTCCATAGCCATTAGTTATTGAAGCAAGTACTATAAAATTTCATCTAATAATTATGACAAAATTCCAGGAGATATATAATGATATAAAACTAACGCTAACAAGGTTTTACAATTTTCTAAAACATGAGGGGCTCTCAATCTAATTAAAAGTAATCTTCCAGATTTATAACTTTGTGAAACAAGTACTGTTTTTATTGGCCTAAAAATTATTAGAAAATTCTAGAGTCAACATAATGACATTGAATACCCACTGACCAATTTTCATAATTTTTGTACCAATATTGGACTCTATATCTATTTTTGATCATAAATCCACAATTCATAATGTATGAAACAAGTACTTAAAATAATCATCTAAAATTTCCAATAAAACTACAGTGGGAACTAACATAATTTAAAACTTCCAAATACTAAAGTTCACAACATTTCAGTGGACAAAAATATCATAACAAGCAAAATAAACTTAAGGACACAACTAGGGTTGTTAAGGAAATACTAATTTTATTAGCCCAAAAATTCCACCAAAATTTTTTTTTGACTCGTTTTATCAGAGAAATACCCTACTGAAGTTTCAAGTTATTGTGAGGTGTTTTGATTGCCTAAACCCAACTATTGGGCTTTGTGCCCTAAACTAGGATTAGGGATTTGAGGGGATTAAAGGCTTCCAAATTAAATAAACTTCAACTAGAGGACCATAGCCACCATATGATCCCTTCCACCCAGTCTCAAGTCATTCCAAGGTCATTTGACCCCATGACCTTCAAACCCGAAACATCTTCACAAAAGGAACCTACCCTAGGGTTCGAGGGCTACCCTACCCCAAACCTCCCCAAATCCCATTGGAGGGTGTTACATGCCATATAAAATCAGTTGCCAAAATATCAGCCTCTGTTGAGGGGATTTTACCACTAAAACACCAAAAAGAGCACTTTGACCAAAATACCCTTATTATGGAAAGGCTAAGGTTTGCAAAATTTCAAACTAAATCATCTCTAAATGAGAAGAAATTTTATCCATAGCCTTATACTGACACCAAGGACCACTCACCAAAACTTTGGAGCCATTGGAGGTAATTAGGCCCCTTTATTAATTTAATCATGGTTTATTAAATAATTACAAGAACTATAGAAAAAAGTTCACCAAAAATTCCCATTTTTGGGTATTTTCTAGATATAGGTAATAGTGACCCCCATCCAAAATTTCAAGTCATTCGGATTGCTTGATTGGTGGGGGATCTAAAACCAATTTCTGGTCAAGCCTATGTATAGACCCCACCAAAATGGGTACTCTGGCCACCGCTTACCCAAATAAGTTCAAAAAAATTTTAAAATAAAAAGACTTCACGGGCTACAACTTTGATATTGGCCATATTTTTTATAGGAGGTCCTAAGTATTTTTAATATTAAATTTAAAAAGAGTCCAGTAAATAGGACAAAAATTTCATAATTTAATAAACATGATCTGGCACGAATCTTGAAGCAGATCCAATGCCTCTTGGTCATCTTATTCCTCCAGCCAAGGGCTATGATTAGCCCGACCTGGAGTGTATTCTAGCCATTTTTCCCAGCCACCCAGCCACCCAGCCACCTCCCTGGCTAGCCTCCACCGCCACCACCTTCGTTGAGGTGGGGGCTATCGCCGGGTGGCGGCACGGCCGCCGGAGGGGCGGTTTCCGGCAAACTCGAGGGGTATAAAAATCATGAAATATCTGAAATTTTTCTCACATGATCCGGCTCATTTGAGCCCTATTTCTCTTCTATTTGATTCCTAAGATCTATCCATAGAAGAAGGTGTAGAGGAGGACCTTGTTTGGTGTTCGACGACGGCGGTGGCGGGCGTTTGCTGTAGTGTTTTTCCTCTCCGGCGAACTTGCCCGATTCCTCATTCTTCCACCAAAACCATTGATCTCATATGCTATTTTGACTGACAAGGACGTTTCGAAGGAGATGGATTAGCCAAAAATGAGAAAAGGGGGCTGCATATGGGGTTTTATATTTTTTCATGGGAGGGAAGGTGAAGGGGTAGTTTGCCATGGTGGTTGGGCTCCTCACATTAGTGTTGGGTGGTTGGAATTGATTGCATATTCATCCCAAGAGGCAAGGGAGATGAATGGGAGCAATGAGGAGATGAATGGAGTGACCTATGGTCTCCCTCCATAACTCCACTCTCTCTTTCTTCTTTCTCTCTCCTCCATTAAGGAGAAAACTCCCATTTTCTCTCTCCTACTCACTATGAACGAATTTACTCATCTCGCTAGCTTATTGGCAACCCATAAAATAATTATTAATAATTAGGATGGGGTTAGCCCAAGTGGGGGAAATGGGCTTGAGCTTGAGTTAGCCCATTTGGGCTAATTTGACTTCAATCTTGGATAGAGTTGTCCTAGGTCAATTTGACCATTTGGGTTGACCCAAATGCATCTTTGGTAACCAATTGGCCTCCCCTTAAGTCTATAATGGCTTGGGTAGGGTTATTTGGGCATCTTGGGTGTCACTTGACCCTTAGTAAGGGCACTTTGACCACTTTCGGGCTAGAGTTGACTTCGGTCAACTTAGCCTCTTGGGTTGACCCCAATGGGTCCTTGGTTACCCCTTGACCTGACTTAAGGTCTCAGAAGACTTAGGTAGGGTTGGTTGGGAACATTAGAGTCCCATTTCCCTTAGTTAGGGCACCTTATCAAATTTAGGCCTATGGTGGTCTTACGTCATTTAGACCACTTTGGGTTAATTTCAATGGACCCTTAGAGCTCAAATGGACCTTCCAATAGTTTAGGGATATTGTGGTGGGGTCATGGAGTCATGGTGATACCCTAGTGTCATCCTAAACTAGTGTTTAGAATTCTACTATTTGTAGACCATGGTGATCTCCACCTTCATGCATAAGCTCACTTGGTCTTCTTGGGCTTCTTAGGGTTTTGTCATAACCTAGTCATGACAAAACCACTCCTAGGGGTGTAGCTGGAAATGGGATGTTACAAATCCCAATAAACAAAAATAAAAATTTCGTCCTCAAAATTCAAGTTAGGCATGCGGGGTTTCTACTGAGGGTAACTGCTTGTAACATCCCATAGGAAGTTGAATGTATACTTTACCTGGAGAGATCTGGGTACCTCCGTTGCATTAGATTCAGTGGCTCCCAGGTATGCTCCTCCTGCCCATAGTTCGTCTACAATACCTTGACCAGTGGGACCTTCTTGCGCCGCAAGACCCGCACCGTTGTGTCATCTATCATGACCGGCTCATCTTTTGATCAAAATCTGTCGAGCCATCTATGCCAAGAAACTGCTGTTCCGGCAGTAGTAGAGCCCTCCTAAGAGAGGAGATGTGGAAGACGTCATGCAAACCCGCTAACTTTGGCGGTAGCTCCGGCCTGTAAGACAAAGGCCTGATCCGCCCCCAGATCCTATAACACCCCATATTCCATGGACTAAGCTTCTTCTGCCCACGTACCCGCGAGACTCCATGCACTAGACGTATCTTCAGGAATATTCAGTCTTCATCGTGATGCTCTACTTAACTATATCGCACCTTGTAATATATGGTCGGTCTGCCCCGGGCCTCCAATATCCTATCTCGAATCAGTCACACCTAGTTATCTAGGTTCTCCAAAAATTCTGAGTCGAGTGCCTTTTGATCTTTGTCCTAGATCCTTGAAGGTGTAATCTTGCACCTTGGTGCGAGGGTAGAGAGATGTGTTGAATGTCGGCCGAGAGTCCAGATGAGCGTGGACTGATCTTCTCTCCTTGGACGTACACTATCCATCCTGATTCAACACGATTATCTTGAGCACGCCATGATAACATTCATCTACTCACAAATATCATGAAACACCCACAGGTTCTTTCTTCCGGGTCAGGGTGACCCCAAATACCTTGGCCAGTCTATCCTCGATGTTCCCTTTATAATTATGCCCGGAGTGGGGACGAGGAATCAAGTGTATGAAAATCCCAAATTATACCCTCAAACTTCAACTACAACTCGGGCAGTGGCTGTAATAGTTCCCCAAAAACTATTTCACATAGCCTACATCAACTGACGGACCTTACCGTGCATCACCAAACCCATGACACCTTTCTTCACTCCGGGGGTACATGTTCTGAGATACACCATACTTCCGATGATACAACATAGCGATTAAATTTTTACCTTCTCAGATATCCAGAATCTTGTTACCCGTCATCTAATTTTACGTGATAATAGTTAATCCTCGTTATTACTACGTCTTATTACCATGTCATTGTCTTGGTAATGCTACAGGTCAACATTCCAAACATGTTTTTACAAAATCTTATTTTCGCCCGAATAACGACAAATTATATCGACTTCAACCTCACTATGTTTGTTACGCCACATTCTCTAAATTAGGTCTAAGGAAACCAAAGTCAATACTAATTTGCCCAATAAACAAAGGACAAGTCCCCAATAAACAAAATATAAGCCCCCAATAAACAAAAGATAAGCCCCCAATAAATAAAAGATAAGCCCCTACCTACCTTGGGCTTAGTATCTTTGATATTACCCTGTTATATTTGTCTTAGCAGGGTGCAAAATCCCCAGGGCATCAATCTTCGACTTGGGGTTCCAACCTGAAACCTGTTGATATACTGAATACTTTAAACTCTATGAGTCACATTTACGATAACCTTATCGGGGTCAAAATATTCCCGTCCCAAATGGGTATCTTCTAACCTTGAATTCCTATCCGACCCTCGGTGTTTGTTTCGGTCGTTGTCTCATGGTAATCTTATTACTGGTATGACGGTTGAGACTATGTGTCTTCTACCATTCTATTAATGGATTATTGGTCTCAATTCTCCTTAAAGCAGTCCTACACGTTTGAGTAATGGACCGTAGGGTCACTTGAGTTTATTTCTTAGGTTGTCATTCTCGTGTTAGACTACTCCTTTATTCTCTTTGGGTATCTCCTTACCTTAACCGAGTTCATACCCAAGGTCTATTTTTGACTAGGGCATACTATAAGTTGTCATGGTTAGTTATGAGTCCTAGTGGGTTGAGTCTAACGCATTGATTAGAGAATTAAGATGAGATTTTTGCAGCCAGAGGTGTTCCCTGCAGGGGGCAGGGTTTACCGCAGGCTACAAAGAAGAATTCCAATTAATGAATAAGTGGACTTTTACATGTGATTTCCTTTATGGGCACACCACTGCTTCCGCTGCTTGTTTGTCCTCAAACTAAGCTCGTGCGGGGGTGACACATCGTGGACTTCTACTTTTCCGATCAAGGTTTGCCTCTGATACCACATATAAGACCCTAGTTTTTTCTCTTCAAACCTCGGGGTCTTAGTCCCAAAACTGTTGCTTTGCGGTCACACCTTCACACCCGGGAAGGTCGCCACTACAAAATGCAAATCGTACCGGCCAATTTGATCACAGAAAAGTAGCAAAGTAGAGTAAACTCAAGTCCACAAAAAATCACATAGCACGGTAAATATCTCCACGAAGGGAGAGTCCACAGAAAAATAACGTACTGAAAATAGGGCCCATGCCCAATACATCAAATCCTCACTACAAGAGTCTCTCAAGCGGAAGAAAAACTAATAAACTAATAGCGGTTGTGACTCACAGTCCCGACTGCTTGTAATCCGGTACTAGACTGTGTAACGCCCCCGATTTTTCAGCGATTATTTAATTCTCGTTTGGCGTTACGTTGACGCGTTTTCTTGGCTTGTGCCATCTGTGGAGTGTGGTCTTAACTCCTTAGAACTGGGTGCCCTATTTTGTAGCCTGTTGGCAAGATCTCCCTAGCAAGCCGAGTCGTTTTGGGTGACCCGGTGTGGCCTCTCGAGGGATGCTTGTGTTTTGGCTTCGGGAGGGTATAACTCGAGTTCTGTTTGTCGAAAGTTAATTTCGACTTCGCCGTTGTGTTCATAGCGTAGATAATTAGTTACGGTGCGAATTTCGTCGAATTCCGAGGTGGTTCGGTTTTCGAGTCGTTTTGGGTGTGCTATTAGTAAAAACAAATTAGAAACCCTTTTAAATTAGGTGAACCGGTGGCTTGGGAGGCAGTTAGGCTGAACCGTCAAGGCTAAGCTTATATAAAAGCCTTATTAAGAAGTGGCGGGCCCACTTCTCCTTCCTCCTTCTTCCCGAGACTGAAAGAAGAACCGTTGTTCCTGTTTCGCGGAAGGCAGAGCCGGAAGCGACGGTTAGCCCTTGCATTTGGACGTTGATTCCGGGAGTGTTCGTGGACGGATTTCGATTCTGAAAGCAGCGTTGTCCTGCTGTCGCTCAGATCTTCATTTCGACGGTAAGATATTTGATTTTCGTGGAGTTTTAGGAGACTTGGATTTCCGGTTCTTGTGGTTTTCCGCCATTAATGTGCGGGTTTGCTTGTTAGGTGCTTCTCCTTCTAGTGCAGAACGAAGAGGAGGGAAAGCCGACCAAGCTTCGCCAGAAATCGAGGCAAGTGGTATTCTTGCCCTTGTTATTGTTTTTCTTTTGATATTCTAGAATGTTTCCCGGTTAGCCCTAGGGTAGAAACCAAGCCTATTCTCTTTTACCTTGCTGAATTTAGGGCTTAGATTCGCCTATGAAACCCCCCTCCTTGTGCTGTTTTGCTCAACCCGATGGTTGTTTTAACCATTTAGACTCCAGATTTGTAGTTCTAGTTGGTGCTTTTGCGGGTGGAGCTGAGAGAGAGAGAGTGAGGGAGGTTTTTGTGGTAGGGCTCTGGTTAGAACCAGTCTTGGTAGACTCTCGGGTTTTGGTGTCGAGTGTGGTGCGCACACTCAAAGCCAAAAGCCTCCCGGACTTGGCGTCGAGTGTGGTGGACACACTCAAAGCCATAGTTCGGTTTGTTCTTTGCGGCTGAGTGTTGGGGTGTTTGAGTGAAAATTTTAGTCTAAGTCAAAATCGACGAGAATCATCCTTGATTCCCGCCGATTTCGACGTGATTCCCACCGATTCGGCGAGAATCATCCTTGATTCCCGCCGATTCGGCGAGAATCATCCTTGTTTCCCGCCGATCGTCGAGAATCCTTCTGGATTCTCGCCGATTCGGCGAGAATGATCCTGCATTCCTGCTGATTCGGCGATAATCAGTCGGCATTCCCGCCGACCTCCTCTTGTTGGCGTTGGCTTAAGGGTTCTCGTGTGGAAATGAGCCTTGGCGTAGTGTGAGTTGACCTCACTCAATGCCAAAGCTGCTTTGGCATTGAGGGAGGTAGACTCACTCAACGCCACTGTTCGGTTTTGTGGTTTTGCTGAAGGCGTTGAGGGAGTGGACATCACTCAACGCCATAGCTGTTTTTGCGTTGAGTGAGGTTAGCTCACTTAACGCCGCTGCCTTTTTTGCTGAAGGCATTGAGGGAGTGGAACTCACTCAACTCCATGGCTATTCTGGCACTGAGTGAGGCTAACTCCCTCAACGCCAAGGTCTGGTTAGGCACTGAGTGGATTACACTCAACGCCGAGCCGTATTGAGTAACTTCAACACTGTTTCTCTTTCCTTGATTTACTTTCCCGTGTGAATTCCTTGATTATATTTATAGTTTCCTTGTCGGCCATATTTTCTTTCCTAATGGCCGAATCGTGGGATGTGGATAGTAGTGGTGGTTTGAAGCTCTTCATGGGGGGAGGTGTTGTGTAATCTAGCCAAGGCCACCCCTATTCCTCTATCATGCTCCAGGTACGGGCTGGGCAAGGGGGTGGAAGGTCCCTTGTGCTTTCACATGTAGACCCTTGTAACACCTCCCCTATAAAGACCATATAATATGGGTCCGGCCGAGGCCCCACAACATACGGACACCACAGCTTTAGTATTAAAAGATGATATGAAACTACCCAAACTCAAAACTCCAGACATACACAGTGGAAACATAAAACTAAAAGACAGAAGTTATCCACTAACCATTGAGTATCGAAATGGCCTTAAGGCCTTACACAATATAAGTCCAAAAAAATAAAAGTGCCAAGCACCCCTAGGCTACCTCGGCATGCAAGCCGGACATGATTAAACAACATCAACAAAATAAGGAAAAGAAACTAGCCAAGCACAGCAACACTTCACGAGGCTTAGGGCTTTTCGCCCGACGTGCTAGCTCCTGCATGCGATCCTTGCCCTGAAAGGATTTGAAGTAACGTGGGTCAGCAAAGGCTGACCTCTACTATGTAACAAACACATCTCCTCCCGGCCGTCCCTAACGGACCCCGGGGTACCACTCCACCTGCAAGTTAACACTTCGTATACCAAAAGAGCATATATATTAAAGCGGTAAAACAGGTTTGGATGTCTCATACAGCATACATGTTCTCTATGTTTTGTACAAAGTAAAAGGGGCCTACTATGCAACATGAATGCAACCCGGGTTTCACCCAAGGCACCCTAGCTCGTATGCATCTAGCACAACATCAAACATTGGGTACTTCCGTTTCCCCATTGGCTTAAAGCCGCAAACAAAAGGGAGACACCATGTCCCCAACGGCACACAGGCCGTCACACGGAACCTTGCAATGGCCCCACCCGCACATGGGCCTTAAACCCCGGGCTTGCCCTCATATTCTTACTTCACACGTCAGGGTTCCGTCTCACACTGACCGATTCTAAGAAGCCTTGCTGGACCCCACCCGCTCATGGCCACATTGCCCGGGCTTGCCCTCCGCTCGGCATTCTCGTCAGTCTCACGCAAGGGCTAGTCTCGCCGGGACACTTTCCCCACATGACTTACGCGTCACGGGATAGCTAGCCGACCACGGAGACATAGCCGCGCCTTAGCACAGCACAAACAAAGGTTTGCCCACCCCAATTGCCATTCGCACCGTGTCTTTCCCGTGCTCCAAGGAAACCATCTACCGCACAAAGCGGAGCTAACCTCGTCCGGTTCCGACCACGAGTACTCACTCAAATATAAGGGGGAAAACGCATACACACAACGGCGTATTGCCGCAATGGATTTTCTACCGAAGTTCGCTATGCAACATCACCGGGTCGGACTATCGGTCGCGACCACGGCTTCACCCACAATGCCTAATCCGCTAACGGAGCGGATCTCTAATGCAAGCATGCCGGGATGAACACGATCAACCTGGAGGTTCCTTTTGAACCAAGGCTACACGAATCCCTCTCATTTGAGAGATCCGGTGCTCAAAACACGAAAGGAAGGGGATGCTATTCATGCATCCTAAATCCTAAAAACCGAGAGGAGAAGTGTCGTTACCTTCCGTCCCCTCTTCCTAGCCATGGAGAAGATTTGCTCGGTTGAACACCACCGCAACGCTCCCACCTTCGCGGATCTGAACTCCGCTCGCGAAACGGACCTCCGAAGCTTCGCCGGCGGCCGGAACTTGGCCTCCTTGCTCTCCCTTCTCTCTAGAACTTAGAGAGATAAAAGAAAATGGGGAATGAGGGTTTGGAACGCTATTCCCGGCCTTAAACCACCCAGGGAGGCCCCCCACCGTTGGATCTTCCAAGGAAAAGAAAGAACGGCCACAATCGGAACCTAAATTAGAAAATCTTGGCCGAACACGGGTTGCAACACGGCCGTGTTCCTGGCCGTGTTACCCATTCGCCATCTCGATCGATTCAAAAACCAGCACACGGCTCCTGACACGGCCTTCTACACGGCCGTGTCTAGCTCCACACGGCCGTGTCGTGACCCGTGTCACGACACCCTCTTGCAACATTTTCAGTCAGAGGAGTACACGGCCTCTGACACGGCCCCTCACACGCCCGTGTCACCTGGGACACAGCCTTGTACAGACCCGTGTCATGCCCCGTGTACAATACCTCAGAAAGTTCGACACGACCCGATGCTACACGGCCTGGGACACGGCCGTGTGCCCGGCCGTGTTCCATACCCGACGATCGTCGACCTTAACATGGTCGACCATACGGCCAGCTCGACACGGCCGACACGGCCGTGTCGGGACCCATGTGACCTGCTCAAAAAAACTGACTTGGCCAAAAGCAATCCCCGTCGCTCCTATAATATTTTGGGGCGTTACAATTCCCCCCCCCCCCTTAAAAGAATTTCGTCCCGAAATTTAAAACATGGAAAGAACACAAATTCTAAACGATACCTGAGGAGAAAAGCTCGGGGTACTCCTCCAGCATGGCCTGCTCTCGCTCCCATGAGAGCTCCTCGCAGCCACAATTGTCCTATCAGACCCTTACGAGTCGGACCTCCTTGTTCCGCAGTTGCCGAACCTCCGAATCTTCTATCCCGACAGGACGTACTCGCGTCCTCAAGTCTTCCTCTACCGGCACCGCCGCCGGTTCAATCACCATGTTGGCCTCTAACAAGGCTTTCCTCAAGACGGAGACGTGAAAAATGTCATGCAATCCACTTAGCTCCGTGGACAATGCCAACCGGTACGCTGCCTCTCCCACTCGGTCGATGACCTTGAATGGTCCCAAAAAATCTCGGACTCAGCTTCTTGAGTCGGTGAATTCGTAAAACGCCTTTAAACGGCTTGATCTTAAGATACACCCAGTCGCCCACCACGAATTCCGCATGTCTGTGGCGAGCATTGAAATACTTCGACTGCCGATCTTGAGCTACCTTCATGCGCTCTTGGATGGTCCGCACTAGCTCACTAGCATCGACTACCACTTCTTTCCCCAAAAGCTTTGTGTCTCCCGCCTCGGTCCAAGACATCGGTGTTCGACACCGCCTCCCATAAAGAGCTTCATATGGCGCCATCTTGATACTAGCTTGATAGCTATTGTTATACGCAAACTCCAACATGAAGAGGTGATCCTCCCACTTCTTGCCGAAGTCGAGAGTACACATCCTTAGCATATCTTCCAATGTACGGTTCGTTCTTTCAGTTTGCCCATCGGTTTGAGGATGAAAAGTCGTACTGAACTTGAGTTTTGTGCCCAAGCTCTTCAGCACCAACCGCCAATCCTTAGACGTGAAACGTCCATCCCGGTCGCTGACTATACTCTTCGGAATCCCATGAAGTCACACAATATTACGGACGTACAACTCCACCAACTTTTCCACACCGTCCTCCTTACGGTTTGGGATGAAATGTGCCACTTTGGTCAAGTGGTCTACAATCACCCAAATGGCATCATTGCCTTGCTGCGATTTAGGCAACCCATGCACAAAATCCATGGAGATGTCCTCAAATTTCCATTCGGGGATTGGAAGAGGCTTCAAGAACCCGCCCGGCTTCTGACACTCGGCCTTCACTAAGGCACAAGTTTGGCACCGACTCACACACAAAGCTACATCCCGCTTCATCCCAGGCCACCAATAGGACTTCTTCAAATCCAAGTACATCTTTGTACCACCCGGGTGAACGGAGTACTTAGTGAAGTGGGCCTCATACATCAACTCCTCGCGGAGCTTGCCGAACTGCGGTACACAAATCCTTCCGCCCTTCCTCAGAACCCCATCAACCATCTCCCAGGCGCTACCCTCGCCCTTAAGAGCTTCCTCCACGAAGGGTTGGAACTCCTCATCCACACGGGTCGCATCCCGAATACGATCGCATAAGTCATTCTGCATCTCAATCTAGTTTAGCCGAGCCACGCTAGACTCGCCTCTTGCCACACATTCCAAACCAAGGGACTCCCAGTCCCGCCTTAACCGCTCATCGTGAGCTTCAATCCAACTTCCTTGCCCCGAGTATTTCCTACTCAAAGCATCCGCCGCCACATTGGCTTTTCCTGGCGTGTACTGAATCGCCACCTCATAGTCCCCAAGGAACTCGACCCACCTGCGTTGCCGCATATTTAGGTCCTTCTGATCCAGGAGATACTTTAGACTCTTGTTGTCCGTAAAGATCTCCACCTTCACACCGTAAACGTAGTGCCTCCACAGCTTCAAAGCAAAAATTACCGCCGCCAATTCCAGATCATGGACGGGATAATTTCTCTCATGAGGCTTCAGCTGCCTCGACCCAAAAGCTATCACACTGCCATGCTGCACCAACACGCACCCTAAACCGCATCCGGATGCGTCGCTAAAAATCTGAAATCCTTCGGTCCCCTTTGGTAGACTTAGGATCGGTGCCATCATCAGCCTCTCCTTCAGGGTTTCAAACGCCTGACTGTACTCTTGAGTCCACACGAACTTCTGATCCTTGCGAGTTAGCGAAGTGAGGGGTAGAGCTATCCGCGAAAAGTTTTCCACAAACCTTCGGTAGTACCCGGCTAGTCCAAGAAAGCTCCGGATTTCCGCCACAGTCCTCAAAACTGGCCAATCTCTGATGGCTTCCACTTTCGTTGGATCTACCGCCACCCCATCCCCACTAATCACATGGCCTAAAAACGCCACCTTCTCCAACCAAAACTCGCACTTGGAGAACTTCGCATAGAGCTGGTTCTCTCTCAATATTTGCAACACTGTCCTCAAGTGCACCTCGTGCTCCGCTTCCGACTTGGAATACACCAAAATGTCATCGATAAAAACGACGACGAACCTGTCCAAGTATTCGCAAAACACTCGGTTCATCAAGTCCATGAACACGGACGGCGCGTTCGTCAACCCGAACGGCATCACCGAGAACTCAAAATGACCATATCTCGTACCAAATGCCGTCTTGGGTATGTCTTCGTCACGAATCCGCAACTGATAATATCCGGACTTCAAGTCCAACTTGGAGTACACCACCGACCCCACCAACTGGTCGAAGAGATCGTCTATCCGAGGAATCGGATACTTATTCTTGATTGTCAATTTGTTCAACTCTTGGTAATCTATGCACAAACACATACTACCATCCTTTTTCTTTACGAATAACACCGGCGCACTCCACGGTGAAGAGCTGGGTCTGATATACCCTTGCTCCAAAAGCTCCTGCAACTGAACCTTGAGCTCGGCCAACTCCTTTGGTGGCATCCTAAATGGTGGACGCGACACCGATCTAGCCTCGGGCACTAACTCGATGGAGAAATCAATCTCCCACCGAGGAGGTGCTCCCGGTAGCTCCTCGGGAAAAACATCTCCAAACTCTGCCACCACGGGCACTTCCCCAGGAGACAGCCTGGAAAGGCTAACCTCCAACAACGCTACTAGAGCTACACCTCCCTGGTTAACAGCTCGCTCCAGTTGAAGTGCCGAAACTAGGGAACAGGCCACTCCATACAGGCCCTCAAACTTGACTTCCGCTTGCCCCACGCCCCTCAGGGTTACCACCTTGGACAAGCAGTCGATACTAGCACGCTGCTCCGCTAGTCAGTCCATCCCCAAGATCACATCGAACTCGGACAATGGCAAGATCGCCGCAACCAACACGAAGTCGACCCCCTCAAGACTCCAACAAATCCGGCCTCTAGCCCTGGTAGTCATAGACGACCCATTGGGCATGCGCACCTTCAACTCTGAGTCCGTTGAGAAGGACTCAACTCCAATCCTCTGGATTAAACTTTCCGCAAGGAAGGAGTGCGACGCTCCCGTATCGAAAAGTACCCTAGCGGGGTACCCTGATACCACTACAAAGCATACACACATGCAACAAACATAAAAAGGCTTGAAAGGAAGAAGTCTAAGGTGCAGGTTTAATTCTCGTACCTGTCACCACATCGGGTTGACGGATTGCTTCCTGCTGCCCAAGGTTGTAGGCCCTTGGCTGCACTGGTTGAAACCTGGAAGAACTCGACTCCGCCATCTTCCCTTTCTCTGCGGCACTGGGGCCGGAGCGCACAGTCTGCTCCTGCCTTGGCTCTTGCTCAGCGCCCCCTTGGGTACAAAATCTTGTTATGTGGCCTGGCTTGCCATAACTGTAACACGTCTGCGGTCCCTTAGAGCGTGACCCTACGGACGTCCAATTACTTTTCTCGCCCGACTTAAACGGGGGAGGCTTCTTCTTCCATCGGCTCCCTTCCGCCTTTCCATGGGACTGAGCCGACTTCTTCTCTTCCACCTGCTTGGGCGTGAAACCCTTTCGGTGCTGGGATTGCTCCATATCGCTCTCCAAAATTCGGGCCGCCTCCACCAATTCGTTGAAGCCCGCACGCTTCATCGATATGAGGGGTTGTCTTAGATTTTCCCTCAATTCGTGGTAGAAGAGATTGTCCCTCTCTTCATCGTCCGCCATGGTCGTCCCCGCATAACGACCCAATCGAGTAAATTCCTGAACATACTCATCCACTGTCTTGTCTCGCTGCACAAGATGTAGAAACTGCCTCTGGAGGGCTAACCTTGTTGATGCGGGAATGTACTTCTTCAGAAAGGCATTCCCAAACTCCGCGATGGACGGGGTACGTCCTGGAAACTGCCGACCACTATGGCTCACCCACCATAACTTGGCATCTCCCTCCAACATAAAGGCTGCGAACTCTGCCTTTTTCTCATCTGGCGCCTCTGGCGCCCTCAGAAGCTCCTGAATCCTAGCCCACCAATCCTCTGCATCGGTGGGCGTGCCGATTCCCTTGAAGGTTGGAGGGTGGAAACTCAGAAAGTACTTCATTTGTCGGTCCCCATGCCCGACAACCACTCTCTCGGCCTGCGGCTCCGCCCGCCTGGCCTCCTCAACCTGCACGGTCGCTGCTGTGACCGGGATAGCAGGAGTTGCTACCTGAGCAATGGGAGCTACTACCTGTGCTGTCGCTGCAGCCTGGGCCGTCACCATCGCTTCTGCAAGCATACGGCAGAAGTCAGCCGGTGTGACCACCATCCCTAGCGGACCTTGCGCGGTCGCACTACTTGCCGAGAGCTCTTCTCTTGGCCTCGAGGTCCCAGCCTCGTTGCTTGCACTCTAAACACAAGCAAGAAAACGCAAATCAGTCTCTAATCGCAAGACTCGAACACAAGGACACTCATGGTCCCGCGATACTCCTATGTGGATAACTTCTTATACGCGACTCGACTTATACTTTCGACCGCGAAACTTCTCCTTGGAACGCTAACCTCCCTCTGATACCAAATTGTAACACCTCCCCTGTAAAGACCATATAATATGGGTCCGGCCGGGGCCCCACAACATACGGACACCACAGCTTTAGTATTAAAATATGATATGAAACTACCCAAACTCAAAACTCCAGACATACACAGCGGAAACATAAAACTAAAAGACAGAAGTTATCCACTAACCATTGAGTATCGAAATGGCCTTAAGGCCTTACAAAATATAAGTCCAAAAATATAAAAGTGCCAAGCACCCCTAGGCTACCTCGGCATGCAAGCCGGACATGATCAAACAACATCAACAAAATAAGGAAAAGAAACTAGCCAAGCACAGCAACACTTCACGAGGCTTAGGGCTTTTCGCCCGGCGCGCTAGCTCCTACATGCGATCCTTGCCCTGAAAGGATTTGAAGTAACGTGGGTCAGCAAAGGCTGACCTCTACTATGTAACAAACACATCTCCTCCCGGCCGTCCCTAATAGACCCCGGGGTACCACTCCACCTGCAAGTTAACACTTCGTATACCAAAAGAGCATATATATTAAAGCGGTAAAACAAGTTTGGATGTCTCATATAACATACACGTTCTCTATGTTTTGTACAAATTAAAAGGGGCCTACTATGCAACATGAATGCAACCCGGGTTTCACCCAAGACACCCTAGCTCGTATGCATCTAGCATAACATCAAACATTGGGTACTTCTGTTTTCCCATTGGCTTAAAGCCGCAAATAAAAGGGAGACACCATATCCCCAACGGCACACAGGCCGTCACACGGAACCTTGCAATGGCCCCACCCGCACATGGGCCTTAAACCCCAGGCTTGCTCGCATATTCTGACTTCGCATGTCAGGGTTCCGTCTCACACAGACCGATTCTAAGAAGCCTTGCTGGACCCCACCCGCTCATGGCCACATTGCCCGGGCTTGCCCTCCGCTCGGCATTCTCGTTAGTCTCACGCAAGGGCTAGTCTTGCCGGGACACTTTCCCCACATGACTTGCGCGTCACGGGATAGCCAGCCGACCACGGAGACATAGTCGCGCCTTAGCATAGCACAAACAAAGGTTTCCCCACCCCAATTACCACTCGCATCGTGTCTTTCCCGTGCTCCAAGGAAACCATCTACCGCACAAAGCGGAGCTAACCTCCTCCGGTTCCGACTACGAGTACTCACTCAAATATAAGGGGAAAACGCATACAAACAACGGCGTATTGCCACAATGGATATTCTACCGAAGTTCGTTATGCAACATCACTGGGTCGGACTATCGGTCGCGACCACGGCTTCACCCACAATGCCTAATCCGCTAACGGAGCGGATCTCTAATGCAAGCATGCCAGGATGAACACGATCAACTCGGAGGTTCCTTTTGAACCAAGGCTACACGAATCCCTCTCATTTGAGAGATCCGGTGCTCAAAACACGAAAGGAAGGGGATGTTATTCATGCATCCTAAATCCTAAAAACTGAGAGGAGAAGTGTCGTTACCTTCCGTCCCCTCTTCCTAGCCATGGAGAAGATTTGCTCGGTTGAACACCACCGCAACGCTCCCACCTTCGCGGATCTGAACTCTGCTCGTGAAACGGACCTCTGAAGCTTTGCCGACGGCCGGAACTTGGCCTCCTTGCTCTCCCTTCTCTCTAGAACTTAGAGAGATAAAAAAAATGGGGAATGAGGGTTTGGAACCCTATTCCCGGCCTTAAACCACCCAAGGAGGCCCCCCACCGTTGGATCTTCCAAGGAAAAGAACGAACGACCACGATCGGAACCTAAATTAGAAAATCTGGGCCGAACACGGGTTGCAACACGGCCGTGTGCCTGGCCGTGTTACCCATTCGCCGTCTCGATCGATTCGAAAACCAGCACACGGCTCCTGACACGGCCTTCGACACGGCCTTCGACACGACCGTGTCTCGCTCCACACGGCCGTGTCGTGACCCATGTCACGGCACCCGCTTGCAACATTTTCAGTCAGAGGAGTACACGGCCTCTGACACGGCCCCTGACACGCCCGTGTCACCTGGGACACGGCCGTGTACAGACCCGTGTCATGCCCCGTGTACAATACCTCAGAAAGTTCGACACGACCCGATGCTACATGGCCTGGGACACGGCTGTGTGCCCGGCCGTGTTCCATACCCGACGATCGTCGACCTTAACATGGTCGACCACACGGCCAGCTCGACACGGCCGACACGGCCTCCGACACGGCCGTGTCGGGACCCGTGTCACCTGCTCAAAAAAACTGACTTGGCCAAAAGCGATCCCCGTCGCTCCTACAACATTTTGGGGCGTTACAACCCTTGAGCTTATTGGCTTGGAAATGGCGGTTGGGGGACTGAGTTTGCCTCCAACCCGGATCCATGCTGTTTGTTTTAGCTACTACCATCTCCCACAGCTTAGGGTGTTAGAAGTTTCTTCCTTGGTAGATTGCAGCACTTTGGGCTCTTGGTAGCCTAGTAGACCCTGCAGGATGTAGTTTTTGGGCAGGGTTGGTGCTGTTTCCTTGCACGTAGTGCATTTCTTATTGTCTTGCCTTGGGCAGTTGTGACTTTTACTGCTGTGTGTTCTCCTCTTTTATTTATTCCCTGGTTGACACTTCCATGCAGTTTTTCCTTATTTTTCTTGCTGAGGTATTCTTTCTTCTTTTGAATGCCTCAGATTCTGCGCAGTAGCCAGTTTGGTGGCTAGGTTGCGGTGGTGTTGCTGGTGGTCTTTTGGACTTTTGAGATCTTGTTGCTTTCTTAGTAAGGTAGTTTTTCAGTACTTTTCTTACAGACAAACATATTTGCCCGTGGGTTCGTGTCAGGTTGTTGGTGCCCACTGGTAGATTTTACCTTTGTACTAGATATATTACTTTTGCTGGTACCATTTTCTGGAGATAGTCTACTTGCTTTGAGGAGGATTTATGCTAGGTTGCTAGTTATTTTAAAACTACAACTATTATTATTATAAGATTATTGCATGATCAGCATGTTTTATAAAGGTAAATCACTATTTTCCAAACAATATATAAAGATCGTTTTCTTATATATAATATAAATTAAATGTAGAGTCTTGCATGACATAAGTGGTCCTCTTAGGGCTCTTATGCACTTCTTAGGATGCCAAACCTGAATAAAGTATTTTTCCGCAGCGCTTAAGTATAATTTTTTAACCGTGGACTAGGTGATCCACCGAGCCGAGGGATACGACCTCTAAAGTATAACTGATTTTCTAATCATTAAACTCAGAAATTTCTTTCATAAAGTGTAATAGATGGTTTTGCCTGAGCGTCAGTAGTTATCCCCTGCTTGACGTGGCATCATGACGCACGTTTTCTCATACTCTGATAATTCTTTAATTTGGAGAAAATGCGGGTTGTGACAGTTGGTATCAGAGGGAGGTTGCTTGATAAGTTAGTCGGGCAACCTTCCTTTGATTGCTTTAGAAGTTCAGCATCATGTCATTCACACACCAATATGTCATCATCACATCTTGGCAAAAGCACAAACACTACACTCATAGCATAACATAAAGTATACTGGGTATATTATGTAGTATGGGATGCATAATATGTGTTCGTATATGGATCCACCATAGGGGCAACATGTGAGGGTTATGTAGTATGGGATGCATAACCTCACCACATGGCTGCGACTAACACGTTTTCTTTTCTTCGTTGCATGCGAATGTTATGTAGTATGGGAGGCATAACATTCTCATGCGTACGCCGCTCATAACATGCATTAGGGACTTTTTAGAATGCATAGCACAAACATGCATATCATAACATTGCATAAGCAAGACGTGCCAAGCTAAAGACTAGCAGGATGACATATGTACACATATGTTTTCGAGTCAAAAATAATATAAAATCATGCATTCCCGATCTAGGCACAAGAATTATTATGGTGGTGGTTAACCATCCTAGGCTACGGCATAACATCAATTTTTGTAAAAAGAAAAACTCCCAGAGAAAGTTTAGCAGCTTTAAGTTCATATCTATATATATATTGTCTGTACTAGTAGTTGGGTCTAGCTGTTGTACTAGGATCTAACTAGTGTTGCTATGACTTTAGAATGGCAAGACGTCCCTCAACTAGATCAACTCCCTTGTCTGAGGGTGAGTCATCTGGAGCTCAGAATGATGCGGTAATTGAAAGCTTGCGGCAGAGTAGCGATTCCTTGAGCAGGCAGTTGGTGGAGGTGCGAGCCCAGATTTAATCTTTAGTAGCAGTTGTGGCAGGTCAGACTCAGGGAGTGCAAGGTCGTGCAGGGGGATTGCTGTTCCTCCCCCTCCTGCACCCTTAAGACCTCTAGTGGTGGTGCCAGCGGAGATGGCCTTCATCTCGCATTTTCAGCGGCTGAGCCCTCCCACTTATGACGGGAAGCCATATTTCTTGGTGTTAGACGACTGGCTGATCTCCATGGAGGAGATGTTCTCGTACTCAGGGATTGCAGACGATCAAAGTGTGATGATAGCCGCATATCAGCTTAAAGGATTGGCTAAGAGTTGGTGGCTGAGAGAGAAGGAGAGCTTGGTAGCTAGATTCTCTTGGGAGGTGTTCAAGGAGATGCTATTGAGGAAGTTCTTACCCTCGGTCGAGCGTGACTGCCTCATGAACGACTTCCTCCATCTGAAGCAAAGGCAGCTCACGGTGGGTGAGTATGAGATAGAGTTCAGCAAGCTGAGCCGTTTTGCCCCAGGATTGGTCAGCATTGAGGCTGATCGAGTTAAGCGATTTCTCGGTGGTTTGAGGAGTGAGGTACAGCAGCTGACCAGTGCTTATGGGTCAGAGACTTATGTAGGAGTAGTGGAGGCTGCTCTGAAGGTGGAGGCTATTGAGACCACGAAGAGCAGAGGACAGCAAAGTAGGAAGGATAAGAGGAAGTCTGTGGAGGAAAAGAAACCCCAGGTACCCGGTACGGTTCCTGGGAAGAAGAGAAAAGTGGTGTGCAGTTTCTGTGGCCGGTCAGGCCACCCTGTCGAGAGATGTTTCAAGAGGGCAGCAGCTCAGAGGAAGGAGCAGGTTTATGCGATTCAGGGTGCTCCTAGGAGAGATGTCTCCTGTTCTGTTTGCAAGCGACCCGGGCATGATGCTACCCAGTGCTGGTCCAAGGATAAGGTCTATTTTCAGTGTGGGCAGAAGAGACACATCAAGTCTAGGTATCCTCACGTCCAGCCTGATCTTCATGCAGTTCCACTTCAGGCATTACCTCCGCCCCAGCGTGTGGACAAGGGAAAGGGAAAGCTGAACGTGATCTCTTCCGAGGAGGCTGAAGCTTCGACTCAGGTCATCTCAGGTTAGTTGTCTTCCAGCTTGAATGTTTTGTTCTTGTCTTACTAGAATGTTTGTAGTGTTGTTGTGGTAGTTCCTTAGTTATATATGTTCCTATAGGGAAGTTTAAGGTGGAGAACCGCTGGGCGTGGGTTCTGTTTGACTCCGGCGCTACCCACTCGTTCATGGCTAGAGCCTTTATAGAGCGACATCGGTTGACTTTAGATCGAGTTCGGGATACCTTTCGTGTAAAGTTCCCCTCTGGTGAATCTGTGTTGTTAGATTTGGGCATGTTAGATTGCCCTATTTTGTTGGGGGACTTCCTTGCGAAGGCAGACCTGAAGATGATTGATCTAGAGGACTTCGATGTTATTTTGGGCATGGACTGGCTGTCTAGGTATGATGCAGTCATTCAGTGCAAAGGGAAGCGCTTGGACTTCATCAGGGACGACGGTCAGCCCGGAAGTGTATTTACAGATCTGAGCCAGGATTCTTCTGTCATCTCTGCGGTATGTGCTTAGAAGTTTTTTCTTTCAGACAGTTTTGCTTGTTTGGTATCGGTGGTTGGGACCGCTGTTAGTGTGCCGCGCTTAGAGGAGATTCCAGTTGTTCGTGATTTCGCCGATGTTTTTCCAGATGACCTTCCTAGTCTTCCTCCCGAGCGGGATGTTGAGTTTGTGATCGATTTGGAGCCGGGTACGCATCCTATTGCTAAGGCGCCGTACCGGATGGCCCCTCGAGAGCTTGAGGAGTTGCGAGACAAGTTAGACGAGTTGTTGGCAAAAGGGTTTATCAGGAAGAGTTCGTCGCCTTGGGGTGCTCCTGTTCTATTTGTGAAGAAGAAATATGGGTCAATGCGGCTTTGCATCGACTATAGGGAGTTGAACAAAGTCACAATTAAGAACAGGTACCCTCTGCCGAGGATCGATGATTTATTTGACCAGTTGCGCGGTAGCACGGTCTTCTCCAAGATTGAACTTCGTTCAGGCTATCATCAGCTTAGGATCCGTGAGATAGATATTCCACGGACTGCGTTTAGATCGAGGCACCGTCATTTTGAGTTCTTAGTGATGTCATTTGTATTGACCAACGCTCCATCAGCGTTCATGGATATGATGAACCGGGTGTTCAAGGATTTCCTAGATAAGTTCATGGTGGTCTTCATCGATGACGTGTTGGTTTATTCTCGCGGTGCTGAGGAGCATGAGCAGCATCTGCGCTTGGTTCTATCGGAGTTGAGGAACCATAAGTTATTCGCCATGTTAAGCAAGTGCGAATTTTGGTTGCCTCAGGTCTCGTTTCTGGGCCACGTGGTGAATGAGGATGGGATCTCGGTTGACCCGGAAAAGATCGCAGTAGTGATGGATTGGAGTAGGCCGGGCACGCCCAAGGAGATCAGGAGCTTTCTAGGATTGGCCGGCTACTACAGGAGGTTTTTGGAGGGTTTCTCTACCATAGCTGCACCTTTGACTAAGCTGACTCAGAAGAACGTGGCTTTTGTTTGGAGCGAGAAGTACGAAGAAGCCTTCCTGGAGTTAAAGAGGAGATTGTGCACTGCCCCCGTTCTGACCCTTCCTACCGAGGGCGTGGATTATGTTGTATACGTGGATGCTTCACATATGGGTCTGGGATGCGTATTAATGCAGGTGGGTAAGGTTATTGCCTATGGGTCAAGGCAACTGAATACTCATGAGAAGAATTATCCTACGCATGACCTTGAGTTCGCAATGGTTATTTATGCGTTGAAGCTGTGGAGACACCTACTTTATGGGGCTCAGTGCAAGATCTTCACCAACCATAAGAGCCTGAAGTACGTGTTCACGCAGAAGGAGTTAAATCTGCGCCAGCGTCGGTGGCTAGAGTATGTGGTCGATTATGATGTAGAGATCCAGTATCATCCAGGCAAGGCCAATGTGGTGGCCGACGCCTTGAGCCGAAAGACGGGAAAGATCTTTAATATCATCGCCGATCGTTTAGTGGAGGAGTTCCTCCTTATGGATATATTAGTGTGATGCTGTGGCTTGCTGAGTAGTTTGACAGTGGCAGAGCCGTCTTGGATTTCTTTGACCAGACTTCACCAGAAGGATGACCCGGATCTTCTACACTTGTACTCAAGGACTGAGAGAGGAGAGTTGCCGGATTATTCCATCGATGATGCCAGAACTTTGAAGTACTGCGGCAGATTTTGCGTCCCCGCAGTTGGAGACTTTCGGGGTATGGTTTGCAGAGAGGCTCATGGATCCAGCATTGCCTACCATCCAGGATCTACAAAGATGTATCGGGACTTAAAGCAAATTGAATGGTGGTATGGCATGAAAGGAGATATAGCCCGATTTGTTGCGGAGTGCCACACTTGCAAGCGGGTGAAGGCCGATCATGGAAGTCCTGGTGGCAATTTGACTCCGTTAGAGATCCCGACTTGGAAGTGGGAAAGTATATCTATGTATTTCATCACGGGTTTACCGCGATCCCCGAGGGGATTTGATTCCATTTGGGTTATAGTGGATAGACTGACGAAGTGTGCTCACTTCGTGCCATATAAGATTGATTACCCGATGAAGAAGATAGCGGAGTTGTACTTGAATGAAGTCATCCGACTACACGGAGTGCCGGTTAGCATCATTTCTGATCAAGACTCCCGATTTACTTCTCGTTTTTGGCAGAGTCTGCAGGAGGGTTTGGGTACGAATCTGAGGTATTCTACTGCGTACCACCCGCAGACTAATGGGTAGACGGAGCGGGTGAATCAGATAGTTGAGGATATGATCCGATGCTATGTTTTAGAACACAGTGGAGCGTGGGACGAGCGTCTGCAACTTATGGAATTTGCATACAATAATAGTTATCAGGAGAGCTTGCAGATGGCTCCGTTCGAAGCCTTGTATGGGAGGCGCTGCAGAACTCCGTTGTTTTGGGCTGAGGCTGGTGAGAGGCCATTATTAGGTCCTGATGCGCTCGAGGAAATGGAAGTCACAGTGAAGCTTGTTCGAGAGAAGCTTCGTATAGCTCAGGAGAGGTACAAGAAGAACGTCAATCGGCGTAGGTCATCCTTGGAGTTTTCTGTAGGGGACCTTGTATTTCTTAAAGTTTCCCCGATGGTTGGTGTAAAGAGGTTTGGTAAGAATCAGAAATTGGACCCGAGGTATGTGGGCCCGTTTAAGATTTTGGAACGGATTGGCGTGTCAGCTTACAGGTTGGAATTGCCAGCAAACTTCCCAGGTGTTCATAATGTTTTCCATGTTAGTCAATTGCGGAAGTGTGTGCGGAGCAGTGCGCAAGTTTTGGACATTGTGCCCCAGTTGGAGCCCAACCTCTCTTTTGTTGAAGTGTCGGTTCGTATTTTGGATACTCAGGAATGGGTGCTGCGAAAGAAGTCTATTCCGATGGTGAAAGTTCTTTGGAAGAATCAGGATTTGGAGAGCGCGACTTGGGAGCTAGAGTCGGCTATGAGGGAGGCTCACCCTCAGCTATTTCCCTGATTAGTTTGGTTTATTTTTCTTCTTGTAATGTTTGGATTATTACTTTCCTTCTATAGTAGAAGTGTTGTGCGTAATGTTTCGGGACAAAACTTTCTTTTAGGGGGAGTGACTGTAACGCCCCCGATTTTTCAGCGATTATTTAATTCTCGTTTGGCTTTACGTTGACGCGTTTTCTTGCCTTGTGCCATCTGTGGTGTGTGGTCTTAACTACTTAGAACTGGGTGACCTATTTTGTAGCCTGTTGGTAAGATCTCCCTAGCAAGCAGAGTTGTTTTTGGTGACCCGGTGTGGCCTCTCGGGGGATGCTTGTGTTTTGGCTTCGGGAGGGTATAACTCGAGTTCTGTTCGTCGAAAGTTAATTTCGACTTCGCCATTGTGTTCGTAGCATGGATATTTAGTTACGGTGCGAATTTCGTTGAATTCCGAGGTGGTTCGGTTTTCGAGTCGTTTTGGGTGTGCTATTAGTAAAAACAAATTAGAAACCCTTTTAAATTAGGTGAACCGGTGGCTTGGGAGGCAGTTAGGCTGAACCGTCATGGCTAAGCTTATATAAAAGCCTTATTAAGAAGTGGCGGGCCCACTTCTCCTTCCTCCTTCTTCCCGAGACCAAAAGAAGAACCGTTGTTCCTGTTTCGCGGAAGGCAGAGGCGGAAGTGACGGTTAGCCCTTGCCTTTGGACGTTGATTCTGGGAGTGTTCGTGGACGTATTTCGATTCCGAAATCGGGGTTGTCCTGCTCTCGCTCAGATCTTCATTTCGACGGTAAGATATTTTATTTTCGTGGAGTTTTAGGAGACTTGGATTTCCGGTTCTTGTGTTTTTCCGCCATTAATGTGCGGGTTTGCTTGTTAGGTGCTTCTCCTTCTAGTGCAGAACGAAGAGGAGGGAAAGCCGACCAAGCTTCGCCGGAAATCGAGGCAAGTGGTATTCTTGCCCTTGCCATTGTAGTTCTTTTGATATTATAGAATGTTTCCCGATTAGCCCTAGGGTAGAAACCCAGCATATTCTCTTTTACCTTGCTGAATTTAGGGCTTAGATTTGCATAGGAAACCCCCCTCCTTGTGTTGTTTTGCTCAACCCGGTGGTTTTTTTAACCATTTAGACTCCAGATTTGTAGTTCTAGTTGGGTGCTTTTGCGGGTGGAGCCGAGAGAGAGAGAGTGAGGGAGGTTGTTGTGGTAGGGCTCTGGTTAGAACTAGTCTTGGTAGACTCTCGGGTTTTGGTGTAGAGTGTGGTGCGCACACTCAAAGACAAAAGCCGCTTGGACTTGGTGTCGAGTGTGGTGGACACACTCAAAGCCATAATTCGGTTTGTTCTTTGCGGCTGAGTGGTGGGGTGTTTGATTGAAAATTTTCGTCTAAGTCAAAATCGACGAGAAACATCCTTGATTCCCGCTGATTTCGACGTGATTCCCACCGATTCGGCGAGAATCATCCTTGATTCCCGCCGATTCGGCGAGAATCATCCTTGATTCCCGCCAATTCGGCGAGAATCATCCGTGATTCCCGCCGATCGTCGAGAATCCTTCTGGATTCTCGCCAATTCGGCGAGAATCATCCTGCATTCCCGCCGATTCGGCGAGAATCAGTCGGCATTCCCGCCGACCTCCTCTTGTTGGCGTTGGCTTAAGGGTTCTCCTGCAGAAATGAGCCTTTGCGTAGAGTGAGTTGACCTTACTCAACGCCAAAGCTGCTTGGGCGTTGAGGGAGGTAGACTCACTCAACGCCATTGTTATGTTTTGTGGTTTTGCTGATGGCGTTGAGGGAGTGGACCTCACTAAACGCCATAGCTATTTTGGCATTGAGTGAGGTTAGCTCACTCAACGCCGCTGCCTCTTTTTCTGAAGGCGTTGAGAGAGTGGACCTCACTCAACGCCATGGTTGTTCTGGCGCTGAGTGAGGATAACTCCCTCAACGCCAAGGTCTGGTTAGGCACTGAGTGGATTCCACTCAACGCCGAGCCATGTTGAGTAACTTCAACACTGTTTCTCTTTCCTCGATTTACGTTCCCGAGTGAATTCCTTGATTATATTTGTAGTTTCCTTGTCGGCCATGTTTTCTTTCCTAATGGCCGAATCGTGGGATGTGGATAGTAGTGGTGGTTTGAAGCTCTTTATGGGGGAGGTGTTGTGTAATCTATCCAAGGCCACCCCTATTCTTCTATCTTGCTCCAGGTACGGGCTGGGCAAGGGGGGTGGAAGGTCCCTTATGCTTTTACATATAGACCCTTGAGCTTGTTGGCTTGGAAATGGCGGTTGGGGGACTGAGTTTGCCTCCAACCTGTATCCATGCTGTTTGTTTTAGCTACTACCATCTCCTACAGCATAGGGTGTTAGAAGTTTCTTCCTTGGTAGATTGCTGCACTTTGGGCTATTGGTAGCCTAGTAGACCCTACAGGATGTAGTTTCTGGGTAGGGTTGGTGCTGTTTCCTTGCACGTAGTGCATTTCTTATTGTCTTGCCGTGGGCAGTTGTGACTTTTACTGCTGTGTGTTCTCCTCTTTTATTTATTCCCTGGTTGACACTTCCATGCAGTTTTTCCTTGCTTTTCTTGCTGAGGTATTCTTTCTTCTTTTGAATGCCTCAGGTTCTGAGCAGTAGCCAGTTTGGTGGCTAGGTTGCGGTGGTGTTGCTGGTGGTCTCTTGGACATTGGAGATCTTGTTGCTTTGTTAGTGAGGTAGTTTTTCAATACTTTTCTTACAGACAAACATATTTGGCCGTGGGTTCGTATCAGGTTGTTGGCGCCCACTGGTAGTTTTTACCTTTGTACTAGATATATTACTTTTGCTGCTACCATTTTCTGGAGATAGTCTAGTTTCTCTGAGGAGGATTTATGCTAGGTTGCTAGTTATTTTAAAACTATAACTATTATTATTATAAGATTATTGCATGATCAGCATGTTTTATAAAGGTAAATCACTATTTTCCAAATAACGTATAAAGATCGTTTTCTTATATATAATATAAATTAAATGTAGAGTCTTGCATGGCATAAGTGGTCCTCTTAGGGCTCTTATGCACTTCTTAGGGTGCCAAACCTTAATAAAGTATTTTTCTGCAGCGCTTAAGTATAATTTTTTAACTCTGGACTAGGTGATCCACCGAGCCGAGGGATATGACCTCTAAAGTATAACTGATTTTCTAATCATTAAACTCATAAATTTCTGTCATAAAGTGTAATTGATGGTTTTGCCTGAGCGTCAGCAGTTATCCCCTGCTTGACGTGGCATCATGACGCACATTTTCTCCTACTCTTATAATTCTTTAATTCGGAGAAAATACGGGTTGTGACAGACTGCCCCATCTCCAAGCGTCTCGACCTCCGGGGCTGCTCCTCCATGTTGTCTACACGGTTCCCTAAAATGATATGGTTCGAAAACCGTTAGTCTAAAAGACTAAGTCCTATCATCCCCCACCCCTCCCCCATAGCTCCTAGGCACCGAGCGGGGAGAAGGAAAGGGAAGCTATGAAGATGGAGAGTAACATATATAAGCAGGTGGTGACGGAACTAATTTAGCAGTTCTATGAGAATAAGCAGCAGTAATACAAGTATGAAAGACAGAACATGAAATATGTACCCTTAACTTATATGAAAACACATAAGCTAAAGGATCTTCTGCAAGGCTCCTATCATATAAAAAGTCTCATACCAATTTATATGATAGGGTGTCGGTTTTCTAGCAAGTATACATATAAATCTAATGAATAAAACCTTAACTTATAAGCATGCTTGTGCGAACTTATAAACCAAGGGGTCGTTTAGCAGAGCCTATTGTATAAAGCATCCCATACCACATTCTATAATAAGTGTCAGGGGTTATATGCAATGATGATGCTATGACATGCAAACATGTTATGATGCGATCATGCAAGAGAAACTCACCCACCAAACTTGTAACGCCCCCGATTTTTTTCAACGATTATTTAATTCTCGTTTGGCGTTACGTTGACGCGTTTTCTTGGCTTGTGCCATCTGTGGAGTGTGGTGTTAACTCCTTAGAACTGGGTGCCCTATTTTGTAGCCTGTTGGCAAGATCTCCCAAGCAAGCCGAGTCGTTTTGGGTGACCCGGTGTGGCCTCTCGGGGGATGCTTGTGTTTTGGCTTCGGGAGGGTATAACTCGAGTTCTATTCGTCGAAAGTTTATTTTGACTTCGCCGTTGTGTTCGTAGCGTGGATATTTAGTTACGGTGCGAATTTCGTCGAATTCCGAGGTGGTTCGGTTTTCGAGTCGTTTTGTGTGTGCTATTAGTAAAAACAAATTAGAAACCCTTTTAAATTAGGTGAAACGGTGGCTTGGGAGGCAGTTAGGCTGAACCTTCATGGCTAAGCTTATATAAAAGCCTTATTAAGAAGTGGCGGGCCCACTTCTCATTCCTCCTTCTTCCTGAGATCGAAAGAAGAACTGTTGTTCCTGTTTCGCGGAAGGCAGAGGCGGAGCGACGGTTAGCCCTTCCTTTGGACGTTGATTTCGGGAGTGTTCGTGGATGAATTTCGATTCTGAAAGCGGTGTTGTCCTGCTCTCGCTCATACCTTCATTCTGACGGTAAGATATTTGATTTTTGTGGAGTTTTAGGAGACTTGGATTTTCGGTTCTTGTGGTTTTCCGCCATTAATGTGCGTGTTTGCTTGTTAGGTGCTTCTCCTTCTAGTGCAGAACGAAGAGGAGGGAAAGCCGACCAAGCTTCGCTGGAAATCGAGGCAAGTGGTATTCTTTCCCTTGCCATTGTTGTTCTTTTGATATTCTAGAATGTTTCCCGGTTAGCCCTAGGTTAGAAACCAAGCATATTCTCTTTTACCTTGCTGAATTTAGGGCTTAGATTCGCCTATTAAACCCCCCTCCTTGTGCGGTTTTGCTCAACCCGATTGTTGTTTTAACCATTTAGACTCCAGATTTGTAATTCTAGTTGGGTGCTTTTGCGGGTGGAGCCGAGAGAGAGAGAGTGAGGGAGGTTATTGTGGTAGGGCTCTGGTTAGAACCAGTCTTGGTAGACTCTCGGGTTTTGGTGTCGAGTGTGGTGCGCACACTCAAAGCCAAAAGCCTCCCGGACTTGGCGTCGAGTGCGGTGGACACACTCAAAGCCATAGTTCGGTTTGTTCTTTGCGACTGAGTGGTGGGGTGTTTGAGTGAAAATTTTCGTCTAAGTCAAAATAGACGAGAATCATCCTTGATTCCCGCCGATTTCGACGTGATTTCCACCGATCGGCGAAAATTATCCTTGATTCCCGCCAATTCGGCGATAATCATCCTTGATTCCTGCCGATTGTCGAGAATCCTTCTGGATTCTCGCCGATTCGGCGAGAATCATCCTGCATTGCCGCCGATTCGGCGAGAATCAGTCGGCATTCCCGCCGACCTCCTCTTGTTGGCGTTGGCTTAGGGTTTTCCTGCGAAAATGAGCCTTGGCGTAGAGTGAGTTGACCTCACTCAATGCCAAAGCTGCTTTGGCGTTGAGTGAGGTAAAATCACTCAACGCCACTGTTAGGTTTTGTGGTTTTGATGAAGGCATTGAGGGAGTGGACCTCACTCAACGCCATAGCTGTTTTGGCGATGAGTGAGGTTAGCTCACTCAACGCCGCTGCCTCTTTTGCTAAAGGCGTTGAGGGAGTGGACCTCACTCAACGCCATGGCTGTTATGGTGCTGAGTGAGGCTAACTCCCTCAACGCCAAGGACCTGATAGGCACTGAGTGGATTCCACTCAACGCCGAGCCGTGTTGAGTAAATTCAACACTGCTTATCTTTCCTCGATTTACATTCCCGAGTGAATTCCTTGATTATATTTGTAGTTTCCTTATCGGCCATGTTTTCTTTCCTAATGGCCGAATCGTGGGATGTGGATAGTAGTGGTGGTTTGAAGCTCTTCATGGGGGAGGTGTTGTGTAATCTAGCCAAGGCCACCCTTATTCTTCTATCTTGCTCCAGGTACGGGCTGGGCAAGGGAGTGGAAGGTCCCTTGTGCTTTCACATGTAGACCCTTGACCTTGTTGGCTTGGAAATGGTGGTTGGGGGACTGAGTTTGCCTCTAACCCGGATCCATGCTGTTTGTTTTAGCTACTACCATCTCCCACAGCTTAGGGTGTTAGAAGTTTCTTCCTTGGTTGATTGCAGCACTTTGGGCTCTTGGTAGCCTAGTAGACCCTGCATGATGTAGTTTCTAGGCGGGGTTGGTGCTGATTCCTTGCACGTAGTGCATTTCTTATTGTCTTGCCTTGGGCAGTTGTGACTTTTACTGCTGTGTGTTCTCCTCTTTTATTTATTCCCTGGTTGACACTTCCATGCATTTTTCCTTGTTTTGCTTGCTGAGGTATTCTTTCTTCTTTTAAATGCCTCAGGTTCTTAGCAGTAGCCAGTTTGGTGGCTAGGTTGCGGTGGTGTTTCTGGTGGTCTCTTGGACTTTGGAGATCTTGTTGCTTTGTTAGTGAGGTAGTTTTTCAGTACTTTTCTTACAGACAAACATATTTGCCCGTGGGTTCGTGTCAGGTTGTTGGCGCCCACTGGTAGTTTTTACCTTTGTACTAGATATATTACTTTTGCTGCTACCATTTTCTGGAGATAGTCTACTTGCTCTGAGGAGGATTTATGCTAAGTTGCTAGTTATTTTAAAACTACAACTATTATTATTATAAGATTATTGCATGATCAGCATGTTTTATAAAGGTAAATCACTATTTTTCCAACAACGTATAAAGATCGTTTTCTTATATATAATATAAATTAAATGTAGAGTCTTGCATGGCATAAGTGGTCCTCTTAGGGCTCTTATGCACTTCTTAGGATGCCAAACCTGAATAAAGTATTATTCCGCAGCGCTTAAGTATAATTTTTTAACTGTGGATTAGGTGATCCACCGAGCCGAGGGATACGACCTCTAAAGTATAACTGATTTTCTAATCATTAAACTCATAAATTTCCTTCACAAAGTGTAATAGATGGTTTTGCCTGAGCGTCAGCAGTTATCCCCTACTTTACGTGGCATCATGACGCGCCTTTTCTCATACTCTGATAATTCTTTAATTAGGATAAAATGCCGGTTGTGACAGTTGGTATCAGAGGGAGGTTGCTTGACAAGTTATATCGGGCAACCTTCCTTTGATTGCTTTAGAAGTTCAGCAGCATGTCATTCACACACCAATATGTCATCAGCACGTCTTGGCAAAAGCACGAACACTACACTCATAGCATAACATAAAGTATACGGGGCATATTATGTAGTATGGGATGCATAATATGTGTTCGTGTATGGATCCACCATAGGGGCAACATGTGAGGGTTATGTAGTATGAGATGCATAACCTCACCACATGGCTACGACTAGCACGCTTTCTTTTCTTCATTGCATGCGAATGTTATGTAGTATGGGATGCATAACATTCTCATGCATATGCCGCTCATAACATGCATTAGGGTCTTTTTAGAATGCATAGCACAAACATGCATGTCATAACATTGCATAAGCACAACGTGCAAAGCTAAAGACTGGCAGGATGACATATATACACACATAAGTTTTCGAGTCAAAAATAATATAAAATCATGCATTCCCGATCTAGGCACAAGAATTAGTATGGTGGTGGTTAACCATCCTAGCTTAGGGCATAACATCAATTTTTGTAAAAAGATAAACTCCTAGAGAAGTTTAGCAGCTTTAAGTTCATATCTATATATGTATTGTGTGTACTAGTAGTTGGGTCTAGCTGTTGTACTAGGATCTAACTAGTGTTTCTATGACTTTAGAATTGCAAGACGTCCCTCAACTAGATCAACTCCCCTGTCTGAGGGTGAGTCATCTGGAGCTCAGAATGATGCGGTAATCGAAAGCTTGCGGCAGAGTAGCGATTCCTTGAGCAGGAAACTGGTGGAGGTGCGAGCCCAGATTCAGTCTTTGGTAGCAGTTGTGGCAGGTCAGACTTAGGGAGTGCAAGGACCTGCAGGGGGGATTGCTGTTCCTCCCCCTCCTGCACCCTTAAGATCTCCAGTGGTGTTGCTAGCGGAGATGGCCTTCATCTCGCAGTTTCAGCGGCTGAGCCCTCCCACTTATGACGGGAAGGCAGATTTCATGGTGTTAGACGACTGGCTGATCTCCATGGAGGAGATGTTCTCGTACTCAGGGATTACAGACGATCAAAGGGTGATGATAGCCGCTTATCAGCTTAAAGGATTGGCTAAGAGTTGATGGATGAGAGAGAAGGAGAGCTTGGTAGCTGGATGCTCTTGGGAGGTGTTCAAGGAGATGCTATTGAGGAAGTTCTTACCCTCGGTCGAGCGTGACCGCCTCATGAATGACTTCCTCCATTTGAAGAAAAGGCAGCTCGCGGTGGGTGAGAATGAGATAGAGTTTAGCAAGCTGAGCCGTTTTGCCCCTAGATTGGTCAGCATTGAGGCTGATCGAGTTAAGCGATTTCTCGGTAGTTTGTGGAGTGAGGTGCAGCAGCTGACCAGTGCTTATGGGTCAGAGACTTATGTAGGAGTAGTGGAGGCTGCTCATAAGGTGGAGGCTATTGAGACCGCGAAGAGCAGAGGACAGCAAAGTAGGAAGGATAAGAGCAAATCTGTGGAGGAAAAGAAACCCCAGGTACCCGGGACGGTTCCTGGGAAGAAGAGCAAAGTGGTGTGCAGTTTCTGTGGCCGGTCAGGCCACCCTGCCGAGAGTTGTTTCAAGAGGGCAGCAGCTCAGAGGAAGGAGCAGGTTCATGCGATTCAGGGTGCTCCTAGGAGAGATGTCTCCTGTTCTGTTTGCAAGCGACCCGGGCATGATGCTGCCCAGTGTTGGTCCAAGGATAAGGTGTAAGACCCCCTTTTTTTTTCTTTTTCAACCACCGGGGTCTTAGACCCAGAATCGCCGCTTTGCGGTGACACCTTCACGTCCTGAAGGGTTATCACCACAAGGCGCCGATTCTGCCGGCCAAATCGATCACTGAAAGGTAGCACATTATAACAGTATGAGCAATGCAGTCCACAATAATAAAATCACATATATATAATAAAAATATCCACGAAGGGAGTGTCCACAGAAAACATCAGAGTACTATAAATGCGGGCTTATGCCCGGTACAAAATGTCCTCACTACAAGTCTCTCATGCGGAAGCAAACACTAGGAACTACTCAGAGTCGAGACTCACGGTCCCGGCGGTATGAACTCCGGAGCTAGACTGCCTTATCTCCAAGCGCACCGGTCTTTGGGGCTGCTCCTCCATACTGGGCTCCACGATCCCCTAAATGATGCGGTTCGAAAACCGTTAGTCATAAGACTAAGCCATATCATCCCCTACCCCTTCCCCCCATGGCTCCTAGGTACCGAGCGGAGAGGAAGAAAGGGAAGGACATGAAGGTAGAGATAATCATGAAACAGATGGCAGCGGAAACTAATCTAGCAAGTTGTATTCGGTGAGCAGTTAATATGAAGGTTGTAATAGGTCTAGCAGTAAGAAAAGCAATTATATGAATTTAAACCTTCACTTATACGAGAATACATAAGCAAAGGGATCTTTTGCAAGGCTCCCATCATATAAGTGTCCCATACAACTTATACCTTGGGGTGTCGGTTATCAAATAGCAATGGTTGTTATATTTTGAAATTAACCTTTGATTTATAAACTTGCCCACACAAGCTTATAGACCAAGGGGTCGTTTTGCAGGTCCTAATGTATAAGCGTCCCATACCACTTATACTTTAGGTGTCAGGGTTAAGTAAATCGATTATGCTATGACATGCTAGTGGGTATGATGAAACATGCAAGTGCAACACACACACCCGATTCTGTGCACACAGACCTTTAGTTCCCCCTTTCGAAGCCGTTACCTCCCAGGATACCTCCGTAGTGGCGGACGGAAGCGGTGGGTTGGGCCTCGCCCACCTCAAAACCAGTAAAAGCACCACTGGTCTGACCTATCGTACGCCTCAACGCTTGGTGCACTAAGCGGACGGCTGCGTACTCTTGCCGGCTGGCGTACCGGACTTCTGTTGGCGAAGTGCTAGTCACCTCGTCGAGTCAACGATAACGGTATCGGTGCATTCGAACTCCCCGATATCGTAAAACCCACCACCTTAACTTTTTCTATCTTATGCACATGCAAGTTTATTCGTAAACACACAAAACCGAGTCGTAGCTCCCCGGACCAAACGTCCGTCTCCAAACCAACCGAGCCGAAGCTCCCCGGACCATCTCGTCCGTCTCTTAACCAACCGAGCCGAAGCTCCCCGGACCCAAACGTCCGTTTCCAAATCACCCGAGCCGAAGCTCTCATCAATCTTCCTGTGCCAATAGTGTTTGTGAAAAGTGCAGCCCTAGTTACTAAGTTACTCTTGCCAGTTTGTTATTACAGTTTACGTTAGCCCAGGACTGCCCCTGGTATTCCCCGTGAAGGGCTCTCAAGGGGCACTAGGAACCAAGACGGCGGCATTACGGCCCGAAGTTCCCTTTCGCAAGGCACTTATTATTATTGGTTTATCTCCCTTAGCCCGATTCCCTTCTCATATTACGATAGACTATCCTAGGGTGATCTTTAACCTTCCTCTCTTCGGGGAAGACGATCATTCGTCGAACCCGAGCACCTCTTAACTCTAGCTATCACCACTTCTCACCACTCTTTATATCTTCCTATTGTGATTTCCTCCACATTTCCACCCAAACAAAATGTTTAACTCCAATGACTTCCTCAGATCATGTCCTATTGCATTTCACAAATTGCTATATGCAGACCGACCTAGGCTACATGTCGAACCGGTTATGCAATGATCCATTACTCATCCAAATGCCCTAAATTATTTACTGGAGACTTACCATGATATAAATGACCTAAATCCAGAAAATGGAAATTTTCCTAATCTATTTGGCATTTAATTAAATTCCTCGAAAATCCCAAGGGCTACCGGTTTGAACATGAACTACCCTAAGTAATCATGCAAGATGTCCAGCAAATTTATGATAAATAGTAGGTTATCTCAATAGGTTAAATCCTAAGTATCATAATTTTTCTATCATTAAAAGGGCATGAAAACTATTTTAGAAATGATCTCTAACTTCTGTTGTTTATGAATCAAGTACAGAAAATATTCTTCCAAAAATTATAAATAATTTATGCCATGCAGATAAGGGCCTAAAATTAGCACTGGCCAAGTTTCATAATTTACCAGCAAGTATTTTATCCATAATTAATTTTTAAAAATAAAAGCCCTTTCTATCATCTGTGAATAAAGTACTAGATTTACTCAACATAAAATTCTATGAAAATCCAGGGATCAATGTTCTACTAGTCAAGATCTAAATCCAGAATTTTAACTGATTCTAATTAATCTAAAGCCTCCAAATAATTGAAACAACAAATCGGGTAGATAATCCTTTAACGCATGAAGTATAATATTTATTAATCATAAAATTCCAGGAAAATTACCATACGTCTATAACATCCTAAAACTCCCTCCCCCCTAGTTTCATAATTTTTGGATTAGATTTAGTGCTTAAAATAACTAAATTACATATTTATCCTAAACAAAAATCTCAACTTCCGAGGTACCTAATTACCTCCAATTTCTTCACTATTTCAACCAGAGGGTTTTCATCATATCATCCCCCTCTTCTCCAAATTTCAAGGGCATACAAGAGCTTTTGCTCCTATGTCCTTCACAAACCTCAAAACCCTTCATTTAAGATTTGAGCTTGGATCCTAGGGTAAATCAACCCTAAATCACTCCATTTTCTTCAAGAGGGTTATAACACCATTCTAAGTCATAGATCAGAAAATCAGCCTCTGTTGAGGTGATTTGACCCTTCCAAACTCTCAGTGCACTTTTTATTAAAAGGTGTCTCATTAATGCCTAGTTAAGGGTAGAAGATTTCTCACCCAAAACTCCTCCAAATCAATTGGAATTTTACACAGACCTAGGTTTTATAGCCAGGGACCACTCACCAAAATTTGGGAGGGTTTGGGGGTCATTTGACCATCTAAATAAATTCATCTAAGATTATTAAATTAAAACAAAAACTTTAGGCAAAGTATCTCTAAAAATTCTCATTTTTGGTCTGCCTTTAGGTATAACCAAGATTAACCCCCTGCCCAAATTTCAGGTCATTTGGACAAGGGACGAAGAGTGGGCAATCGTTTTAATTTCTGCCCAACTCTAGGTACAGCCCCCACTAAAACGGGTGCTGCGGCCGAACCGCTTACCCAAACGAGTTGAAACCAATTTTAGATTTATCTAGACTCGAAGGGCTACGACTTTTGTGTCTGGTCATTTTTCCTAAAATGACCTCTAAGAGCCTCGTTTTGCATCATTAAAATATGTCCATCCAAGTATAATTTCCATACAAAATCATTTACTTAGTTTATATATTTAAAACAGTTTTTATTGTTCATCTTCTACAGAACCCGAAAACCAGAACTCAGGAAGTCATTTTTCCTGTAACACTTCCGTGATCCGTCGCCGGCAGTCCGGTCACTTCCCTGGTCAGCCACCACCACCACCACCTCAGTTGAGGCGATGGCTAGCGGTCGGCGGTGGTTTGGCCGCCGGAGGTGGCGGTTTCCGGCGAACTCAAAAATACCATTTACATGGTTTTCCCATGAAAACGAGAGACGGGTCCGGCCCCGTTGAGCGAGAACCTCCTTTCTAAGAATCCTAAGATCTACCCATGAAAGAGAAGGAGCAGAGGAGGACCTTGTTCGCGGTTTGAAGGCGAGAAGAACGACGGGGTGCCATGGCGCGGTGGTGGCGTTGCTGAACTTCTCCTACAGCAAGAACAAGGATCTGATCCGATTACTTGAGCGTGTAACCTTCTTGATGGCGACGGTGATGGCGACGGTGATGGCGACGGCCACCAGGACGGCCAAATGGAGCATGAATATGTTGAAGATGTACCGGCAAAGGACGTGCGACGTCGTAGCGGTCATGGCTACAAGCTTCGCCCTCGCAACAAGAATCATATTTGATATTTTTTTGTTTTGGTGTGCTAATAGCCGTTTCATGATGGCTCTTTAAAACGTTATTTAATTTCTGCATTTTTATTTATGTGGTGTGCCTTTAGCCACATGATTTTTGCTTTGAAATGTAAGCCTATATAAGGGCCTTAAACTCTTCATTATGTGGTAGAATATTATTGAAATCAAATTTTGAATTTGACTAATCATTTCCCCCTCTTTCTTCCCTAATTTCCCCCTCCTTCCTCTCAAAACCGCCGCCCCCTCTCTTTCCTTTCTTCCTTCAAGCCGCAGGCCCCAAGGCCCTCCTCTTCCCTAAGTGCTCGGCCTCCACCATTCCCCCTCTTGCTCTAGGCCGCCCGTCCTCTTAGTGCTCGGCCGCCCTCATCTTTTCTTGCTCTCGGCCAACCGAGATCTACTCTTGAATGGTGTTGCCGGCCCATGCATGAGAAGTTGCTTGCTTGCAAGGAAGAAGAAAAGGTGTTTCCCTCCACGGCGTGAAGTGAAGGAGATTAGCACGTTCATCATCCGTAGCGCGTTTCCCGTGGACGTTCAAAGGAGGAGCGATCAAACTTGGTAGATCCACGCACCACGGATCTACAAAATCCGAGAGGGGTAACGAAAATTTCTACCAAGAGTTTTCTTTCTCTAGATAGTTCTTGTGGTGGACGGACTTTGCGTTATTTTTCCGATTTGTTTTCTTCACGGTTAATCAAATAATAGATCGGTATTTTTCGTTTGGATTTTCGAAAGATTCGTAAGAGGATTGGCGATCCTCGCTTTTCTTTTGTTGGGATAGATTCTACCATCTTTCGAATCATTTTGTTCTTGGTGGATCTATTTTGGTACAACCCCAAAAGCTCGCTCGGGATCAATATTATCCCATTTAGCCGGAAAGAGTTTGGCCTATAGCCAACACTCGATCTATTTGCGGAACGGCGATCCGTATTGTTAGCGCGAACGATAAATAAAATAATTGTTGTGGCTGTGTTTACGTTAGCGTGCGGGTTAGAGGGCGTAGATCGTGTCATAAGCGTCGTCGTGGCCTCCGTGACGACTCTCAAGGATATTCCCTACATCAATTTGGTATCAGAGGGAGGTTCTCGTCAATTTCCTAATTGGCACTCCTCCCCCTCTCAAAATTTAAAATTCAAATTTAAAATTTAAAATTTCCAATTTCGAATTTCAAAATTCAAATTTCAAAACTTTTAAGTTTCATGAAAACTAGTTTTTCTACATATTGGTCTGCAAATAGCGGCATTAAAATGTCAACTTTCTCAAAATCTAAAAGTCAAAATTTCTGGAATTCCTCCATCTAATTATTAGTAAGAAAACAAAAAAAAATAATAATAAAAAAAAATTATTATTAAGTACTTATTTTTATTAATTTATTTGAAAATTTAGTATTTTTGGTGTGTCAATAGCGGCCTAGATTTTTATTTTCTAAATAAAAAAATTCCAGCAAAATTTTTTAATGTTCCTCTTATTTTTCCAGCAAGAACCCTATCTTATAATCTTTAAAACCCTAGTGGTTAAGCGGGAACAATTCAACTTTTTAAAAATTAATTAGCTACAGGCTTTTAATTTTTTTGCATATACGCGGTTTCTTGCACCTATGGCGGGTTGTTGGAATCTCATTCCTTCACTTTCCCCGATTGGAGCTTTTCGCAAGGACGTGAAGCGTCAAAGTGAGGACGTTATGGAATTGATATCACAACTTAGAGGTCATCCCACCTCTAGGCGTGTTAGAATTCCTGCTCCAACCTATGATGGTTTAGGAGGGTTTCGAGTGTTTCTACTCTGGGTAGAGGATATGGAACGATATTTCGAGCAGTGTCGTATTGGGGATCCCCACAGGATTTCCGTTGCGAGACTCCAGTTATTTGGTCGAGCGCTTACCTTCTGGATCAATGAAGAGAGACGTTATGGGCCATCAATCGCCGACTCTCTTGTAGGCTGGAAGATTATGAAGAATCTTCTAATGGATGAGTATTACCCTCCCTACTGTCGTGCCCAGTCTCCTGATTATATGAGTGATTCGACGCCTAAATTTTTGCCTACAATGAACCAGTATGTCCCCTCGTACTCCCATACTAGAACGTCACGTAAGATTCATTCTCCCGCCAGGTCCAATCCCAATGCCATGAATAGGCGGGATGAGAGTGTTGTTATTAAAGTGATTGAGTTTGAGGCTGTGATTTCTAGTGTGCCCGTCACTGCAGACGAGGCTATTGACATTGACAATGTGTGTGACGACGAGGAGATTGGTTACCCCAGTGACCTGGATGACGATTTCTCCTCTGAGGAATTATCTCTGCTTCCCCTCGTCGAGGTTTCTGAGAATGATAATGATTCTGATTTGGGCGAAGTACCTTATGAGTTGATAGAATCACCCTATGACGAATGCTTCTCTGATTGTGAGTTAGGTGAAGACGAGCCAGATGAGTTTACTGTGAGGGAGAATCCTGTGTTTGAAATATCCTATTATTTTGATGACTTGCACCCGGAGGATTACACTTGGACGAAAAATCCATATTTTGACTTTCGGCATGATTTAGCCCTCCTCTGGAGTCTATTGATGCGCCCATTCATGAGAATTGTATGGCTGCTAATATAGTGATTTATGAGTCGGAAGAGTTACCTTATGGTGAGAGCTTACCCGTTCGTGATTTACGCGATGATACATTAGGACACGAACTGGTTATCTTTAGCCCAAGACATATTGTAGAGCCACCTTCTGAGATTTTTACCGCTACTGCTGACGTGACCGATGTGTTTGGAGGAATACCAATCGAGAGAGTTATTATTTTAGAGGACGATATTGAGGTCAACCCGGGTGAGCGTCCCCTGATGCAAACTCCGTGGCATGAATTTAATTGCATTATTAACTCTCCCCTCGTATTAGTTTTACCGGTTATCCCCACCATTTTGTTGACCCGACCTACAGATCCGTTTGGATATGAGATTATTTTGCCTGTTTGGAGTCAATTTGTTTTATCTTCCACGATGGATCCTCCTTGGGACATGTCACATAGTGTGAAGATAGATTTTGTATGTGGTCATGATGAAAGTCTCATAAATTCGGTACCCTCTCGACTTCCTAGGATTGACCAATTTTTCGAGAATCCATTAATGATGTGGTCATCGTTTGTCCCATCGGATTGCATTCAGTTAGTACCACCTGATTTAATTCGACTACTACCACCGGATCTAGTCCCGTTTTTGCCACCTGTTCACATTATGTTGGTGCCACCTGATCCCGTTAGGATGATACCCCCTGATGAAGTCTCGTTAGCGCCACCTGATGTTATCATATTGGTGCCACCTGATGTAGTTCCGTTGGTGTCACCCTACTTATTTCTGTTAGTGGCCACGGTATGGCCCCATGAGTCGTCTCGCTCGCACCTCTTGTCACACCTGAGAGCGTCCAACTCTCTTAGTATTTATGATGCGCAGATTCCCTTGGCATATCTGCATGCCAAGTGTGGTCATAATAATTTTCGAATTAGAACTGCGACTTTGGAGCCATTCGAAGTCATCCTTGATGTGAAGGCTCCCGTCCCCCCTGACTTAACCCCTATATCCCCCGTATTCGGGTTGAGTCACGTAGCCCATGGTTTCACTCCCCACGATAGTATGATTCTTAGGCGCACTTTAAAAGAATTAATCACTCTTGTTGCGTCTCTTTATTTTCCCTCTAGTTTGTCGCCGAATGAGATAGTGCATGGTTATAAGGCGCCAGTGCCTCTTGACTTGGTTCTGTTACTGCCTTCTATTAAGACATGTCAATTTGCACAGGATTTCGCTTCACACGTTCACACTCTCCATGAGCACATTGGCAAGACGTTAGCTAAGCAATATTCTATTTATCAATCGAATGCTAATGTACATAGGCGAGCAGTCTCCTTGAACATTGGCGATTTGGTTATGGTTCGTCTTATCCCTGAACGGATGCCTTCGGGCACCATAAAAAAATTAGCGAACAAGAAAGCCGGTCCTTTTCGAATTTTGAAGAAATTAGGCGAAAATGCTTATTTATTAGAATTACCCGTTGATTGGGGAATCTCCCCTGTGTTTAACATTTCGGATTTAACGCTTTTTGTTGCTCCACCACCTGAACTGTCTGTCTCTCCATTTAATAATTCCACTATACAATCTAATGGGGTGGGGGGTGAGCTCAATTCTGGATCGTTCTCTCCTTCGAATTCTACGGGAGGTATGCCGTCTATTGATAATGACACTTCTTTTTCTGCTTCACCTAACGCTTTTCCGAGGTTTCCCCGGACAGATTTCTTGCCTGACAGGATTTTGCAGGATGATATGTTTCCCACCCCCGACAGCGACATTCACAGGTTTTTGGTTCGTTGGTGTGGTCGTCCGGCTTCAGACGACTCTTGGCTCTCTGCTGCACAGATGGATCTTCTTGACGCGGACCTCGTACGCCGTTATATGTCAGCCCGCTCATCGGAGATGAGCCATTTTGAGCGGCGGAGGATTGATGGCGACGGTGATGGCGACGGTGATGGCGACGGCCACCAGGACGGCCACCAGGACGGCCAAATGGAGCATGAATATGTTGAAGATGTGCCGGCAAAGGACGTGCGACGTCGTAGCGGTCATGGCTACAAGCTTCGCCCTCGCAACAAGAATCATATTTGATATTTTTTTGTTTTGGTGTGCTAATAGCCGTTTCATGATGGCTCTTTCAAACGTTATTTAATTTCTGCATTTTTATTTGTGTGGTGTGCCTTTAGCCACATGATTTTTGCTTTGAAATGTAAGTCTATATAAGGGCCTTAAACTCTTCATTATGTGGTAGAATATTATTGAAATCAAATTTTGAATTTTGCCTAATCGTTTCCCCCTCTTTCTTCCCTAATTTCCCCCTCCTTCCTCTCAAAACCTCCGCCCCCTCTCTTTCCTTTCTTCCTTCAAGCCGCCGGCCCCAAGGCCCTCCTCTTCCCTAAGTGCTCGGCCTCCACCATTCCCCCTCTTGCTCTAGGCCGCCCGTCCTCTTAGTGCTCGGCCGCCCTCATCTTTTCTTGCTCTCGGCCAACCGAGATCTACTCTTGAATGGTGTTGCCGGCCCATGCATGAGAAGTTGCTTGCTTGCAAGGAAGAAGAAAAGGTGTTTCCCTCCACGGCGTGAAGTGAAGGAGATTAGCACGTTCATCATCCGTAGCGCGTTTCCCGTGGACGTTCAAAGGAGGAGCGATCAAACTTGGTAGATCCACGCACCACGGATCTACAAAATCCGAGAGGGGTAACGAAAATTTCTACCAAGAGTTTTCTTTCTCTAGATAGTTCTTGTGGTGGACGGACTTTGCGTTATTTTTCCGATTTGTTTTCTTCACGGTTAATCAAATAATAGATCGGTATTTTTCGTTTGGATTTTCGAAAGATTCGTAAGAGGATTGGCGATCCTCGCTTTTCTTTTGTTGGGATAGATTCTACCATCTTTCGAATCATTTTGTTCTTGGTGGATCTATTTTGGTACAACCCCAAAAGCTCGCTCGGGATCAATATTATCCCATTTAGCCGGAAAGAGTTTGGCCTATAGCCAACACTCGATCTATTTGCGGAACGGCGATCCGTATTGTTAGCGCAAACGATAAATAAAATAATTGTTTTGGCTGCGTTTACGTTAGCGTGCGGGTTAGAGGGCGTAGATCGTGTCATAAGCGTCGTCGTGGCCTCCGTGACGACTCTCAAGGATATTCCCTACATCACTTCTCCTCTTACTCCAGGTGGGCTTTTATAAGTCAGAAAGTGGGAAGGTGAATGGGTAAAGCCTTAATGGCCATGAAGGCTCCTCCCCTTAACGCTTCAGTTATGATGCAGGGCCGTTGAAACGCTGGAAAACGAAGAGGTGTTCGCCAGGTGGTGATTTCCTATTGGACCAACATTTTCCTTATTTATTTAAATAATTAAGGAAGGAAACGGCCCATAAATACTCCTGGTGTAACTTCCCACACCCGTATTTATTACCACGCGCGTTAGAATAATTTCGGGCCTGAACCGTCATTTCGGCCAATGTCACGGGCGTGACACATAGGTCACGGGCGTGACAGGCCCGGATAGCCAATTCTGGGTTCGACGATCGTCGAACTGAGATCGACAATCGTCGATGGATGGTCACGGGCGTGACACCTTGGGTCACGGGCGTGACATGCTCGGGTGGTTAGTTATGGGTTGACGATCGTCGATTTGAGATCGACGATCGTCGAATGGTGGTCACGCCCTGGGTCACGGGCGTGACACCCTTTGTCACGGGCGTGACAGGCCCGAACGGCAATTTTGAGGTCGACGATCGTCGAACTGGGATCGACGGTCGTCGAAGGCTGGTCACGCCCTAGGTCACGGGCGTGACACTTAGGTCACGGGCGTGACAGGCCCGAGTTTAATTTCGACTATCGTTTTACGGGATCGACGCTCGTCGAAGGAGTCATGCCCCTTGGTCACGGGCGTGACACCTTGGTCACGGGCGTGACATGCCCAGGCTGCACGTTCGACGATCGTCTCACGGAGATCGACGATCGTCGAAGAAGTCACGCCCAGGTCACGGGCGTGACGGGTCGGTCACGGGCGTGACCAACCCGTGACCCGAAATCTCGGTCGATTTATTTCAATTTTCGGGCTTCCTCGGGTTCTGTCACGACCAACCGACTCATAGGGGTCTAGCCGGAAATGGGATGTTATAAATCCCAATAAACAAAACAAAAATTTCGTCCCCGAAATTGAGGTTGAGCCTATGGGGATTTCTATCGGAATAAATTAAACTTGTAACATCCCATACGATCTTTTTATTGGGTTTAGGCGACTATTCGTTTGATAAACGAAGAAAATCTCCCCAATAAACAAAAGATTAGCCCCTACCTTTCTGATTGAGTGCGCATGCCTAGGTCCTAGATTTTCCTTATCTAGTCTTAACTGTCCAAAAAAAGAAGGCAATCTATAGAATACTGAGAGGTGGTGAGATATACCTGACTGAACAACTCCGGGTATCTTTGCCTCATCAGGTCCTGCGGTTCCCAGGTGTGCTCCTCCTGACCGTGATTTCTCCACAGAACCTTGACTAAGGGGATCTTCTTGCGGCGCAAGATCCGTACTCCTTTGTCGTCGATCCGAACCAGCTCCAAGTGAACAGATCGGTCTGAAGCTACCGGCCCTTCGGTGGTCAAAATCCGCTGCTCCGGGCGTAGTAGAGCCCTTCTCAGCGAAGAAATATGGAAGACGTCGTGTAGAGCTGCCAGCTCTGGCGGCAACTCTAGCCTGTAGGCTAGGGGTCCGATCCGCTCCAGGATCCGGTAAGGGCCCATATACCTAGGGCTGAGCTTCTTCCTCCGACCGCGCACCCGTGAGACTCCGTGCATGGGCCAGATCTTCAAGAACACTTGATCTCCTACCCGAAACTCCACCTGACGATGCCGTGCGTCATAGTATTTAGCCTGTCTACTCTGCGCCTCCAACATCCTACCTCTGATCAGTCTCACCTGAGCCTCGGTGTCTTCAACAAAATCCGATCCCAACACCTTCGGATCCTCATCTTGAACCCAAGAAAGCGGGGTTCTACATTTTCTTCCGTACAAGGCTTCATAAGGCGCCATCCTGATGCTGGACTGGTAGCTATTATTATAGGAGAACTCGACCAGCGGTAACATCTTCTCCCACGGCTCCCCTCGGTCCAGTATACACAGTCGTAGTAGATCCTCCAACGTCCTGTTGGTGCGCTCTGTCTGCCCATCCGTCTGAGGGTGGAAGGCCGTGCTAAAAGTCAAACGGGTGCCCAGGTATGCCTGCACTGACCGCCACTCCCTGGATGTAAACCTTCCATCACGGTCCGACACTATCGTCCGGGGCACGCCATGATATCGGACATACTGCTCCACAAACTTCCGTACCAGCACTCCCACCGAGTCATCCTTCTTGATCGGTATAATGCGGGCCACCTTCGTCAACCGATCAACAATCACCCAGATCGAGTCATTCCCCGTCCGAGACCGGGGAAGACCATGTATAAAATCCATAGCTATATCGTCAAACTTCCACTCCGGCACCGGGAGTGGCTGCAACAGTCCTGCGGGGTTCCTGCACTCCGCCTTCACCAACTGACACGCCTTGCAATGGGTCACGAAGTACGTAATGTCCTTCTTCATGCCCGGCCAAAACATCGTCCTCTTCAAATCAGCGGTCATCTTTGTGATCCCCGGGTGCACCGAGTACCGGCTACAATGCGCCTCCATCATAATATCCTCTCGGATCTGGCCTCCTGCGGGTATATATACTCTACCTCTTAAGTGGAGCAAACCATCTCTCAGGGAATAATCTCCTGTCGAACCTTCCTCCAAAGCTTGGAACATCGGCTCTGCCCACGCATCTGTCCTCTGTCCGTCCCGAATGTGATCCCGAATATCGTCTACGTCCACCATCGATTTCAGATACTCCATATACAGCTCTGGATCATCCTCAGACACCAGGGATATCCGCATATCTCTGAATGACTGGACTAGCTCCATGGACATAACCTGGGGCCCAGCTTCGGAAGTGGCAGCTCTCCGGCTCAACGCGTCGGCCACCACGTTTGCCTTCCCTGGATGGTAGTACATCTCATACTGATAATCTGCTAAGAACTCCACCCAACGCCTCTGCCTGATATTCAGCTCCTTCTGCGTGTCCACATATTTCAAGTTCTTGTGATCGGAGAAGATATCGCAGTGGACTCCATAAAGATAATGGCGCCAGACCTTCAGAGCAAAAATGACCGCTCCCATCTCGAGGTCATGCACCGGGTAGTTCCTCTCATGGGTCTTTAGCTGGCGGGAGGCATATGCTATGACATGTCCGTTCTGCATCAGCACCACTCCCATCCCTTGGTATGATGCGTCGGTATACACCTGGAATCCTTCCTTTCCAGATGGAAGGGCCAGAATAGGGGCTAAGATGAGTCGGTCCTTCAGCTCCTGGAAAGCCGCCTGGCACTGCGGGGTCCAAAAAAAAGGTGCCTCCTTCTTCGTCAAAGATGTGAGGGGGAGGGCAATCCGAGAGAACCCCTCCACGAACTTCCGGTAATAGCCGGCAAGTCCCAAGAAACTTCGCACATCGGTGGCTGTCTTCAACTGCGGCCAATCTCGAACTGCCTGAATCTTTGCCGGATCCACTGCCAACCCGGCTCCGCTGATAATGTGGCCTAGGAAGGCCACCTCCTTCAACCAAAACTGACACTTGCTGAATTTTGCATAAAGGTGATGCTCCCGCAACCTCTCCAAAGTCAGTGCCAGATGTCGAGTGTGTTCCTCCTCCGTCCTAGAGTAGATCAGGATGTCGTCTATGAATACTATGACGAACACATCCAAGTAGGCTTCGAAAACCCGGTTCATGAGGCTCATGAACGCCGACGGAGCATTCGTGAGCCCGAAGGGCATCACGGTGAACTCATATAGGCCATATCTGCTACTAAAGGCCGTCTTCGGGATATCCTCCTCCTGGATCCGCAGCTGGTAGTATCCTGATCTCAAGTCCAGCTTCGAGAAATAATGGGCCCCCTCCAGCTGGTCGAACAATTCGTCTATCCGTGGGAGCGGATGGGTATTCCGGACGGTCAGCCTGTTTAGTGCTCGATAATCGATGCACAGGCGGAGTGTCCCATCCTTCTTCTTCACGAAAAGGACCGGTGCTCCCCATGGCGAGGAACTCGGTCTAACAAATCCTGCCTCAACTAATTCCTGCAGCTGAGTCCGAAACTCTGCCAACTCCTTTGGGGCCATCCGATAAGGGGCCCTAGACGCCGGCTTGGCCCCCGACACAAGCTGTATTTGAAAATCCTGCTCTCGGTGTGGAGGTAGTCCTGGTAGTTTCTCTGGAAAGATGTCAGCGAAATCTCGCACCACCGGGATGTCTGTCACCGACTCCTTAACTTCCGTCATCTCAAATAAAATCTGATAGACCTCCTCTCCCTGCAGATGGGCCTTAACGGCCTGTACCGAAGATAAGAGTATACGAGAGACAGGTTTTATACCTTCGATGGTAATGAAAGAGTCCCCGTGTCTCACGGTGATCCTCTTCGCCTGGCAGTCAATCTAGGCATGGTTCCAGTGCAGCCATACCATGCCCAGGATCAGGTCGTAGTCCGTCAGCTTCAAAATCATCGTTGGAGCCTCGAATGCCTTTCCACCAATTTCCGCCTCCATATTACAGTGATCCGTGGTAAGGAGTTCGGATCCATCTGGTAGTCGCACCCTCATCCTCGAGCCTGTGAACCGCTCCACACCTTCTAGTCCTTCTACGAACGTCTCCGACACAAAGGAGTGAGTAGCTCCAGTATCAAAAAGCGTGCGGGCAGGCTTGCCGCTGATGAAGACTATACCTGGTGTGATTAAATATCTTAGGGTTCTATAAAGAATTTTCTTTCCTTGTTAATCAATCTTGTGCGGTTCTGAGTTTTAACAACTTAAAGGGAAATTCTATGAAAATAAAGAAGCATTGCAGCATACCTGCTATGACCTGCTCCGGATTTCGAGGCTGCGCAAGGTCCAAAGCATATACCTGCTCTCTTCCTTGTCTACGATCTTCCCCCTGGTATCCTCGACCGCGGCCGCGTCCTCGGCCTCCGTAATACTGAGCTGATGGGCTGCCCTGATGTGCTTGAGGTGGTGCCCCCCTCATGGGGCAGTTCCTCCGAATGTGCCCAATCTGATGACAAAGAAAACACTCTGGTGGGGGATACGCCATTCCCCCGGGTCTCGGCATCTCCTGCATCCGAAGAGGGGGAGGGGCTAATACCACCTGTTCCCTCGGCTCCTGCCTCACGTCCTGACGAGGCTGGTCCTCTGTCCTCCTCCCCTCTGGTACAGCACCTCGTCGCTGGTCAATCCTACCTCTCCGTCCCTAATCCTCTACTGGCCGCTTCCGGCCCCGGGTAGCGTGCCAATCTGCCTCAATCCTTTTTGCCATCTCCAAAATCCGGGAGATGGGCCCGTCAGATACAAACAACAGAGCCTCCCTCAAGTCCTCCCGCAGGACCTTATAGAACCTCCTGATATACCCTGCCTCGTCCAGCTGGTAGGAATCTGCGTATCGAGCCAGATGGTCAAACTCTCGATGGTACTCCACCACGATCCGGGTACCCTGCTTCAGCTGTATGAACCGCTCCTCCAAATCATCCCTAGCCGACTGCGGAACGAAATGCTCCAGCAGTGCGGCCCTGAACTCCTCCCAAGTAACCTCCGCAACCTCCCTATCAGCAAATGTCGTGTCCAGCAGCGTCTTCCACCACCTCTTTGCATGGGACTCCAGGCAGGAGACAACCAGAGCCACCCTCTCCTCCCATGGGCACCGAATCCCGGTCAGCATCTCGTACATGATATCTAGCCACTCTTCCGTCCGAACAGCCGACTCTGTCCCCAAATAGGACGGGGGAGAAAGACCCCGGAAGATGCTGAGCCAGTTGGCCCCCGGATTTGGCTGCGGGGCCGGAACCTGCTGGGCCCTGAAGGCCTCCAGGATGGCAGTCAGGGTCTGTCCCATGTCTGACTGAAGGAAAGGAGTGGGGGCCGGTGGGGGTGGTGCAACATCCTGAGCCTATTGAACTCCACCTTGTGGCGTAGTCCGTGCTGGAGGCTGCGTAACAAAAACACACGCTGAGAAAACGTTCAAATATTACATAAAGGTGGACAATTTATATGTGATCCCCATATGGGCACACCACAGCTTCCGCTGCTTAGTTTGTCCCCAAACTAAACTCGAGCGGGGGGTGACCTAGGGTTTGTGGACTGCTACTTCCTTCTGATCGATGTTTCCTTTGATACCACTTGTAAGACCCCCTTTTTTTTCTTTTTCAACCACCGGGGTCTTAGGCCCAGAATCGCCGCTTTGCGGTGACACCTTCACGTCCTGAAGGGTTATCACCACAAGGCGCCGATTCTGCCGGCCAAATCGATCACTGAAAGGTAGCACATTATAACAGTATGAGCAATGCAGTCCACAATAATAAAATCACATATATATAATAAAAATCTCCACGAAGGGAGTGTCCACAGAAAACATCAGAGTACTATAAATGCGGGCTTATGCCCGGTACAAAATGTCCTCACTACAAGTCTCTCATGCGGAAGCAAACACTAGGAACTACTCAGAGTCGAGACTCACGGTCCCGGCGGTATGAACTCCGGAGCTAGACTGCCCCATCTCCAAGCGCACCGGTCTCTGGGGCTGCTCCTCCATGCTGGGCTCCACGATCCCCTAAATGATGCGGTTCGAAAACCGTTAGTCATAAGACTAAGCCCTATCATCCCCTACCCCTTCCCCCCATGGCTCCTAGGTACCGAGCGGGGATGAAGAAAGGGAAGGACATGAAGGTAGAGATAATCATGAAACAGATGGCAGCTGAAACTAATCTAGCAAGTTGTATTCGGTGAGCAGTTAATATGAAGGTTGTAATAGGTCTAGCAGTAAGAAAAGCAATTATATGAATTTAAACCTTCACTTATGCGAGAACACATAAGCAAAGGGATCTTTTGCAAGGCTCCCATCGTATAAGTGTCCCATACCACTTATACCTTGGGGTGTCGGTTATCAAACAGCAATGATTGTTATATATTGAAATTAACCTTTGATTTATAAACTTGCCCACACAAGCTTATAGACCAAGGGGTCGTTTTGCAGGTCCTAATGTATAAGCGTCCCATACCACTTATACTTTAGGTGTCAGGGTTAAGTAAATCGATTATGCTATGACATGCTAGTGGGTATGATGAAACATGCAAGTGCAACACACACACCCGACTCTGTGCACACAGACCTTTAGTTCCCCCTTTCGGAGCCGTTACCTCCCAGGATACCTCCGTAGTGGCGGACGGAAGCGGTGGGTTGGGCCTCGCCCACCTAAAAACTAGTAAAAACACCACTGGTCTGACCTATCGTACGCCTCAATGCTTGGTGCACTAAGCGGACGCCTGCGTACTCTTGCCGGCTGGCGCACCGGACTTCTGTTGGCGAAGTGCTAATCACCTCGCCGAGTCAACGATAACGGTGTCGGTGCAATCGAACTCCCCGATATCGTAAAACCCACCACCTTAACTTTTCCTATCTTATGCACATGCAAGTTATTCGTAAACACACAAAACCGAGCCGAAGCTCCCCGGACCACCGTCTCCAAACCAACCGAGCCGAAGCTCCCCGGACCATCCCGTCCGTCTCTTAACCAACCGAGCCGAAGCTCCCCGGATCCAAACGTCCGTTTCCAAATCACCGAGCCGAAGCTCTCATCAATCTTCCTGTGCCAACAGAGTTTGTGAAAAGTGCAGCCCTAGTTACTAAGTTACTCTTGCCAGTTTGTTATTACAGTTTACGTTAGCCCAGGACTGCCCCCGGTATTCCCCGTGAAGGGCTCTCAAGGGGCACTAGGAACCAAGACGGCGGCATTACGGCCCGAAGTTCCCTTTCGCAAGGCACTTATTATTATTGGTTTATCTCCCTTAGCCTGATTCCCTTCTCATATTACGATAGACTATCCTAGGGTGATTTTTAACCTTCCTCTCTTCGGGGAAGACGATCTTTCGTCGAACCCGAGCACCTCTTAACTCTAGCTATCACCACTTCTCACCACTCTTTATATCTTCCTATTGTGATTTCCTCCACAATTCCACCCAGACAAAATGTTTAACTCCAATGACTTCCTCAAATCATGTCCTATTGCATTTCACAAATTGCTATATGCAGACCGACCTAGGCTACATGTCGAACCGGTTATGCAATGATCCATTACTCATCCAAATGCCCTAAATTATTTACTGGAGACTTACCATGATATAAATGACCTAAATCCAGAAAATGGAAATTTTCCTAATCTATTTGGCATTTAATTAAATTCCTCGAAAATCCCAAGGGCTACCGGTTTGAACATGAACTACCCTAAGTAATCATGCAAGATGTCCAGCAAATTTATGATAAATAGTAGGTTATCTCAATAGTTAAATCCTAAGTATCATAATTTTTCTATCATTAAAAGGGCATGAAAACTATTTTAGAAATGATCTCTAACTTCTGTTGTTTATGAATCAAGTACAGTAAATATTCTTCCAAAAATTATAAATAATTTATGCCATGCAGACAAAGGCCTAAAATTAGCACTGTCCAAGTTTCATAATTTTCCAGCAAGTATTTTATCCATAATTAATTTTTAAAAATAAAAGCTTTTTCTATCATCTGTGAATAAAGTACTAGATTTACTCAACATAAAATTCTATAAAAATCCAGGGATCAATGTTCTACTAGTCAAGATCTAAATCCAGAATTTTAACTGATTATAATTAATCTAAAGCCTCCAAATAATTGAAACAACAAATCGGGCAGATAATACTTTAACGCATGAAGTAAAATATTTATTAATCATAAAATTCCAGGAAAATTACCATACGTCTAAAACATCCTAAAACTCCCTCCCCCCTAGTTTCATAATTTTTGGATTAGATTTAGTGCTTAAAATAACTAAATTACATATTTATCCTAATCCAAAATCTCAACTTTCGAGGTACCTAATTACCTCCAATTCCTTCACTATTTCAACCAGAGGGTTTTCATCATATCATCCCCCTCTCCTCCAAATTTCAAGGGCATACAAGAGCTTTTGCTCCTATGTCCTTCACAAACCTCGAAACCCTTCATTTAAGATTTGAGCTTGGATCCTAGGGTAAATCAACCCTAAATCACTCCATTTTCTCCAAGCGGGTTATAACACCATTCTAAGTCAGAGATCAGAAAATCAGCCTCTGTTGAGGTGATTTGACCCTTCCAAACTCTCAGTGCACTTTTTATTAAAAGGTGTCTCATTAATGCCTAGTTAAGGGTAGAAGATTTCTCACCCAAAACTCCTCCAAATCAATTGGAATTTTACACAGACATAGGTTTTATAGCCAGGGACCACTCACCAAAATTTGGGAGGGTTTGGGGGTCATTTGACCATCTAAATAAATTCATCTAAGATTATTAAATTAAAACAAAAACTTTAGGCAAAGTATCTCCAAAAATTCCCATTTTTGGTCTGCGTTTAGGTATAACCAAGATTAACCCCCTGCCCAAATTTCAGGTCATTTGGACAAGAGACGAAGAGTGGGCAATCGTTTTAATTTCTGCCCAACTCTAGGTACAGCCCCCACTAAAACTGGTGCTGCGGCCGAACCGCTTACCCAAACGAGTTGAAAACAATTTTAGATTTATCTAGACTCGAAGGGCTACGACTTTTGTGTCTGCTCATTTTTCCTAAAATGACCTCTAAGAGCCTCATTTTGCATCATTAAAATATGTCCATCCAAGTATAATTTCCATACAAAATCATTTACTTAGTTTATATATTTAAAACAGTTTTTACTGTTCATCTTCTACAGAACCCGAAAACCAGAACTCAGGAAGTCATTTTTCCTGTAACACTTTCGTGATCCGTCACCGGCAGTCCGGTCACTTCCCTGGCCAGCCACCACCACCAACACCTCCGTTGAGGCGATGGCTAGCGGTCGGCGGTGGTTTGGCCGCCGGAGGTGGCGGTTTCCGGCGAACTCAAAAATACCATTGACATGGTTTTCCCATGAAAACGAGAGACGGGTCCGGCTCCGTTGAGCGCGAACCTCCTTTCTATGAATCCTAAGATCTACCCATGAAAGAGAAGGAGCAGAGGAGGACCTTGTTCGCGGTTTGAAGGCGAGAAGAATGACGGGGTGCCATGGCGCGGTGGTGGCATTGCTGAACTTCTCCTACAGCAAGAACAAGGATCTGATCCGATTACTTGAGCGTGTAACCTTCTCCTCTTGCTCTAGGTGGGCTTTTATAAGTCAGAAAGTGGGAAGGTGAATGGGTAAATCCTTAATGGCCATGAAGGCTCCTCCCCTTAACGCTTCGGTTATGATGCAGGGCCGTTGAAACGCTGGAAAACGAAGAGGTGTTCGCCAGGTGGTGATTTCCTATTGGACCAACATTTTCCTTATTTATTTAAATAATTAAGGAAGGAAACGACCCATAAATACTCCTGGTGTAACTTCCCACACCCGCATTTATTACCACGCGTGTTAGAATAATTTCGGGCCTGAACCGTCGTTTCGGCCAATGTCACGGGCGTGACACATAGGTCACGGGCGTGACAGGCCCGGATAGCCAATTCTGGGTTTGACGATCGTCGAACTGATATCGACGATCGTCGATGGATGGTCACGGGTGTGACACCTTGGGTCACGGGCGTGACAGGCTCGGGTGGTTAGTTATGGGTTGACGATCGTCGATTTGAGATCGACGGTCGTCGAATGGTGGTCACGCCCTGGGTCACGAGCGTGACACCCTTTGTCACGGGCGTGACAGGCCCGAACGGCAATTTTGAGGTCGACGATCGTCAAACTGGGATCGATAGTCGTCGAAGGCTGGTCACGCCCTAGGTCACGGGCGTGACACTTAGGTCACGGGCGTGACAGGCCCGAGTTCAATTTCGACGATCGTTTTACGGGGATCGACGCTCGTCGAAGGAGTCACGCCCCTTGGTCACGGGCGTGACACCTTGGTCACGGGCGTGACATGCCCAGGCTGCACGTTCGACGATCATCTCACGGAGATTGACGATCGTCGAAGAAGTCACGCCCATGTCACGGGCGTGACGGGTCGGTCACGGGCGTGACCAACCCGTGACCCGAAATCTCGGTCGATTTATTTCAATTTTCGGGCTTCCTCGGGTTCTGTCACGACCAACCGACTCCTAGGGGTCTAGCCGGAAATGGGATGTTACATAAGGTCTGTTTTCAGTGTGGGCAGAAGGGACACATCAAGTCTAGGTGTCCTCAGGTCCATCCTGCTCTTCATGCAGTTCCGTTTCAGGCATTACCTCCGCCCCAACGTGTGGACAAGGGAAAGGGAAAGCTAATTGTGATCTCTTCCGAGGAGGCTGAAGCTTCGACACAGGTCATCTCAGGTTAGTTTTCTTCCAGCCTTAATGTTTTGTTCTTGTCTTACTAGAATGTTTGTAGTATTGATGTGGTAGTTCCTTAGTTATATATGTTCCTATAGGGAAGTTTAAGGTGGAGAACCGCTGGGCGCGGGTTCTTTTTGACTCCGGCGCTACCCACTCGTTCGTAGCTAGAGCCTTTGTAGAGCGACATCGGTTGACTTTAGATCGAGTTCGGGATACCTTTCGTGTCAAGTTCCCCTCTGGTGAATCTGTGTTGTCAGATTTGGGCATGTTAGATTGCCCTGTTTGTTGGAGGACTTCCTTGCGAAGGCAGACCTGAAGATGATTGATCTGGAGGACTTCGATGTTATTTTGGGCATGGACTGGCTGTCTAGGTATGATGCAGTCATTCAGTGCAAAGGGAAGCGCTTGGACTTCATCAGGGACGACGGTCAGCCCGGAAGCGTGTATGCAGATCTGAGCCAGGATTCTTCTGTCATCTCTGCGGTATGTGCTCAGAAGCTTTTTCTTTCGGACTGTTTTGCTTGTTTGGTCTCGGTGGTTGGGACCGCTGTTAGTATGCCGCGCTTAGAGGAGATTCCAGTTGTTCGTGATTTCGCAGATGTTTTTCCTGATGACCTTCCTTGTCTTCCTCCCAAGCGGGATGTTGAGTTTGTGATCGATTTGGAGCCGGGTACGCGTCCAATTGCTAAGTCCAGTTAGACGAGTTGTTGGCGAAAGGGTTTATCAGGCAGAGTTCGTCGCCTTCGGGTGCTCCGGTTTTATTTGTGAAGAAGAAAGATGGGTCAATGCGGCTTTGCATCGACTATAGGGAGTTGAACAGAGTCACAATTAAAATAGGTACCCTCTGCCAAGGATCGATGATTTATTTGACCAGTTGCGCGGTAGCACGGTCTTCTCCAAGATTGACCATCGTTCAGGCTATCATCAGCTTAGGATCTGTGAGACAGATATTCCACGGACTGCGTTTAGATCGAGGCACGGACATTTTGAGTTCTTAGTGATGTCGTTTGGATTGACCAACGCTCCATCAGCGTTCTTGGATATAATGAACCGGGTGTTCAAGGATTTCTTAGATAAGTTCGTGGTGGTCTTCATCGATGACGTGTTGGTTTATTCTCGCAGTGTTGAGGAGCATGAGCAGCATCTGCGCTTGGTTCTATCGGAGTTGAGGAACCATAAGTTATTCGCAAAGTTAAGCAAGTGCGAATTTTGGTTTCCTCAGGTCTCATTTCTGGGCCACGTGGTGAATGAGGATAGGATCTTAGTTGACCCGGAAAAGATCGCAGCAGTGATGGATTGGAGTTGGCCGGGCATGCCCAAGGAGATCAGGAGCTTTCTAGGATTGGCTGGCTACTACAGGAGGTTTGTGGAGGGTTTCTCTACCCTAGCTGCGCCTTTGACTAAGCTGACTCAGAAGAACGTGGCTTTTGTTTGGAGCGAGAAGTACGATAAGCCTTCCTGGAGTTAAAGAGGAGATTGTGCACTGCCCCCGTTCTGACCCTACCTACCGAGGGCATGGATTATGATGTATACATGGATGCTTCGCATGTGGGTCTGGGATGCGTACTAATGCAGGTGGGTAAGGTGATTGCCTATGGGTCAAGGCAACTGAAGACTCATGAGAAGAATTATCCTACGCATGACCTCGAGTTCGCAGCGGTTATTTATGCGTTGAAGCTGTGGAGACACCTAGTTTATGGGGCTCAGTGCAAGATCTTCACCGACCATAAGAGCCTGAAGTACGTGTTCACGCAGAAGGAGTTAAATCTGCGCCACCGTCGGTGGCTAGAGTATGTGGCCGATTATGATGTAGAGATCCAGTATCATCTAGGCAAGGCCAATGTGGTGGCCGACGCCTTGAGCCGAAAGACGGGAAAGATCTTTAATCTCACCGCCGATCGTTTAGTGGAGGAGTTCCTTCTTATGGATATGTCAGTGAGATGTTGTGGCTTACAGAGTAGTTTGTCAGTGGCAGAGCCGTCTTGGATTTCTTTGACCAGACTTCACCAGAAGGATGACTCAGATCTTCTACACTTGTACTCCAGGACTGAGAGAGGAGAGTTGCCGGATTATTCCATCGATGATGCGGGAACTTTGAAGTACTGCGACATATTTTGCGTCCCTGCGGTTGGAGACATTCGGGGTATGGTTTGCAGAGAGGCTCATGGATCCAGCGTTGCCTACCATCCAGGATCTACATAGATATATCAGGACTTAAAGCAAATTGCCTGGTGGTATGGCATGAAAAGAGATATAGCCCTATTTGTTGCGGAGTGCCACACTTGCAAGCGGGTGAAGGCCGATCATGGAAGGCCTGGTGGCAAGCTGACTCCGTTAAAGATCCCGACTTGGAAGTGGGAAAGTATATCTATGGATTTCATCACGGGTTTACCGCGATCCCCAAGGGGATTTGATTCTGTTTGGGTCATAGTGGACAGACTGACGAAATGTGCTCACTTCGTGCCATATAAGATTGATTACCCGATGAAGAAGATAGTGGAGTTGTACTTGAATGAAGTCATCCGACTGCACGGTGTGCCGGTTAGCATCATTTCTGATTGAGACTCCCGATTTACTTCTCGTTTTTGGCAGAGTCTGCAGGAGGGTTTGGGTACGGATCTTAGGTATTCTACTGCGTACCACCCACAGACTAATGGGCAGACGAAGCGGGTGAATCAGATAGTTGAGGATATGATCCGATGCTACGTTTTAGACCACGGTGGAGTGTGGGACGAGCGGCTGCGACTAATGGAATTTGCATACAACAATAGTTATTATGAGAGCTTGCAGATGGCTCCGTTCGAAGCCTTTTATGGGAGGCGCTGCAGAACTCCGTTATTTTGGGCTGAGGCTGGTGAGAGGCCATTGTTGGGTCCTGATGCGCTCGAGGAAATGGAATTCGCAGTGAAGCTTGTTCGAGAGAAGCTTCGTATAGCTCAGGAGAGGTACGAGAAGAACACCAATCGACGTAGGTCTGCCTTGGAGTTTTCTGTAGGGGACCTTATATTTCTTAAAGTTTCACCGATGGTTGGTGTAAAGAGGTTTGGTAAGAATCGGAAATTGGACCTGAGGTATGTGGGCCCGTTTAAGATTTTGGAACGGATTGGCATGTCAGCATACAGGTTAGAATTGCCAGCAAACTTCCCAGGTGTTCATAATGTTTTCCACGTTAGTCAATTGTGGATGTGTGTGCGGAGCAGTGGGCAAGTTTTGGACGTTGTGCCCCAGTTGGAGCCCAACCTATCTTTTGTTGAAGTGCAGGTTCGTATTTTGGATACTCAGGAACGGGTGCTGCAAAAGAAGTCTATTCCGATGGTGAAAGTTCTTTGGAAGAATCAGGATTTGGAGAGCGCGACTTGGGAGCTAGAGTCGGCTATGAGGGAGGCTCACCCTCAGCTATTTCCTTGATTAGTTTGGTTTGTTTTTATTCTTGTAATGTTTGGATTATTACTTTCCTTCTATAGTAGAAGTGTTGTTCGTAAAGTTTCGGGATGAAACTTTCTTTTAGGGGGAGTGACTGTAACGCCCCCGATTTTTTTTAGCGATTATTTAATTCTCGTTTGGCGTTACGTTGACGCATTTTCTTGGCTTGTGCCATCTGTAGAGTGTGGTCTTAACTCCTTAGAACTAGGTGCCCTATTTTGAAGCCTGTTGGCAAGATCTCCCTAGCAAGCCGAGTCGTTTTGGGTGACCCGGTGTGGCCTCTCGGGGGATGCTTGTGTTTTTGCTTCGGGAGGGTATAACTCGAGTTCTATTCGTCGAAAATTAATTTCTACTTTGCCGTTGTGTTCGTAGCGTGGATATTTAGTTACGATGCGAATTTCGTCGAATTCTGAGGTGGTTCGGTTTTTGAGTCGTTTTTGGTGTGCTATTAGTAAAAACAAATTAGAAACCCTTTTAAATTAGGTGAACCGGTGGATTGGGAGGTAGTTAGGCTGAGCCGTCATGGCTAAGCTTATATAAAAGCCTTATTAAGAAGTGGCGGGCCCACTTCTCCTTCCTCCTTCTTCCCGAGACCGAAAGAAGAACCGCTGTTCCTGTTTCGCGGAAGGCAGAGGCGGGAGCGACGGTTAGCCCTTGCCTTTGGACGTTGATTCCGGGAGTGTTCGTGGACGGATTTCGATTCTAAAAGCGGAGTTGTCCTGCTCTCGCTCAGACCTTCATTTCGACGGTAAGATATTTGATTTTCGTGGAGTTTTAGGAGACTTGGATTTCCGGTTCTTGTGGTTTTACGCCATTAATGTGCGGGTTTACTTGTTAGGTGCTTCTCTTTCTAATGCAGAACGAAGAGGAGGGAAAGCCGACCAAGCTTCGCCGGAAATCGAGGCAAGTGGTATTCTTGCCCTTGCCATTGTTGTACTTTTGATATTCTAGAATGTTTCCCGGTTAGCCCTTGGGTAGAAACCAAGCATATTCTCTTTTACCTTGCTGAATTTAGGGCTTAGATTCGCCTCTGAAACCCCCCCTCCTTGTGCTATTTTGCTCAACCCGATGGTTGTTTTAACCATTTAGACTCCAGATTTGTAGTTCTAGTTGGGTTCTTTTGCGGGTGGAGCCGAGAGAGAGAGAGAGAGAGAGAGTGAGGGAGGTTGTTGTGGTAGGGCTCTGGTTAGAACCAGTCTTGGTAGACTCTCGGGTTTTGTTGTCGAGTGTGGTGCGCACACTCAAAGCCAAAAGCCATCTGGACTTGGCGTCGAGTGCGGTGGACACACTCAAAGCCATAGTTCGGTTTGTTCTTTGCGGCTGAGTGGTGGGGTGTTTGAGTGAAAATTTTTGTCTAATTCAGAATCGACGAGAATCATCCTTGATTCCCTCCGATTTCGACGTGATTCCCACCGATCGGCGAGAATAATCCTTGATTCCCTCCGATTCGGCGAGAATCATCCTGTATTCCCGCCGATTCGCCGAGAATCAGTCGGTATTCCCACCGACCTCCTCTTGTTGGTGTTGGCTTAGGGTTCTCCTACAGAAATGGGCCTTGGCGTAGAGTGAGTTGACCTCACTCAACGCAAAAGCTGCTTTGGCGTTGAGGGCGGTAGACTCACTCAACGCCACTGTTAGGTTTTGTGGTTTTGCTGAAGGCGTTGAGGGAGTGGACCTCACTCAATGCCATAACTGTTTTGGCGTTGAGTGAGGTTAGCTCACTCAACGCCGCTGCCTCTTTTGCTGAAGGCATTGAGGGAGTGGACCTCACTCAACGCCATGGCTGTTCTGGCGCAGAGTGAGGCTAACTCCCTCAACGCTAAGGTCTGGATAGGCACTTAGTGGATTCCACTCAACGCCGAGCCGTGTTAAGAAACTTCAACACTGTTTCTCTTTCCTCGATTTACGTTCCCGAGTGAATTCCTTGATTATATTTGTAGTTTCCTTGTCGGCCAAGTTTTCTTTCCTAATGGCCGAATCGTGGAATGTGGATAGTAGTGGTGGTTTGAAGCTCTTCATGGGGGAGGTGTGGTGTAATCAAGCCAAGGCCACCCTTATTCTTCTATCTTGCTCCAGGTACGGGCTGGGCAAGGGAGTGGAATGTCCCTTGTGCTTTCACATATAGACCCTTGAGCTTGTTGGCTTGGAAATGGTGGTTGGGGGACTGAGTTTGCCTCCAACCCGGATCCATGCTGTTTGTTTTAACTACTACCATCTCCGACAGCTTAGGGTGTTAGAAGTTTCTTCCTTAGTAGATTGCAGCACTTTGGGATCTTGGTAGCCTAGTAGACCCTGCAGGATGTAGTTTCTGGGCTGGGTTGGTGATGTTTCCTTGCACGTAGTGCATTTCTAATTGTCTTGCCTTGGGCAGTTGTGACTTTTACTACTGTGTGTTCTCCTCTTTTATTTATTCTCTGGTTGACACTTCCATGCCGTTTTTCCTTGTTTTGCTTGCTGAGGTATTCTTTCTTCTTTTGAATGCCTCAGGTTCTGAGCAGTAGCCAGTTTGGTGGCTAGGTTGCGGTGGTGTTGCTGGTGGTCTCTTGGACTTTGGAGATCTTGTTGCTTTGTTAGTGAGGTTATTTTTCAGTACTTTTCTTACAGACAAACATATTTGCCCGTGGGTTCGTGTCAGGTTATTGGCGCCCACTGGTAGTTTTTACCTTTTTACTAGATATATTACTTTTGCTGCTACCATTTTCTGGGGATAGTCTACTTGCTCTGAGGAGGATTTATGCTAGGTTGCTAGTTATTTTAAAACTACAACTATTATTATTATAAGATTATTGCATGATCAGCATGTTTTATAAAGGTAAATCACTATTTTCCAAACAACGTATAAAGATCGTTTTCTTATATATAATATAAATTAAATGTAGAGTCTTGCATGGCATAAGTGGTCCTCTTAGGGCTCTTATGCACTTCTTAGGATGCCAAACCTGAATAAAGTGTTATTCCGCAGCGCTTAAGTATATTTTTTTAACTCTGGACTAGGTGATCCACCGAGCCGAGGTATACGGCCTCTAAAGTATAACTGATTTTCTAATCATTAAACTAATAAATTTCTTTCATAAAGTGTAATAGATGGTTTTGCCTGAGCGTCAGCAGTTATCCCCTGCTTGACGTGGCATCATGACGCACGTTTTCTCATACTCTGATAATTCTTTAATTAGTAGAAAATGTGGGTTGTGACAAAACTCTTTGTACACAGACCTTTAGTTCCCCCTTTCTGAAGCCTAACCTACCAGGATACCTCCGTAGTGGCAAACAGAAGCGTTGGGTTGGGCCTCACCCACCTCTAAACCTGTATCAGCACTACCAGTCAGACCTATCGTATGACTCAACGCTGGTGCACTAAGCGGAGCTCCTGCATACTCTTGCCGGCTGGCGCACCGGACTTTATTTGGCTAAGTGTAAAACCACACCCGTCGAGTCAACGTACTGGTGTCGGTGCGACGAATCTCCAATACTGAAGACCCACCACCTTATATCTTATGCACATGCAATATTAATGTATTATCCACTGAGACAAAGCTCCCTGTACTGTCCCGTCCGTCACAACCAACATTCGAGCCAAAGTTCCTCGGGCTACCCTGCCCATCACAAATATTTACCGAGCCATTAGCTCACAGGGCTACCCTGCCCTTTTCCAAAACCACCGAGCCTATCTCCCGAACATCCTAGTCACCCTATCTTCTCGAGACACCGGTGTGTGTGAAAGTGAACCCCTAGTTATACTAGTTACTCTTTAACATTTATTATTCCTATGGTTTACGTTAGCCCAGGACTGCCCAAGGAATACCCCGTGAAGGTTTCTCTAGGGCACTAGGAACTACGATGGGTTGAAGCCCAAAGCTCCCTTTCGCAAGACACTTAATAATATTGATTTCCACCCATGACCAATCCTCTCTTTTATTTCAGTGTGACTCTCCTAAGTGTGTTTAAGCTCTCCGAGCTAGCCTATTTCAGTTCTATGTACTATATGGAGACCGTGCTAAGCTACATGGTGCTCCCACTAGGGGTACTCCATTTACTCATCCAACAGATACATAATAATTTCTGGGAGTCTACCATGTCCTATTTAGACTAACTCCAGAGTTTCATAATTTCCTAATTAGTTGGGCATTTAATCTATTTAACCTAAGACTCTGAATGCCCTACTTCGAACATGAAATGCACTTTTAAATCAGAAATAAATCACCACAAAATTATGATACATACTAGGTAACATTTTTATAGCAAATCCAAGGTCTATGAATTTTCAGAATTGTTTAGGCCACAAATCCACAATTTAGAACATAAAGTCAATTTTATTATTTTAAGAAGCAAAGACCAGCAATATTGTTCTAAAATTTATAATAAAAATCAAGTAAGTCCATCATGGCCTAAAAACACTCTTGAAGTATTCTCCGAATTTTCCAGTGAACAGTAGCCCCTAATTTAATTTTAAATCAATAATTCCATAGCGATTGGTTATTGAAGCAAGTACTGTAAATATTCATCTAATAATTATAACAAAATTTCAGGAGATATATAATGATCTAAAACTAACCCTAACCATGTTTTACAATTTTCTAAAACATGAGGGGCTCTCAATCTAATTAAAAGTAATCTTCCAGATTTATAACTTTGTAAAACTAGTACTGTTTTTATTCGCCTTAAAATTATGAGAAAACTCCAGAGCCAATATAATGACATAAAACACTCACTATCCATGTTTCATAATTTTCGTAGCAATATTGGGCTCTATATCTATTTTTGATCAGAAATCCACAATTCATAATGTATGACATAGGAGCAGAACCCTCAGGAGGTGATTGCAGGTATGATTACATGTCGTCATCTTATTTTCAATGTTAATCTTAAGATTCTTAAGATATACTAGACATCTAGCTTTGAGTATTGCTATTGGTACTTAGCCACCAAGGTGGTCGGCGGGAAACCGGCCTATACATTATTCGATATCGGTGCCTCACACTCATTTGTGTCTGCAGACTTCATTAAAGACCTGGGAGGTATGAAATCCTTTACTTGTATTGCTCGAAGAGTACGCCTTCCAGACAGCTCTGAGATGACCGCAACCGCAAAGTGCGAATTTGAGATACTCATTAGGGGAAAAAAATTTGATACCCCTGCCACAATTTTGAGAATGCCGGAGTTTGACCTCATTCTAGGAATGGCATGGCTGGATTGGCACTACACAAGAATTGACTATGCGGAGAAGCGAATCTACTTGAGGCATGGGGTTACCGATGTAATCTTCCAAGCTATAGAATTCGCACCACTTTTATTATTGTCTTCGATTCAGACCCTTAAAGCTCACATGAGAGGGGATGAAGTTTACATTATATGTTTCGAACTGAAGGAGATGAAAATATATATGAAGGATGTGCGGGTGGTGCGAGATTTTCCCAAGTTATTTCCTGAGAAATTGCCAAGTTTACCCCCGCATAGAGAGGTTGATTTTCAAATTAAGCTAATACCTGGAGCCAAGCACGTCTCCAGGACCCTTTACCGGATGGCCCCTAAGGAACTCGTTGAGTTTAGAGTTCAGTTACAAGAGTTGGTAGAATCAGGTTTTGTTCGCCCTAGCTCATCACCTTGGGGAGCCCCTATTCTGTTCGTTAAGAAGAAGGATGGAACCTTGCGATTATATATTGACTACCGGGATCTCAACTGACTGACGGTACGGAACACCTATCTGCTACCTCGAATAGATGAGTTGTTCGACCAATTGGTAGGAGCGCATTGGTTTTCCAAGTTGGATTTGCGTTCGGGGTATTATCAGTTGAGAATACAGCAGCAGGACATTAAGAAAACGGCCTTTAGCTCAAGGTACGGCTTGTACGAGTTCACTGTGATGCCGTTTGGGGTCACAAATGCTCCTTCATCTTTCATGAGCTTGATGAACAAAGTGTTCGAAACTTATTTGGATGTCATTGTCAACGTTTTCATCGATGACATTTTGTTCTACTCTAAGACGGAGGAAGAGCATGTCTAACATCTTACCTTGGTACTGAAGAAGAAAAAAGAGCATGCCTTGTTTTCCAAGTTCAGGCAGTGCGAATTTTTGCTCCAAGAGGTTGCCTTCTTGGGCCATGTGATAAGTGGGGCTGGGTTAGCTGTGGATCCGGCCAAAGTGCATGTCGTGAAGGAGTGGTCGCCCTTAAAGTCAGCGGCCGATGTGCGGAGCTTCCTTGGACTTGATGGGTATTATCGCAAGTTTGTAAAAGGGTTCTCAAAGATTGCCCTTCCTCTTACTACGCTGACAAAAAAGGGTGTGACGTATGAGTGGGCACCCCACTGTGAAGCAGCATTTCAGGAACTGAAGGACCGACTTACGTCTGCACCCATCTTAGCCCTTCCATCCGGATAGGAAGGATTTCAAGTTTTCACTAACGCATCATATCATGGTATTGGAGCAGTATTGATGTAGCACGGGCATGTGATCGCATATGCTTCGAGATAGCTGAAGAAGCATGAAGTCAACTATCCGGTACATGATCTTGAATTAGGAGCGGTGGTGTTCGCCCTGAAGATTTGGAGACACAATCTATACGACGTCCACTACGAAATCTTTTCGTATCAAAAGAATCTGAAGTACGTCCATACCCAAAAGGAACTGAATTTGAGACAGCAGTAGTGGTTAGAGTTTTTGTGCGATTATGAATTCACCCTGAACTACCACCCCGAAAAAGTAAATTCCGTAGCCGATGCTTTGAGCAGGAAGGTACCAGAAATAAGCCCCGAGTTTCGGTTGATGTGTATGGAGTTAGCTCAGATGCTTGAGGAGATGGAGATTACTCTAGTGTATAAGGACCAACCCGAAGGGTATTCAGAGTACTTAGTCGCGATGGGCATAGTTTGTGACATTCGAGACCGAATCCGGTCAGCGCAAGGAAAGGATGCGGCTCTGGTACCCGTAACCAAGTCGATTGAAGATGGAATTACTGACGAATATTCCCTGCAAGACAGCCTCGTCTACTTCCGTGGTCCGCTCTACATTCCCAAGGGCGATAATATTCGGGAAGATATATTAAGAGAGGCACATTGCTCCAAATATTCTGTGCATCCTGGGATTGCCAAGATGTATGCCGAATTGCGAAATACCATGTGTTGGCCAGGAATAAAGAAAGACGTCGGACATTTTGATACGCATTGTGAGGCCTGTCAAAGGGTGAAGGAAAGGTGCAGGAGTCCCAGCGGATTATTACAGCCATTGCCCATCCCTGAGTGGAAGTTTGAGGATGTCTCCGTATACTTCATCCACGGTTTTCCCCGCTCACACTCGAGGAATGATTCAGTATGAGTGATCGTTGACCGCTTGACGAAGGTAGCCCGGTTCATTCCTATAAAGAAAGAAGATCATGTGGACGTTTTGGTACGCCTCTTTGTGGAGCAGTTCGTACGGTATCATGGTGTGCAAAAGACGATTATTTCTGACTGGGATTGTCAGTTTACCTCTAAAGAATGGAAGGTGGTACAGGCGTATTTGGGATTATGTCTCACCTTTAGCACGTCGTTTCATCCTCAGACAGACGGGCAATCTGAAAGGACTATCAGGATATTGGAGGATCTACTGAGGTTGAGTGTGTTGGATAGAGGAGAGATGTGGGAAAGGCTCTTACCCTAGGTAGAGTTCTCGTACAATAACAACCATTAAGCTAGCATCGGGATGGCGCCCCCATGAAGCCCTTTACGGAAGAAGGTGTAGAACACCCTTATCTTGGGTGCAGGATGAGGACACGAAGACTTTGGGAAATGAATACATTGATGATACTGATGTTGTTGTGAGACTAATACGGGACCGCATGCTTGAGGATCAAAGTCAGCAGACAAATTATAATAATGTAAAGCACCGGATTGTGGAATTTCAAGTGGGCGACAAGGTATTTCTAATATTGTAAAGGATTGGCCCGTTGGCCTATCGGTTGGAGTTACCGCCCGAGCTAGAGAATCTTCATGACGTATTCCATGTTTCGTCACTTCGAAAGGCATTGTTGTGGCCCGATCAATACATTCCAACCACTGACAGAGCAGTTGCGACTAGAGCCTATGCGGATAGTAGACAACGAGACAAGGATTTTGCGCCGCAAAAGTGTTCCTCTGGTTAAGGTGTTATGGTCTAATCATGGGATGGAGGATTATATGTGGGAGTCGGTGGACTTGAAGCAAAAGCGCTACCCTGAGCTATTTCATCAAGGTAATCTTTAAAAGCATATAATATTTCATTTTATGCTTTACTTTCCCCCATAGCCTAAGCCTGATTTCGGGTACAAAATCTTTTATTTTGTTTATAGGATTTGTAATGTCCCAATTCGTGATAGACCCTCGTACGCACTTTTTATTCTAGAGAGACGATTTGGGCTCAGGGAAGAGAAGTCGGTCCAAAAAAGGACAGGGGTAGTGACACGGGCGTGTCCCTACCCGTGTGGAAAATCATGGATTTTCCAGAGAAGGAAATGGGTAGTGATACGAACGTGTCCCTACTCGTGTGAAGAGGATACAGGTAGGGGCACGGGCATTTCCACTACCCATGTGTGTAACTGGCATTGTCGATCCTGTCTCCCGAGCAGGACATGGGTAGAACACGGTCTTGAACGCGGCCGTGTCTCGTGGACACGGGTAGTGGACACGGGCGTGTCCCTACCCGTGTTTGTGTCCGTACGATGCTATAATCGTCGACGACGCTTCACCCGAGCGGGACACGGGTAGGAACACGGGCGTGCTTCTAACCGTGTTGGTCCTATTTATAGAGGATTTGGACGTTTTTCATCATCTTTCCAAGCCCTCTTTTTCTCTGGAGATACTTCTGCTGGAGCCAAGTGTTTTTTCGTGGAGAGCCAATGTCACCAAGGAGAAGAGGATGCCGCCGTGAAGAGTCACGCGATCTATGGCCTGAAAAAATGGAAATGTCGGAAATGATGTCAGTTTCCTCTCCTCTCCCTTGGTGCTAGATCTATAGTTAATCCTAGGTTAAATATCGACTCGAAAGAGTCTTGATGTGTGAGATGGAGACTCTTAGGAAGAGTCCATACTAGGACTGGTGCTCTAGGGTTTAATAATCTTCAACCTCTCCTTCCTTCAATGTGATGGTGGTGATGGTCTCGTGAAGAGGAATGGCTAGATGAGGGTGAATAAGGGAGGAGGATTTCTAGGTGTGATTTGGGAAGATCCGCTAGAGGAGGAAGATGAACCGATGTCGTTCATTCCGCCTTAAAATTGCGTGCAGAAATATGTGTTCTCCATGCATCAATTTTCATGGCCATTTTCATGTATGACATGGCCAGATCCGGGCTTTTGACTAAACACGAAAGTCGTAGGCCTTGGAGAGATCTTTCCAACGAGTGGTTACACATCTTCAGGCAATGCTTGAAGCCACGGGAAGCATGATCGAAATTGATGGCTGATAATGTAAATGTGCTGAAACTGTAATTTGAATGTAGCTGCCTTAGAAGCCGCTTTCGAGTATGATACAACCAAATATGGGCTTTTGACTAAACACAAAAGTCGTGGCCCTTGGAAATACCTTTCCAACGATGGGTTTAACATTTTCGTCGGATTCCTGTAGCATCAGAAATCCTCGTTTGAAGCTCTACTCTCTATACAATTCCTGCATGCTTGGTTCTTTGTTAATGTATGCCTAATTTAGTATTATTAATGGAATTGTGAATAGTTATCATAAAGTTCGTGGTGAGCTGTTGGTTGATCCTTTATAATCAAATGATGAAGTAAAACCTACTTGAACGAAATGGTTGGATGGTAGATCCCTAGGTGAACTAGTGGGTAGACAAGTTGGATTGTATAAACAACTAGATATGTGAATCAGTAATATGAGAAGTGAGCTCGAAATGTTGGAAGAGGATTGAATATAGTTAGTGCATGGATATGTGGAAGGGTTGATAGTGCGTGAATGTTTTCTGCACTTGATAATTTGTGTTGATAAGGGATTTGGTAAGGGAACCCTTGTGAGCTGTTGAGCTCAAGACATGAAGTAGCATGCGGTGTGAGTTGACACGTGGTGTCGTAATCCTTAGTTAAGGATAGTGTGGCAGGTCTACGGGCACTCCAGTCGTCACTCCGACGGGAGTTAATAGTTAGACCTTGGGCGGTTGGGATTAGTCCTTGGTGCTCATTCCTGGGGATCCTTCCGTGCCAAGTGAACGGTTGGGCTTGGTCCTCGTGCTTTTTCCGAGGCTCCTTCCGGCTCAAAACTTAGGCCAGATCGGGGCTTGGTTCTCGGTGCACATCTACCCGAGACTCCCGCTGAGCCGTAGTATGCTTGTGAGCTCTGCTTATGTATTCTAAGCGTTGAGGTGTACGGAGGCCTAGGATAGGTAGTGTGGATGCCGACCTAGTAGTGGAGATGCCCGCTCTCCTGTCACCGTCTGGCCATGACGGTTGGCACCTGAGAGGTTAGCTACCTGCTCGAAAAGTGGGAACTTCAGAGTCTGTGTCGACAGAGCAATTTGTTTGTGCGTTTGCATGTTGAGTCAAAGCATAGCATTCATTGCTTCACATTACATTGCATAAACAAGATCCTCACCGTATTAGTTTGTATGGGCACTCATATACGATGAGTTACCTTTCTTTTGAGTCGATCCTAAACTTATCTGTCTGTATGGGCATTCATATAAGTAGAGTTACTTTTAGTTATAGCTTACATTCTCATACTTTGCTGTAGATGTAGAACTGCTAGCTTAGAATGCTGATGATACCGTTATAGTTTACTTTACTGCTACTTATATCATATATATTACTCCACGTATTTGTACTACTTCTTCATTAAATATATATTGTACCCTGATCCTTTCTCCGCCCGGTGCTGAGGAGTCGCCGAGGGAGCGGATGTGAAACCACTTAGTCTTTATGACTAACTTTTGCTACGTCTTCCTTTTTAGGAGAAAACATCGCAGGTGGAGCAGCAATAGGTAATGATGTAGGACAGTAAGGCCAGGATGACAAGGCCTGAAGGGATGGTGCCATCGCTACCGTCAGTGACAGATGTGAGTCATAGCGTGACTCTTGTTGTAGCCCTTTTGGGCAAGACTACTCGTTCTCTGATAGTTTAGAAGCTAGATGTAGCTTCTATATTTATTATATTTGGACTTATATGCTTATGTGTGCATTTGAATTCTGTTTTTATTACTCTAGTTTGGTTGGCATGATTGATATTTGTAAAGGCTGGCAGAATAGACGTCTTGTAGTACAAGCTATCCCGAGTGCTAGTGCTACCGCAAGACGGCTATTGTGGGCATAAGAGCCCCCTCGGGCCGGGTTTTTATTCCGGGAGGGGGGTCTTACAAATGGTATCAGCTTGCTACGATCCTAAATTAGAGAAGTCATTCAACAATGGTGCTACCCCCGTTCGATTAGTCAGTTTGGGGACAAACTGACTTAGTTGAAGCAGTGGTGTGCTCATATGTAATTCAAACTAAGTATATCTAACTTTTACCTTAAGATTAGCCAACCTGACCTTAGGTTTGTATTCTATGTGTAGATCCCAGTGGATGTTGAGCCAGTGGGGGGAACCCCGTCCTAATTGGGCAAGTTGCCTGAGGGATGTTACAAATCCCAATACATAAACAAAAAATTTCGTCCTCAAAATTCTAGTTAGACCTACGGGGTTTCAAGTATGAAAAGTAAATTGTAACATCCCGAGAGGTTGTGAAAGTTGACTAGTTGTCTAAATTATCACCTAGAGGGGGGTGAATAGGTGATTGCGACGTCTTTTGCGGAATAAAATAAAACTAATCGCAGCACACACAAAAAGAACACAAGCACATACGACACAAGATTTATAGTGGTTCCCCGATCTTGGGTACTCCACTTTCCCTCTCACCGATCTAGTAATGCACTAGACTAGGCTACTCCACTTATCTCAGATTTAAGAAATCTTACAACTCGATCCAACCCGGATCTACACTCGGAAGCACAATCTTCCTACAACAAATACTCGGAGTGAAAACTCCTACAACTCAGAGAAGAATCTCCTACAGAATAAAGATTTACAGAAAATGATAAAACTGTGACAGATCTAGAAAATCTTGACGTTTCTTCTTCCTTCAACAATGGCGGCTCTGTCAGGAATCAGTCGGAGAAGATACTGTCGTCGATCTACAGATCTGGTTCTTCGGAACACACGGAATCAAGAGATTCGAAAGAAAGTCGAGGTCGATCTCGATTCTATGTGTCACTTCGTCGATCTTTCTTCGTCGGCGGCCTTCCAGATGGAAACAGTGAGCGGCGGCGACCGGGAAGACGAATCGGGAACTTAGGGTTTTTCGGCCCTTTTTCGTTTCACGTTCTTGAAGAGAGAGAAAAGATAAACGATTATTTAAGTTCTTCTTAATGAAAAGAGAGACTGATTAGACCTTTTATAGGGAACCTAATCGGTCAGAAATCAAATCGTATTGAAAGTAATGCCACGTGGGCCAATAAGATGATGACAGATTAAGGATTGGAAAAATAGAACAAATAGTGGGTCAACGATTTTGACAATTTCAGAATTAGAAAAAGATCAAGTCAGAAGTACTCGAGAACTAAAGGTTGTTCTCGAGCACTGAATCAAGGAGTTCTCGAGAATAGAAATGATTGTCTCGAGATCTGAGACTTAGAAAAATATACTGTCAAAAATAACTTTCTCGAGCACTAATTGTATTACTCGAGCACTTATACTTTGAAGAAAAAGTATATCTGGATTACTCGAGCACACAGTAAACTTGCTCGAGTACTGGAAAGAGTATTCGAGAACTTGAAACTTCTCGAGCACAAAGACTTAGAATAAAACTGGAAAACGAGCACAAGCAGAATTTGCTCGAGAGCCTGAAGAAATGTACTCGAGAATTATTAAGATTTCTCGAGCACTAAACACTTGAAAACAAACTTGAGAACTGGAGTACTCGAGAAACAAGTCTCTTTCTCGATCACAAAGACTTAATCAAAATCCTGAAGACTAGAGTACTCGAGCAAATGGATTATTTCTCGAGCACTTGAACATAGAGGAAAATCTGGAGGAAAGTACTCGAGAAGCTAAAGCTGTTCTCGAGCACAGGAACATAGAAAAATAACAACAGAGAAATAGTTCTCGAGAAAGGTAGACTTTTTTTTTAGAAGAAGAGTTATATTTCTCGAGTACTTTTCCTTAGAAATATTTTTGCACAGCATTCTAGTTCTCGAGCAACAAAGTCATTTTCTCGAGAAAGAAAAACTTTCTCTCGAGCATTAATGACAGCCAGATTTGAAAGAAAAAGTTCTCGAGCAAGCTGAGCTTTTTCTCGAGCACTTTAAAAACTTCTCGAGACCTAGAGTTGTAATTTACTCGAGCACTATTGTACTTCTCGAGCAAAAATGACTTAGCAAAAATTCTAAGTTACAGAAAAAAATATTTTCAAATAAAACTTCTTCAGCTTCAGCTTATGTCCTTTTCTCCAAGTGATTTGAGGTTAAGTATATTCCAATAGAGAGGCTACACATGAGTCAACACCTTGGATTACACAGTGAGGGATTACACTGTGAAGTCCTGTGTTTGATGACCCATTGCAGACTGACATTGGTCTATACTTAAAGTGTACACCTGCAAGCATATGGCTAAAGAGAAATATCAAATACAACTGGATTCAACTTAGTTCATGGGTGACTTCATGCAAATCTAGGTGAGTGTGGATACAATACCCAACAATCTCCCCCTATTTGCAGAAGTCATAACCCTATACACTAAGCTGAATCCCTTAACAAATAATACATAACAACAAGTAAGCAAGACATATGTGACATAATCAAAATAACCTAGAGCAGGAATAACAGAAATGAATCACAGCACAATCAGAAACACATAGGTATATAAGTAATCAGATTTTTAGATTAATGTTTTTAAATCCCACTATTCCCAAAGATACAAAAGCTGTTATGAACTAGAGTGCAGGTTACTTCTTCTTGCCATCAGCCTGTCTCTTTTGTCTTTCACCCTCTTGCCATCTCTTCTGCTCTTGTCTCTCAAAGTAGCTGAAGGGCTTGGGAAAGTACTTTTCAGGTTTAGGAGGAGCTGCAGCATTGTTAAATCCATACTTAGACTCATGCAGCCTCCTCTGAATGCAGTTCTTGTCATACTTTCTCCATTCCTCATGGCTATAGAATTCTTGTTGTCTTTCACTGAATTGAGTTACCAGCTTCAGAGTTTCAAGGATTAAAGTCCTGGAGGTGGGGCTCCAGACTTCAGAGTGTACTGGATACTGCCTTGGTTCATCCTGATGTCTTCTGTAGCCTTGATCATGTTCAGGTGCAGATCTCCTTGCAGAGGGCCCTTCCCCATATTTCCTTTTCTTTGTTTGGATATTAGGTGGCTGGTTAGGTAGATCTTCCCACACCTCTCCAGTTGGCATGAAAGTTTCTTGAAGTTCAATGTATGGAGAGAAGGCCTTCTGAGCAAAGGCAGCAGCAGCAGCAGCATCTTCTTCAGCTTGGACAGCAGCCATTGCATCAGCAGCAGCTTGGGCAGCAGAGGCTTGAGTGCTTTCAGCAAGGGCTGCTCTGACTGCAACTGGGTTCAGATGATAGGGAATTGAGTTGGAGTCAATCTGATGGTCAGGGAATATATTGTTGTGCATCCAGACAGAGGTATCAAAGGTATGAAACTTGACAGAGTCAATATGTTTCAGCACATTTTCTTTCAGCTTGGTGTGGAATGCATCCTGAGCCTTGATGACTTTGGCTTCTATGTCAGCTTGGGTTTCAAAGCTGGCATTGGTAATTCTGGTCAAGATGGATTCAGTATGTTTAGCTGAGACAGTCTTGAAAATCTCCTCCCCCTTTCTGACTTCTGTAGTAAGGGTTGCAATAGCATCTTCCTTAAAGGTGCCAACCTCACCTGTCAGCTTAAAGAACTTGTCTTCTGTCCTGTTATCCAACTGAATCTGATTATTAGCCAACACAACTGATTGATCCATGAGGTGGCCAATACTTGTTATAGTATGATCCAAGGCCAATCCTCCTTTGTGAAATGCTTCTTTCAGGGTATCTGTGTTCACCTGGATTTCAGCAAAGCCTTTGTGCATGGCCTTCTCAAGTGCAGTCACCTGGTCTTGAACCTTCTTGACAGCAGTGTCTATGTAGGTTTTCTGTTCAGCAAACAACTGTGTTAACAGTGTTATGATGGAATCTGTAGCAGCAGGAGCACTTGCAGGAGCAAGACTGGATGGATGTGGTTGAGCAGCAGCAGGTGGAGAAGGTGCATTGGAGGGGCTGGGGGTGATCTCTTCAATTACAACAGTAGAAGTGGATGGCTGTCTTCTCAGAGGGATGTTGTCATCTTCTTCATTTCCTGAAGGAAGGAAAGTTGGGATGGAGTAGTGTGGCCTTAGAGGAATCCTGGACTCTACCTCCTGAACATCCTCATCAGTTTCTGGGATGTCAGTCATTGGCTCAAAAGAAGAGGGAGTGGTTGTGGAGGAAGCAGCAGCTTGCTGTCCTTGGGTATCAGCTGAGTGAGAAGGTGATGGGGGAAGTGAACTGGAGGGCTGAACTGGTTCTGGAGAAGCATGTTTCTTAGGCAGTTCTGGAACTGGTTCAAGTGGAGCTGGGTCCTGAGCAGTGGCTGGAGCAGAATCTGGAACTGAGTCTGGAACTGAGTCTGGAGCAGAATTTGGAACTGAGTCTGGAACTGTTGATGCTAAACTGGGGTGCTCAGAAGTGAGTTCAGTGATCATTGCATCAATTTCTTCTGAAGTGGCAGTCAGATCTATATCCATGGAGGCAGGCTCCCCCTCAAGAGAAGCATCCTGGATGACAATCTCTGGGTTTGGAGGGGGGATGGAATCCTGTACTCTGGAACATCCTTTACCACAACTGTTGTAGCAGGAGCTGGGGAAGGTTGTGCAGGCTCCCCCTCAATTGCTGGATGAGGAGAGGGAGGTGGAGTCCTGACAACCTCTTCCTGAACTTGTTCTTGAGCCCTGGTGGCCTGGGTGGTATTCTGCAATTTCAACTCCCATCTGTTAATGGAGTCCACTGTGAGTCTCTTCATGTAGTGCAGAACACTGCCTTTGGACATTGAGAACACTGCTGGGTCAAGTTCACTGAGTAGAAGGGTTATAATTCTGGCAAATCCAGGCTTCTTGAGACTGGACCTGATGTGATCAAGAATCAGTCTTCCAAAAGGATATTGCTTCCTGCAAATTATGGAGGTCATCACATCAAACATCTCTCCTGTAGCATGTTTGATTGATCCAGTAGCACAGAGAAGGCATTTGCCGACGATGTCCAGGAGGAATTTGCTCTCTGGGTTCAGCTGGGGGCGTCGAATACCAGAGGGTATGCCGGCGATTCCACAGAAGGAATAGGCACGGTCATAGTCTGTATGGGTTAGGTCTTCTGGTTCTGTGACTGGAGGTAGATGAAGCAACTGATTGATGATGGAGGCGGTGAGTTTGACCTTGATGCCAGAAACGATAGATCGGAGAACATGACCACTGGTGCTGACTGTCAAATTCTGGTAGAATTCATGAACCTGAGGAAGAAGGAGACGACACTTCTGTTCTAGGACAAAAGTGAGGCCGGCTATATCCAGGAGGCTCAAGAGGTTCTGAAAGTCTGGGGATATGTCTGCAATGCCATCTCGAAGGAGTTCACTGCCGATTCCGAGCTTGGCGATGGAAGAAGATGAAGCCATTGAAGAAAAACGGAGAAAAACTGTGGGGTTTTCCTGGTTTTCACGGCACCGGCGGAAGGCGAAGGGTCTCAAGATATTTGGGGATTTTGGGATTAGTGGATTTAACGATTTTAATCTGACTATTTATATACATATTGTAAATGAGCGGCAGAAATGATCTGGACTGCTACTAGGCATTTCGAAAAATAATAAAAGCTAACAAAAACTGTACTCGGGAAATTAGGGTTAAGAATTTTCGCAAGTATCAAGTAGGCTCGAGTACTTTATTAAGTTCTCGAGAGGTAGACTCGAGTACTTTATTAAGTTCTCGAGAAGTAGTCTGAGTGCTCGAGCACCGCCACTTAGTCAATTTGACACTTGGCAAAGTACTCGAGTACCGCTCTCGAGAATGAAATAAAGTTCTCGAGTACCCCGAGTAAAGTTCCCGAGAAAGAATTACTTAGCTTTATTTTTTTTTTTCTAAAACTCTGAAAAGTTGAAAGAGAACTTTTTCCAATTGAAAGTTGACTTTTTCCTTAGTCCTCTTTGTTGAGCATCCCAAGTTCTGTCTTGAAGAAAGAGAACTTGGCCTCATCCAGTGGCTTTGTGAAAATGTCTACAACTTGTCTATCTGTTGGAACATATTGAAGGTTGATATCTCCTCGCTCCACATGCTCCCGTATAAAATGATATCTCAACTCTATATGTTTTGTTCTGCTGTGTGACACTGGATTGTTGGCAATGGCAATTGCACTTGATGAATCACACATCAGAGGAATGTCTTCAAACTTCAGGTTGTAATCTTCAAGCTGATTTTTGATCCAAAGCAGTTGTGCACAACAACTGCCTGCAGAGATGTACTCTGACTCGGCTGTTGAGATTGCGACACAATTCTGCTTCTTACTACTCCAGGAAATAAGCCTTCTTCCTAGGAATTGACATGTTCCTGAGGTGCTCTTCCTATCATCCTTGCTACCTGCAAAATCTGCATCTGAATAGCCAATCAGTTCATTGTCATTACTTCTTGGGTACCATAAGCCAAGATTTGGTGTACCTTTAAGGTATCTCAAAATTCGCTTTGCAGCAACGTAATGAGATTCCTTACTGTTCACCTGAAATCTAGCACATACACATGTTGAGAACATTATGTCTGGCCTACTAGCAGTAAGGTAGAGTAGTGACCCAATTATGCTTCTGTATTTGGTTTCATCAAAAGGTTTCCCTTTCTCATCCTTATCCAGAGACATAGCTGAGGCCATTGGAGTTTTCATAGTAGATGCGTTCTCCAATCCAAATTTCTTAATCAACTCCTTTGTGAACTTCGTCTGAGATATGAAAATTCCATCCTCAGATTGTTTCACTTGGAGTCCCAAGAAATACTTCAACTCACCCATACTGCTCATTTCAAACTTCCCTTGCATTAGTTTAGAAAACTTTTTGCAAAGGTTGTCGTCAGTTGAGCCAAAAATAATGTCATCGACATAGATTTGCACTAGCAAAATCTTGCCTTTTATTTCCCTAAGAAATAATGTCTTGTCTATCTTTCCTCTTGTGAACTTGTTCTCAAGAAGAAAAGTAGACAATGTCTCATACCAAGCTCGGGGAGCTTGCTTGAGACCATACAGTGCTTTAAATAGAAAGTAGACATGGTTAGGAGAGTTTGGATCAACAAAACCTGGAGGTTGTTCTACATATACTTCTTCCTTTATGTTTCCATTAAGGAAGGCAGACTTCACGTCCATTTGATAGACGGTGAAACCTTTTAATGCAGCATATGCTAGAAATAACCTTATTGCCTCCAATCTTGCCGCTGGAGCATATGTTTGATCGAAGTCTATTCCTTCTTCTTGTCGGTATCCTTTGGCGACGAGACGCGCCTTGTTCTTTATTATTGTACCATCTTCATCTAGCTTGTTCCGATACACCCACTTGGTTCCTATAACGTTCTTATCTTTGGGTCTTGGTACAAGCTTCCAAACTTCACACCGTTTGAATTGGTTCAGCTCCTCTTCCATGGCTAGTATCCATGATGCGTCGCAGTTTGCTTCCTCAAACTTCTTTGGTTCCACCTGAGATAGAAAACTTAAATATAAATTTTCATTAGTGGTACCTCTACGAGTTCTGACACCGTCTCGAGGATTTCCAATGATCTGTTCTATTGGATGATCCTTCAAGTGTCTGAGCTCTAATGTCCTAGCATCTGGAACATCTTCAGCATCTGGAGTGACTTCATTTCTTTGAACTGCTTCAATATCCTGATCTTCATTCTCAATTGTAGTTGGAGAAGTGATCTCGATGAAGGTATCACCCTTCTCTTCACTTGGTTCCTCCAACTTTATTTCATTTATCTTGGAACCTGCAGCTTCAAGTAACACACTAGACGAGTTGCTTTGCAACAAACTCGTCTCATCAAAAATAACATGAATTGATTCTTCTACCACCAAGGATTTCTTGTTAAAGATCCTATATGCCTTACTTTGGCTACTATAGCCTACGAAAATGCCTTCAAAACTCTTTTCGCTAAACTTAGTGGTATGATACTTGCCGTTGTTAAGTACAAAGCACTTACAACCAAAGATTCTAAAGTAAGATATTGTTGGCTTCCTGCCTTTTAAAAGTTCATAAGGAGTCTTATCATGGTTCTTGTTTATGAGTGCTCGATTTTGCACGTGACATGCAGTGTTGACGGCTTCAGCCCAGAAATATTCCGGTAGTGAAGCATCACTCAACATAGTCCTGCAAGCCTCTATGAGTGTTCTGTTTCTTCTCTCAGCTACTCCATTTTGTTGTGGAGTCCGAGGAGAGGAAAACTCATGAAGGATACCAAGGCTTTCACAAAATTCCGTCATGGCCCCAGATTTGAATTCCGTTCCATTGTCACTTCTGATTTTGACAATAGAGCAGTTGTACTCATTCTGTATTTGCCTGACAAAATTAGTGAAAATATCAAAGGTATCCGACTTGTGTTTCAAAAAGAACACCCACGCAAAGCGCGAGTAATCATCAACAATAACCAACGTATAATCCTTACCTCCTAAACTTCTAACTTGCAGTGGACCAAACAAGTCCATATGAAGAAGGTGTAAACACCTGTCCGAATCTTTGCCAATAATGCTTTTAAAGGTAGCCCTTGTTTGCTTGCCTTTAATGCATGCGTGACAAGGTCTTTCCTTTTCGCACTTAACATTTGGAGCATCACGCACCAAATTCTTTGAAAACAATTTATGAATGGTTTTGAAATTAATATGTGCTAATCTCTTGTGCCATTGGTCACCAAGAGATGCACTATCTTTAGCAAGAAGACATACTGGGGTAGAGGAATCCAAACAAATAAAATTAAGACAAAATATGTTTCTGCTACGAGTGCCGGATAAAATGGTTTCTTGTTTATCAACCGCTTTTATCAAACACTTGTTGGCATGAAACTCAACAACGTATCCTTTGTCGCATAATTGACTTATGCTTATGAGATTATGTTCTAATCCCTCAACATAAGCAACATCCGAGAAGGATACGCTACCGTTAGAAATTGTACCATATCCTTTTGTAATTCCTCGGTCGGAGCCTCCAAAGATGACCTTTGGTCCATTCTCGGTTGGAGAGTAATTTTGAAGTAAACTTTTTGTTCCGGTCATGTGCCGAGAACATCCACTGTCCAAGTACCATATTGGCGTTCTATTGGCCTTTGGACATACCTGCAAACACAAAATCATTTTTCCTAAGGAACCCAAATTTGTTTGGGTCCTTGGTCTCTTGTTAGATTGCTCCCCCTACCGATGTTAGCATCGTGAGCGGTCTTTCTCACATTGATAACTCTTGGGGCAGCATAAACACTTTTGTTGAACCAACAATCGATGGCGAAGTGACCAATCTTGCCACAACACCAACAATGAAATCTATTATATCTTTGTCCATTCTTCTCTTGCTTGACCATCTTGACATGAGGTCTAGCAGGAGGAGCTGCACTGGAGGTGGATGCTTCATGTTGATGACATGAACATGCTTTCCTCTCTTTGGTGGACAAGACTTCAACTTCTTTCACTTTCGGTGCTCTCTTAAAGTTATGACCATGATTATATGGACCATAGCTCTGAAGACTGATTTCTTCATAAGGTGCTTTAAAAACACTTTCGCCAAAGTTTCTAGGACGTGCCCATCCTCGGTATCTAGACTTTGGCTCTACATAAGTAGGCCTAGACCAGTGTCCATAGGAGGACTCAAGATCAAACTTGTTTGTCGGGTAGATTACCTTATTAAAGATAGTCTGTTCTTGAGGGGCTTTCCCTTTTTCTTTGGCTAAGGCTTTCTTGGCTGCCTTATTCTTTCGTTGAGTCTTATTCCTTCTAGAAGTCTTACTAGAAGAGGCTATATGGCCTAGTCCAGCACCATCAGTCTGTGCTGAAAATCCAGCAATCAGTGGAAGAACTGTCTTAGGCTTGGAGAAGCTCTCAACAAGCTTCTTCTCAGCCTCAAACTGCTCTTCCAGTTTCTCAATGACTTTTTCTTTCAGACTGACGAGACTAAGTGTCTCATTCAATTCTTCTATGGCAGAGTTAAGCTTACCTTTGAGTGATTCCATCTCAAGAACTTCTTCTCTCAAAGAGCTTTCACTTGCCTTAAGAGACTTAATCTCTTTGGCTTGAGCTTTCACGACCTTTCGACATTTGTCGTAGGCCTTGATCAGCTCTCTGTACTGAACCATGAGTTCAGACTCATCGTCATAAGAGCTGTCCTCATTCTCATGTTCAGAACTCTCAGATTCAGAAAGAGGTGTGTGAGAGTTTACCTTCCCAGTGTACTGGGGTTCTGTCTCCTCATCAGTTTGAGCCATCAGCCCAAAATATGCTTCTTCTTCCTCACTTGACTCCGAGGAGTCTGAGTCGCTGAGGGTCTTTGTTTTCTTAGCCACGAGGCTCCTTTCATTCTTCTTTTGGTGAAAGGGTTTCTTGCTTTCCTTCTTTCCTCCTTCTCTTTTCTTATGAGGGCATTCAGCAATCATATGACCTGGCTTGTTGCAACAATAGCAAACTATGTCAGATGAAACATGTTTGTTCTGTTTAGGAACATACCTGTCATGGCTGCTTGAGCCTTTCTTTCTTCAATCACTTTCATAATGTGATCGTCTATGTGAGGCATCCTTGCCTCTCCAATTCTTCTTTTTGTTCAGAAACTTCTTGAACTGTCTTGATAAGAGAGAGAACTCTCCTTCAGACAACTCTGAGCCTGATGAACTGGGCTCTGAACTTTCTTCACTCTCAATTGTTTCCTGAGCAGGAGTAGATGATTGAGCTTTGACCTTTTTTGTGCTTTCTGCCTTCAAGGCAACCGTCTTATCCTTTGAAGAGGATCTGCTCTTCTCTTCTTCGGCTTTTCTTGTATTTATTTGCATCTCATAAGACATCAGCTTTCCGAAGAGATTCTGTGGGTCAGTCTCTGCTAGTCTGCCAAACTCCCGAATGGCACATACTTTGGTATCCCACTCTTTCGTCAGAGATCTGAGGAATTTGTCATTCAGCTCACCATTAGTGAACTTCCTGCCATACCCCTTCAGACCATTAACAATTTTGCTGAAGTTCTCAAAAGTATCTGTGATTGAATCCTTTGGTCCTTGTCTGAAGGCTTCATATTTTTGATTCAGAAGGGATCTTCTGTCATCCCTTACTTCTTCAGTGCCTTCCATCAGGACTATCAGACACTGCCACATTTCCTTAGCACTTTGGCAATGTATCAGATTCAGTAGCATAGAGTCATCAACTGCACTTGCTATGATGTTTTTAGCTTTCTTGTCCAACGAGACAAGTGCAATCTCATCTTTGTCAAGATCCATTAGTTTCTTTGGTACCTTTAGAGTAGGATCTATTGTGGAGGTTGTCATGGGAACATAGGGACCTTCTTCAACTATCATAAAGATCCTTGGATCCACAGCTTCCATAAAGAATTTAATTCTTTCTTTCCACATGGGAAAGTTTGTCTTGGTGCACAGTGGAAGCTTTGCAAAATCTTTTGCCTTATCCATGCTTGGCTAACTTCTTAGACAACTTAGGGCAGATCTGATCAAGGTGTTAACCTTTATATGATCAACGACCCTCTGATACCAATTGAAAGTTGACTAGTTGTCTAAATTATCACCTAGAGGGGGGTGAATAGGTGATTGCGACGTCTTTTGCGGAATAAAATAAAACTAATCGCAGCACACACAAAAAGAACACAAGCACAGACGACACAAGATTTATAGTGGTTCCCCGATCTTGGGTACTCCACTTTCCCTCTCACCGATCTAGTAATGCACTAGACTCGGCTACTCCACTTATCTCAGATTTAAGAAATCTTACAACTCGATCCAACCCGGATCTACACTCGGAAGCACAATCTTCCTACAACAAATACTCGGAGTGAAAACTCCTACAACTCGGAGAAGAATCTCCTACAGAATAAAGATTTACAGAAAATGATAAAACTGTGACAGATCTAGAAAATCTTGACGTTTCTTCTTCCTTCAACAATGGCGGCTCTGTCAGGAATCAGTCGGAGAAGATACTGTCGTCGATCTACAGATCTGGTTCTTCGGAACACACGGAATCAAGAGATTCGAAAGAAAGTCGAGGTCGATCTCGATTCTATGTGTCACTTCGTCGATCTTTCTTCGTCGGCGGCCTTCCAGATGGAAACAGTGAGCGGCGGCGACCGGGAAGACGAATCGGGAACTTAGGGTTTTTCGGCCCTTTTTCGTTTCACGTTCTTGAAGAGAGAGAAAAGATAAACGATTATTTAAGTTCTTCTTAATGAAAAGAGAGACTGATTAGACCTTTTATAGGGAACCTAATCGGTCAGAAATCAAATCGTATTGAAAGTAATGCCACGTGGGCCAATAAGATGATGACAGATTAAGGATTGGAAAAATAGAACAAATAGTGGGTCAACGATTTTGACAATTTCAGAATTAGAAAAAGATCAAGTCAGAAGTACTCGAGAACTGAAGGTTGTTCTCGAGCACTGAATCAAGGAGTTCTCGAGAATAGAAATGATTGTCTCGAGATCTGAGACTTAGAAAAATATACTGTCAAAAATAACTTTCTCGAGCACTAATTGTATTACTCGAGCACTTATACTTTGAAGAAAAAGTATATCTGGATTACTCGAGCACACAGTAAACTTGCTCGAGTACTGGAAAGAGTATTCGAGAACTTGAAACTTCTCGAGCACAAAGACTTAGAATAAAACTGGAAAACGAGCACAAGCAGAATTTGCTCGAGAGCCTGAAGAAATGTACTCGAGAATTATTAAGATTTCTCGAGCACTAAACACTTGAAAACAAACTTGAGAACTGGAGTACTCGAGAAACAAGTCTCTTTCTCGATCACAAAGACTTAATCAAAATCCTGAAGACTAGAGTACTCGAGCAAATGGATTATTTCTCGAGCACTTGAACATAGAGGAAAATCTGGAGGAAAGTACTCGAGAAGCTAAAGCTGTTCTCGAGCACAGGAACTTAGAAAAATAACAACAGAGAAATAGTTCTCGAGAAAGGTAGACTTTTTTTTTTAGAAGAAGAGTTATATTTCTCGAGTACTTTTCCTTAGAAATATTTTTGCACAGCATTCTAGTTCTCGAGCAACAAAGTCATTTTCTCGAGAAAGAAAAACTTTCTCTCGAGCATTAATGACAGCCAGATTTGAAAGAAAAAGTTCTCGAGCAAGCTGAGCTTTTTCTCGAGCACTTTAAAAACTTCTCGAGACCTAGAGTTGTAATTTACTCGAGCACTATTGTACTTCTCGAGCAAAAATGACTTAGCAAAAATTCTAAGTTACAGAAAAAAATATTTTCAAATAAAACTTCTTCAGCTTCAGCTTATGTCCTTTTCTCCAAGTGATTTGAGGTTAAGTATATTCCAATAGAGAGGCTACACATGAGTCAACACCTTGGATTACACAGTGAGGGATTACACTGTGAAGTCCTGTGTTTGATGACCCATTGCAGACTGACATTGGTCTATACTTAAAGTGTACACCTGCAAGCATATGGCTAAAGAGAAATATCAAATACAACTGGATTCAACTTAGTTCATGGGTGACTTCATGCAAATCTAGGTGAGTGTGGATACAATACCCAACAGGTTGTGTGAAATAAATGATTAAAAAGCTCTAGGTACTTTTATTGCATTAGATCCTACGGTTCCCAGGTGTGCTCCTCCGTACCGTGATTCCTCCACAGGACCTTGACCAACGGAACCTTCTTGCGGTGAAAGACACGTATCCCCTTGTCGTCAATTCGGATCGGCTCCAGGTAAACTGACCGATCAGATGCTACCGGCCCATCCGTGGCCATAATCTGCTGCTCCGGGCATAATAGAACCCTCCTAAGAGAGGATACGTTGAACACATCATGCAGAACAGCCAGATCAAGCGGCAGCTCCAGCCTGTATGCTAATAGACCGATCCGCTCCAGGATCTTGTAAGGCCCCATATTTCTCGGGATGAGCTTCTTCTTCCGACCATGCACCCGTGAAACTCCAGGCATCGGTCGGATCTTCAAGAATACCCGGTCCCCCACCTGAAACTCCACCTGATGATGCCGAGCATCGTAATACTTAGCCTGTCTTCTCTAAGCTTCTAAAATCTTGTCCCGTATCAGCCTCACCTGAGCCTTGGTGTCCTCAACAAACTTTGAGCCCAAAAACTCTGGATCCTCATCCTGTATCCATGACAGCGAAGTCCAACACCTTCATCCATAAAGGGAATCATAAGTAGCCATCCCTATGTTGGATTGGTACCTATTATTATATGAGAACTCGAACAGTGGAAACAGCTTCTCCCAAGGCTCTCTGCAATCTAGAATTCATAATCGCAGTAGATCTTCCAAGGTCTGATTGGTGCGTTCGGTCTGCCCGTTAGTCTGGGGATGAAAAGCTGTACTGAATGTCAGCCGAGTTCCTAAGTAAGTCTACATTGATCTCCACTCCCTAGACATAAACCGTCCATCCCGATCCGATACGATCGTCTTGGGTATGCCATGATAACAAATGAACTGCTCCACGAATTTCCGAACCAGTACACCAACTGAGTCATCCTTCCTAATCACAATAAATATAGCTACCTTCATTAGCCGGTCGGCGATTACCTAGATTGAATCATTTCCCGTCCACGATCGGGGAAGCCCATGTATGAAGTCCATCGCGATATCCTCGAACTTCCACATCGGGACCGGGAGTGGTTGTAGTAATTCTGCGGGGTTCGTGCCCTCCGTCTTCACTATCTTGCATGTCTCGCAGTGGATCATGAAGTAGGTGATATCCTTCTTCATGCCTGGCTAGTATATAGTCTTCTTCAGATCCGCAGTCATTTCGTAACTCCTGGGTATACTGAATACTGGCTGTAGTGGGCCTCCGTCATGATATCCTCTCGGACCTGGCCTCCCTATGGTATATAGACCCGTCCTCTTAATCACACCAGGCCATCCCTTAGTGTGTAATCTCCAGCAGTGTTTGCCTCCAAAGCCCGGAATATGGGCTCCAGCTTGGCATCTTATCTCTGTCCATCTCTTACTCGATCTCGAATGTCATCTGTGGCGCTCATCGCTGCTAAATAATCCTTATAAACAACGGGGTCATCAGACGACACCAGCGTGATGTGCAAATCTTCTAATCTCTACACCAGCTCCATGTACATAATCTGATGCTCTGGTGCGGAGGCGACGGCTCTCCGACTCAGCGCATCGGCTACCACGTTCGCCTTCCCTGGGTGGTAGTGCATCTCATACTAGTAATCTGATAGAAACTCCACCCATCGCCACTGCCTGATATTCAGCTCCTTATGCGTGTACGCATACTTCAAATTTTTGTGATCAGGTTATATGTCGCAGTGGACCCTGTACAGATAGTGCGTCTAGACTTTCAGAGCAAACAGGACCTCTCCCATCTCTAAGTCATGAACAAGGTAGTTCTGCTCATGCTTCTTCAGTTGGCGGGAAGCATAAGCAATCATGTGGCCTTTTTGCATCAGCACTGCACCCATGCCCTGGTACGAAGCGTCAGTTTAGACCTGGAATCCTTCTCTCCCCAAAGGAAGGTCAAGAATAGGAGCCGAGGTGAGTCGAACCTTCAGCTCCTGGAAAGCCATCTCGCACTGCGGGATCCAGAAAAAGGGCACATCATTCCTCGTCAGGGATGTCAGTGGGAGGGCAATTCAAGAGAATCCCTCAAAAAACTTCTAGTAATAACCAACAAGTCCTAGAAAACTTCACACGTCTGTGGCTGCCTTCAGCTGCGGCCAATCCCGAACTGCCTGAATCTTGGCCGGGTCCACTACCAATCTGGCTCCACTAATAATATGGCTTACGAAGGCCACCTCCTTTAACCAGAACTGGCAATTGCTGAACTTTGCATAAAGTTAGATCTCCCATAGTCTCTCTAGAGTCAGTGTTAGATGTCGTGTGTGCTCCTCCTCCGTCCTCGAGTTGATGAGGATGTCGTCTATAAACACGATGATGAACACATCCTGATAAGCCTCGAACACCCGGTTCATGAGACTTATGAACGCTGACGGTGCATTTGTGTGCCCGAAGGGCATAACGGTAAACTCGAACAACCCATATCTACCTAAAAACACTCTAGAAGTATTCCCCTAATTTTTCCAGTGAACAGTAGCCCCTAGTTTAATTTTAAATCAATAATTCCATAGCCATTGGTTATTGAAGCAAGTACTATAAATATTCATCTAATAATTATGAAAAAATTCCAGGCGATATATAATGATCTAAAACTAACCCTTAGCAAGTTTTAGAATTTTCGAAAACATGAGGGGCTCTCAATCTAATTAAAAGTAATCTTCAAGATTTATAACTTTGTAAAACAAGTACTATTTTTATTCGCCTAAAAATTATGAGAAAACTCCAGAGCTAACATAATTACATAAAACACTCACTAACCAAGTTTCATAATTTTCGTAGCAATATTGGGCTATATATCTATTTTTGATCAGAAATCCACAATTCATAATGTATGAAACAAGTACTTAAAATAATCATCTAAAATTTACAATAAAAATATAGAGGGAACTAACATGTAAAACTTCCAAATACTAAATTTCACAACTTTTCAATCGAAAAAAATATCATAACAAGCAAAATAAACTTAAGGACACAACTAGGGCTATTAAGGAAGTACTGATTTTATTAGCCCAAAAATTCAACCAAAATTATTTTAGGAGTCTTTTTATCCGATGAAATACCCTACCCAAGTTTCAAGTTATTGTGAGGCGTTTTGATTGCCTAAACCCAACAATTGGGCTTTGTGCCCTAAACTAGGATTAGGGATTTGAGGGGATTAAAGGTTTCCAAATTCAAAAAAACTTCAACCAGAGGACCATTGCCACCTTATGAACTCATTTCACCTAGTCTCAAGTCAATCCAAGGTCATTTGCCCCATGACCTTCAAACTCTAAAAATCTCCACAAAAGGAGCCTACCCTAGGGTTCTAGGGCTACCCTACCCCAAACAACCCCAAATTTCATTGGAGGGTGTTGCATGCTATATAAAATCAATGGCCAAAATATCAGCCTCTGTTGAGGGGATTTGACCACTCAAACACCAAAAAGAGCACTTTGACCAAAATACCCTTATTATGGAAAGGCTAAGGGTTGCAAAATTCCAAACTAAATCATCTCCAAAGGATATGGAATTTTATCCAGAGCCTTATACTGAGACCAAGGACCACTAACCAAAACTTGGGAGCCATTGAAGGTAATTAGCCCCCTTAATTAATTTAATCATGGTTTATTAAATAATTACAAAAACTATAGATAAATGTTCTCCAAAAATTCCCATTTTTGGATATTATTTAGGTAGAGGTAAGAGTGACCCTCTTCCAAAATTGCAAGTCATTTGGATGGCTAGATTAGTGGGGGCTTTCAAATCAAGTTCTGGTCAAGCCTATGTATAGACCCCACCAAACTGGGTGCTATGGCCAAATCACTTACTTAAATGGGTTCAAACAAATTTTAAAATAAAGTAGACTTCACGGGCTACAACTTTCATATTGGCCATATTTTATGTAGGAGGGCTTAAGTAGTTTTAATATTTAATTTAAAAGGGTCCAGTAAATAGGACAGAAATTTCAGAATTTAATAAACAAGATCCGGCACCAATCTTGAAGCAGATCCAATGCCTCCTGGTCATCTTCTTCCTCCAGCCAAGGGCTGTGATTAGCCTGACCTATAGAGTATTCCAGCCCTTTTTCCCAGCCACCCAGCCACCTTCCTGGCTGGCCACAACCGCTACCACCTTCGTTGAGGTGGGGGCTATCGCCGGGGGGCGGCACGGCCGCCGGAGGGGCGGTTTCCAGCAAACTAGAGTGGTATAAAAACCAAGAAAATCTGAAATTTTGCTTACATGATCCGGCTTATTTGAGCCCGATTTCTCTCCTATTTGATTGCTAAGATCTATCCATAGAAAAAGGAGTTGAGGAGGACCTTGTTTGGTGTTCGACGACGGCGGTGGCGGCGGTTTGCTGTAGCGTTTTTCCTCTCCGGCGAACATTCCTGATTCCTCGTTCTTCCACCAAAACCATTGATCTCATATGCTATTTTGACTGACAAGGATGTTTTGAAGGAGATAGATTAGTCAAAAATGAGAATAGGGGGCTGCATATGGGGTTTTATATTTTTTCATGGGAGGGAAGAAGAAGGGGTGGTTGGCCATGGTGGTTGGGCTCCTCTCATTAGTGTTGGGTGGCTGGAATTGATTCCATCTTCATCCCAAGAGGCAAGGGAGATGAATGGGAGCAATGAGGAGATGAATAGAGTGACCAATGATCTCCCTCCATAACTCCACTCTCTCTTTCTTCTTTCTCTCTCCTCAATTAAAGAGAAAACTCCCATTTTCTCTCTCCTACTCCCCATGAACGAATTTGTTCATCTCCCTAGCCTATTGGAATACCATAAAATCATTATTAATAATTAGGATGGGGTTAGCCCAAGTGGGGGAAATGGGCTTGAGCTTGAGTTAGCCCATTTGGGCTTATTTGACTTAAATCTTGGATAGAGTTGTCCTAGGTCAACTTGACCATTTGGGTTGACCCAAATGGGTCCTTGGTGACCAATTGGCCTCCCCTATAGTCTAGAAAGGCTTGGGTAGGGTTGGTTGGGCATCTTAGGGGTCACTTTACCCTTAGTAAGGGCACTTTGACCACTTTGGGGCTAGAGTTGACTTGGGTAAACTTAGCCTCTTGGGTTGAACCCAATGGGTCCTTGGTGACCCATTAACCTCACTTAAGGTCCAGGAAGACTTAGTTAGGGTTGGTTGGGAACATTAGAGGCCCATTTACCTTAGTTAGGGAACCATATCCAATTTAGGCCTATGGTGGTCTTACGTCAATTTGACCACTTTGGGTTGATTTCAATGGACCCTTAGGGCTCTAATGGACAATTTTAGGGATATTATGGCGGGGTCATGGAGTCATGGTGACACCCTATGGTCATCCTAAACTAGTGTTTATAATTCTACTATTTGTAGACCATGGTGATCTCCACCTTCATGCCTAAGCTCACTTGGTCTTCTTGGGCTTCTTAGGGTTTTGTCATGACCTAGTAATGACAAAACCACTCCTAGCGGTTTAGCTGAAAATGGGATGTTATATAAGGTACTCTCCACAAAATTTCAAGTCCATACAAGGGCATTTGACCCCATTCCCTTCTCAAATTCCCAAGTTTCAAACATGTGGTTTGAACTTGGGTACTAGGGTAATTATATAAGACCCCCTATTTTTTTTAAAACCCCAGGGTCTTAGTCCCAGAACTGCCGCTTTACTGTGCCTTCACACCTGGGAAGGTCGCCACTACAAAACGCTGATCCTGCCGGCCGATTTGATCACAAGACAGTAGCAAAATAAAGTAGAAAGCATGTCCACATCAATCACATGTAAAGTAAATAGTCTCTACGAATGGAGTATCGACAGATATAATAAAGTACAAAAGTTAGGGCTCATGCCCGGTACATCAAAATCCTCACTACATATCTCTCATAGCATAAGGAAAACTAAATAACTACTAGCGATCGGGACTCACAGTCCGAGTTGTCTGAACTCCAATACTAGACTGTCCCATCTCCAAGTGTGTCGACCTCCGGGGCTGCTCCTCCATGTTGGGCTCCACGATCCCCTAAAATGATGTGGTTCAAAAACCGTTTATCTGAAAGACTAAGCCTTATCATCCCGCGCCCCTTCCCCCATGGCTCCTTGGCACCGAGCGGGGAGGAAGAAAGGAGAGGATATGATAGTGGAGAATAGCAAATGCAGGTGATGCCGGAACTAGTCTAGCAGTTTTATAAGTATATAAGGCATAACAAAAGTACGAAGAACTCAACAAGAAATATGTAACCTTAACTTATATGGAGACATAAAAGCTAAGGGATCTTTTGTAAGGCTCCTATCGTATAAAAAGTCCTATACTGATTTATACAATAGGGTGTTTGTTTTCTAACAAGCATACATATATATTTACTGAATAAAAACCATAACTTATAAGCATGCTCTCGCGAACTTATAAACCAAGGGGTCGTTTTGCAGGGCCAATTGTATAAAGCGTCCCATACTAATTTATACAATAGGTGTCAGGGTTATATGCAATGGTTATGCTATGAGATATAATTATGCCTTGATGTGAACATGCAAGTGCAACTCACCCACTCGACTCTGTGTACACAGACAATTAGTTCCCCCTTTCTGGTGTTGAACCTCCCAGGATACCTCCTTAGTGGCAAACGAAAGCGGTGGGTTGGGCCTCGCCCACCTCTAAACCTGTAATTGCCTTACCAGTCAGACCTATCGTACGCCTCAACGCTGGCACACTAATCGAAGCTCTTGCGTACTCTTACCGGCTGGCGCACCTGACTTTTATGGCGAAGTGCTAAACCATACTTACCGAGTAAACGTATTGGCGTCGGTGCATCGACCATCCAATACTGAAGACCCACAACCTTATACTTTATGCACATGCAACATTAATCTATCATCCACCGAGCCAAAGCTCCCCGGACTATCCCATCTGTCAAAACCAACAACCGAGCCAAAGCTCCCTAGACTATCCTGTCCGTCATGATCAATTGCTGAGCCAAAGCTCGTCGGGCCAACCTGCCCATCACCAAAATCCCCCGGGCCTATAGCCCGTGCGAACCAACCTAACATCCCGAGTCATCGAGGTGAGTGAAAGTGAACCCCTAATTATGCTAGTAACTCTTGCAATTCATTTTTACCTATAGTTTAGGTTAGCCCAAGGCTTCCCCCGGCATACCCCGTGAAGGGCTCTCAAAGGGCACTAGGAACTATGATGGGCTGAAGCCCAAAGCTCCCTTTCGCAAGGCACTTATTGTGATTGGTTAATACCCGATTCCCAATCCCTTAGTATTACCTTGGATATAATCTTAGTGTGTTTTGACTCTCTCTCTCCACGGGGAAGACGATGTTTCGTCGACCCCAAGCACCTCTTAACATTAGTCAAACTAACCTCTCCTCATCTTGACTACTAAAGATGCATTCATTCACATTTTTAAATCAATATTCTAATATCCCAAATTCTTTAAGTTCATTTTGCACCTTATTATGATTTCTGTAGTTTTTACTAAACGCAGACATCCTAAGTTATATGATGTGTACAATGGGAGGTACTTAAAATTGTCATCCAATATCACTAAAATAATTTTTGGGGGTCTACCATACCATGATTAGCGTAAATCCAGAATTTCTTAATTTTCCTTATTTACTTAATAATTTATTTAATTCCTTTGGAAATCCAAATACCTTGGTTTGAACATGAAGTACCATTTTCTGACATGCAAAATGCCAAAATTTTTTTTGATAAATACAAGATGACTATATAACAATAAATTCATACTCTCCAAATTTTTCAGCAAGATTTAGCCCTATATTCATAATTTTGAAAATAGCCGATTTATATCAATTTAAAGAAGCAAGTGCTACAAATACACTTCCAAAAATTATGAGAATATTCAAGCATGAACATAATGACATATAAACACTCCAGAGCATGTTTCTAAATTTTATAGTGAACCAAGAACTCTAAACTTAATTTTTGAACAATAATCCAAATTGGTAATTTAATGCACTAAGTACAGAAATTATTCCTCAAAAATTTGTAATAGAATTTCCACAAGAGCATGTTGATCTAGAATCACTACTGATCAAGTTTCATAATTTTACAACAAGTGTGGAGTTCTAAATTTATTATTGAACATAACATTATTCTCAAAAGCTTGTGAACGAAGTACTGAAAATATAACACTAAAAATTATAATAAAATTCATGTAAGAGTATTTTGTTATAAAATATGCTCTACCAAATTCTCAAAACTTCCTAATCAATAGGGTGACCATAGTAATTGAAAGATTATCAAGGGAAATTTTCATGTACTCTAAAGAAGGTGCTTAATGTATTGATCCAAAATTACCAACAAAATCACCAAAGGGCCTTATTGACCCAATGACTATACTACCCAAGTTTCATGGCTTTTCATTAAGTTTTGGTGGCTTATCTTGCATGTTCAAGTGTTGTGCCCTATACTAGAGTTAGGGTTTTGAGGGGTTTAATAACTTCTAAATCCAATAAGATTTCTACCAAAGAATTCTAACTAGCCTTGAGTCCTCTCCACCAAATTTCAAATCATTTCAAGATAATTTGACCAAATGCCCTTCACAAGACAGCAAAAACCATCATTAGGGTTTACTCTTGGATCCTAGGGCAAATATGTAAGACCCCTTTTTTTTTTCAACCACCGGGGTCTTAGCCCAGAATTGCCGCTTTGCGGTGGCACCGACTCACGGGAAGGCGACCACTACAAAACGCCAATTCTGCCGGCCCTTTTGATCATAAGAGAGAGAAGTAATTAAACATAAAATGTAAACAAGTACTCATAAACATGTAAATAAAAGTGAAATCACATCCAGTCCATCAATAGATAATAGCAGGAAATAGATAAATGGGCTCGAGCCCAGTACATCAGAGTCCTCACTACAAGTCACTCAACGCAGAAGCTATAAAACTACTAATCACTCACGGAGCTGGTCGCAGGTGCACCGGTGCTAGACTGTCCCACCTCCATGCGCACCGTACTCCGCTGGTGCTGGTCCCTGGACTGTTGGTCCCTGTCTCCCATCCGGAGCTCCTGTAATATTGTGATTCGAAAACTATTAGTCATAAAGACTAAGCCCTATCATCCCCTACCCCTCCCACCACGGCTCCTAAGCACCAGGCGGAGAGGAGGAAAGGGAAGCTACAAAAGTAGAGAATAATCAAGCAGGTGACAAAGAAGCTAATCTAGTGGTTATTTAGAATGAAATAAGTCTAACAATCCTACGACAGTAAGTAATAAGGAGAACAATTAATAAGTAGCAATTTGTATAAAAAGCAGCTAGAGAACAGTAAGTAAACAAGCAAGTAAATAAGTATGTAACCTTAACTTATATGAATGCCCATACAAACTTATAAGTTAAGGGGTCTTCTGCAAGGCTCCCATCGTATAAAAAGTCCCATACCGATTTATACGTTGGGGTGTCGGTTGTATGCAAATATGAGTGTAGTGATATGCTATGCCATGATTCATGCAAGTGCAACTCAGGCACACGACTCTATGCGCACAGACCTTTAGTTCCCCCTGTTCGGGCAGCTAGCTTCACTCCCAGGAACCTCCGTAGTGGCAAATGGAGATAGTGGGTCGGGCCCCCCACTCCTAGGCGGGTATCCACACTACCAGGCCTAGCGCTTCCGTACGCCCCTAGAAGAACACAACCTAGTGTATCCGTGTACTACTGCTGGCTGTACTCTCCAGACATTCTTTGGCTAAGTGTCCCACACCGCCGAGTCAACGTACCGATGTCGGTGTGAACGACTATCAGATACCGAAAACCCACCACCTTTATTCTGTACTCCAGCCCTCGAGCCCTCGGCCCCCCAGACAGTCCCGTCCGTGCATCTACCTTCAGAGCTACCGTCTGAATGGCAACCAAACCAATTATTCTACCTTCCTAGCTACCGAGGTGTGTGTATGTGCAACCCTAGTTATACGAGTTGCTCTTTTAATTTAATATTCCTATGGTTTACGTTAGCCCAGGACTGCCCCCGGCATACCCCGTGAAGGGCTCTCAAGGGGCACTAGGAACCAAGACGGCGGCATTACGGCCCGAAGTTCCCTTTCGCAAGGCACTTATTGTTATTGGTTGATCTCCCTTAACCCGATCCTCTTTTAGTTACTTTAGATCTAACCCTAGAGTATTAAGACTCTTCCTCTTCTTCCCGGGATGGACGATCTTTCGTCGTTCCCGTACGCCACTTAACCTTAACCAGTCTCACACTCTACTTATCCTGACTTCCAATGATGAACTCAATCTTAGCTTGCCCTACCAACCAGCAACTACCAAAATTCCATTTCCCATGTTCATTATTACTCTAGTTCAATTTCCGTGGTTTTACTATATGCAGACCATCCTAAGCTATATGAGGTACACAATGGGAGGTACACCAAATTATCTTCCAAATCTCCTATAATATTTACTGGAGGTCTACCATATCATAATTTGTCTAAATACAGAAACTTATAATTTTCCTAATTATTCTGATATTTATTTAATTTTTCCCAAAGGACGGGCCATGGGTCATTTTAAACATGAACTACATGATCCTCCTAAGTAATGGCTACCCAAAAATCAGGATCATTAAATAACAGCAAGATAACCTCAAATACAAATTTTCAGAATTTTACAGAAAGTATTTAGCCTCTAAATAATTTATCCAGTATAATCACGTTAATCCTACGTAAAGAAGGAAGTACTGAAATTATTCATCGGAAAATTATAAAAAATTACTAATCAGTAGTATGATATAGAAAAGATCTTTGTGCAAAGAACCATAATTTTACTAGCTTGCTAAACACCACTAAAGATTTAATCAAATATTCAAGGTAAAACATACTTAATGAAGCAAGCCTTAGAATTAAACTTCCAAAAATCCCATAAAAATTCACAGAGATTTAAAATCATAATAAACGTTCTCTGCCTAAATTTCATCAATTTCCAGAAAGTGTGTATTCCATAATAAATTTTCTAAGCAATTTATACAAGCTACTAACTCGTTAACAAAGTATCCAAAATAATGATCTTAAAATTCATAGTAAAATACCCAGAGCTTGTACCATCCCTATAAATCACTCTACCCAAATCTCAACACTTTTCAATATGATTTAGTGTCATATCCTATCTCTACAAGTTTTGTACCATAAACTAGGGTTAGGTTTTTAGGTATCCCAACAGTCTCCAAATCTACTAAGATTTCATCCAGAGAACTATAATGGCCCTATGGTGCTCTTCACCAAATTTCGGGTCAATCCAAGGCCATTTGACCCCATGACCTTCACCAACCACCAAGATCCATCCTTAGGGTTTGGCCTTGGTTCTTAGGGCAAGCTTACCCCGATCCACCTCAAACTCTATGAGGGGGTGATAGAGAACATTACTAGCCAGTGGTTAAAATCTCAGCCTCTGTTGGGGTGATCTGACCACTCAAATCTCAAAAGTGCCCCTTTAACCTAAGACCCCTAATTAGGGCAAAACTTAGGTTTGATCATTTCTAATCCAAACCATCTCCAAATGAGATGAAAAATTATACAGAACCTTATGGTGAACCCAGGGACCACTCACCAAAATTTGGGAGGGTTTGAAAATTATTTTGCCATCTAATTAAATTAAGCTAGGATTATTGAATTTTCCTAAAAACTATAGAAAAATGCTTCCCAAAAATCCTAATTTTTGGACAACACCTAGATATAGGTAGGATTAGGCCACACCCGAAATTTCAAGTCATTTTGATGACAGGATTGGAGTGGGGAATTTTTCTAAGGTCAGGACAACCCTATGGGTAGACCTCACCAAAATGGGTGCGGGGGTCTATCCAGCGGTCCAAAATGCTTGAAACAAATTATAAAATTCCCTAGACTCCAAGGGGTACAATATTGGTGTTGACCATTTCCCTTGCAAGAGCCTTTAGGTATTTTTCCCAAATAATTTAAAGTGACAGATATTTTCATTCAGAATTGTTTTAAAAAAATAGAATCTAATTAATGGCACTGTTCATCTTCTTCTACAGACCGAAACCAGAGCCCTGAAAAATTATTTTCCTGTAGCTTTTCCAAAGCTATTTCCCGGCCATCCAGCCATCTCCCTGGCCGGCCAACACCACCACCACCACCTCTGTTGAGGTGAGGGATATCGTCGGGCGGCGGCACGGCCGCCGGAGAGGCGGTTTCCAGCGAACCCGCCACCACGAAATTTTCGGAAAACCATGGAAACGCTCACCCGATCTGGCTCTTTTGAGCCCGATATCACTCCTAACGATTTCTAAGATCTATCCGCAGAAGAAGAGGGAGGGGAGGACCATGTTCGCGGGCTGGAGGCATGCAGAGCGTCGGGAAGCCATTGGCGCGGTGGTGGCGTCGCCGGAAATTCTTCAACAGCAAGGGGGAAATCTGAAACAGTTTGATGGAGAGTGTAACCTTTTCCTCTTGCTCTTAGGAGTCTTTTATAGATCAGCAAGTGGGGAGGGGAAAGGATGAAACGTTCATGGCCATTAATATATCCCTTAATGACGTTTCAGTTATGACGAATGGCAGTTGAAACACTAGAGATGAAGAGGTGTTTGCCAGGTGGCGATTTCCTATTGGACCAACATTTTCCTTAATTTATTAAATAATCAGAGTAGGAAACGGCCCATAAATACTCCTAGTGTAACTTCCCATAATCAGGATTGCTTACAACGCCAGTTACCGAAATTTCCAGTCTGGCTGACGTTTCGGCCTTGGTCACGGGCGTGACACATAGGTCACAGGCATGACAGGCCCAGGTGACCAATTCTGGGATCGATGATCGTCGAACTAAGGTCGACGATCGTCGAAGGGTGGTCACGCCCTTTGTCACGGGCGTGACATGTGGGTCACGAGCGTGACAAGCCCGGGTGACCAACTCTGGGTTCGACGACGTCGAACTGAGTTCGACGATCGGCGAAGGGTGGCCACGCCCTAGGTCACGGGCGTGACACATGGGTCACGGGCGTGACAGGCCATGAGGCAAATTCCGCGTCCGACGATCGTCTACCTGAGATCGATGATCGTTGAAGGAGTCACGCCCTAGGTCACGGGCGTGACACCTGGATCACGGGAGTGACAGGACATGAGGCAAATTTCGTGTTTCGATGATCGTCCCGCTGGGATTGATGATCGTCGAAGGTGTCACGCCCTAGGTCACGGGCGTGATACATAGGTCACGGGCGTGACAGGCCCGGGTAGAAAAATTCTGCGCCCGACGATCGTCTCACTGAGATCGACGATCGTCGAAGGAGTCACGCCCTAGGTCACGGGCGTGACGGATCGGTCACGGGCGTGACCAACCCGTGACCCGAAATCTCGGTCGATTTATTTCAGTTTTTGGGCTTCGTAGGATTCTATCACGACCAACTGACTCCTAGGGGTCTTGCCGGAAATGGGATGTTACAAATCCCAATAAACAAAACAAAGATTTCGTCCCCGAAATCAAGGTTAAGCCTACGGGACTCTAATCAGGAAAAGAAGCTTGTAACATCCTATGAGAATTAAAGAAATTACATCTTTACGTTATGTTTGCTTTGTGCGGTTTCATATCTAAGATTGATTCGCCCAATTAACTAGGTATATACACCCCAATAAACAAAAGATTAGCCCCTATTCTTGAAATTTCAGTTCTATTGGTTTAACAAGAAGGCAAATTGATTGTCCAGAGGGGTGGTGAGGTATACCTGACGAAAAAGTTCCGGGTATTTTTGCCGCATCAAGTCCTGTAGCTCCTGTAAGACCCCTTTTTTTTTTTTTTGAAAACCCGGGGTCTTATGCCCAGAACCGCCGCTTTGCGGTGACACCTTCGGACCCGGGAAGGTCGCCACTACAACGCGCCGATTCTGCCGGCCTTTTCGATCACAATAAGTAGCAAGCAAGAGAGAAGCAAGTCCACCAAAAGAGAATATCACATAAAATAAAACTCCACGAAGGGAGTGTCCGCAGAAAATCATCAGAGTATAAATAGTCTAGAAATAAAAGGGCTCATGCCCGGTACATCAAGTCCTCACTACAAAATCACTCAATGCGGAAGCAAAACTAAATCTCTACTAAAGGGCCGGGACTCACAGTCCCCGTAGTCTGGACTCCCGTGCTAGACTGTCCCATCTCCAAGCGTACCGACCTCCTGGGCTGCTCCTCTATGCTGGGCTCCGCGATCCCCTAAAATGATATGGTTCGAAAACCGTTAGTCTAAAAGACTAAGTCCTATCATCCCCCACCCCTTCCCCCACGCTCTAAGGCACCGGGCGGAGAGGAAGAAAGGGGAGGACATGAAAGTGGAGAGTAGTCAAAAGCAGATGACGGTGGACCTAACTAGCAAGTTATAACAGGGGAGCAATATAAATCTTAAGTGTTGTAATAGGTCAAACAAGAAGGAAAATAAGTAAGGTAATTTAAACCTTCACTTATGTGAGTACACATAAGCCAAGGGATCTTTTGCAAGGTTCCCATCGTATAAAGTGTCCCATACCACTTATACGTTGGGGTGTCGGTTATCAAACAGCAGCATATATATATATTGAAATTAACCTTTGGTTTATAAACTTGCCCACACAAGCTTATAGACCAAGGGGTCGTTTTGCAAGTCCTAAAGTATAAGCGTCCCATTCCACCTATACTTTAGGTGTCAAGGTTGTTATGAATGATTATGGCATGCAGCTATATGGTGGGTATGATGATCAAGCAGTGCAACTCACACACCCAACTTTGCGTACACAAACCTTTAGTTCCCCCTTTCTGGAGATAACTCCCAGGATACTCCCGTAGTGGCAGACGGAAGCGGTGGGTTGGGCCTCGCCCACCTCAAAACCAGTAAAAGCACTACTGGTCTGACCTATCGTACGCCCTCAACGCCTGGTGCACGAGGCGGACTCCTGCGTACTCTTGCCGACTGGTCCGCCGGACTTAACCTTGGCTAAGTGCTAGTCACCTTGCCGAGTCAACGATATCGGTGTCGGTGCAATCGAACTCCCCGATATCGAGAACCCACCACCTTAATCTTTCCTATTTTTATGCACATGCAGCAGTTTAATATATAATAATTTAAAGTGTCAATTTCCCGGACTAAACCGTCCGTATTAACCACATCCAAGATCAAATTCCCCGGACTAAACCGTCCGGCTCATCTCCAGACTTCGTCCCTTAGAACACCCGGGACGGTGCCCCCTTGAACACCTCGGGACGACTTAACCACCACCAACCCTCACTAATGAGTGGGTGCAATGTGAATCCCTATTAGGCTAATTACTCTTTCGTTTGTTTTAAGATTTACGTTAGCCCAGGACTGCCCCCGGCATACCCCGTGAAGGGCTCTCAAGGGGCACTAGGAACCAAGACGGTGCATTACGGCCCGAAGTTCCCTTTCGCAAGGCACTTATTATTGTTGGTTGATTACCCTTTTCCCAATCCCTTTTTAATGTTATTCTGGTTCTAACCCTAATGTGTTTTAACTCCTTCACCCGCTCCCAGGAAAGACGATGTTCCGTCGAACCCGAGCTCCACCCATCCTTAGTTAACCTAACCACTATCCCATACCCAATTTCATTGATAACCTCCGAATCATCTTGCCACGGCATTTACACATGATTTGTCGCCCTATGACCATGGTATTACAATTTCTATGATTTCACTATATGCAGACCAACTTGAGCTAACAACAAGTATGATAGGAAGTGCATCAATTTCTCATCCAAACACCCTAAGATAATTACTAAGGGCCTATCATGACTTTTATAATTTAAATCCAGCACTTCCAAATTTTTCCTAAATAATTTAATATTTATTTAATTATCCAGAAATTAAAGCCATGAGTGATTTTGAGCATGAGGTACTACATTCATTCATCATAAAATTATAAGAAAATTACCAGGGCTCTACAATGTCCATAAATGTTCACTGACCAAAAATTATAATTTTACAAGGCCTAAAAATATTATTTAAAAATCATTTATAAATTCTACAAATTTCAAGCCTTGTGAATCAACCCCTATGATTATAGATCCAAAAATTCTACAGTAATTACCAGAGATGTAAGAGGTCATAAAAACTCATTTGCCTAAGTTACACCAGATTTCAGTGAGGGAACAACCCATAATAATTATTTGACTATCTTTAGAAAATCAATGGCTTGTTAATGAAGTACTTAAAATAATCAGTTAATAATTCCAGCAAAATTCAAGCATATGTATAAGAATCTAACAAGCTCTCTGCCAAAATTTCATATCCATTAATCAACCAGAGAAATCAAATTAATTAAAATACCCAAAAGCCTATTTTTGTGAGATATGAAGGAACTATCATGTATTGAATTCCAAGGCTCTCAATATTACTTCCCAGAGACTTCCCTAAACCCAAGAAGTACACTACCCAAGTTTCATGGCCTTTAGGCAAGTTTTGGTGACCTATTTTACCTTAACAAAGGAGGTGTCCTAAACTAGGGTTAGGGTTTAAGGGAGGGTAACCCTCTCCAAATCTTCCAAGACTTTGGTCAGGGGGTTCTAACCTCACTAGTCTCCTCTCCACCAAAAATCACTTCCATTCAAGGTCATTTGACCCCATGCCCTTCACAAGCCCCCAAAGTCCAACCTAGGGGTTTGGACTTGGGTCCTAGGGCATACTCACCTCAAACCACTCCATACACCATAAGGGAGTTTTAAAGCCCATTACAAACCAGTGGACCAAGTTTCAGCCTCTGGTGAGGGAGTTTGGTCAACTAAAATCACTAAGTGCACTTTTGACCTATTTGCCCCTTAATGGGCTAACCTAGGATTGGGTAATTACCCACCCAAAACATCTCCCAATTAAATGAAACTTTATACAGAGCTTTCCTAGGTCCCTAAGGACCTCCCACCAAAATTTTGGGGGATTTGGAGGTCATTAGACCCCTTAATCACTCTAAGATATGATTATTAAATTTTAACAAAAACTATAGAAAAATGTTATCCAAAAATTACCATTTTTGGATATGTCATAGGTGTAGGTAATAATGACCCCTACATAAAATTTTAAGTCATTTGGAGGTCTGGTTTGATGTGGGCAACCAAAATGGTGTCTGACCTAGCCTAAGGACACCTTCCACCAAACTGAGTGCTGAGGTCAGCACAGTTATCCAAATTGGGTGAAATCAATTCTAAAATAAAGTAGACTCAAAGGGCTACAGCTTTCATGTTCACTACTTTTTCTGTAGTGGGCTCTAGGTATTTTTAATAAATACAAACATTAAGAGGTAAAACTGTGACAGAAATACAAATAATATATCCAAACTATACTATCATGATTTTCACTATTTGCACGGATCTTGAAGCGATTTGGATGGCATCCATTCATCTCCTACCTCCAGCCAAGGGTGGGGATTGCCCGAACCTGGAGCCCCTTTATCTCATTGCCGCCGGCCATCCAGCCACCTCCCCGGCCGGCCACCGCCACCATCACCTCCGGTGAGGTGGGGGCTACCCCTAGCCGGCGGCACAGCCGCCGGAACAGTGGAATCCGGCCAACCCGAGAGGTAGTATTTCGGCCGATTTCCTCATTTTTTTCGAATTGGATCGGGCTCAATCGAGCCCGATTCTTGTTCTAATGGATTCCTAGGATCTATACATGAGTAAAGAGGAGGAGGAGGACCTGAGCTGCGGCTTGTAGACGGGCTGAATTCCTCCTTGCCATTTTCGGCCACCAAGCTTGAGCTCCTCTCCAACTTCTACACCAACCTCTCTGGAATTGGAAAAGGAACGGGGAAAAGCTTGCCCTTGCTCTGGTGAAGCTTCTTAATGAAGGAATTTGGGAGAGGAGAAGTGTAACTCCCCAATTTTGAATTTCCCCATTAATGGCCATTAAGCCTATTTTCAGTTTTTCCTCCAATTGGTGGGGCTGAGCCACCCCCTTAGCTGGCCACCTTAGGGAAACTCTTCCCCTCCACCAGAAGAGTAAAAGCCCCATGATGGTGGGGGGTTATGGAGCCTCCATGGCCATGATGGCCATTAAGCCCCTCTTTCTCTCTCCTCCAAATTGGGGAAAATTTGCATTCCTCTCTCCTAGTCACCCCTTTCTGAATTTGGTGGGCCCAAACATGTCTCATTATTTCCTAAAACTCATGGGCCACACTACATGGGCTTAGCCCACTTGAAATGGGCTAGGTTAACCTTATAAAGCCACTTTCTCTCTCTTAAATAATGGGGAAAATCCCATTTTTCTCTCTCCTAATCATCATAGATGATATTGCTGGTGGGTCCAGCCTAAATACACCCATTTTTAAACTCATCAAACAAGGTTAGCCCAAGTGGATTGAGCTTGGAGTTGAGTTAGCCTATTTGGGCTAGTTTGACCAAATTAGGGCTTGGGTTGACATTGGTCAATTTGGCCACTTCACTTGCCCCCAATGGGTTCTTAGTGACCCTATGAACCACCTAAAAGGTTAAGGGTGGTGTGGTGAAGTCCTGGGAACAAGCTGGGGTCCTTAAGTCAACCCTAAGTTAGGTAATTATCAAGTGTTATTTGCAACCCATGATGATCTCACCTTCTTTCCTTAGTACACTTGGCTTTCTTGGGCTCCTAAGGGTTTTGTCATGACCTAATCATGACAAAAACACTCCTAGGGGTCTAGCTGTCTGAGGGATGTTACAAATCCCAATACATAAAAATAAAAATTTCGTCCCCGAAATTCAAGTTAAGCCTACGGGTTTCAATAAAACGAAAAAAAATAATGTAACATCCAGAGAGGTTTAAAGGAGTACCTGACACGAAAAGTTCCGGATACCTTTGCTGCATCAAGTCCTGCGGTTCCCAAGTGTGCTCCTCTTGTCCATGATTTCTCCACAAGACCTTGACCAGCGAAACCTTCTTGCGTCGTAAGACTCGCATCCCAGTATCGTCTATCCGGATCGGCTCTAGGTGCACCGATCGATCGGAAGCTATAGGCCCATCCGTAGTCGTAATCTGCTGCTCCGGCCGAAGTAGAGCTCTCCTGAGGGAGGAAACGTGGAAGACGTCGTGCAAACCCGCTAGCTCCGGTGGCAGCTCCAATCTATATGCCAAGGGACCGATCCGCTCCAGGATCCTGTAAGGCCCCATGTATCTCGGACTGAGCTTTTTTCGGCCACGCACCCGCGAGACTCCATGCATCGGTCGTATCTTCAAGAATACCCGGTCTCCTACCTGAAACTCTACTTGACGATGCCGAGCGTCATAATACTTCGCTTGCCTGCTCTGCGCCTCTAACATCCGGTCCCGGATCAGTCTCACCTGAGCCTCGGTGTCTTCCACAAACTCTGAGTTCAGAATCTTCGGATCCACGTCCTGCAGCCAAGATAACGGTGTCCTACACCTTCTCCCATACAGGGCCTCGTAAGGAGCCATCCGTATGCTGGACTGATAACTGTTGTTATACGAGAACTCCACCAATGGCAGCATCTTCTCCCAGGGCTCTCCGCGGTCTACAATACATAGTCTCAGAAGGTCTTCTAGCGTCCGATTGGTACGCTCCGTCTGCCCGTCAGTCTGGGGGTGGAAGGCCGTACTGAAAGTCAGTCGGGAGCCAAGGTACGCCTGCACCGATTTCCACTCTCTGGACGTAAACCGCCCATCTCGATCTGATACGATCGTCCTTGGCACGCCGTGATAACGAATATACTGCTCCACGAACTTCCGAACCAACACTCCAACAGAGTCGTCCTTCCTGATCGGGATGAACCTAGCCACCTTCGTTAGACGGTCCACGATCACCCAGATCGAATCGTTTCCCGTCCGTGATCGAGGTAGGCCGTGGATGAAGTCCATCGCGATGTCCTCAAATTTCCACTCCGGCACCGGGAGTGGCTGCAATAAACCAGCGGGATGTCTACACTCTGCCTTCACTAACTGGCATGTCTCGCAGTGGGTCACGAAGTACGTAATGTCTTTCTTCATCCCTGGCCAAAACATCATCTTCTTCAAGTCTGCCGTCATCTTCGTGATCCCCGGGTGTATAGAATATCTACTACAATGCGCCTCCGCCATGATGTCCTCCCGAACCCGGCCTCCTGCGGGTATATAAACCCTGCCTCTGAAATGTAGCAATCCGTCTCTCAGGGAATAATCTCCTGTCGAACCCTCCTCCAAGGCTCGGAATATCGGCACTGCCCATGCATCTGTCCTTTGTTCGTCCCGGATGCGGTCCCGAATATCATCAATAGCCACCATCGATGCCAGATACTCCCTATATAGCTCTGGGTCATCCTCGGACACTAGGGATATCTGCATATCTCTGAAGGTCCGAACTAGCTCCATGGACATAACTTGGGGCCTGGCTTCGGAAGTGGCCGCTCTCCGACTCAACGCGTCGGCCACCACGTTTGCCCTCCCTGGGTGGTAGTGCATCTCATACTGATAATCTGCTAAGAACTCCACCCAGCGCCTCTGCCTGATATTCAGCTCCTTCTGCGTGTCCACATATTTCAAGTTCTTGTGATCGGAGAAGATATCGCAGTGGACTCCATAAAGATAATGGCGCCAGACCTTCAGAGCAAAAACGACCGCTCCCATCTCGAGGTCGTGCACCGGGTAGTTCCTCTCATGGGTCTTCAGCTGGCGGGAGGCATATGCTATGACATGTCCGTTCTGCATCAGCACCGCTCCCATCCCTTGGTATGATGCGTCGGTATACACCTGGAATCCTTCCTTTCCAGATGGAAGGGCCAGAATCGGGGCTGAGATGAGTCGGTCCTTTAGCTCCTGGAAGGCCGCCTGGCACTGCGCGGTCCAAACGAAAGGCGTCTCCTTCCTTGTCAAAGATGTGAGGGGGAGGGCAATTTGAGAGAACCCTTCCACGAACTTCCGGTAATAACCGGCAAGTCCCAAGAAACTTCGTACATCAGTGGCTGTCTTCAACGGCGGCCAATCTCGAACTGCCTGAATCTTTGCCGGATCCACTGCCAACCCGGCTCCGCTGATAATATGGCCTAGGAAAGCCACCTCCTTCAACCAAAACTGACACTTGCTGGATTTCGCATAAAGGTGATGCTCCCGCAACCTCTGTAGAGTCAGTGCCAGATGCCGAGTGTGCTCCTCCTCCGTCCTAGAGTAGATCAGGATGTCGTCTATGAATACTATAACGAACACATCCAAGTAAGCCTCAAAAACCCGGTTCATGAGGCTCATGAACGCCGACGGCGCATTTGTGAGCCCGAAGGGCATCACGGTGAACTCATACAAGCCATATCTGCTACTGAAGGCCGTCTTCGGAATATCCTCCTCCTGGATCCGCAGCTGGTAGTATCCTGACCTCAAGTCCAGCTTCGAGAAATAGTGGGCTCCCTCCAGCTGGTCGAACAACTCGTCTATCCGGGGGAGCGGATAGGTATTTCGGACGGTCAGCCTATTTAGTGCTCGATAATCGATGCACAGGCGAAGTGTCCCATCCTTCTTCTTCACGAATAAGACCGGAGCTCCCCATGGCGAAGAACTCGGTCTAACAAATCCCGCCTCCACCAACTCTCGCAACTGAGTCTGAAACTCCGCCAGCTCTTTCGGGGCCATCCGATAGGGAGCCCTGGATATCGGCTTAGCCCCTGGCACCAACTGAATCTGGAAATCCTTCTCCCTGTGCGGAGGCAATCCTGGCAGCTTCTCTGGAAACACATCGGCGTAATCACAAACCACCGGTATATTGGCAATCCGGTCCTTCTCCTCGGTCATCTCGAACAGTACCTGATATACCATGTCTCCCTGTAGATGGGCCTTGACGGCCTGAATAGAGGATAAGAAAATATAGGACGCAGGTCTAATACCTTCCATCACGATGAGAGAATCCCCATATCTAAGGGTAACCTTCTTGGCCAAGTAGTCAATCTGGGCATGGTTCCAATGAAGCCATGACATACCCAGAATCAGATCATAATCTGGCAGTGGCAAGACCGTCGCTGACGCTTCGAAAGGTTTCCCGCCTATCCATGCCTCCATATTGCAACGGGATGAGGTGAACAGCTCCGACCCGTCAGGTAGCCGTATCTTCATCATCGACCCCGTGAATTTCTCCACGCCATCCAACCCTTGGATAAAGGTCTCCGACACAAACGAGTGCGAGGCACCCGTGTCGAAGAGAGTGTGTGCGGGTTTGCCGCAAATGAAGACAATGCCTGAGATTGTGACTTAACTTAGAGTTTTATTCTTGGTTTTTACTACCTAATGCTAAAAACAGTTAATTCCTAGGAAAGGATGGAAAAAGATTTAAGACAAAGCAAACAAACATAGTCGTACCTGTGATCACTTGCTCAGGTTGTCGGGGCTGGGCCAGGTCCAGTGCATATACCTGCTCCCTTTCTTGCCTACGGTCTCCGCCCTGGTATCCTTGTCCTTGACCGCGTCCTCGACCTCCATAGTGTTGAGCAGGTGGGGCAATCTGTGGCGCTAGTGGGGGCCCCCTTCTCATAGGGCAGTTCCTCTTGATATGCCCCACCTGACGACAGTGAAAACACTCTGGTGGAGGGTAAGCCCTCCCTCCTGGTCTCTGCAAATCCTGCATCTGTGGTCTTGGTATCTCCCGCAACTGGAGGGGCTGGGGAGCTAGAGTCACCTGCTCCCTCGACTCCTGTCTCACCTCCTGACGAGGCTGATCCTCCATCCTGCCCACATCTGTAACACGACCTCGTCGCTGCTCATTTCTTGCTCCACGATTCTGATCCTCCATTGGCCGCTTCCGGCCTCGGGTAGCGTGCCAGTCTGCCTCGATCCTCTTGGCCATCTCAAGCATCCGAGGAATAGGCCCATCGGACACGAACAATAGGGCCTCCCTCAAATCCTCCTTCAAGCCCTTGTAAAACCTCTTGGTGTACCCGGCTTCGTCCAGCTGATAAGAATCTGCATATCGGGCTAGATGATCGAACTCCCGATGGTACTCCACCACCAACCTGGTGCCCTGCTTTAGCTGTAAGAACCGGTCTTCAAGCTCATCCCTGGCCGATTGCGGAACAAAATGTTCCAACAGCGCGACCCTGAATTCTCCCCAAGTGACCTCCGCAACCTCCCTGTCAGCATAAGTCTTGTCCAGGAGTGTCTTCCACCACCTCTTGGCATGGGACTCTAGGCAAGAGACCACCAACGCCACCCTCTCCTCCACCGGGCATCGTATCCCAGTCAGCATCTCATGCATGATGTCCAACCACTCCTCTGTCCGAACTGCCGTCTCTGTCCCCAAGTAGGACGGGGGAGAAAGTCCTCGGAATATACTCAGCCAGTTGGCTCCCGGAATCAACTGCGGAGCCGGAGCCTGTTGAGCCCTGAAGGCTTCTAGGATGGCTGTCAAAGTCTGCCCCATGTCCGTCTGAAGGAAAGGAGCGGGAGCTGGTGGAGGTGGTGCAGCATCCGGAGTCTGCAAAACCTCACCCTGTGGAGTAGGCTGCGCTGAGGGCTGCGAAAAGAAAATTTTTTATTATGAGAAAACGTTTCGAAAGAATTAAATGTGGACAATTATATGTGATTCCCCTTATGGGCACACCACTGCTTCCGCTGCTTAGTTTGTCCGCAAACTAAACTCGCGCGGGGGTGACCCAGGGATTTGTGGACTGCTACTAATCCGATCGATGTTTCCTCTGATACCACTTTGTAAGACCCCATTTTTTTTTTTTGAAAACCCGGGGTCTTATGCCCAGAACCGCCGCTTTGCGGTGACACCTTCGCACCCGGGAAGGTCGCCACTACAACGCGCCGATTCTGCCGGCCTTTTCGATCACAATAAGTAGCAAGCAAGAGAGAAGCAAGTCCACCAAAAGAGAATATCACATAAAATAAAACTCCACGAAGGGAGTGTCCACAGAAAATCATCAGAGTATAAATAGTCTAGAAATAAAAGGGCTCATGCCCGGTACATCAAGTCCTCACTACAAAATCACTCAATGCGGAAGCAAAACTAAATCTCTACTAAAGGGCCGGGACTCACAGTCCCCGTAGTCTGGACTCCCGTGCTAGACTGTCCCATCTCCAAGCGTACCGACCTCCTGGGCTGCTCCTCTATGCTGGGCTCCGCGATCCCCTAAAATGATATGGTTCGAAAACCGTTAGTCTAAAAGACTAAGTCCTATCATCCCCCACCCCTTCCCCCACGCTCTAAGGCACCGGGCGGAGAGGAAGAAAGGGGAGGACATGAAAGTGGAGAGTAGTCAAAAGCAGATGACGGTGGACCTAACTAGCAAGTTATAACAGGGGAGCAATATAAATCTTAAGTGTTGTAATAGGTCAAACAAGAAGGAAAATAAGTAAGGTAATTTAAACCTTCACTTATGTGAGTACACATAAGCCAAGGGATCTTTTGCAAGGCTCCCATCGTATAAAGTGTCCCATACCACTTATACGTTGGGGTGTCGGTTATCAAACAGCAGCATATATATATATTGAAATTAACCTTTGGTTTATAAACTTGCCCACACAAGCTTATAGACCAAGGGGTCGTTTTGCAAGTCCTAAAGTATAAGCGTCCCATTCCACCTATACTTTAGGTGTCAAGGTTGTTATGAATGATTATGGCATGCAGCTATATGGTGGGTATGATGATCAAGCAGTGCAACTCACACACCCAACTTTGCGTACACAAACCTTTAGTTCCCCCTTTCTGGAGATAACTCCCAGGATACTCCCGTAGTGGCAGACGGAAGCGGTGGGTTGGGCCTCGCCCACCTCAAAACCAGTAAAAGCACTACTGGTCTGACCTATCGTACGCCCTCAACGCCTGGTGCACGAGGGGGACTCCTGCGTACTCTTGCCGACTGGTCCGCCGGACTTAACCTTGGCTAAGTGCTAGTCACCTTGCCGAGTCAACGATATCGGTGTCGGTGCAATCGAACTCCCCGATATCGAGAACCCACCACCTTAATCTTTCCTATTTTTATGCACATGCAGCAGTTTAATATATAATAATTTAAAGTGTCAATTTCCCGGACTAAACCGTCCGTATTAACCACATCCAAGATCAAATTCCCCGGACTAAACCGTCCGGCTCATCTCCAGACTTCGTCCCTTAGAACACCCGGGACGGTGCCCCCTTGAACACCTCGGGACGACTTAACCACCACCAACCCTCACTAATGAGTGGGTGCAATGTGAATCCCTATTAGGCTAATTACTCTTTCATTTGTTTTAAGATTTACGTTAGCCCAGGACTGCCCCCGGCATACCCCGTGAAGGGCTCTCAAGGGGCACTAGGAACCAAGACGGTGCATTACGGCCCGAAGTTCCCTTTCGCAAGGCACTTATTATTGTTGGTTGATTACCCTTTTCCCAATCCCTTTTTAATGTTATTCTGGTTCTAACCCTAATGTGTTTTAACTCCTTCACCCGCTCCCAGGAAAGACGATGTTCCGTCGAACCCGAGCTCCACCCATCCTTAGTTAACCTAACCACTATCCCATACCCAATTTCATTGATAACCTCCGAATCATCTTGCCACGGCATTTACACATGATTTGTCGCCCTATGACCATGGTATTACAATTTCTATGATTTCACTATATGCAGACCAACTTGAGCTAACAACAAGTATGATAGGAAGTGCATCAATTTCTCATCCAAACACCCTAAGATAATTACTAAGGGCCTATCATGACTTTTATAATTTAAATCCAGCACTTCCAAATTTTTCCTAAATAATTTAATATTTATTTAATTATCCAGAAATTAAAGCCATGAGTGATTTTGAGCATGAGGTACTACATTCATTCATCATAAAATTATAAGAAAATTACCAGGGCTCTACAATGTCCATAAATGTTCACTGACCAAAAATTATAATTTTACAAGGCCTAAAAATATTATTTAAAAATCATTTATAAATTCTACAAATTGCAAGCCTTGTGAATCAACCCCTATGATTATAGATCCAAAAATTCTACAGTAATTACCAGAGATGTAAGAGGTCATAAAAACTGATTTGCCTAAGTTACACCAGATTTCAGTGAGGGAACAACCCATAATAATTATTTGACTATCTTTAGAAAATTAATGGCTTGTGAATGAAGTACTTAAAATAATCAGTTAATAATTCCAGCAAAATTCAAGCATATGTATAAGAATCTAAAAAGCTCTCTGCCAAAATTTCATATCCATTAATCAACCAGAGAAATCAAATTAATTAAAATACCCAAAAACCTATTTTTGTGAGATATGAAGGAACTATCATGTATTGAATTCCAAGGCTCTCAATATTACTTCCCAGAGACTTCCCTAAACCCAAGAAGTACACTACCCAAGTTTCATGGCCTTTAGGCAAGTTTTGGTGACCTATTTTACCTTAACAAAGGAGGTGTCCTAAACTAGGGTTAGGGTTTAAGGGAGGGTAACCCTCTCCAAATCTTCCAAGACTTTGGTCAGGGGGTTCTAACCTCACTAGTCTCCTCTCCACCAAAAATCACTTCCATTCAAGGTCATTTGACCCCATGCCCTTCACAAGCCCCCAAAGTCCAACCTAGGGGTTTGGACTTGGGTCCTAGGGCATACTCACCTCAAACCACTCCATACACCATAAGGGAGTGTTAAAGCCCATTACAAACCAGTGGACCAAGTTTCAGCCTCTGGTGAGGGAGTTTGGTCAACTAAAATCACTAAGTGCACTTTTGACCTATTTGCCCCTTAATGGGCTAACCTAGGATTGGGTAATTACCCACCCAAAACATCTCCCAATTAAATGAAACTTTATACAGAGCTTCCCTAGGTCCCTAAGGACCTCCCACCAAAATTTTGGGGGATTTGGAGGTCATTAGACCCCTTAATCACTCTAAGATATGATTATTAAATTTTAACAAAAACTATAGAAAAATGTTATCCAAAAATTACCATTTTTGGATATGTCATAGGTGTAGGTAGGAATGACCCCTACATAAAATTTTAAGTCATTTGGAGGTCTGGTTTGATGTGGGCAACCAAAATGGTGTCTGACCTAGCCTAAGGACACCTTCCACCAAACTGAGTGCTGAGGTCAGCACATTTATCCAAATTGGGTGAAATCAATTCTAAAATAAAGTAGACTCAAAGGGCTACAGCTTTCATGTTCACTACGTTTTCTGTAGAGGGCTCTAGGTATTTTTAATAAATACAAACATTAAGAGGTAAAACTGTGACAGAAATACAAATAATATATCCAAACTATACTATCATGATTTTCACTATTTGCACGGATCTTGAAGCGATTTTGATGGCATCCATTCATCTCCTACCTCCAGCCAAGGGTGGGGATTGCCCGAACCTGGAGCCCCTTTATCTCATTGCCGCCGGCCATCCAGCCACCTCCCCGGCCGGCCACCGCCACCATCACCTCCGGTGAGGTGGGGGCTACCCCTAGCCGGCGGCACAGCCGCCGGAACAGTGGAATCCGGCCAACCCGAGAGGTAGTATTTCGGCCGATTTCCTCATTTTTTTCGAATTGGATCGGGCTCAATCGAGCCCGATTCTTGTTCTAATGGATTCCTAGGATCTATACATGAGTAAAGAGGAGGAGGAGGACCTGAGCTGCGGCTTGTAGACGGGCTGAATTCCTCCTTGCCATTTTCGGCCACCAAGCTTGAGCTCCTCTCCAACTTCTACACCAACCTCTCTGGAATTGGAAAAGGAACGGGGGAAAAGCTTGCCCTTGCTCTGGTGAAGCTTCTTAATGAAGGAATTTGGGAGAGGAGAAGTGTAACTCCCCAATTTTGAATTTCCCCATTAATGGCCATTAAGCCTATTTTCAGTTTTTCCTCCAATTGGTGGGGCTGAGCCACCCCCTTAGCTGGCCACCTTAGGGAAACTCTTCCCCTCCACCAGAAGAGTAAAAGCCCCATGATGGTGGGGGGTTATGGAGCCTCCATGGCCATGATGGCCATTAAGCCCCTCTTTCTCTCTCCTCCAAATTGGGGAAAATTTGCATTCCTCTCTCCTAGTCACCCCTTTCTGAATTTGGTGGGCCCAAACATGTCTCATTATTTCCTAAAACTCATGGGCCACACTACATGGGCTTAGCCCACTTGAAATGGGCTAGGTTAACCTTATAAAGCCACTTTCTCTCTCTTAAATAATGGGGAAAATCCCATTTTTCTCTCTCCTAATCATCATGGATGATATTGCTGGTGGGTCCAGCCTAAATACACCCATTTTTAAACTCATCAAACAAGGTTAGCCCAAGTGGATTGAGCTTGGACTTGAGTTAGCCTATTTGGGCTAGTTTGACCAAATTAGGGCTTGGGTTGACTTTGGTCAATTTGGCCACTTCACTTGCCCCCAATGGGTTCTTAGTGACCCTATGAACCACCTAAAAGGTTAAGGGTGGTGTGGTGAAGTCCTGGGAACAAGCTGGGGTCCTTAAGTCAACCCTAAGTTAGGTAATTATCAAGTGTTATTTGCAACCCATGATGATCTCACCTTCTTTCCTTAGTACACTTGGCTTTCTTGGGCTCCTAAGGGTTTTGTCATGACCTAATCATGACAAAAACACTCCTAGGGGTCTAGCTGTCTGAGGGATGTTACAGCTCCCATATATGCTCCTCCTGCCCATGATTGTTCCACAGAACCTTGACTAACGAAACCTTCTTCCGTCGCAAAACCCGCACTGCTGTATCGTCAATCCTGATAGGCTCCATGTTGACTGACCAATCCGAGGCCACCAGGCCATCTACCGAGGAGATCAGCTGCTCAGGGCGTAGCAGAGCCCTCCGAAGTGAGGAGATGTGGAAGACATCATGCAATCCTGCTAACTCCGGTGGTAGCTCCAGTCTATAGGCTAAGGGGCCGATCCGCTCCAGGATCTTATAAGGCCCGATATATCTCGGACTGAGCTTCTTCCGCCCATGCTCCCGCGAAACTCCGTGCATCGGCCGTATCTTCAAGAAAACTCGGTCCCCCACCTGGAACTCCACTTGACGATGCCTCGCATCGTAGTATTTCGCCTGTCCGCTCTGGGCTTCCAACATCCTGTCTCGGATCAATCTAATCTGAGCATCTGTATCTCCCACAAACTCCGAGCCTAGTGCCTGTGGATCCTCATCTTGAACCCATGATAGTGGGGTCCTGCACCTCCTTCCGTATAACGCCTCGTATGGAGCCATGCCTATGCTGGACTGATGAGCGTTGTTGTACGAAAACTCGACCAGTGGCAGCAATCTCTCCCAAGGCTCGCCACGGTCCAAAATATACAGTCGCAACAGATCATCCTGTGTACGGTTGGTGCGCTCTGTCTGCCCGTCGGTCTGAGGGTGAAAAGCTGTACTGAATGTCAACCGAGAACCCAGATGGGCCTGGACTGACCTCCATTCCCTGGATGTAAACCGCCCATCCCGATCCGAAATGATAGTCTTGGGCACCCCATAATAACGCACAAACTGCTCAACGAACCTCCGTACTAACACACTGACCGGTGTGTCCTTTGCCACTGGAATGAATCTGGCCACCTTTGTTAACCTGTCCACTATCACCCAGATCGAGTCATTCCCCGCACGGAACGAGGTAGCCCATGTATGAAGTCCATGGCTATATCCTCAAACTTCCACTCCGGCACCGGAAGCGGTTGCAGCAAGCCTGCCGGGTTCCTACACTCCGCCTTCACGAGCTGGCAGGCCTCGCAATGCATCATAAAATAGGTAATATCTTTCTTCATACCCAGCCAATACATCATCCTCTTCAAATCCTTTACCATCTTGGTGATCCCCGGGTGTACAGAATACCGGCTGCAGTGAGCTTCCGTCAAAATGTCCTCCCGGATCCGTCCTCCTGCTGGTATGTAGACTATGCCCCGGAAACACAGGAGCCCATCCCTCAAAGAGTAATCTCCTGTCGTGCCTTCCTCTAAGGCTCGGAATATTGGCTCAGCTTTCTCATCCAGCATCTGCCCATCTCTGATGCGGTCTCGAATGTCATTAGTAGTAGCCATCGACCCCAGGTACTCCATGTACAGCTCCGGGTCATCCTCAGACACTAGAAAAATCTGCATCTCCTCGAATGATCTAACCAACTCTAAGGCCATCAGCTGCAGTCCTACTCCTGTCGTACTCGCTCTCCGGCTCAGAGCATCCGCGACCACGTTCGCCTTCCCCGGATGGTAGTGCATGGTGTACTGGTAGTCTGACAGAAACTCCACCCAGCGTCTCTGTCTGATGTTTAACTCCTTCTGGGTATCGACGTACTTCAGATTCTTATGGTCGGAGAAGACATCACAACGTATTCCGTAGAGATAGTGTCGCCAGATTTTAAGAGCAAAAATGACTGCCCCCATCTCCAAATCGTGCACGGGGTAGTTCTGCTCGTGCTGCTTCAACTGACGGGAGGCATAGGCTATTACGTGCCCATTCTGCATCAGAATGGCACCCATCCCTTGATAGGAAGCATCTCTATACACCTGGAATCCCTCCTTCCCTGATGGAAGAGCAAGGATGGGAGCCGAGGTGAGACGATCCTTCAGCTCCTGGAAGGCAGATTCGCATCGAGGCGTCCAGATAAAATGGGACTCCTTCTTCGTCAGAGATGTAAGAGGGAAGGAAATTTGAGAGAACCCCTTTACAAACTTCCGGTAGTAACCGGCAAGTCCCAAAAAACTTCGAACATCCGAGGCCGACTTTAGTTGTGGCCAATCCCGTACTGCCTGGACCTTCGCCGGATCCACTGCCAGACCTGCTCCACTGATGACATGGCGTAGAACGGCCACCTCCTTTAGCCAGAACTGGCACTTGCTGTACTTGGCATACATCTCATGCTCACGCAGCTTCTCCAAGGTCAAGGCCAGATGTCTCGCGTGCTCCTCCTCCGTCCTTGAATAGATAAGGATGTCATCGATGAACACGATAACGAAGACGTCCAGATACTCTTCGAACACCCGATTCATCAGGGGCAAGAATGCAAAGGGTGCATTCGTGAGTCCGAACGGCATCACTGTAAACTCGTACAAGCCGTATCTGCTTCTGAAGGCCGTCTTCGGGATGTCCTCCTCCCGAATGCGAAGCTGGTAGTACCCTGACCTCAGATCCAGCTTTGAGAACCAATGGGCTCCCTCCAGCTGGTTAAATAGCTCGTCTACCCTTGGTAAGGGATACGTATTCCGGACTGTCAACCTGTTCAGAGCCCGGTAATCGATGCACAGTCGAAGGGTGTCGTCCTTCATCTTAACGAACAACACCGGAGCTCCCCATGGTGAAGAGCTAGGCCGAACGAACCCGGCCTCCACTAACTCCTGAAGCTGGCTCCGAAATTCCACCAACTCCTTTGGGGCCATTCGATAGGGAGCTCTAGATACCGGCTTAGCCCCTGATACGAGCTGAATCTAGAAGTCCTTCTCTCGATGCGGGGGTAGCCCTGGTAGCTTCTCCGGAAACACGTCTGCGAAGTCCCGCACTACTGGAATATCTGCAATGGAGTCCTTGGCCACAACCGCCTCAAAAAGGACCTGATAAACTTCTTCCCCCTGTAGGTGGGCCTTAGCGGCCTGCACAGACGAAAGTAAGGTACGAGGTACTGGTATAATACCTTCGATGACAATGAATGAGTCGCCATGCCTCACGGTGATCCTCTTTGCCATGCAATCGATCTGGGCATGGTTATAATATAGCCAAGTCATTCCCAGGATCAGATCGTAATCTGGCATCTTTAGAACCGTCGCTGGTGCCTCAAATGCCTTCCCGCCGATCCTCGCTTCCATATTGCAATGAGCAGAGGTCATTATCTCTGATCCATCGGGTAAGCGCACCCTCATCACCTTCCCGGTGAATGGCTCCACACCTGCCAGCCCTTTCACGAAATCCTCCGACACGAAAGATTGCGACGCACCAGTGTCGAAGAGGGTGTGAGCGGGCTTGCCGCTAACGAAGACTATGCCTAGGGTAATTAAGTGTCTTAGTATTCTTGTTGCAGTTGTCTTTATATAATTTCTAACCAGGTTATGTCTAGAACACTAGTTTATATGATAAAAATTTAAAAGTACTGCCATACCTGTGATAACCTGCTCCGGGTTCCGGGGCTGTGTTAGGTCTAGAGCATACATCTGCTCCCTCTCTGGCCTGTGGCCTCGATCCTGAAATCCTCGTCCTCGGTCCTGTCCTCGTCCGCCAAACTGTCGGGGGGGGGGGGGGGGGGGTGGAGCGCCCTGATGTGCTGGTGGGGGTGCTCGCCTCACAGGGCAGTTCCTCTTGATATGCCCCGGCTGGTTGCACAGATAGCATACCGGTGGCTGCTCTGCCGTCCTTGGCATTTCCAGCATCTGTATAGGCTGGGGAGCCAATACCCCCTGACTCCTATGCTCCTGCCCAAACTCTTGACGAGGCTGATCCCCGTTCCTTCTCTCTCCAATAACCTGTCCTCGAGGACGATCTCTACCTCCTCCAATCACTGTATCATCAGCCGGTCTCTTCCGGCTCGTCACTGTAGGCTGATCCGCCTCTCTCTTCTTAGCCATCTCCAGAATCCTGGCCAGACTCCCCTCCGAGACGAAAAGGAGGGCCTGTCTCATGTCATCTTGCAGCCCTTATAAAACCTCCGGGCATAGCCAGCATCATCTAACTGGTAAGCGTCCGCATAGCGGGCCAGGTGAGTGAACTCCTGATAGTACTCCACCACAGTCCTGTTCCCATGCCTCAACCGCAGGAACCTATCCTCCAGGTCATCCCTTGCCGACTGAGGTACAAAATGTCCCAAGAGCGCTGCTCTGAACTCCTCCCAAGTAATATCAGCGCAGTCCATCCCCGCAAAGGTGGTGTCCAGCTGAGATTTCCACCACCTCTTTCCGTGTGACTCTAAGCAAGAGACTGCCAAAGCGACTGCCTCCTCCGTGGGGCATCGGATCCCTGCCAGCATCTCGTACATGGTGTCCAACCATTCCTCCGTACGTACTGCAGACTCCGTCCCCTGGTAGCATGGTGGGGAAAGTCCTCGGAAGACCGTCATCCAATTGGCCCCGGGGTTTGGCTGTGGAGCCGGGGCTTGCTGAGCTCTGAAGGCCTCCAGAATGGCCGTCAGTATTTGCCCCATCTCCGTCTGCTGGAACGGAGCTGGAGCCGGCGGGGGCGGGACCTCATTCTGAGCCTGGGGTCTCCCCTGCTGTGGTGTAGGGTTTGTCGCAGGATACAAGTAAAAATTCCATCTATTAGAGAACGAATGAATGGAATTTAAGGAGAGTTAGGATGGACTTTCACATATGATTTCCCTTATGGGCACACCACTGCTTCCGCTGCTAGTTTGTCCGCAAACTAAGCTCACACGGGGGTGGCCCAAGGTTTTTTGTGGACTACTTCTCTTTCGATCGAGGTCTCCTCTGATACCACTTGTAAGACCCCCCCCCCCCCCCCCCCCCCCCCCGTTTTTTTTTCTTTTTCAACCACCGGGGTCTTAGCCCAGAATTGCCGCTTTGCGGTGGCACCGACTCACGGGAAGGCGACCACTACAAAACGCCAATTCTGCCGGCCCTTTTGATCATAAGAGAGAGAAGTAATTAAACATAAAATATAAACAAGTCCTCATAAACATGTAAATAAAAGTGAAATCACATCCAGTCCATCAATAGATAATAGCAGGAAATAGATAAATGGGCTCGAGCCCAGTAGATCAGAGTCCTCACTATAAGTCACTCAACGGGGAAGCTATAAAACTACTAATCACTCACGGAGCTGGTCGCAGGTGCACCGGTGCTAGACTGTCCCACCTCCATACGCACCGTACTCCGCTGGTGCTGGTCCCTGGACTGCTGGTCCCTGTCTAACCATCCGGAGCTCCTATAATATTGTGGTTCGAAAACCATTAGTCATAAATACTAAGCCATATCATCCCATACCCCTCCCACCACGGCTCCTAAGCACCGGGCGGAGAGGAGGAAAGGGAAGCTACAAAAGTGGAGAATAATCAAGCAGGTGACAAGTAAGCTAATCTAGTGGTTATTTAGAATGAAATAGGTCTAACAATCCTACGGCAGTAAGTAATAAGGAGAACAATTAATAAGTAGCAATTTGTATAAAAAGGCAGCTAGAGAACAGTAAGTAAACAAGCAAGTAAATAAGTATGTAACCTTAACTTTTATGAATGCCCATACAAACTTATAAGTTAAGGGGTCTTCTGCAAGGCTCCCATCGTATAAAAAGTCCCATACCGATTTATACGTTGGGGTGTCGGTTGTATGCAAATATGAGTGTAGTGATATGCTATGCCATGATTCATGCAAGTGCAACTCACGCACACGACTCTATGCGCACAGACCTTTAGTTCCCCCTGTTCGGGCAGCTAGCTTCACTCCCAGGAACCTCCGTAGTGGCAAACGGAGACAGTGGGTCGGGCCCCCCACTCCTAGGCGGGTATCCACACTACCAGGCCTAGCCCTTCCGTACGCCCCTAGAAGAACACAACCTAGAGTATCCGCGTACTACTGCTGGCTGTACCCACCAGACTTTCTTTGGCTAAGTGTCCCACACCGCCGAGTCAACGTACCGATGTCGGTGTGAACGACTATCAGATACCAAAAACCCACCACCTTTATTCTGTACTCCAGCCCTCGAGCCCTCGGCCCCCCGGACAGTCCCGACCGTGCATCTACCTTCAGAGCTACCGTCTGAATGACAACCAAACCAAATATTCTACCTTCCTAGCTACCGAGGTGTGTGTATGTGCAACCTTAGTTATACTAGTTGTTGTTTTAATTTAATATTCCTATGGTTTACGTTAGCCCAGGACTGCCCCCGGCATACCCCGTGAAGGGCTCTCAAGGGGCACTAGGAACCAAGACGGCGGCATTACGGCCCGAAGTTCCCTTTCGCAAGACACTTATTGTTATTGGTTGATCTCCCTTAACCCAATCCTTTTTTAGTTACTTTAGATCTAACCCTAGAGTATTAAGACTCTTCCTCTTCTTCCCGGGATGGACGATCTTTCGTCGTTCCCGTACGCCACTTAACCTTAAACAGTCTCACACTCTACTTATCCTGACTTCCAATGATGAACTCAATCTTAGCTTGCCCTACTAACCAACAACTACCAAAATTCCATTTCCCAAGTTCATTATTACTCTAGTTCAATTTCCGTGGTTTTACTATATGCAGACCATCCTAAGCTATATGAGGTACACAAGGGGAGGTACACCAAATTATCTTCCAAATCTCCTATAATATTTACTGGACGTCTACCATATCATAATTTGTCTAAATCCAAAAACTTATAATTTTCCTAATTAATCTGATATTTATTTAATATTTCCCAAAGGACGGGCCATGGGTCATTTTAAACATGAACTACATGATCCTCCTAAGTAATGGCTACCCAAAAATCATGGTCATTAAATAACAACAAGATAACCTCAAATACAAATTTTCAGAATTTTACAGAAAGTATTTAGCCTCTAAATAATTTATCCAGTATAATCACGTTAATCCTACGTAAAGAAGGAAGTACTGAAATTATTCATTGGAAAATTATAAAAAAATTACTAATCAGTAGTATGATATAGAAAAGATCTTTGTGCAAAGAACCATAATTTTACTAGCTTGCTAAACACCACTAAAGATTTAATCAAATATTCAAGGTAAAACATTCTTAATGAAGTAAGCCTTAGAATTAAACTTCCAAAAATCCCATAAAAATTCATAGAGATTTAAAATCATAATAAACGTTCTCTGCCTAAATTTCATCAATTTCCAGAAAGTGTGTATTCCATAATAAATTTTCTAAACAAATCATACAAGCTACTAACTCGTTAACAAAGTATCCAAAATAATGATCTTAAAATTCATGGTAAAATACCCAGAGCTTGTACCATCCCTATAAATCACTCTACCCAAATCTCATCACTTTTCAATATGATTTAGTGTCATATCCTATCTCTACAAGTTTTGCACCCTAAACTAGGGTTAGGTTTTTAGGTATCCCAACAGTCTCGAAATCTACTAAGATTTCATCCAGAGAACTATAATGGCCCTATGGTGCTCTTCACCAAATTTCGGGTCAATCCAAGGCCATTTGACCCCATGACCTTCACCAACCACCAAGATCCATCCTTAGGGTTTGGCCTTGGTTCTTTGGGCATGCTTACCCCGATCCACCTCTAACTCTATGAGGTGGTGATAGAGAACATTACTAGCCAGTGGTAAAGATCTCAGCCTCTATTCAGGTGATCTGACCACTCAAATCTCAAAAGTGCACCTTTAACCTAAGACCCCTAATTAGTACAAAACATAGGTTTGATCATTTCTAATCCAAACCATCTCCAAATGAGATGAAAAATTATACAGAACCTTATGGTGAACCCAGGCACCACTCACCAAAATTTGGGAGGGTTTGGAAATTATTTTACCATCTAATTAAATTAAGCTAGGATTATTGAATTTTCCTAAAAACTATAGAAAAATATTTCCCAAAAATCCTAATTTTTGGACAGTACCTAGATATATGTAAGATTAGGCCACACCCCAAATTTCAAGTCATTTTGATGACAAGATTGGAGTGGGGAATTTTTCTAAGGTCAGGACAACCCTATGGGTAGACCTCACCAAAATGAGTGCTGATGTCTATCCAGCGGTCCAAAATGCTTGAAATATTTTTTAAAATTCCCTAGACTCCAAGGGGTACAATATTGGTGTTGACCATTTCCCTTGAAAGAGCCTCTAGGTATTTTTCCCAAATTATTTAAAGTGACAGATATTTTCATTCAGAATTGTTTTAAAAAAAATAGAATCTAATTAATGGCACTGTTCATCTTCTTCTACAGACCGAAACCAGAGCCCTGAAAACTTATTTTCCTGTAGCTTTTCCGAAGCTATTTCCCGGCCATCCAGCCATCTCCCAGGCCAGCCACCTCCACCTCAGGCTATCGTCGGGCGGCGGCACGGCCGCCGGAGAGGCGGTTTCCGGCGAACCCGCCACCACGAAATTTTCGGAAAACCATGGAAACGCTCACCCGATCTGGCTCTTTTGAGCCCGATATCTCTCCTAATGATTTCTAAGATCTATCCGTAGAAGAAGAGGGAGGGGAGGACTTTGTTCGCGGGCTGGAGGCGTGCAGAGCGTCGTGAAGCCATTGGCGCGGTGGTGGCGTCGCCGGAAATTCTTCAACAGCAAGGGGGAAATCTGAAACAGTTTGATGGAGAGTGTAACCTTTTCCTCTTGCTCTTAGGAGTCTTTTATAGATCAGCAAGTGAGGAGGGGAAAGGATGAAATGTTCATGGCCATTAATATATCCCTTAATGACGTTTTGGTTATGACGAATGGCAGTTGAAACACTGGAGATGAAGAGGTGTTTGCCAGGTGGCGATTTCCTATTGGACCAACATTTTCCTTAATTTATTAAATAATCAGAGTAGGAAACAGCCCATAAATACTCCTGGTGTAAGTTCCCATAATCAGGATTGATTACAACGTCGGTTACCGAAATTTCCTGTCTGGCTGACGTTTCGGCCTTGGTCACGGGCGTGACACATAGGTCACGGGCGTGACAGGCCCGGGTGACCAATTCTGGGATCGACGATCGTCGAACTGAGGTCGACGATCGTCGAAGGGTGGTCACGCCCTTGGTCATGGGCGTAACATGTGGGTCACTGGCGTGACAAGCCCGGGTGACCAACTCTGGGTTCGACGACGTCGAACTGAGGTCGACGATCGGCGAAGGGTGGCCACACCCTAGGTCACGGGCGTGACACATGGGTCACGAGCGTGACAGGCCATGAGGCAAATTTCGCGTCCGACGATCGTCTACCTGAGATCGACGATCGTCGAAGGAGTCACGCCCTAGGTCACGAGCGTGACACCTGGATCACGGGCGTGACAGGCCATGAGGCAAATTCCGCATTTGGACGATCGTCCCGCTGGGATCGACGATCGTCGAAGGTGTCACGCCCTAGGTCACGGGCGTGACATATAGGTCACGGGCATGACAGGCTCGGGTAGAAAAATTCTGCGCCCGACGATCGTCTCACTGAGATCGACGATCGTCGAAGGAGTCACGCCCTAGGTCACCGGCATGACGGATCGGTCACGGGCGTGACCAACCCGTGACCCGAAATCTCGGTCGATTTATTTCAGTTTTTGGGCTTCCTCGGGTTCTATCACGACCAACTGACTCCTAGGGGTCTAGCCGGAAATGGGATGTTACAAATATACCCCAATCCACCCCATCTTCCATGGGAGGGTGTTAAAAGTCATATCAAGTCAGTGGCCCAAATGTCAACCTCTGTTGAGGTGATTTGGCCACCTAAACCCACAAGTGCACTTTTGACCTAAATACCCCTTATTAAGCCAACTTAGGGTTTGCTTGATTCCAACCTAAATCATCTCCAAATGATAAGAAAGTTTATACAAAGCCTCATGATGACCCTATGGACCACTCACCAAAATTTAGGAGAGTTTGGAGGTCATTTGGTCCCATAATTAATTTACCCTAGAGTAATTAAATAATTTCAGAAACTATAGAAACATTATCCCAAAAAATTCTCATTTTGGGCAGGACATAGGTATTGATAAGGGTGACTCTCTGTCCAAATTTAAAGTCATTTGGACAAGGTATGAAGTGGAAGCACTCATTTTAATTCCTGGATAGCCCTAGGTATAGACCCCACCAAAATGGTGCCTTGGTCAAACCAAATGACCAAATCAACCCAAATCAATTTTAAAATACGGTAGACACATAGGGCTACAAATTATATGTTGACCATTTCCTCATATAGAGCCTCTATGTATTTTTCATTAATTTTCTAATGTGACTATTATCATAATACATAAAATTCATTTAAAAAGAAAAGGATTTAAATGATCAGCACAGATCTTGATGGAAGATCAGACGGATGCTGGATCGTCTTCTTCCTCCAGCCAGGGACCAAGATTAGCCAAACCTGGATCTTATTCCAAGACATTTTCCTGGACACCCGACCACCTCTCTGGCTAGCCACCGCCACCACCACCTCCGCCGAGGTGGTGGCCATCGCTGGGCGGCGGCACGGCAGCCGGAGGGGCGGAATCCGGCGAACCCGACCACTCATTTTTTTCGGAAAAATCATGGAAAAATCATCACCCAATCTTGCTCATTTGAGCCTGATTATCATCCTAAAAGATTCCTAAGAATTATCCAAAGAAGGAGTAGAGGAGGACCTTGCTTGCAGCCTGGAGATGTGTCGATCGCCGGGAAGCCATTGGTGGTGGTGACGGCGCTCGGTTTCTGCAACTGCACAGTGGGCTTCCTCAGCTCCTTTAGGTTTTGTGTGGAAACCGCTCCTCTAAGTCCAGTGAGTCTTTTAAAGATGATAAAATGGGGGGGGGGGGTGAGGAAAGGGGTCTAGCTGGCGGCGGCCATTAATGAGAAAATTGGGTAACCTCAATTCTCCTCCCCTAGTTGCTGTCATTGTTGGGAAAACCCTTGGCTTGACTGGGGAGGTAATTCCATTAACAAGAGTGGGCCCTTGGCCTTCCAAGCCATGAATGGCATTTACGCCTCACTTTCTCTCTCTCTCTCTCTATTAACATGGAATTTGGGTTAAACCATCTGCCACGTGGCATTCTACCATTGGACCGCTATTATTGTTTAAATAAGTCTTAATGAACGGACTTGGGCCTATTAATTCAGCTTGGCACAATTCTCAAAAAGGTCCAGTTCAACTTATTCATACAAACCAACAAACAGGGCTGAAAATTTCTCTAAGGCAAAAGCGTTGAGACAAGCCTTCACACTCAACGCCAAAATCGCCAGGAATTTTCTATGTACAATGGCGTTGAGTGAGCTGAGCTCACTCGATGCCATTCAGTCTATGGAGTTGAGTGAGCTCAACTCACTCAGCACCATAATTCCATAAAATCCTTTCTCAGTATGATGGCGTTGAGTGCACTCAACGCACTCAACGCCATTCAGCCCATGGCGTTGAGTGGACTCAGCGCACTCAACACCCCGAACTCAAAATTCTTTCCAAGTATGATGGCGTTGAGTGCACTCAACGCACTCAACGCCATTAAACCCATTGCGTTGAGTGGACTCCTAATTAATTTATACTAGGATTATTAAATAATTTCTAAAACTATAAAAAGATTATACCCAAAAAATCCCATTTTTGCACAGGACCTAGGTAAAGGTTAGGGTGACTCCCTGTAACGTCCCAACTCGTGCTAGGCCCGTGCACACTTTTGAGTCAGGAGAGACGATTTGGGCTCAGGGAAGAGAAGTTAGTCTAGAAAAGGACACGGGTAGTGGCACGGGCGTGTCCCTACCCATGTGGAAAATCAAGGATTTTTTAGAGAAGGACACGAGTAGTGACACAGGCGTGTCCCTACCCGTGTGAAGAGGACATGGGTAGTGGCAAGGGGGTGTCTACTACCCGTGTGTGTAACTGACATTGTCGATCCTGTCTCCCGAGCAGGACACGGGTAGAATACGGGCCTGAACACGGTCATGTCTCATGGACACGGGCGTGTCCCTACCCGTGTTTGTGTCCATACGACGCTATAATCGTCGACGACGCTTCACCCGAGCAGGACACGGGTAGGAACACGGGCATGTTCCTACCCGTGTTGGTCCTATTTATATAGGATTTGGCCGTTTATCATCCTCTTTCCAAGCCCTCTTTTTCTGTGGAGAGACTGCTGCTGGAGCCAAGTCTTTTTCCATGTAAAGCTAATGTTGTCGAGGAGAAGAGGATACCGCCGCGAAGAGTCACGCGATCTATTGCCGGAAATAACGGAAACGCCCGAAATGATGTAAGTTTCCTCCCCTCTCCCTTGGTGCTAGATCTGTAGTTAATCCTAGGTGAGATATTGACACAAAAGAGTCTTGATGTGTGAGATGGAGACTCCTAGGAAGAGGTCGTACTAGGACTTGTGTTCTAGGGTTTAGTAATCTTAAACCTCTCCTTCCTTCAATATGATGGTTGGGATGGTCTCGTGAAGAGGAATGGCCTGATGAGGTTGAATAAGGGAGGAGTATTTCTAGGTGTGATTTGGGAAGATCCGCTAGAGGAGGAAGATGAATCGATGCCATTCATTCTGCCTCAAAAATACGTACAGAAATCTGTGTTCTGCATACAGCGATCTTCATGGCCATTTTCATGTATGTCATGGCAAAATCCAGGCTTTCGACTAAACACGAAAGTCATAGGCCTTAGAGAGATCTTTCCAATGAGTGGTTACACATCTTCAGGCAATGTATGAAGCCACGGGAAAGACTGATCGAAATTAATGGCTGATAATGTAAACGTGTTGAAACTATAATTTGAATGTAGAAGTCTTAGAAGCCGCTTTCGAGTATGATACGAACAAATCTGGGCTTCTAACTAAACACGAAAGTTGTGGCCCTTGGAAATACCTTTCCAACGATTGGTTACACATTTTTTCCGGATTCCTGTAGCATCAGGAATCCCCGTTTGAAGCTCTACTCTCTATATAATTCCGGCATGCTTGGTTCTTTGTTAATATAAACCTAATTTAGTATTTTTAGAGATATTGTGAATAGTTATCGTAAAGTTCATAGTGAGCTGTTAGTTGATCCTTTATAATAAAATGATGAAGTAAAACTTACTTGAATGAAATGGTTGGATGGTAGATCCCTAGAAAAACTAGTGGGTAGACAAGTGTGATTGTATAAACAACTAGATATGTGAATCGGTAACGTGAGTTGTGAGCTCGAAATGTTGGAATAGGATTGAATATGGTTAGTGCATGGATATATGGAAGGGTTGATAGTGCGTGAATGTTTGCCGCACTTGATATTTTGTGTTGATAAGGGATTTGGTAAGGGAACTCTTATGAGCTATATAGCTCGAGACGTGAAGTAGCATGCAGCGTGAGACGACAAGTGGTGTCGTAATCCTGAGTTAAGGATATTGTGTCAGGTCTACGGGCTCTCCAGTCGTCACACCGACGGGAGTTGACAGTTAAACCTTGGGCGGTTGGGCTTGGTCCTCGGTGCTCATTCCTGGGGCTCCTTCCGTGCCAAGTGAACGGTTGGGCTTGGTCCTCGTGATTTTTCCGAGGCTCCTTTCGGGTCACAACTTAGGACAGATCTAGCTTGGTTCTCGGTGTACATCTACCCGAGAATCTCATTGAGCCGTAGTGTGCTTGTGAGATCCGTTGATGTATTCTTAGCGTTGAGGCGTACGGAGGCCTAGGCTAGGTACTATGGATGCCGACCTAGTAGGTGAGATGCTTGCTCTACTGTCTCTATCTGTCCATGACGGTTGGCACCTGAGAGGTTAGCTATCTGCTCGAAAAGTGGGAACTTTATAGTTTGTGTCGACACAGAAATTTGCTTGTGCGTGTACATGTTGAGTCATAGCTTGACATTCATTGCATCACATTACATTGCATAAACAAGATCCTCATCGTATAAGTTTGTATGGGCACTCTTATATGATGAGTTACCTTTTTGTTGAGCCGATCCTAAACTTATATGTCTGTATGCGCATTCATATAAGTTGAGTTACTTTAAGTTATAGCTTACATTCTTATACTCTGCTGTAGATGTAGAACTGCTAGCTTAGAATGCTGATGATACCGTTATAGTTTACTTTACTGTTACTTATGTCATATATATTACTCCACCTATTTGTACTGCTTCTTCATTAAATATATTGTACCCTGATTCTTTCTCCGCCCGGTGCCGAGGAGTCGCTGGGGGAGCAGATGTGAAACCACTTATTCTTTATGACTAACGGTTGCTACGTCTTCCTTTTTAGGAGAAAACCCCGCAGGCAGAGCTCCAATAGGTAATGCAGCAGGATAGTCAGGCTAGGACAATAGGGCCTGAAGGGACGGTGTCGTCGCTACCATTAGTGACAGATGTGAGTCAAAGAGTGACTCTTGTTGTAGCCCTTTTAGGCATGCCTACTCGTACTCTAATAGTTTAGAAGCTAGGTGTAGCTTCTATATTTGTTATGTTTGGACTAATATGCTTATGTATGCATTTGACTTCTATTTTTATTACTCTTATTGGGTTGACATGATTGATATTGGTAAAGGCCGGCGTCATGTAGTACAGGCTAGCCCGAGTGCTAGTGCTACCGCAAGGCGGATGTTCTGGCCATAAGACTCCCCTCATGCCGTGTTATGTGTTCTGGGAGGGGGGGGGGTCTTACAAATGGTATCAGCTTGCTACAATACTAAATTAGAGAAGTCATTCAACAATGGTGCCACCCCCGTTCAATTAGTCAGTTTGGGGACAAACTGACTTAGTTGAAGCAGTGGTGTGCCCATATGTAATTTATACTAAGTATGCCCAACTTTGACCTTAAGATTAGCCAACCTGACCTTAGGTTTGTATTCGACGTGTAGATCCCAGTGCACATTGAGCCAGTGGGGGCACCCCCACCCCGTCCTTACCCACATACTTTAAACAATCGGAGCAAGGGCGGACGCTCATAGCTATCCTGGATGCCTTCAGATCCCAACAAGCCCCCGTACAACAACAAGGTCCGGGATCCAATTGGGTGAGAACTTTCCGAGCTCTCTCCCCTCCTGATTACCTTGGGACAGAGTCGACAGAGCGTTCGGAGGAAAGGCTCGACACCATGCAAGAACTGTTGACAGGAATTAGATTCCCAAACAACATGGTTGTGACCCTGGTAGTGACACTCCTAGAATAGCACGCTAAGAGTTGGTGGAAGTCCCTCATGGGCTCCACCTTTCAAGGGCGAGTGTATACGGAGATCAGCTGGAACGAGTTCTCGGGAACCTTTTTAGAGCACTTTATCCCTTCATCAGCCCGAGATGAACTTGAGGAAATGTTTCTACAGCTAAAGTAGGGATCCAAGTCAGTGACGGAGCACCAGTGGGAGTTTCAGCATTTGGCTAGATTTGTTGACTCCTATGAGTTGGACGACAAATGATACGCTAAAGGATTCTACATAGGCTTGCGAGACCCCCTGAGGCAAGCCCTTTTATTTATAGCGGACTCCAGCCTGGCAAAAATAATTGACATGGCAAAGAGACTGGAAGCATACCACTTGGGAAGTGTTAAAAGACCTGCTGAAAGGGGTGATGGAAGCTTGCCCAAGCAATAGAAAGTGACATGATTACGGAAGAGGAAGGGGATATCAAAGAGGTGGTCGGCACTTCCACTGGAATTATAGAGTGGAGTACCCGGTTCCACAGCCTCCAGCATTGCCTCCACTACCACATCCTCACAGTTTCAGCAACCCGGTGGGCGGTAGGAGAGAGTGTGCTTTGAATGCAACCAACCGGGCCACATTTGACGCTACTGCCCATAACTGTTTGGAAATGTGCCACTTGCTCTCCTTCCGGCAACTCTTTGAGGGCGGGGGCACATGCGTGGTCGAGGACGAGGAAGAGGAGGAAACCATGGACCTGCTCGAAATCAGGTGTTCGCACTGGACATTACACAGGAGCGGAACCCTCAGGAGGTGATTGTAGGTATGATTACATGTCGTCATCTTATTTTCAATGTTAATCTTAAGTTTCTTAAGACATACTAGACATCTAGCTTTCAGTATTGCTATAGGTACTTAGCCACCATGGTGGTTGGCGGGAAACCGACCTATACATTATTCGATACCGGTGCCTCACACTCATTTGTGTCTGCGGACTTCATTAAAGACCTGGAAGGAGTGCAATCCTTTACTGGTATTGCTCGAAGAGTACGCCTTCCAGACGGCTCTGAGATGACCGCAACCGCAAAGTGCGAATTGGAGATACTCATTGGGGGAAAGATTTTTGATACCCCTGCCACAGTTTTGAGAATGCCGGAGTTCGACCTCATTCTAGGCATGGCGTGGCTGGATTGGCACTACGCAAGAATTGACTACGCGGAGAAGCGAATCAACTTGAGGCATGGGGATACCGATGTAATCTTCCAAGCTATAGAATTCATACCATATTTATTATTGTCTTCGATTCAGACCCTGAAAGCTCACATGAGAGGGGATGAAGTTTACATTATATGTTTCGAACTGAAGGAGATGGAAATATATATGAAGGATGTGCGGGTGGTGCGATATTTTCCCAAGGTATTTCCTGAGAAATTGCCAAGATTACCCCGCATAGAGAGGTTGATTTTCAAATTAAGCTAATACCAGGAGCCAAGCACGTCTCCAAGACCCCTTACTAGATGGCCCCTAAGGAACTCGTTGAGTTTAAAGTTCAGTTACAAGAGTTGGTAGAATCAGGTTTTGTTCGCCCCAGCTCATCACCTTGGGGGGCCCCTATTTTGTTCGTTAAGAAGAAGGATAGAACCTTGCTATTATGTATAGAATATCGGGAGCTCAACCGACTAACGGTACGGAACACCTATCCGCTACCTCGAATCGATGAGTTTTTCGACCAATTGGTAGGAGCGCATTGGTTTTCCAAGTTGGATTTGTGTTCGGGGTATTATCAGTTGAGAATACAGGAGCAGGACATTCAGAAAACGGCCTTTAGCTCAAGGAACGGCTTGTACGAGTTCACTGTAATGCCGTTTGGGCTCACAAATTCTCCTTCATCCTTCATGAGCTTGAAGAACAAAGTGTTCGGAACTTATTTTGATGTCTTTATCATCGTTTTCATCGATGACATTTTGCTCTACTCTAAGATGGAGGAAGAGCATGTCTAACATCTAACCTTGGTACTGAAGAAGCTAAAAGAGCACGCCTTGTTTGCCAAGTTCAGCAAGTGCGAATTTTGTCTCCAAGAGGTTGCCTTCATGGGCCATGTGATAAGTGGGGCTGGGTTAGCTGTGGATCCGGCCAAAGTGCGTGTCGTGAAGGTATGGTCACCCTTAAAGTCAGCGGCCGATGTGCGAAGCTTCCATGGACTTGCCGTGTATTATCGCAAGTTTGTAAAAGGGTTCTCAAAGATTGCCCTTCATCTTACTACGCTCACAAAGAAGGGTGTGACGTATGAGTGGACACCCCAGTGTGAAGTAGCGTTTCAGGAACTGAAGGACCGACTTACGTCTACACCCATCCTAGCCCTTTCGTCCGGGAAGGAAGGATTTCAAGTTTACACTAACGCATCATATCAAGGGATTGAGCAATATTGATGCAGTACGGGCATGTGATCGCATATGCTTCGAGACAGCTGAAGAAGCATGAAGTAAACTATCCGGTACATGATCTTGAATTAGGAGCGGTGGTGTTCGCCCTGAAGATTTGGAGACACTATATATACGACGTCCACTGCAAAATCATTTCTGATCACAAGAATCTGAAGTATGTCCATACCGAAAAGGAACTGAATTTGAGACAGCGGCGGTAGTTAGAGTTTTTGTGCGATTATGAATTCACCCTGAACTACCACCCCAGAAAAGTAAATTCCGTAGCCGATACTTTGAGCAGGAAGGTACCAAAAATAAGCCCCGAGTCCCGGTTGATGTGTATGGAGTTTGCTCAGATGCTTGAGGAGATGGAGATTACTCTAGTGTATAAGGACCAACCTGAAGGGTATTCAGAGTACTTAGCCGCGATGAGCATAGTTTGTTACATTCGAGACCGAATCCGGCCGGCGCAAGGAAAGGATGCGGCTCTGGTACCGGTAACCAAGTCGATTGAAGATGGGATTACTAACGAATATTCCCTGCAAGATAGCCTTGTCTACTTCCGTGGTCCGCTCTACATTCCCAAGGGAGATAATATTCGGGAAGATATCTTAAGAGAGGCACATTGCTCCCAAAATTCTGTGCATCCTGGGATTACAAAGATGTAGCCGAATTGCGAAATACCATGTGTTGGCCAGGAATGAAGAAAGATGTCGGACATTTTGTTACGCATTGCGAGGCCTGTCAAAGGGTGAAGGCAGAGTGCAGGAGTCCCGACGTATTATTACAGCCATTGCCCATCCCTGAGTGGAAGTTTGAGGATGTCTCCGTATACTTCATCCACGGTTTTCCCCGATCACGCTCGAGGAATGATTCAGTATGAGTGATCGTTGATCGCTTGATGAAGGTAACCCGGTTCATTCCTATGAAGAAAGAAGCTGATGTGGACGTTTTGGTACGCCACTTTGTGGAGAAATTCATACGGTATCATGGCGTGCCAAAGACGATTATTTCTGACTTGGATGGTCAGTTTACCTCTAAAGAATGGAAGGCGGTACAGGCGTATTTGGGATCATGTCTCACCTTTAGCACGACGTTTAATCCTCAGACAGACGGGCAGTCTGAAAGGACTATCAGGACATTGGATAATATACTGAGGTTGTGTGTGTTGGATAGAGAAGAGCTGTGGGAAAGGCTCTTACCCCAGGTAGAGTTCTCGTACAATAACAGCCATTAAGCTAGCATCGGGATGGCGCCCCATGAAGCCATTTACGCAAGAAGGTGTAGAACACCCTTGTCTTGGGTACAGGATAAGGACACGAAGACTTTGGGAAATGAATACATTTATGATACTGATGCGGTTGTGAGACTAATACGGGACCGCATGCTTGAGGCTCAAAGTCGGAAGGCAATTTATAATAATGCAAAGCACCGGATGGTGGAATTTCAAATGGGTGACAAGGTGTTTCTAATATTGAAAAGGATTGGCCCGTTGGCCAATCGGTTGGAGTTACCGCCAGAGCTAGAGAATCTTCATGACGTATTCCATGTTTCGTCACTTCGAAAGGTGTTGTTGCGGCCCAATAAATACGTTCCCACCACTGACAGAGCAGTTGCGACTGATAGGTCTGTTCGACTAGAGCCTGTGCGGATAGTAGACAACGAGACAAGGATTTTGCGCTGCAAAAGTGTTTCTCTGGTTAAGGTCTTGTGGTCTAATCATAGGAAGGAGGAGTATATATGGGAGTCGGTGTACTTGAAGCAAAAGCGCTACCCGGAGCTATTTTATCAAGGTAATCTTTAAAATCATATACTATTTCATTTAATGCTTTAATTTTCCCCATAGCCTAAGCCTGATTTCGGGGACAAAATCTTTTATTTTGTTTAAAGGATTTGTAATGTCCCAATTCGTGCTAGGCCCTTGTGCGCACTTTTGAGTCTAGAGAGACGATATGGGCTCAGGGAAGAGAAGTTGGTCCAAAAAAGGTCAGGGGTAGTGACTCGGGCGTGTCCCTAACCATGTGGAAAATCAAGGATTTTCCAGAGAAGGAAATGGGTAGTGACACGGGCGTGTCCCTACCCGTGTGAAGAGGATAAGGGTAGGGGCACGGGCGTTTCCACTACCCATGTGTGTAACTGGCATTGTTGATCCTATCTCCTAAGCAGGACACGGGTAGAACACGGACCTGAACACGGCCGTGTCTCGTGGACACGGGTAGTTGACACGTGCGTGTCCCTACCCATGTTTGTGTCCGTACGATGATATAACCATCGACGATGCTTCACCCGAGCGGGACACGGGTAGGAACACGGGCGTGCTTTTACCCGTTTTGGTCCTATTTATATAGGATTTGGCCTTTTTTCATCCTCTTTCCAAGACCTCTTTTTCTCCGGATATACTGCTGCTGTAGCCAAGTCTTTTTTCGTTGAGAGCCAACGCCGCCGAGGAGAAGAGGATGCCGCCGTGCAGAGTCACGCGATCTATGGCGGGAAATAACGGAAATGCCGGAAATGATGTCAGTTTCCTCTCTTCTCCCTTGGTGCTAGATCTATAGTTAATCCTAGGTCAGATATCGACTCAAAAGAGTCTTGATGTGTGAGACGGAGACTCTTAGGAAGAGGCCATACTAGGACTTGTGTTCTTATGGTTTAGTAATCTTCAACCTCTCCTTCCTTCAATGTAATTGTGGTGATGGTCTTGTGAAGAAGAATGTCCTGATGAGGGTGAATAAGAGAGGAGGATTTCTAGGTGTGATTTGGGAAGATCTGCTAGAGGAGGAAGATGAACCGATGTCGTTCATTCCCCCTTAAAATTGCGTGCAGAAATCTGTGTTATCCATGCATCAATTTTCATGGCCATTTTAAGGTATGACATTGCCAGACACGGGATTTTGACTAAACACGAAAGTCGTAGGCCTTGGAGAGATCTTTCCAACGAGTGGTTACACATCTTTAGGCAACGTCTGAAGCCACGGGAAAGCTTGATCGAAAATGATGGCTGATAATGTAAACGTGCTGAAACTGTAATTTGAATATAGCAGTCTTATAAGCCACTTTCGAGTATAATACAACCAAATCTGGGCTTCTGACTAAACACAAAAGTCGTGGCCCTCAAAAATACCTTTCCAACGATGGGTTAAACATTTTCGTCGGATTCCTGTAGCATCAGAAATCCCCGTTTGAAGCTCTACTCTCTATACAATTCCTGTATGCTTGGTTCTTTGTTAATGTAAGCCTAATTTAGTATTATTTGAGGAATTATGAATAGTTATCATAAAGTTCGTGGTGAGCTGTTGGTTGATCCTTTATAATCAAATGATGATGTAAAACCTACTTGAACAAAATGGTTGGATGGTAGATCCCTAGGTAAACTAGTGGGTAGACAAGTTCGATTGTATAAACAACTAGATATGTTAATCGGTAACGTGAGCAGTGAGCTAGAAATGTTGGAAGAGGATTAAATATAGTTAGTGCATGGATATGTGGAAGGGTTAATAGTGCGTGAATGTTTTTCGCACTTGATCGTTTATGTTGATAAGGGATTTCGTAAGGGAACCCTTAAGAGCTGTTGAGATCGAGACGTGAAGTAGCAAGCAGTGTGAGTCGACACATGGTATCGTAATCCCGAGTTAAGGATTGTGTGGCAAATCTACGGGCACGCCAGTCATCACACCGACAGGAGTTGATAGTTAGACCTTGGGCGGTTGGGAATGTTCCATGGTGCGAATTCCTGGGGCACCTTCCGTGCCAAGTGAACGGTTGGGCTTGGTCCTCGTGCTTTTTCTGAGGCTCCTCCTGGGTCACAACTTAGGCCAGATCGTGGCTTGGTTCTCGGTGCACATCTACCCAAGACTCCCGCTGAGCCGTAGTATGCTTGTGAGCTCTGCTTATGTATTCTTAGCGTTGAGGCGTACGGAGGCCTAGGATAGGTAGTGTTGATGCCGACCTAGTAGTGGAGATGCCCGCTCTACTGTCACCGTCTTGCCAAGATGGTTGGAACCTGAGACGTTAGCTACCTGCTCGAAAAGTGAGAACTTCAGAGTCTGTGTCAACACAGCAATTTGTTTGTGCGTGTGTATGTTGAGTCATAGCATAGCATTCATTGCTTCACATTACATTGCATAAACAAGATCTTCATCGTATTAGTTTGTATGGGCACACTTATACGACGAGTTACCTTTCTGTTGAGCCGATCCTTAACTTATATGTCTGTATGGGCATTCATATAAGTTGAGTTACTTTCAGTTATAGCTTACATTCTCATACTCTGCTGTAGATGTAGAACTGCTAGCTTAGAATGCTGATGATACCGTCATAGTTTACTTTACTGCTACTTATGTCATCTATATTACTCCACCTGTTTGTACTACTTCTTCATTAAATGTATTGTACCCTGATCCTTTCTCCGCCCAGTACCGAGGAGTCGCCGAGGGATCGGATGTGAAACCACTTAGTCTTTATGACTAACTTTTGCTACGTCTTCCTTTTTAGAAGAAAACCGTAGGCGGAGCAGCAATAGGTAATGCAGTAGGACAGTCAGGCCTGGACGACAAGGCCTGATGGGACGGTGCCATCGCTACCATCAGTAATAGATGTGAGTCATAGAGGTACTCTTGTTGTAGCCCTTTTGGGCAAGACTACTCATACCAGTGGAAATTGAGCCAGTGGAAATTGAGCCAGTGGGAATTGAGCCAGTGGGGGGAACCCCGTCCTAATGGGGCAAGTTTCCCGAGGGATGTTACAAATCTCAATACATAAACAAAAAATTTCATCCTCAAAATTCTAGTTAGGCCTACGGGGTTTCAAGTATGAAAAGAAAATTGTAACATCGCGAGAGGTTGTGTGAAATAACTGACTGAAAAGCTCTAGGTACTTTTATTGAATTAGATCCTACGGCTCCCAAGTGTGCTCCTCCGTACCGTGATTCCTCCACAGGACCTTGACCAATGGAACCTTCTTGCGGTGAAAGACACATATCCCCTTATAGTTATTTCGGACCGGCTCCAGGTAAACTGACCGATCAGATGCTACCGGCCCATCTGTGGCCATAATCTGCTGCTCCGGGCATAGTAGAACCCTCCTAAGAGAGGATACGTTGAACACGTCGTGTAGAACAGCTAGATCCGGTGGCAGCTCCAGACTGTATGCTAATGGACCGATCCGCTCCAGGATCTTCTAAGGCCCCATATTTCTCGGGCTGAGCTTCTTCTTCCGACCACACACCCGTGAAACTCCATGCATCGGTCCAATCTTCAAGAATACCCGTTCCCCTACCTGAAACTCCACCTGATGATGCCGAGCATCGTAATACTTTGCCTGTCTGCTCTGAGCTTCTAAAATCCTATCCCGTATCAGCCACACCTGAGCCTCAGTGTCCTCAACAAACTGTGAGACCAAAAACTTCGGATCCTTGTCCTTTATCCGTGACAGCGAAGTCCAACACCTTCATCCATATAGGGCCTCATAAGGAGCCTTCCCTATGCTAAACAAGTAGCTGTTATTATATGAGAACTCGACCAGTGGAAATAACTTCTCCCACGGCTCTCCGCAATCCAGAATTCATAATCACAGTAGATCTTCCAAGGTCCGATTGGTGCGTTCCGTCTGCCTATAAGTCTGGGGATGAAAAGCTGTACTGAATGTCAGCCGAGTGCCCAAGTAAGTCTGCACTTATCTCCACTCCCTGGACGTAAACCATCCATCCCGATCCGATACAATCGTCTTGGGTACGCCATGATAACGGACGAACTGCTCCACGAATTCCCGAACCAGCACACCAACTGAGTCATCCTTCCTAATCACAGTAAATCTAGCTACATTCGTTAGCCGGTCGATGATTACCTAGATCGAATCATTTCCCATCCATGATCGGGGAAGCCCATGTATGAAGTCCATCGCGATATCCTCAAACTTCCACTTCGGGACCAGGAGTGGTTGTAGTAATTCTGCGGGGTTTGTTCCCTCCGTCTTCACTATCTTGCATATCTCGCAGTGGGTCATAAAGTAGGTGATATCCTTCTTCTTTCCTGGCTAGTATATAGTTTTCTTCAAATCCGCAGTCATTTCGTAATCCCGGGTGTACTGAATACTGGCTGCAGTGGGCGTCCGTCATGAAATCCTCCCGGACCTAACCTCCCTCTTGTATATAGACCCGTCCTCTGAATCAAACAAGGCCATCCCTTAGTGTATAATCTCCAGCAGTGCCTGCCTCCAAGGCCCGGAATATGGGCTCCAGCTTTGCATCTTGTCTCTGTCCATCTCTTACTCGATCTCGAATGTCATCTGTGGCGCTCATCGCTGCTAAATAATCCTTATAAACAACGGTGTCATCAGACGACACAAGCGAGATGTGAATATCTTATAATCTCTACACCAGCTCCATGTACAAAATCTGATGCTCCGGTGCGAAGACGATGGGTCTCCTACTCAGTGCATCGACTATCACGTTCGCCTTCCCTGGGTGGTAGTGCATCTCATACTAGTAATCTGCTAGAAACTCCACCCATCGCCTCTGCCTGATATTCAGCTCCTTATGCGTGTCCACATACTTCAAATTTTTGTGATCAGAGTATATGTCGCAGTGGAAACCGTACAGATAGTGCCTCTAGACTTTCAGAGCAAACAGGACCTCTCCCATCTCTAAGTCATGAACAGGGTAGTTCTGCTCATGCTTCTTCAGTTGGTGGAAAGCATAAGCAATCACGTGGCCTTTCTACATCAGCACTGCACCCATGCTCTGGTACGAAGCGTCGGTTTAGACCTGGAATCCATCTCTCCCCGAAGGAAGGGCAAGAATAGGAGCCGAGGTGAGTCGAACCTTCAGCTCCTGGAAAGCCGTCTCGCACTGCGGGATCAAGAAAAAGGGCACATCCTTCCTTGTCAAGGATGTCAGTGGGAGGGCAATTTAAGAGAATCCCTCAAAAAACTTCCGGTAATAACCGGCAAGCCCTAGAAAACTTCATGCGTCTATGGCTTCCTTTAGCTGCGGCCAATCCCAAACTGCCTAATCTTGGCCGAGTCCACTGCCAATCTGGCTCCACTAATAATATGGCCTACGAAGGCCACCTCCTTCAACCAGAACTGGCAATTGCTGAACTTCGCATAAAGTTCATGCTCCCACAGTCTCTCTAGAGTCAGTGTTAGATGTCGTGTGTGCTCTTCCTCCATCCTCGAGTAGATGAGGATGTTGTCTATAAACACGATGATGAACACATCCTGATAAGCCTTGAACACCCGGTTTATGAGGCTCATGAATGCCAACGGTGCATTCGTGAGCCCAAAGGGCATCACGGTAAACTCAAACAACCCATATCTTCCTAAAAACACTCTAGAAGTATTCTCCTAATTTTCCAGTGAACAGTAGCCCCTAATTTAATTTTAAATCAATAATTCCATAGCCATTGGTTATTGAAGCAAGTACTGTAAATATTCATCTAATAATTATGACAAAATTCCAGGAGATATATAATGATCTAAAACTAACCCTAACCAAGTTTTACAATTTTCTAAAACATGAGGGGCTCTCAATCTAATTAAAAGTAATCTTCCAGATTTATAACTTTGTAAAACAAGTACTGTTTTTATTCTCCTAAAAGTTATGAGAAAATTACAGAGCCAACATAATGACATAAAACACTCACTAACCAAGTTTAATAATTTTCGTAGCAATATTGGACTCTATATCTATTTTTGATCAGAAATCCACAATTCATAATGTATGAAACAAGTACTTAAAATAATCATCTAAAATTTCCAATAAAAATACAGAGGGAACTAACATGATGTAAAACTTCCAAATACTAAATTTCACAACTTTTCAATGGGAAAAAATAACATAACAAGCAAAATAAACTTAAGTACACAACTAGGGTTATTAAGGAAGTACTGATTTTATTAGCCCAAAAATTCCACCAAAATTATTTTAGGAGTCTTTTTATCAGAGAAATACCCTGCCCAAGTTTCAAGTTATTGTGAGGTGTTTTGATTGCCTAAACCTAACTATTGGGCTTTGTGCCCTAAACTAGGATTAGGGATTTGACGGGATTAAATGCTTCCAAATTCAATAAAACTTCAACCAAAGGACCATAGCCACCATATAATCCCTTTCACCTAGTCTCAAGTCATTCCAAGGTCATTTGACCCTATGACCTTCAAACTCTAAAAATCTCCACAAAAGGAGCCTACCCTGGGGTTCTAGGGCTACCCTACCCCAAACCACCCCAAATCCCATTGGAGGGTGTTACATGCCATATAAAATCAATGGCCAAAATATCAGCCTCTGTTGACGGGATTTGACCACTCAAACACCAAAAAGAGCACTTTGACCAAAATACCCTTATTATGGAAAGGATAAGGTTTGCAAAATTCCATACTAAATCATCTCAAAATGAGATGAAATTTCATCCAGAGCCTTATACTGACACCAAGGACCACTCACCAAAACTTGGGAGCCATTGGAGGTAATTAGACCCCTTAATTAATTTAATCTTGGTTTATTAAATAATTACAAAAACTATAGAAACCTTTTATCCACAAATTCCCATTTTATGATTTTATTTAGGTATAGGTAAGAGTGACCCCCTTCCAAAATTTGAAGTCATTTGGATGGATGGATTGGTGGGGGCACTCAAATCAAGTTCTGGTCAAGCCTATGTATAGACCCCACCAAATTGGGTGCTATGGCCAAACCACTTACCCCAACAAATTTTAAAATAACGTAGACTTCACGGGCTACAACTTTGATATTGGCCATATTTTCTGTAGGAGGGCTTAAGTAGTTTTAATATTTAATTTAAAAAGGGTCCAGTAAATAGGACAGAAATTTCAGAATTTAATAAACATGATCCGACACGAATCTTGAAGCAGATCCAATGCCTCTTGGTCATCATCTTCCTCCAGCTAAGGGCTGTGATTAGCCCTACCTGGAGCGTATTCTACCTCTTTTTCCCATCAACCCAGCCACCTTCCTGGATGGCCACCACCGCCACCACCTTCGTTGAGGTGGGGGCTATCGCCGGGGGGCGGCACGGCCGCCGGAGGGGCGGTTTCCAGCGAACTAGAGTGGTATAAAAACCATGAAAATCTGAAATTTTGCTCACATGATCCGGCTCATTTGAGCCCGATTTCTCTCCTATTTGATTGCTAAGATCTATCCATAGAAGAAGGAGTAGAGGAGGACCTTGTTTGGTGTTCGACGACGGCGGTGGCGGCGGTTTGCTGTAGCGTTTTTCCTCTCCGGCGAACATTCCTGATTCCTCGTTCTTCCACCAAAACCATTGATCTCATATGCTATTTTGACTTACAAGGATTTTTTGAAGGAGATGGATTAGTCAAAAATGAGAATAGGGGGTTGTATATGGGGTTTTATATTTTTTCATGGGAGGGAAGGTGAAGGGGTGGTTGGCCATGGTGGTTGGGCTCCTCTCATTAGTGTTGGGTGGATGGAATTGATTGCATCTTCATCCCAAGAGGCAAGCGAGATGAATGGGAGCAATGAGGAGATGGATAGAGTGACATATGATCTCCCTCCATAACTCCACTCTCTCTTTATTCTTTCTCTCTCCTCAATTAAAGAGAAAACTCCCATTTTCTCTCTCCTACTCCCCATGAATGAATTTGCTCATCTCCCTAGCCTATTGGAAGACCATAAAATCATTATTAATAATTAGGATGGGGTTAGCCCAAGTGGGGGAAATGGGCTTGAGCTTGAGTTAGCCCATTTGGGCTAATTTGACTTAAATCTTTGATAGAGTTGTCCTAGGTCAACTTGACCATTTGGGTTGACCCAAATGGGTCCTTGGTGACCAATTGGCCTCCCCTATAGTCTAGAAAGGCTTGGGTAGGGTTCGTTGGGCATCTTGGGGGTCACTTGACCCTTAGTAAGGGCACTTTGACCACTTTGGGGCTAGAGTAGACTTGGGTAAACTTAGCCTCTTGGGTTGACCCCAATGGGTCATTGGTGACCCATTGACCTCACTTAAGGTCCAGGAAGACTTAGGTAGGGTTGGTTGGGCACATTAGAGGCCCATTTCCCTTAGTTAGGGCACCTTATCCAATTTAGGCCTATGGTGGTCTTACATCAATTAGACCACTTTGGGATGATTTCAATGGTAGGACTCTAATTGACCTTCCAATAGTTTAAGGATTTTGTGGTGGGTTCATGGAGTCTTGGTGACGCCCTATGGTCATCCTAAACTAGTGTTTAGAATTCTACTATTTGCAGACCATGGTGATCTCCACCTTCATGCCTAAGCTCACTTGGTCTTCTTGGGCTTCTTAGGGTTTTGTCATGACCTAGTCATGACTAAACCACTCCTAGGGGTCTAGCTGGAAATGGGATGTTACAAAGGGTCCTCTCCACCAAATTTCAAGTCTATACAAGGGCATTTGACCCCATGCCCTTCTCAAATGCCCAAGGTCCAAGCTTAAGGTTTGAACTTGGGTCCTAGGGAAATTCTGTAAGACCCCTTTTTTTTAAAACCCCAGGGTCTTAGTCCCTGAACCGCCGCTTTGCTGTGCCTTCACACCGAAGAAGGTCGCCACTACAAAATGCTGATCCTGCCGGCCGATTCGATCACAAGACAGTAGCAAAATAAAGTAAGAAGGAAATCCACAGCAATCATATGTAAAGTAAATACTCTCTACGAATGGAATGTCCACAGATATAATAAAGTACAAAAGTTAGGGCTCACGCCCGGTACATCAAAATCTTCACTACATATCTCTCAGAGTAGAAGCAAACCTAAATAACTGCTAGCGATCGGGACTCACAGTCCTAGTTGTCTGAACTCCGGTACTAGACTCTACCATATCCAAGTGTGTCGACCTCCAGAGCTGCTCCTCCATGTTGGGCTCCGCAGTCCACTAAAATGATGTGGTTCAAAAACCGTTTATCTGAAACACTAAGCCCTATAATCCCCCGCCCCTTCCCCCATGGCTCCTGGGCACTAAGCGGGAAGGAAGAAAGGAGAGGATATGATAGTGGAGAATAACAAATGCAGGTGATGGCGGAACTAGTCTAGCAGTTCTATAAGTATATAAGGCATAACAAAAGTATGAAGAACTGAACAAGAAATATGTAACCTTAACTTATATGGAGACACAAAAGCTTAGGGATCTTCTGCAAGGCTCCTATCATATAAAAAGTCCTATACCGATTTATACGATAGGGTGTTGATTTTCTAGCAAGCATACATATATATTTATTGAATAAAAACCATAACTTATAAGCACGCTCGCGCGAACTTATAAACCAAGGGGTCGTTTTGCAGGGCCTATTGTATAAAGCGTCCCATACTAATTTATACAATAGGTGTCAGGTTTATATGCAATGGATATGCAATGAAATATAATTATGCCATGATGTGAACATGCAAGTGCAACTCACCCACTCGACTCTGTGTACACAGACCATTAGTTCCCCCTTTCTGGAGCCGAACCTCCTAGGATACCTCCGTAATGGCAAACGGAAGCGGTGGGATGGGCCTCGCCCACCTCTAAACTGGTAATGGCCTTACAACTCAGACCTATCGTACGCCTTAATGCTGGTACGCTAAGCGAAGCTCTTGCATTCTCTTACCGCCTGGCGCACCAGACTTTTATGGCGAAGTGTTAAACCACACTTGCCGAGTCAATGTATTGGCGTCAGTGCATCGACCCTCCAATACCGAAGACCCAAAACCTTATACTTTATGCACATGCAACATTAATCTATCATACACCGAGCCAAAGCTCCCCGGACTATCCCGTCCATCAAAACCAACAATCGAGCCAAAGCTCCGTGGACTATCCTGTCCGTCACAATCAATTGCCAAGTAAAAGCTCGTCGGGCCAACCTTCCCATCACCAAAATCCCCCGGGCCTACAGCCTGTGTGAACCAACCTAACATCCCGAGTCATCGAGGTGAGTGAAAGTGAACCCCTAATTATGCAAGTTACTCTTGCAATTCAGTTTTACCTACATTTTAGGTTAGCCCAGGGCGGCCCCCAGCATACCCCGTGTAGGGCTCTCAAAGGGCACTAGGAACTACGATGGGCTGACGCCCAAAGCTCCTTTTCCCAAGGCACTTGTTGTTATTGGTTAATACCCGTTTCCCAATCCTTTAGTATTACCTTGGATATAATCTTAGTGTATTTTGACTATCTCTCCACAGGGAAGACGATGTTTCGTCGACCACGAGCACCTCTTAACATTAGTCAAACTAACCTCTCCTCATCTTGACTACTAAAGATGCATTCATTAACATTTCCAAATCAGTATTCAAATATCCCAAATTCTCTAAGATCATTCTGCACCTTATTATGATTTCTGCAGTTTTTATTAAACGCAGACAATCCAAAGTTATATGATGTGTACAATGGGAGGTACTTAAAATTATCATCCAATATCCCTAAAATAATTACTGGGGGTCTACCATACCATGATTAGCGTAAATCCATAATTTCTTAATTTTCCTTATTTACTTAATAATTTATTTAATTCCTTTGGAAATCCAAATACCTTGGTTTGAACATGAAGTACCATTTTCAGACATGCAAAATGCCAAAAAAATTTTTGATAAATACAAGATGACTATATAACAATAAATTCATACTCTCCAAATTTTTCAGCAAGATTTAGCCCTATATTCATAATTTTGAAAATAGCCGATTTATATCAATTTAAAGAAGCAAGTGCTACAAATACGCTTCCAAAAATTATGAGAAAATTCAAGCATGAACATAATGACATATAAACACTGCAGAGCATGTTTCTAAATTTTATAGTGAACCAAGAACTCTAAACTTAATTTTTGAACAATAATCCAAATTGGTAATTTAATGCACTAACTACAGAAATTATTCCTCAAAAATTTGTAATAGAATTTCCACAAGAGCATGTTGATCTAGAATCACTACTGATCAAGTTTCATAATTTTACAACAAGTATGGAGTTCTAAATATATTATTGAACATAACATTATTCTCAAAAGCTTGTGAACGAAGTACTGAAAATATAACACTAAAAATTATAATAAAATTCATGTAAGAGTATTTTGTTATAAAATATGCTCTACCAAATTCTCAAAACTTCCTAATCAATAGGGTGACCATAGTAATTGAAAGATTATCAAGAGAAATTTTCATGTACTCTAAAAAAGGTGCTTAATGTATTGATCCAAAATTACCAACAAAATCACCAAAGGGACTTATTGACCCTATGACTATACTACCCAAGTTTCATGGCTTTTCATTAAGTTTTGGTGGCTTATCTTACATGTTCAAGTGTTGTGCCCAATACTAGGGTTAGGGTTTTGAGGGGTTTAATAACTTCTAAATCCAATAAGATTTCTACCAAAGAATTCTAACTACCCTTGAGTCCTCTCCACCAAATTTCAAATCATTTCAAGATAATTTGACCACATGCCCTTCACAAGACAGCAAAAACCATCATTAGGGTTTACTCTTGGATCCTAGGGCAAATATACCCCCAATCCACCCCATCTTCCATGGGAGGGTGTTAAAAGTCATATCAAGTCAGTGGCCCAAATTTCAACCTCTGTTGAGGTGATTTGGCCACTTAAACCCACAAGTGCACTTTTGACCTAAATACCCCTTATTGAGCCAACTTAGGGTTTGCTTGATTCCAACCTAAATCATCTCCAAATAATAATAAAGTTTATACAAAGCCTCATGATGACCCTATGGACCACTCACCAAAATTTAGGAGAGTTTGGAGGTCATTTGGTCCCATAATTAATTTACCCTAGAGTAATTAAATAATTTCAGAAACTATAGAAACATTGTCCCAAAAAATTCTCATTTTTGGGCAGGACATAGGTATTGATAAGGGTGACTCTCTGCCCAAATTTGAAGTCATTTGGACAAGGTATGAAGTGGTGGCACTCATTTTAATTCCTGGATAGCCCTAGGTATAGACCCCACCAAAATGGTGCCTTGGTCAAACCAAATGACCAAATCCACCCAAATCAATTTTAAAATACGGTAGACACATAGGGCTACAAATTATATGTTGACCATTTCCTCATATAGAGCCTCTATGTATTTTTCATTAATTTACTAATGTGACTATTATCATAATACATAAAATTCATTTAAAAAGAAAAGGATTTAAATGATCAGCACAGATCTTGATGGAAGATCAGACGGATGCTGGATCGTCTTCTTCCTCCAGCCAGGGACCAAGATTAGCCAAACCTGGATCTTATTCCAAGACATTTTCCTGGACACCCGACCACCTCTCTGGCAAGCCACCGCCACCACCACCTCCGCCGAGGTGGTGGCCATCGCTGGGCGGCGGCACGGCAACCGGAGGGGCGGAATCTGGCGAACCCGAGCACTCATTTTTTTCGGAAAAACCATGGAAAAATCATCACCCAATCTTGCTCATTTGAGCTCGATTATCATCCTAAAAGATTCCTAAGAACTATCCAAAGAAGGAGTAGAGGAGGATCTTGCTTGTAGCCTGGAGACGTGTCGATCGCCGGGAAGCCATTGGTGGTGGTGACGGCGCTCGGTTTCTGCAACTGCACAGTGGGCTTCCTCGGCTCCTTTAGGTTTTGTGTGGAAACCGCTCCTCTAAGTCCAGTGAGTCTTTTAAAGATGATAAAATGGGGGGAGGAAAGGGGTCTAGCTGGCGGCGGCCATTAATGAGAAAATTGGGTAACCTCAATTCTCCTCCTCTAGTTGCTGTCATTGTTGGGAAAACCCTTGGCCTGACCGGGGGAGGTAATTCCAGTAACAAGAGTGGGTCCTTGGCCTTCCAAGCCATGAATGGCATTTACACCTCACTTTCTCTCTCTCTATTAACATGGAATTTGGGTTAAACCATCTGCCACGTGGCATTCTACCATTGGACTGCTATTATTGTTTAAATAAGTCTTAATGAACGGACTTGGGCCTATTAATTCAGCTTGGCTCAATTCTCAAAAAGGTCCGGTTCAACCTATTCATACAAACCAACAAACAGGGCTGAAAATTTCTCTAAGGCAAAAGCGTTGAGACAAGCCTTCACACTCAACGCCAAAATTGCCAGGAATTTTCTATGTACAATGGCGTTGAGTGAGCTGAGCTCACTCGATGCCATTCAGTCTATGGAGTTGAGTGAGCTCAACTCACTCAGCACCATAATTCCATAAAATCCTTTCTCAGTATGTTTGTTTTCTAACAAGCATACATATATATTTACTGAATAAAAACCATAACTTATAAGCACGCTCGCGCGAACTTATAAACCAAGGGGTCGTTTTGTAGGGCCTATTGTATAAAGCGTCCCATACTAATTTATACAATAGGTGTCAGGGTTATATGCAATGGTTATGCTATGACATATAATTATGCCATGATGTGAACATGCAGGTGCAACTCACCCACTCGACTCTGTGTACACAGACAAGTAGTTCCCCCTTTCTGGTGTTGAACCTCCCAGGATACCTCCGTAGTGGCAAACGAAAGCGGTGGGTTGGGCCTCACCCACCTCTAAACCTGTAATTGCCTTACCAGTCAGACCTATCGTACGCCTCAACGTTGGTACACTAATCGAAGCTCTTGCGTACTCTTGTCGGCTGGCACACCTGACTTTTATGGTGAAGTGCTAAACCACACTTGCCGAGTAAACGTATTGGCGTCGGTGCATCGACCATCCAATACCGAAGACCCACAACCTTATACTTTATGCACATGCAACATTAATCTATCATCCACCGAGCCAAAGCTCCCCGGACTATCCCATTTGTCAAAACCAACAACCGAGCCAAAGCTCCCTGGACTATCTTGTCCGTCATGATCAATTGCTGAGCCAAAGCTCGTCGGGCCAACCTGCCCATCACCAAAATCCCCCGGGCCTATAGCCCGTGCGAAACAACCTAACATCCCGAGTCATCGAGGTGAGTGAAAGTGAACCCCTAATTATGCTAGTTACTCTTGCAATTCATTTTTACCTACAATTTAGGTTAGCCCAAGGCTTCCCCCGGTATACCCCGTGAAGGGCTCTCAAAGGGCACTAGGAACTACGATGGGATGAAGCCCAAAGCTCCCTTTCGCAAGGCACTTATTGTGATTGGTTAATACCCGATTCCCAATCCCTTAGTATTACCTTGGATATAATCTTAGTGTGTTTTGACTATCTCTCTCCACGGGGAAGACGATGTTTCGTCGACCCCGAGCACCTCTTAACATTAGTCAAACTAACCTCTCCTCATCTTGACTACTAAAGATGCATTCATTCACATTTCTAAATCAATATTCTAATATCCCAAATTCTCTAAGTTCATTTTGCACCTTTTTATGATTTCTGTAGTTTTTACTAAACGCAGACCATCCTAAGTTATATGATGTGTACAATGGGAGGTACTTAAAATTATCATCCAATATCCCTAAAATAATTATTGGGGGTCTACCATACCATGATTAGCGTAAATCCAAAATTTCTTAATTTTCCTTATTTACTTAATAATTTATTTAATTCCTTTGGAAATCCAAATACCTTGGTTTGAACATAAAGTACCATTTTCAGACATGCAAAATGCCCATAAAATTTATGATAAATACAAGATGACTATATAACAATAAATTCATACTCTCCCAATTTTTTAGCAAGATTTAGCACTCTAATCATAATTTTGAACATAGCCGATTTATATCAATTTAAAGAAGAAAGTGCTACAAATACACTTCCAAAAATTCTGAGAAAATTCAAGCATGAACATAATGACATATAAACACTCCAGAGAAAGTTTCTAAATTTTATAGTGAATAAAGAACTCAAAACTTTATTTTTGAATAGTAATCCAAATTGTTAATTTAATGCACTAAGTACAGAAATTATTCCTCAAAAATTTGTAATAGAATTTCCACAAGAGCATGTTGATCTAGAATCACTACTGATCAAGTTTCACAATTTTACAACAAGTGTAGAGTTCTGAATTTATTATTGAACATAACATTATTCTCAAAAGCTTGTGAATGAAGTACTGAAAATATAACTCGAAAAATTATAATAAAATTCATGTAAGAGTATTTTGATATAAAATACGCTCTGCCTAATTCTAAGAACTTCCTAATCAATAGAGTGACCATAGTAATTGAAAGATTATCAATGGTAATTTTCATGTACTCTAAAGAAGGTGCTAAATGTATTGATCCAAAATTACCAACAAAATCACCAAAGGGCCTTATTGACCCTATGACTATACTACCCATGTTTCATGGCTTTTCATTAAGTTTTGGTGTCTTATCTTGCATGTACAAGTGTTTTTCCCTATACTAGGGTTAGGGTTTTAAGGGGTTTAATAACTTCTAAATCCAATAAGATTTCTACCAAAGAATTCTAACTACCCTAGAGTCCTCTCCACCAAATTTGAAATCATTTCAAAATCATTTGACCAGATGCCCTTCACAAGACACCAAAAACCATCATTAGGGTTTGGTCTTGGATCCTAGGGCAAATCTACCCCAATCCACCCCATCTTCCATGGGAGGGTGTTAAAAGTCATGTCAAGTCAGTGGCCAAAATTTCAACCTCTGTTGAGGTTATTTGGCCACTTAAACCCACAAGTGAACTTTTGACCTAAATAACCCTTATTGAGCCAACTTATGGTTTGCTTGATTCCAACCTAAATCATCTCCAAATGAGATGAAAGTTTATACAGAGCCTCATGATGACCCCATGGACCACGCAACAAAATTTAAGAGAGTTTGGAGGTCATTTGGTCCATAATTAATTTACCCTAGAGTAATTAAATAATTTAAGAAACTAAAGAAACATTGTCCCCAAAAATTCTCATTTTTGGGCAGGACATAGGTATAGATAAGGGTGACTCTCTGTACAAATTTGAAGTCATTAGGACAAGGTATGAAGTGGGGGAACTCATTTTAATTCCTGGATAGCCCTAGGTATAGACCCCACCAAAATGGTGCCTTGGTCAAACCAAATGACCAAATTAATCCAAATCAATTTTAAAATACGATAGACCCATAGGGCTACAAATTATATGTTGACAATTTCCTCATATAGAGACTCTATGTATTTTTCATTAATTTTCTAATGTGACTATTATCATAATACATAAATTCATTTAAAATGAAAAGGATTTAAATGATCAGCACAGATCTTGATGCAAGATCAGACGGTTGCTGGATTGTCTTCTTCCGCCAGCCGAGGGCGCACGATTGGCCAAACCTTGATCATATTCCAAGAAATTTTCCTGGACACCCGGCCACCTCCCTGGCCGGACACCGCCACCACAACCTCCGCCGAGGTGGTGGCCATCGCTGGGATGCGGCACGGCAGCCGAAGGGGCGGATTCCGGCGAACCCGACCACTCATTTTTTTCAGAAAACCCATGGAAAAATCATCACCCAATCTGGCTCATTTGAGCCTGATTCTCATCCTAAAAGATTCCTAAGATCTATCCAAAGAAGGAGTAGAGGAGGACCCCTCTTGCGGCCTGGAGACGTATCGATCGCCGGGAAGCCATTGGTGGTGGTGACGGCGCTCGGTTTCTGTAACTGCACAGTGGGCTTCCTCGGCTCCTATAGGTTTTGTGTGGAAACTGCTCCTCTAAGTCTAGTGAGTCTTTTAAAGATAATAAAATGGGGGAGGAAAGGGGTCTAGCTGGCGGCGACCATTAATGAGAAAATTGGGTAACCGCAATTGTCCTCCCCTAGTTGCTGTCATTGCTGGGAAAACCCTTGGCCTGACTAGGGGAGGTGATTCTAGTAAGAAGAGTGGGCCCTTGGCCTTCAATGACATGAATGGCATTTACCCCTCACTTTCTCTCTCTCCATTAACATGGAATTTTGGTTAAACCGTCTGCCACATGGCATTCTACCACTAGACCACAATTATTGTTTAAATAAGTCTTAATGAAAATTCTTGGGCCTATTAATTCAGCTTGGTGCAATTCCTGAAAAGGTCCGGTTCAACCTATTCATACGGACCAACAAACAGGGCTGAAAATTTCTCTAAGGCAAAAGCGTTGAGACAAGCCTTCATACTCAACGCCAAAATCGCCAGGAATTTTCGAAGTACAATGGCGTTGAGTGAGCTGAGCTCACTCGATGCCATTCAGTCTATGGAGTTTAGTGAGCTCAACTCACTCAGCACCATAATTCCATAAAATCCTTTCTCAGTATGATGGCGTTGAGTGCACTCAATGCACTCAACGCCATTCAGCCCAAGGCATTGTGTAAACTCAGCGCACTCAACACCCCGAACTCAAAATTCTTTCTAAGTAAGATGGCATTGAGTGCACTCAACGCACTCAATGCCATTCAACCCATGGCATTGAGTGGACTCCTAATTAATTTATCCTAGGATTATTGAATAATTTCTAAAACTATAGAAAGATTATCCCCAAAAAATCCCATTTTTGGACAGGACCTAGGTATAGGTTAGGGTGACTCCCTATAACGTCCCAACTCGTGCTATGCCCGTGCACACTTTTGAGTCAGGAGAGATGATTTGGGCTCAGGGAAGATTAGTTAGTCTAGAAAAGGACACAGGTAGTGGCACGGGCGTGTCCCTACCCATGTGTAAAATCATGGATTTTTCAGAGAAGGACATGGGTAGTGACACAGGCATGTCCCTACCCATGTGAAGAGGATATGGGTAGTGGCAGGGGGGTGTCTACTACCCGTGTGTGTAACTGACATTGTCGATCCTGTCTCCCGAGCAGAACACGGGTAAAAACACGGGCCTGAACACGGTCGTGTCTCATGGACACGGGCGTGTCCCTACCCATGTTTGTGTCAATACGACGCTATAACCGTCGACGAAGCTTCACCCAAGCAGGACACAGGTAGGAACACGGGCGTGTTCCTACCCTTGTTGGTCCTATTTATATAGGATTTTGCCATTTATCATCCTGTTTCCAAGCCCTCTTTTTCTGTGGAGAGACTCCTGCTGGAGCCAAGTCTTTTTCCATGGAGAGCCAGTACCACCGAAGAGAAGAGGATGCAGCCGTGAAGAGTCACGCGATCTATGGCCGGAAATAACGGAAACATCGGAAATGATGTGAGTTTCCTCCTCTCTCCCTTGGTGCTAGATCTGAAGTTTAACCTAGGTGAGATATTGACACAAAAGAGTCTTGATGTGTGAGATGGAGACTCCTAGGAAGAGGTCGTATTAGGACTTGTGTTCTAGGGTTTAGTAATCTTCAACCTCTCCTTCCTTCAATGTGACGGTGGGGATGGTCTCGTGAAGAGGAATTGCCTGATGAGGTTGAATAAGGGAGGAGGATTTCTAGGTGTGATTTGGCAACATCCTCTAGAGGAGGAAGATGAACCGATGCCATTCATTCTGCCTCAAAAATGCGTGCATAAATTTGTGTTCAGCACGCAGCGATCTTCATGGCCATTTTCATGTATGTCATGGCAAAATACGGGCTTTCGACTAAACACGAAAGTCGTAGGCCTTTGAGAGATCTTTCCAATGAGTGGTTACACATCTTCAGGCGAAGTCTTAAGCAACAGAAAAGCTTATCGAAATTGATGGCTGATAATGTAAACGTGTTGAAACTGTAATTTGAATGTAGCAGTCTTAGAAGCCGCTTTCGAGTATGATACGAACAAATATGGGCTTCTGACTAAACACGAAATTTGTGGTCATTAGAAATACCTTTCCAATGATGGGTTACACATCTTTGACGGATTCCTGTAGCATCAGGAATCCCCGTTTGAAGCTCTACTCTATATACAATTCCGGCATGCTTGGTTCTTTGTTAATATAAACCTAATTTAGTATTATTAGAGGAATTGTGAATTGTTATCGTAAAGTTCGTGGTGAGCTATTAGTTGATCCTTTATAATCAAATGATGAAGTAAAACCTACTTGAACGAAATGGTTGGATGGTAGATCTCTAGATAAACTAGTGGGATTGTATAAACAACTAGATATATGAATCGGTAACGTGAGCTGTGAGCTCGAAATGTTGGAAGAGGATTGAATATGGTTAGTTCTTGAATATATGGAAGGGTTGATAGTGCGTGAATGTTTTCCGCACTTGATATTTTGTGTTGATAAGGGATTTGGTAAGGGATCCCTTGTGAGCTGTTGAGCTCGAGACGTGAAGTAGCATGCAGTATGAGTTGACACGTGGTGTCGTAATCCTGAGTTAAGGATATTGTGGCAGGTCTACGTGCTCGCCAGTCGTCACATCGGCGGGATTTGACAATTAAACCTTGGGCGGTTGGGCTTGGTCCTCAGTGCTCATTCTTAGGGCTCCTTCCGTGCCAAGTGAACGGTTGGGCTTGGTCCTCGTGCTTTTTCCGAAGCTCCTTTCGGGTCATAACTTAGGCCAGATCGGTCTTGGTTCTCGGTGTACATCTACCCGAGACTCTCGCTGAGCCATAGTATGCTTGTTAAATCCGTTGATGTATTCTTAGCATTGAGGCGTACGGAGGCCTAGGATAGGTACTGTGGATGTCGGCCTAGTAATGGATATGCCCGCTCTACTGTCTCCATCTGGCCACGACGGTTGGCATCTAAGAGGTTAGCTACCTTCTCGAAAAGTGGGAACTTTAGAGTCTGTGTCGACACAGTAATTTTCTTGTGTGTGTTCATGTTAGGTCATAACATGACATTCATTGCATTACATTACATTGCATAAACAAGATCCTCATCATATAAGTTTGTATGGGCAGTCTTATACGATTAGTTACCTTTCTGTTGAGCCGATACTTAACTTATATATATGTATGCGCATTCATATAAGTTCAGTTACTTTCAGTTATAGCTTACATTCTTATACTCTGTTATAGATGTAGAACTACTAGCTTAGAATGCTGATGATACCGTTATAGTTTACTTTACTGTTACTTATATCATATATATTACTCCACCTGTTTGTACTACTTCTTCATTAAATATATTGTACCCTGATTCTTTCTCCGCCCGGTGCCGAGGAGTCGCTGGGGGAGCAGATGTGAAACCACTTATTCTTTATGACTAATGGTTTCTACGGCTTCCTTTTTAGGAGGAAACCCCGCATGAAGAGCAACAATATGTAATGCAGCAGGACAGTCAAGCCAGGACAATAGGGCAAGAAGGGACGGTGCCGTCGCTACCATTAGTGACAAATGTGAGTCATAGAGTGACTCTTGATGTATCCCTTTTGGGCATGACTACTCGTACTCTGATAGTTTAGAAGCTAGATGTATCTTCTATATTTTTTATGTTTGGACTTATATGCTTATGTATGCATTTGAATTCTATTTTTACTACTCTGGTTGGGTTGACATGATTGATATTGGTAAAGGACGGCATCTTGTAGTACAGGCTAGCCCGAGTGCTAATGCTACCGCAAGGCGGATGTTCTGGGCATAAGACTCCCCTCATGCCATGTTCTGTGTTCCGGGAGGGGGGTCTTACAAATGGTATCAGCTTGCTACGACCCTGAATTAGAGAAGTCATTCAACAATGGTGCTACCCCCGTTCAATTAGTTTGTTTGGGGACAAACTGACTTAGCGGAAGCAGTGGTGTGCCCATATATGATTCATACTAAGTATGTCCAACTTTGACCTTAAGATTAGCCAACCTGACCTTAGGTTTGTATTTTACATGTAGATCCCAGTGCACGTTGAGCTAGTAGGGGGCACCCCAACCCCATCCTTACCCACACAATTTCAATAATCGGAGCAAGGGCGGACGCTCACAGCTATCCTGGATGCCTTCAGATCCCAACAAGCCCCCATACAACAACAAGGTCCGGGCTCCAATTGGATAAGCACTTTCCGAGCTCTCTCCCCTCCTGCTTACCTTTGGACAGAGTCGGCAGAGCGTATAGAGGAAAGGCTCGACATCGTACAAGAACTGTTGACAGGAATTAGATGCCAAAACAACATGGCTATGACCCTGGTAGTGACACTCCTAGAACAACACGCCAAGAGTTAGTGGAAGTCCCTCATGGGCTCCACCTTTCAAGGGTGAGTGTATACGGAGATCAGTTGGAACGAGTTCTCGATAGCCTTTCTAGAGCACTTTATCCCTTAATCAGCTCGAGATGAACTTGAGGAAAGGTTTTTACAGCAAAAGCAGGGATCCAAGTCAGTGACAGAGTACTAGCGGGAGTTTCAGCATTTGGCTAGATTTGTTGACTCCTATGAGTTGGACGACAAAGGATATGCTAAAGGATTCTACATAGGCTTGCGAGACCCCCTGAGGCAAGCCCTTTAGTTTATAGCGGACTCCAGTATGGTAGAAATAATTGTCATGGCAAAGAGACTGGAAACAGACCACTTGGGAAGTGGTAAAAGACCTGCTGAAAGGGGTGATGGATGATGGCCCGATAAATAGAAAGTGACATGATTATGAAAGAGGAAGGGGATATAAAAGAGGTGATCGGCACTTCCACCGGAATTATAGAGTGGAGTACCCGGTTCCACAGCTGCCAGCATTGCCTCCACTACCACTGCCTCAACAGTTTCAGCAACCCGATGGGCGACAGGAGAGAGTGTGCTTCGAATGCAACCAACCGGGCCACATTCGACGCTACTGCCCGCAACAGATTGGAAATGCGCCTCTTGATCTCCTTCCGGCAATTCCTTGAGGGCGGGGGCACATGCGTGGTCGAGGACGAGGTCTACTAGGAGGAAACCCTGGACCTACGTAAAATCAGGTGTTCGCGCTGAACATGACACAGGAGCGGAACTCTCAGGAGGTGATTGTAGGTATGATTACATGTCGTCATCTTATTTTCAATGTTAATCTTTAGTTTCTTAAGATATACTAGACATCTAGCTTTGAGTATTGTTATTGGTACTTAGCCACCATTGTGGTCGGCGGGAAACCGGCCTATACATTATTCAATACCGGTGCCTCACACTCATGTGTGTCAGCGGACTTCATTAAAGACCTGGAAGGAGTGCAATCCTTTACTGGTATTTCTCGAAGAGTACGCCTTCCAGACGGCTCTGAGATGATCGCAACCGCAAAGTGTGAATTGGAGATACTCATTGGTGGAAAGATTTTAGATACACCTGCCACAGTTTTGAGAATGCCGGAGTTTGACCTCATTCTAGGCATGGCATGGCTGGATTGGCACTATACAAGAATTTACTATGCGGAGAAGAGAATCTACTTGAGGCATGGGGATACCGATGTAATCTTTCAAGCTATAGAATTCACACCATGTTTATTATTTTCTTCGATTCAGACACTGAAAGCTCACATGAGAGGGGATGAAGTTTATATTATATGTTTCGAACTGAAGGAGATGAAAATATATATGAAGGATGTGCGGGTGGTGCCAGATTTTCCCAAGGTATTTCCTGAGAAATTGCCAAGTTTACCCCCGCATAGAGAGGTTGATTTTCAAATTAAGCTAATACTAGAAGCCAAGAACGTCTCCAGGACCCCTTACCGGATGGCCCCTAAGGAACTCGTTGAGTTTAGAGTTCATTTACAAGAGTTGGTAGAATCAGATTTTGTTCGCCCCAGCTCATCACCTTGGGGAGCCCCTGTTCGGTTCGTTAAAAAGAAGGATGGAACCTTGCAATTATGTATAGACAATCGGGAGCTCAACCGACTGACGGTACGGAACACCTATCCGCTACCTCGAATCGATGAGTTGTTCAACCAATTGTTGGAGCGTATTGGTTTTCCAAGTTGGATTTGTGTTCGAGGTATTATCAGTTTAGAATACAGGAGCAGTACATTCAGGAAACGGCCTTTAGCTCAAGGTACGACTTGTACGAGTTCACTGTGATGCCGTTTGGGCTCACAAATACTCCTTCATCCTTCATGAGCTTGATGAACAAAGTGTTCAAAACTTATTTGGATGTCTTTGTCATCGTTTTCATCGATGACATTTTTTTCTACACTAAGACGGAGGAAGATCATGTCTAACATCAAACCTTGGTACTGAAGAAGCTAAAAGAACACGCCTTGTTTGCCAAGTTCAGCAAGTGCGAAGTTTGGCTCCAAGAGGTTGAATTCTTGGGACATGTGGTAACTGGGGCTGGGTTAGATGTGGATCTGGCCAAAGTGCGTGCTGTGAAGGAGTGGTCACCCTTAGAGTCAGCGGCCGATGTGCGGAGCTTCCTAGGACTTTTCGGGTATTATCGCAAGTTTGTAAAAGGGTTCTCAAAGATTGCCCTTCCTCTTACTACGCTGACAAAGAAGGGTGTGACGTATGAGTGGACACCCTTGTGTGAAGTAGCATTTCAGGAACTGAAGGACCAACTTACGTCTGCACCCATCCTAGCCCTTCCGTCCGGGAAGGAAGGATTTTAAGTTTACACAAACGCATCATATCAAGGGATTGGAGCAGTATTGATGCAGCACGGGCACGTGATCGCATATGCTTCGAGACAGCTGGAGAAGCATGAAGTCAACTATTCGGTACATGATCTTGAATTAGGAGCGGTGGTGTTCGCCCTGAAGATTTGGAGACACTATCTATACGACGTCCACTGCGAAATCATTTCTGATCACAAGAATCTGAAGTACGTCCATACCCAAAAGTAACTGAATTTGAGACAGTGGCAGTGGTTAGATTTTTTGTGCGATTATGAATTCACCCTTAACTACCACCCCGGAAAAGTAAATTCCGTAGCCGATGCTTTGAGCAGGAAGGTACCGGAAATAAGCCCCGAGTCCCTGTTGATGTGTATGGAGTTAGCTCAGATGCTTGAGGAGATGGAGATTACTCTAGTGTATAAGGACCAACCGAAGGGTATTCAGAGTACTTAGCCGCGATGAGCATAGTTTGTGACATTCGAGACCGAATTCGGCTGGTGCAAGGAAAGGATACAGCTCTGGTACCGATAACCAAATCGATTAAAGATGGATTACTGACTAATATTCCCTGCAAGACAGCCTCGTCTAATTATGTGGTCCGCTCTACATTCCCAAGGGCGATAATATTCGGGAAGATATCTTAAGAGAGGGACATTGCTCCCAATATTCTGTGCATCCTTGGATTGCCAAAATGTACGCCGAATTGCAAAATACCATGTGTTGGCCAGGAATGAAGAAAGACGTCGGACATTTTGTTACGCATTGTAAGGCATGTCAAAGGGTGAAGGCAGAGTGCAGGAGTCCCGGCAGATTATTACAGCCATTGCCCATCCCTGAGTGGAAGTTTGAGGATGTCTCCATATACTTCATCCACGGTTTTCCCCGCTCACGCTCAAGGAATGATTTAGTATGAGTGATCGTTGACCGCTTGACGAAGGTAGCCTAGTTTATTCCTATGAAGAAAGAAGCTCATGTGGACGTTTTGGTACACCTCTTTGTGGAGCAGTTCGTACGGTATCATGGTGTGACAAAGACGATTATTTCTGACTGGGATGGTCAGTTTACCTATAAAGAATGGAAGGAGGTACAGGCATATTTGGGATCATGTCTCACCTTTAGCACGACGTTTCATCCTCAGACAAACGGGCGGTCTGAAAGGACTATCAGGACATTGGAGGAACTACTGAGGTTGTGTGTGTTGGATAGAGGAGAGCTGTTGGAAAGGCTCTAACCCCAGGTAGAGTTCTCGAACAATAACAGCCATTTAGCAAGCATCGGGATGGCGCCCCATGAATCCCTTTACGGAAGAAGGTATAGAACACCCTTGTCTTGGGTGCAGGATGAGGACACGAAGAATTTGGGAAATGAATATATTGATGATACTGATGCGGTTGTGAGACTAATACGGGGCCGCAGGCTTGAGGATCAAAGTCGGCAGGCAAATTATAATAATGCAAAGCACCGGATGGTGGAATTTCAAGTGGGCGACAAGGTGTTTCTAATATTATAAAGGATTGGCCCGTTGGCCTATCGGGTAGAGTTACCGCCAGAGCTAGAGAATCTTCAGGACGTATTCAATGTTTCGTCACTTCGAAAGGTGTTGTTATGACCCGATCAATACGTTCCCACCACTGACAGAGCAGTTGCGACTAATTGGTCTGTGCGACTAGAGCCTGTGCGGATAGTAGACAACGAGACAAGGATTTTGTGTTGCAAAAGTGTTCCTCTGGTTAAGGTATTGTGGTCTAATCATGGGAAGGAGGAGTTTATGTAGGAGTCAGTGGACTTGAAGCAAAAGCGCTACCCGGAGCTATTTCATCAAGGTAATCTTTAAAAGCATATAGTATTTCATTTTATGCTTTACTTTTCCCCATAGCCTAAGACTAATTTCGGGGACAAAATCTTTTATTTTGTTTATAGGATTTGTAACGTCCCAATTCGTGCTAGGCCCTCGTGCACACTTTTTAGTCTAGAGAGACAATTTGGGCTCAGGGAAGAGAAGTCGGTCCAAAAAAGGATAGGGGTAGTGACACGGGCGTGTCCTTACCCGTGTGGAAAATCATGGATTTTCAAGAGAAGGAAATGGGTAGTGACACGGGCGTGTCCCTACCCGTTTGAAGAGGATACGGGTAGGGGCACGGGCATTTCCACTACCCATATGTGTAACTGGCATTGTCGATCCTATCTCCTAAGCAGGACACGGGTAGAACACGGACCTGAAAACGTCCGTGTCTCGTGGACACGGGTAGTGGACACAGGCGTGTCCCTACCCGTGTTTGTGTCTGTACGATGATATAACTGTCGACGACGCTTCACCCGAGCGGGACACGTGTAGTAACACGGGCGTGCTTCTACCCGCGTTGGTCCTATTTATATAGGATTTTGCCGTTTTTCATCCTCTTTCCAAGCCCTCTTTTTCTCTGGAGATACTGCTGCTGGAGCCAAGTGTTTTTTCGTTGAGAGCCAACGCCGCCGAGGAGAAGAGGATGTCGCCGTGAAGAGTCTCGCGGTCTATGGCCGGAAATAATGGAAATACCGGAAATGATGTCAGTTTCCTCTCCTCTCCCTTGGTGCTAGATCTATAATTAATCCTAGGTCAGATATCGACTCAAAAGAGTCTTGATGTGTGAGATGGAGACTCTTAGGAAGAGGCAATACTAGGACTTGTGTTCTAGGGTTTAGTAATATTCAACCTCTCCTTCCTTCAATATGATGGTGGTGATGGTCTCGTGAAGTGGAATGTCCTGATGAGGGTGAATAAGGGAGAAGGATTTCTAGGTGTGATTTAGGAAGATCCGCTAGAGGAGGAAGATGAACCAATGTCGTTCATTCCGCCTTAAAATTGCGTGCAGAAATCTGTGCTCTCCATGCATAAATTTTCATGGCCATTTTAATGTATGACATGGCCAGATCTGGGCTTTTGACTAAACACGAAAGTCGTAGGCCTTGGAGAGATCTTTCCAACAAGTTGTTACACATCTTCAGGCAATGTCTGAAGCCACGGGAAAGCGTGATCGAAATTGATGGCTGATAATGTAAACGTGCTGAAACTATAATTTGAATGTAGTAGTCTTAGAAGCCGCTTTCGAGTATGATACAACCAAATCTCGGCTTCTGACTAAACACAAAAGACGTGGACCTTGGAAATACCTTTCCAACGATGGGTTAAACATTTTCTTCGGATTCCTGTAGCATCAGAAATCACCGTTTGAAGCTGTACTCTCTATACAATTCTTGCATGCTTGGTTCTTTGTTAATGTAAGCCCAATTTTGTATTATTAGAGGAATTGTGAATAGTTATCATAAAGTTTGTGGTGAGCTGTTGGTTGATCCTTTATAATCAAATGATGAAGTAAAACCTACTTGAACGAAATGGTTGGATGGTAGATCCCTAGGTTAACTAGTGGGTAGACAAGTTGGATTGTAGAAACAACTAGATATGTGAATCGGTAACGTGAGCACTGAGCTCAAAATGTTGGAAGAGGATTGAATATAGTTAGTGCATGGATATGTGGAAGGGTTGATAGTGTGTGAATGTTTTCTGCACTTGATCGTTTTTGTTTATAAGGGATTTGGTAAGGGAACCCTTGTGAGTTATTGAGCTCGAGACGTGAAGTAGCATGCGGTGTGAGTCAACACGTGGTGTCGTAATCCTGAGTTAAAGATACTGTGACAGGTCTACGGGCACGCTAGTCATCATACCTACGTGAGTTGATAGTTAGACCTTGAGCGGTTGGGATTGGTCCTTGGTGCTCATTCCTGGGGCTCCTTCCGTGCCAAGTGAACAGTTGGGCTTGGTTCTCATGCTTTTTCCGAGGCTCCTTCCGGGTCACAACTTAGGCCAGATCGGGCTTGGTTCTCGATGCACATCTACCCGAGACTCCCGCTGAGCCGTAGTATGCTTGTGAGCTCCGTTTATATATTCTTAGCGTTGAGGCGTACGGAGGCCTAGGATAGGTAGTATTGATGCCGGCCTAGTAGTGGAGATTCCCGCTCTACTGTCACCATCTGGCCATGACGGTTGGCACCTGAGAGGTTAGCTACTTACTCGAAAAGTTGGAATTTCAGAGACTGTGTCGACACAGCAATTTGTTTGTGTGTGTGCATTTTGAGTCATAGCATAACATTCATTGCTTCACATTACATTGCATAAAGAAGATCCTCATCGTATTAGTTTGTATGGGCGCTCTTATACGATGAGTTACCTTTTTGTTGAGCCGATCCTTAACTTATATGTCTGTATGGGCATTCATATAAGTTGAGTTACTTTCAGTTATAGCTTACATTCTCATACTCTGCTATAGATGTAGAACTGCTAGCTTAGAATGCGGATGATACCGTTATAGTTTACTTTACTGCTACTTATGTCATATATATTACTCCACCTATTTGTACTACTTCTTCATTAAATATATTGTACCCTTATCCTTTCTCCGCCCGGTACCGAGGAGTCGCCGAGGGAGTGGATGTGAAACCACTTAGTCTTTATGACTAACTTTTGCTACGTCTTCCTTTTTAGGAGAAAACCCGGCAGGCGGAGCAGCAACAGGTAATGCATTAGGACAGTCAGGCCAGGACGACAAGGCCTGAAGGGACGGTGCCATCGCTACCGTCAGTGACAGATGTGAGTCATAGAATGACTCTTGTTGTAGCCCTTTTGGGCAAGACTACTCGTACTCTGATAGTTTAGAAGCTAGATGTAGCTTTTATATTTGTTATATTTGGACTTATATGCTTATGTGTGCATTTGACTTCTGTTTTTATTACTCTGGTTGGGTTGGCATGATTGATATTTGTAAAGGCTGGCAGAATAGGCGTCTTGTTGTACAAGCTATCCCGAGTGCTAGTGCTACCGCAAGGCGGTTGTTCTGGGCATAAGAGCCCCCTCGTGCCGGGTTTTGTGTTCCGGGAGGGGGGGGGGGGGTCTTACAAATGGTATCAGCTTGCTACGATCCAAAATTAGAGAAGTCATTCAACAATGGTTCTACCCCCGTTCGATTAGTTAGTTTGGGGACAAACTGACTTTGTGGAAGCAGTGGTGTGCCTGTATGTAATTCACACTAAGTATATCCAACTTTGACCTTAAGATTAGCCAACCTGACCTTAGGATTGTATTCTACGTGTAGATCCCAGTGGACGTTGAGCCAGTGGGGGGAATCCCGTCCTAATGGGGCAAGTTGCCTGAGGGATGTTACAAATCCCAATACATAAACAAAAAATTTCGTCCTCAAAATTCTAGTTAGGCCTGCGGGGTTTCAAGTATGAAAAGTAAATTTTAACATCCCGAGAGGTTGTGTGAAATAACTTACTGAAAAACTCTAGGTACTTTTATTGCATTAGATCCTACAGCTCCCAGGTGTGCTCCTCCGTACCGTGATTCCTCCACAGAACCTTGACCAACAGAACCTTCTTGTCGTGAAAGACACGTATCCCCTTGTCGTCATTTCGGACCGGCTCCAGGTAAACTGACTGATCAGATGCTACCGTTCTATCCATGGCCATAATCTGCTGCTCCGGGAATAGTAGAACCCTCCTAAGAGAGGATACGTGGAACACGTCGTACTGACCAGCCAGATCCGATGGCAGCTCCAGCCTGTATGCTAATGGACCGATCCGCTCCCTGATCTTGTAAGGCCCCAAATTTCTCGGGCTGACCTTCATCTTCCGACCACGCACCCGTGAAACTCCATGCATCGGTCGGATCTTTAAGAATACCCGGTACCCCACCTGAAACTCCACCTGATGATGTAGAGCATCGTAATACTTAGTCTGTCTGCTCTGAGCTTCTAAAATCCTGTCCCGTATCAGCATCACCTGAGCCTCGATGTCCTCAACAAACTCTGAGCCCAAAAACTCTGGATCCTCATCTTGTATCCGTGACAGCAAAGTCCAACACCTTCATCCATATAGGGCCTCATAGGAGCCTTCCCTATGCTGGACTGGTAGATGTTATTATATGAGAACTCGACTAGTGGAAACAACTTCTCCCAAGGCTCTCCGCAATCCAGAATTCATAATCGCAGTAGATCTTCCAAGGTACGATTGGTGCATTCCGTCTGCCCATCAGTCTTGGGATGAAAAGCTGTACTGAATGTCAGCCGAGTGCCCAAGTAAGTCTGCACTGATATCCACTCCCTGGACGTAAACCGTCCATCCCGATACGATACGATCGTCTTGGGTACGCCATGATAACGGACGAACTGCTCCATAAATTCTTGAACAAGCACTCCAACCCAGTCATCCTTCCTAATCGCAATAAATCTGGCTACCTTCATTAGCCGGTCGAAAATTACCTAGATCGAATCATTTCCCGTCCATGATCGGGGAAGCCCATATATGAAGTCCATCGCGATATCCTCGAACTTCCACTTCGGGACCGAGAGTGGTTGCAGTAATTCTATGGGGTTCGTGCCCTCCGTATTCACTATATTGCATATCTCGCAGTGGGTCATGAAATAGGTGATATCCTTATTCATGCCTGGCTAGTATATAGTCTTCCTCAGATCCGCAGTCATTTCGTAACTCCCGGGTATACTGAATACTGGCTACAGTGGGCCTCCGTCATGATATCCTCCCAGACCTGTCCTTCCTCTAGTATATAGACCCGTCCTCTGAATAACACCAGGCCATCCCTTACTGTGTAATCTCCAGCAGTGCCTCCCTCCAAGGCCTGGAATATGGGCTCCAGCTTGGCATCTTGTCTCTGTCCATCTCTTACTCGATCTCGAATGTCATCTGAGGCGCTCATCGCTGCTAAATAATCCTCATAAACAATGGGGTCATCAGACGACACAAGCGTAATGTGCATATCTTCTGATATCTACAATAGCTCCATGTACATAATCTGATGCTCCGGTGCAGACGTGACGGCTCTCCGACTCAGCGCATCAGCTACCACGTTCGCCTTCCCTGGGTAGTAGTGCATCTCGTACTGGTAATCTGCTAGAAACTCCACCCATCGCCTCTTCCTTATATTCAGCTCCTTATGCGTGTCCACATACTTCAAATTTTTGTGATCAGAGTATATGTCGCAGTGGACACCGTACAGATAGTTCCTTTAGACTTTCAGAGCAAACAGGACCTCTCCCATTTCTAAGTCATGAACAAGGTAGTTCTGCTCATGCTTCTTCAGTTGGAAGGAAGCATAAGCAATTGCGTGGCCTTTCTGCATCAGCACTGCACCCATGCCCTGGTACGAAGCGTCGGTTTAGACCTGGAATCCTTCTCTCCCTGAAGGAAGGGCAAGAATAGGAGCCGAGGTGAGTCGAACCTTCAGCTCCTGGAAAGCCGTCTCGCACTGTGGGATCCAGAAAAAGGGCACATCCTTCTTCGTTAGGGATATCAGTGGGAGGTCAATTCAAGAGAATCCCTCCAAAAACTTCTGGTAATAACCGACAAGTTCTAGAAAACTTAACACGCCTGTGGCTGCCTTCAGCTGCGGCCAATCCCGAACTGCCTGAATCTTGGTCGGGTCCACTGCCAATCCGACTCCACTAATAATATGGCCTACGAAGGCCACCTCCTTCAACCAGAACTGGCAATTGCTGAACTTCACATAAAGGTAGTGCTCCCACAGTCTCTCTAGAGTCAGTGTTAGATGTCGTTTGTGATCCTCCTCCGTCCTCGAGTATATCAGGATGTCGTCTATAAACACGATGATGAACACATCCTGATAAGCCTCGAACACCCGGTTCATGAGGCTCATGAACGCTGACGGTGCATTCGTGAGCCCGAAGGGCATCACGGTAAACTCGAACAACCCATATCTGCTACTGAAGGCAGTCTTCGGAATGTTCTCCTCCCAAATCCGCAGCAGGTAGTATCCCGACCTCAAAAGTTTTGAGAAAGAATACGCCCCCTCCAGCATGTCAAATAGATCATCTATCCTTGATAGTGGATAGGTATTCCGAACTGTTAGTCTGTTCAGTGCTCGGTAGTTGATGCACAATCTAAGGGTCCCGTCCTTCTTGACGAACAGCACCGGGGCTCCCTAGGGTGAAGAGCTCGGTTGGACATATCCGGCTTCCACTAGCTCCTGCAGCTTGCTTCGAAACTCCATCAACTCCTTTGGGGCCATCCAGTAAGGAGCTCTAGATGCTGGATTAGCCCCTGACACAAGATGTATCTGGAAGTCCTGCTCCTGGTGCGGGGGTAGCCCTGGCAGCTTCTTTGGGAATACATCAGCAAAATCCCGCACAACCAGGATACTAGAGATGGAATCCTTGGCCTCAGCCATTTCAAACGGCACTTCATAGACTTCCTCTCCCTGCAGGTGGGTCTTGAAAGCTTGCACAGAAGATAACAAGAGAGGCGGAATAGGTCTAATACCTTCGATGAAGACGCAGGAATCCCCATGCCTTACGGTGATCCTTTATGACAGGCCTTTCGGCCGATCTCTGCCTCTATGTTGCAGTGTGCAGAGGTGAATAGATCCTATCCGACGGGTAGTCGTATCCTCATCATCAAGCCTATGAATCGCTCCACGCCTTCCAACCCTTCCACGAAGGCCTCTGGCACGTATGAGTGCGAAGCACCCGTATCGAATAGCGTATAAGCTAGTTTGTCACTGATGAAGACTATGCTTGGGGTAGTAAAATATCTTAGAAGTCTAGTTATGGTTTTCCTACTTATTCTATCAATTCTAAATCCATGAGTCTAGCTTTTTAGTAAAGAAAAGAACTTAAAAATTACTGGCATACCTGTTATCACTTGCTCCGGATTCCGAGGTTGAGCCAAATCCTGTGCATACACTTGCCGCCTCCCGTGCCTGCGATCTCCGCCCTAGTATCGACTTCCTCGCCACGTCCTCGGCCTCCAAAATACTGAACAGGCGGGGCAACCTGTGGTGCTGATAGGGGTGCCCCCCTCATTGGGCAGTTTCTCCATATATGCCCTACCTGATGACAGTTAAAGCACCCTAGCAGGGGATATGTCATACCCCTGGGTCTCTGCATCTCCCGCATCTAGAGAGGTTGAGGATCCATTACCACCGGATCCCTCAGCTCCTGTCTCACCTCTTTATGAGGCTGGTCCTCTGCCCTTCTCCCATCTCTCCCATCAACAAAGCGGCCCCATCGTTGATCATTTCTGGCTCCCCGACACTGATCCTCAGTTGGCCGCTTCCGGCCTCGAGTAGTGTGCCAATCTGCCTCAATCCTCTTTGCCATCTCCAATATCTGAGGAATAGGCCGTCGGATACAAACACCAGAGCCCCTCTCAGATCCTCTTGCAGGACCTTATAGAACCCCTTGGTGTATCATGCCTCATCCAATTGATAAGAATCCGCAAAGTGGGCTAGATGATTGAACTCTCGGTGGTACTCCTCCACTGTCATGTTACCTTGCCTCAACTGTAGAAATCTGTCTTCCATCTCATCTCTAGCTGACTGCAGAACAAAGTGCTCCAACAGCGTGGCCCTGTACTCCTCCCAATCAATCTCTGCAACCACTCTATCAGAAACGTCATGTCTAGCAGTGTCTTCCACTATCTCTTGGCATGGGTCTCAAAGCAAGAGACCACCAAAGGCACCCTCTCCTACCATGGGCACCGTATTCCAGTAAGCATCTCATAAATGATGTCCATCCACTCCTCTGTTCGTACAACCGAGTCTGACACCAGGAAAGATGGGGGAGAAAGTCCCCAAAAGATGCTCAACCAATTGGCACCCGGGTTTGGCTGCGGAGCCGGGACCTGCTGGGCCCTGAAAGCCTCCAGAATAGCTGTCAGGGTTTGCCCCATCTCCGAGTGTAGAAACGAAATGGTAACCAGGGAGGTGGCGCAACATTCGGAGTCTGCTGGCCTCCGCCCCGTGGTGTAGGCTGTGTCAGAGGCTACATAACAAGATCATTTGTAAGTAAATGACCCAAACCTAATTAAAAAGTGGACAATTTACATGTGATCCCCCATATGGGCACACCACTACTTCCGCTGCTTAGTTTGTCACAAAACTAAACTCGTGCTGGGGTGACCCAGGGATAGTGGACTGCTACGTTTTTTATCGAGGTTCCGCCTCTGATATCACTTATAAGACCCCATTTTTTTCTTTTTAAACCACCGGGGTCTTAGGCCCAGAACCCCCATTTTGCGGTTACACCTTCATGCCCGGGAAAGACATCACTACAAAACATCAATCCTGTTAGCCAAAACGATCACAGAAGAGTAGCAAAAGAGTAAAAGACATGTCCACAAAAATGACAAATATAGTATATAATCTCCATGAAGCGAGAGTCTACAGTAATAACAATAGGAATACCGAAAATAGGGATCATGCCCAATACATCAGAGTCCTCATTACATATCACTCAGCGCGGAAGCAAAAACTAAACATCTATTAACAATTGGGACTCACAGTCCCAACTATCTGAACTCCGGTGCTAGACTGTCCCATCTCCAAGCGTGTATACCTCCGGGGCTGCTCCTCCATGCTGGGCTCCATGGTCCTCTAAATTGATGTGGTTCGAAAACCGTTAGTCTAAAAGACTAAGTCCTATCATCCTCCACCCCTTCCCCCATGGCTCCTAGGCATCGAGCGGGGAGAAGGAAGGGAGAGATAGTGATGGTGGAGAATGAACAAGATGTAGATGACGGTGGAATTAAACAAGCAGTTCTATAAATATATGTGGCAGCAATAAAAGTATGACAGTTTGAATAAGAATTAAGTAACCTTAACTTATATGAAAACATATAAGCTATGGGATCTCTTGCAAGGCTCATATTGTATAAAGAGTACCATTCCAATTTATACGATAGGGTGTCGGTTTTCTAGCACGCATGTATATAGCTACAGAATAAAAAACTTAACTTATAAGCACGCTTATGCAAGATTATAAACTAAGGGGTCGTTTGCAGGGCCTATTGTATAAAAAGTCGCATACTAATTTATACAATAGGTGTCAAGGGTTAATGCAATGGTTATGCCATGACTTGCAAGTATGCTATGATATGGATCATGCAAATGCAACACACCCAGTCGACTCTGTGCACATAGACCTTTAGTTCCCCCTTTCTGGAACCTAACCTCCCAGGATACCTCCGTAGTGGAAAATGGAAGCGGTGGGTTGGGCCTCGCCCACCTCTAATCTAGTAATTGCACTACCAGTCAGACATATCGTACGACTCGACCCTAGTGCACTAAGCAGAGCTCCTGCATACTCTTGCCGACTGGCGCACCAGACTTAATTTGGGAAAGTGCAAAACCACACTTGCCGAGTCAACGTATTGGTGTCGATGCATCGACCCTGCAACATCAAAGACCCACCACCTTATATTCTATTCACATGCAAACTTGATATATCAACCACCGAGCCAAAGCTCCCCGGACTAACCCATCCGTCACAATTATCTACCGAGCCTTCGGCTCGCCGGGCCATCCTGCCCATTTCTATAACCACTAAGCCTACTGCCCAAACATCCTAGTCAACATAACTTCCCGAGACACTGGTGTGTGTGAATTTGATCTCTAGTTATACTAGTTACACATGTAGTTCATTTTGCCTACAGTTTAGGTTAACCCAGGACTGCACCCGGCATACCCCATGAATGGCTCTAAAAGGGAACTAAGAACTATGATGGTATGTGAAGCCCACCGTTCCCTTCCACAAGCCACTTATTATTATTGTTTAATACCCGAATCTCGATCCCATTTTAATATTACTCTGGATCTAACCTTAGTGTGTTTGTCCTTATTTCTCCTTCCACAGGAAAGACGATCTTTCGTCGATGCTGAGCACTATCTGATTCTAGTCAACCAAACATTCTACTCATCCCAGCTTCCAATGGTATACTCCAATCTACTTTACTAAAATCAGTAAACCACAATCCAATCTCCCTACGACCATTCCCCATGTTAACACAATTTCCGTAGTTTTACTAAATGTAGACCATATTATGCTATATGACGTGCATGATAGGAGGTACACTAAATCCTCATCCAAATGCCCAAAGATAATTAATGGATTCCTATCATGAAACTTATAGACTAAATCACGAAACTTTGAATTTTTCTTATTTATCTGACATTTTATTTATTTCTCCTAAAATTCCAAATGCCCTATTTTGAATATAAAGTAGCCCTTACATCATACAAAATGCTCCATAAAATTATGATAAATATTAGGCAGCTAATTAACAGTAAATTAAAGTCTCCCAATTTTTTTTTAACAATTTTACACCTCTGATTCTTAATTTTAAATATAATCACATAGTTAACAGCTAATGAAGTAAGTATTGTAAATAAGCTTCCAAAAATTATAAGAAAATTCAAGCATGACTTATATGCCTGAAAAACACTCTTGATAAATTTTCAAAAGTTGCCAGTGAATAATGAGCTCTAAATTTAATTTAGAACAATAATACTCTTCCTTAAATTAATGAAACAACTACTGAAAATATTCATCTAAAAGCTATGATAAAATTGCCTTATGGGCATATCGACCTAAGTACACTTTTACATGAGTTTAACAATTTTCAAACTATCATTGAGCTTTGAATCTAATTTTGAATATAATTGCATTTTTAAAATCTTGTGAAGAAAGTACTAGAAATATACATCTACAAATTATAATAAAATTTAAGTATGAGTACATTAACCTAAAATACCCTCTACCCAATTTTCATAACTTCCTAATCAACAGTGAGATCATAATAAACAAAAGACTATCAAGGGAAAATCCATGTAATGAAAAGGAGGTACCAAATATACTATCCCATTATTCCCAATAAATTTACCAGAGGCTCATATTAACCCTATGACTAGACTACCCAAGTTTCACAACTTTTCTTAAAGTTTTGACAACCCATCATACCATTATGAAATTTGTGACCTAAAATAAGGTTAGGATTTTGAGGAGCTTAACTATCTCTAAATCAACTAATATTCCCACCAGAGGACTTTAACCACCATAATGTCCTCTCCACAAAATTTCAAGCCCATACAAGGGCATTTTACCCTGTGCCCTTCTCAAACCCCCATGGTCCAAACATCGAGTTTGAGCTTGGGTCCTAGGGCAATTCTTCCCCAAACCACCCCATAATCCATTTGAGGGTGTTAAATGTCATGTCAACCCAGTGTCCAATATCTCAGCCTCTGTTGAGATGATTTGGCCACCAGAACCAACAAGGTGCCCTTTTGACCAAAATACCCCTTTTAGGGAAAAATTAGGGTTTACTCATTTCCCAACCAAATCAACTCAAACTGAGGTGAAAATTTTTACAAAACCTCATGATGACCCCAAGGACCACTCACCAAAAATTGGGAGGGTTTGGAGGTCATTACGTCTCCTAATTAATTTACCCTAGGTTTATTAAACAATTTATAAAACTATAGAACGATTATACCCAAAAAATTCCTATTTTTGGGCAGGACTTAGGTATAGGGTAGGGTGACTCCCTGTTCTAATTTCATGTCATTTGGACAAGGTATGAAGTGGGGGCACTCATTTTAGTTTCTGTTTAACCCTAGGTATAGACCCCACAAAAATGTGTGACCTGGTAAAACCAGGCACCCAAACTAGTTCAAACCTATTTTAAAAAAAAGTACACCCCTAAGGGTGCAACTTTGATGTTTACCGCTTTTTTTGTAGGTGATCCTAAGTATTTTTAATAATTAAAAACATTAAATACATAAAATGTGACAGAATATCATATGAAATAAACATTTAACCTATAGTTTAATTTATAATAGCACGAAACTTGGCGCATTACTGGACGACATCTGGTGATCGTCCCATCGCGCGAACGGTGAGGATTAATTCTTCCTATGCCAACTTCAAGCCTCAACCGCGTGCCACCCGGCCACTTCCCTGGCCGGCCACAGCCACCACCACCTCTGTCGAGGTTGTGGCTATCGCCAGGTGAAGGCATAACTGCAGGAGGGGCCTTTTCTGGCAATCCCGACAAGCGGAAATTTCCCAAAAACCAGGAAATTTAAAGTTTGGATCGGGCTCAATTGAGCTCAATCTTCATTCAAATTGAAACTTAAGATCTACGAATAGAGTAAGGAGAGGAGGAGGACCTTTGTGGTGGTCTGGAGTCGAACCGATCATCGGGTCATCAAGGTGGTGGTGGCGCCGCTCGGGTTTCTATAACTACACTGTAGAATGGCTCAAATTCTTCAGCTAAGTGGTGGGGAAAACTCTTCTCAAGCCACTGATGGTGTTTAAAGTCTCAGTTAGGGAGAGGAGAGGCCAAGTCATCTATGGCCACTGAAAGTTTGGCTCGACCATGGTGGTTCTCTGCATTCAGTCAGTGTAAAAGATTGGAAAGGCTCTTGATCATCTCAGGGCTGTTAGGGGAGAAGAATCAAGCAATGAAGGGTGGTCCTTGTCTTCCCTATGTCGTAATGGCTTTAACCCATTTTCTCTCTCCTCCATTAAAGAGAAATTGAAGCTTTCTCTCTCCTACCCCTCATGGCCGAATTTGTTCATCACACTAGCCTAATTGCACTCCACTAAGTCCTAATATTAAATGATTAAGAGGTGGTTAGCCCAAGTGAATAGGGCTTGAGCTTGGGTTAGCCCATTTGAGCTAAGTTGACCTAAACTATACTTGGGTTGACCTTGGTCATTTTGACCTTTTGAGTTGACCCCAATGGGTCTTTGGTGACCCATTAGCCTCCCCTATGGCCTAGGTGGGTCTGGGTAGGGTTATATTGGCACTTGGGGGTCACTTGACCCTTAGGAAGGGCACTTTGACCAAGTTAGGTCTTTAGTTGACTTTGGTCAACATGACCATTTGAGTTGACCCCAAGGGGTCCTTGGTGACCCCTTGGCTTCCCTTAAGGCCCAGGAGGGGTTATGTAGGGTTATCTTGCACACTGAAGGTCACCTGCCCCTTAGTTAGGGCTCTTTGACCACTTTAGGCTTAGGGTTGACTTTGGTCAACTCAGGCTCTAAGGTTGACCCCAATGGATCTTTGGTGACCTAGTGACCCCACTTTAGGTCTTGGGAGACCTTGGTTTGGTTGGTTTGTCTCATTAGCGACACATTGCCCTTAGTTAGGGCATCTTGCCCTATTTAGGCCTAGGATGATCCTAGGTCAACTTGGCCACCCTCGGTTGACTCAAATGGACCCTTAGGACCTTTCAATAGATATGTGAGGTCATGGTGGGGTTTGGAATCTCATGATCATCCTAAACTAGGGTTTAGGAATCTACTATTTGTAGACAATAATGATCTCACTGATATTCCTAGGTCTTCTTGGTCTTCTTGGGCTTCTAGAGTTTTGTCATGACCTAGTCATGTCAAAACTACTTTTAGGGGGTCTAATTGCCTGAGGGATGTTACATATTTTTTCATAGCACTATATCATATATCTGCTGAAAATTTTAATTCTGCTAGATTTTTTGTGTTTGTTTTGTGTAAATAGTATCCTCATCCAAATATGGGGATATTGTTGGAACCCCAGTTTTTATTTGGGCTAGGATTACTATTAGGAAGTTTAGATTGACCCATCTTGTATAGTCTACGGTCATAGGTTATTTCAATTGTCATTTGCCTTAGAAGAATTCCAGAGTTCAAAAAATTAGTTCCACGAATGTTGAGCGCAGTTCGACGAACATCGAGCTCAGCTCGACGAACTCAGAGTTCTCACTCTGAGTTGAGCTCGACAAAAGCTGAGCTCCAGTTGATGAAATCTGACCTCAACTCTGAAAATACGGCCGATGAAAGTCAAGCTCTTCTCGATGAAATACGAGCTCAGGTCGATGAATAAGAAGATTCAATTCGACGAACTCCAGGCTCAAGTCGATTAAATGATTACTCAGTTTGACTAATTCTGTATAGTGTTTTAGGGAGTTTTCTTTGCAGATGGCAGAAATATTTCAAGCTTAATTTCAGGTTATTATATATTCTGGACGAAGAACAAATTCAAGGTCTTAATTACATATAGTCTTGACTCTGATATTTAATGTTAAATATTCTATCGAATATAGCCATTTAGAGGCATCATTAAATATGGATTTAATCACAGAATTCTTATTTCCATTCTAACCAATTTCCAAGGCAGTTACCATCTCGGGAATTCTCCAGCCGTTTTAGGGTTAATGAATTCAAATATTTAAATTCTTCTCATGATTCAAAAAGACATGCTCAGAATTTTTTTGGGTTAGATAGAGACAGTTAATAATTTGAGATACATCTTGTTTTACAGATTTGATACTCTGTTAGGGTTATTGAGAATAAGCTTTCTGCTTCAAGCTTTTCTTACAGCAGCAGATCTTCAATCTGAGAAAAATGTTCACATATCTCAGAAACATTTACTAGAAGAAGAAGTTTTCAAATAAGGCTTATACCCTAAAGAAGGGACTCCCTCACCTGATCATAAAATCTATTCAAATTAGGGAGAACATTCTTCTTCAACATTCCACTAGTCTTCTAAGAGATTATTGACAGATAAGGACATCATCACCTTTTTGTTTATTCCATAAACTATGTACAGGGTTTTAACTCCCTTCAAAAGTTATATCTTTGGTTCAAAATTCACCAGATCAAAAGATTTAGGTTTGGTTTTTGGGCAGCTGATCAAAAGCTCAAAGGGTTATTAAATCTCCCTTAGAAAAATTGATCTTGTGGTGGCAGGGCACCTGAGCAAAAATCTGTTTTGGTAGGGCACCTGAGCAAAAACCTATAATGGATTCCTACCAGGGTGGTAGAAGAGTGGATGTACCTAATTTATTGGGGAACCACTATAGTCTTTGTGTCGTCTGTGCTAATTGCTTTCTTTGTTTGTATGGTGTGATTTTCTTTATATACATATATATATCTCTATCTTTTAATCCGCTATAAAAATAAGTTAATAATTTTTAATACTCTATTCACCCCCTCCAGAGTAAAGATAAAATCTATCCCTCACTTTCAACCTTGGAGTGTAACTTTAAAGAGAAATGGAATTGGAATTTGGAGCTCCATAGGCTTGTCACACTCGTGTCCTTCGTCATACCCCATTTCACGCCGGTAACATGGGGGAATGTAAATTTAAATGACATGCCATAGTGTTCTGGAACATCTGAATGGATCACGCCCATTGTCATGCCCGTAATATGTAGGTCATGCCAGTGACTGGGCATGTATTTTGACTTTTTCCAGTTTTGCTCGAAATAACCTTCTTATCAGACCTGTCAGCTTCAAATTAATATTTGCAGCCCAGTTAAACCCTTAATATAAAAAGATATTAATTAGAAACTTAATTTATAAAATATAATTATAAATTTATTAATTATTAAATAAAATCTATATATAAATAAGCAAATAATTATTAATATTAGCAGCTCTTCTCTTTCTTTATTAAACAATATCCTGGTCATGCCCGTGACTTGTTTGCTAGTCTCGAGCAAACAACTTTCCATAGCGTGCAAAAAAAATTCAATGCTAGAAAAGAAAATTGAACCTAAGAAGTAAAATGTTAAGTCTTATGCATACGCGCGTAGCAATTTTAGTAGAAAAACCTATTCAACAAACAAATTAGTTTTTATTTTTCAAGAATATGTTTTCACATATTATTTCTACTTTGAAATTGAAAATCCGGTAAATATTAAAATTACATTTAGGGAGAAGGTAGCATGTGTACTAAGATCGACTTTACACAAATCGAAGATCAAGATACCCTCCAAAGAAATCCATCAATATTGATGGCTATAGACTTGCCCTACACACTATCGTCATGACACTAATCTAACTTATAAGCGTAAATCAATAGGACTTTACAAGGTTGAAACGTAGGCTTAGGTTTTGGTGTGGATAACCAAAGATAAACATGACGGGTAGTAACACCCAAATCTGAAGAAAGCTCGCATAAAATAAATAATCAAGGCTTAAAGAGCATAACCAACTCCCCAAAAAATTTTCTTTTCTTTCTTGATCAAAACTTTTCATTCATTTAAATTTTTTTTATTTCTTCCCCTTTTTAAGTAAGATTTTTCTAATCTTTTCAAAAGAAAGGAGAAACAAATTAGCTCATTTTTCTAATAAAAATAATAGTCACCAAATTTAAATGACTCCAAATCACTCACAAAGTTTTTCATATATAACCATTATCGAGCTCGGACTTAGGTGTGTGATTATGATACTTTTAGGCCTTAGTGAAATATTTGGTGGAGCAAAAACAAAAGGTAGGGTAATCGGCTCATAGTGGTTTAACAACGATAAAGTGTTAGGTACAGGTGCAAAGATTCAAACTAGCCAAAATAAATGCCTATATCATTTTCATGCTAATAAGTTTTACTTATGCAAGTCTTGAGAATGGCAAGGGGTCAAGTTCTAGACATCGAGAAAGAATACTCTACTCTTGATTGGTGAAATATCTCTAAAGTAAACTTCTACGTACTCACCTAAATTATATTTTGGATTTTTACCAGATTTAAAATGAAAGTACACTAAACTATTTTCGTGCATTTAGAAAAATAAAAATCTAATAGTATGCTGAATTTTTAATTCTACATAAATTCTACTAACATGTGCACATGACTAGGAACACAACAAGGTCAACAATTTTACTCGAAAATTCAATTAAAGCATGAAAATTCTCTAAAAACTATGTAAAAGTGTAATACTTGAGATTTTTCATTTGAATAAATATAAAAATAATTATTTCTCAAATGAAAAATTAAACCTAATTTTTTTTGTTATTTCATAGACTTCCCCAAGTATACCCTGTGAAGGGTTCTTATCGGTACTAGGAGGTTTTGTGGGATGAGAGACCAACACGGCCCTTTCTAAGAAATTAAGTTTCGATCTTCTAATTATTTTTTATTTTTTGATTTTTTTTTTGTAAAAACTAAGTAAGAATTTTTTAAATTTTTGATTTTTTTTTATGTTTTGCTAAAGAATAGGTTAAACTAGTGAGAATTATCCCTGCATACATAAACAAAACATTGTCCCTAATGTATAAAAATTAAAAGAAAAGGAAGAGAAAACTTCCCTAAAGAGTCCAAATCTGCACCAAGTCTGACCTGAAAGCACATACTAAAGCACAACATTATATATATATATATATATATATATATTATATATATATATATATATATATTCTTTTTGATTTGTTTGATTAATCTAAAATAAAAGTACATGAAAATGCTAATAATAAAAAAGTAGATACAAATAGAAAAGTCTCACTACTGATTTGATATAAAAAAAGACGTAATCCTCATCGCTATTGTGCCCCTGTTGCTGATAGTAGGTCTGCAGGTCCATAAACTCACCTATAGTACGGGCTATGAAAGAAGTTTGACTCTGCTCCAGCACGGCGAACTGACCATCAAAGCTCATAAAATGCGCATCAAAATGGGTTAGCATCTGGTCTAGGACGGTGTGAATAGACCCAAATTGTCGATCCCAATACATGGAAGGACTGGGAGCTAGGGAAGACTGTAGTGGTGTTAGTGGATTCTCTAGAGAGTGAGCAGTGCCACTGGGACCTGCCCCGACATCAAGATTAAAGTCTCGACCGCGAACTGCTAGAGGGATAGCTTCAAACTCATCGTCTCATCGCCGTGCATGGCCGAGGGCCTGGAGGATCTTGAACTGAATGATAAGTGGCATCAGAATGCAGGTCAGACTTCGAAGAGAATCCCAGATCCCCAATTGTTTGGCGAGATGAGTGATGAAGTTCCCACTAGGTACGACACCAAAATTCGTAATTTTGGTCTGATGCTACAAGAAGATTGCAAGCATGTGGTCTAGATTGAGTGGGACCCGGTAGAACATATTATAAATATAATAAATCTGCCCGAGTAACCACGCCATAGCTATCACCGCGACCAGTACTTGTAAAGGTGATTAGGTTGTGGAGGATCGAAGGGATGGGGAAATGAGGCGGATGACATTTGATTTTTTGGAAGTGTAGGGGAAGACATCGTTACCAATTTATAACTAAAAAGCAAGAAGGTTGAAGTCTGATGGTAAATCATGAATGAAGGGTAGAGTAAGCAGGAGAGAGAAATTACCTCAATGCCAAATCCCATCGGCACGTTGAGTTGACGGATGGTGAGCTGATGTGCGATGCCGCCCATCCGAAAGACGATAAAATCATCTTCCACACCCCAACAAAACTCGAATGAGGAGAGGAACTCAACGGTGAGTTAAATGAAAGTGGGCTTTGAAATGGCAAAAAGACATCTCTACCCAAGAGTGGATAAAAATTCTTGAACAAATTTCGCTGTGCCGAAGGTAACAAGGATCCCGCAATCAAGAATCTGAAATACACCAAAGGTTTTGGCTCGTAAAATTTCACTTCTGTCTTGTTGAGTGAAGTTTTAAAAAATATGCAACGCCTCCGCAACTGCGGGGTCCGCGGGGTGCTTGGAGGAGGAGGCGGTGGATCGAGGCTGGTGGCGAGGTATTATGGAAGGAAAGAAAAGAAGTTTTTAGGTTAGATAAGGGAAGGAGGAGGGCTGGCTTGTGTGGAGGAAATAATGGGGGAACGACCATATATATAGGGCAAAATTATGAAGTCACGCACCCTGTCACGCCCGTGACAGTGAGTGTGTAACCTTCATGGGAGTGGGGAACAACGATTTCTCGAAAATTGTGGAAAAAATTAATTTTTTGTAGGTCACGCCCCACTATAATGCCCGTAAATCAGGGGTGTGTAACCTAAAATAAGGAAAAATAATGAATTTGAGGCATTGACCGAGTGTCGGTCAGTGCCTCTTGATTCACTCGACATAGCCTAGTGTCAAGCCTGTAACCCTATGGCATGTAACTAAAAAGATTGATTTTTTTTGCTTTTTTTCTTTCAGGGGTAAACCTTGGGCGTGGCTTGCATATGATACGGCTGTGACATGTTTGTCACAGGCGCGATATAGGAAATTGAATATTTTTAATTTTTTTTAATTCTTTTTCTCAGGACGGAAAGGTTCTGTCGATGTCACTCACGTGACCACACTACAACAAATATGGACATCAGCCACGTTTTTTTGGCGACATTTGTTTAAATGTTGCCATTATTTTTAGTTTTTGCAACGTTTTTCATACAAAAACGTGTCTAATAATTTTATCTCTGATCTAATTAATTATTTGTTTTTGCTCGAATTATGACTATATATTTTCCTCTCAAGAATTTCCTATTTTTTAGTTTGACATTGCTAACGCTTGCAACATTTTACACTACGAAACGTGGTCAAAGCGCGCCACATTTATTAACATAAATGTCGTTAATGTCAGGCGGTGGGTGTATAAAAAAACGTCGCGAAAACATTTGGACATGGTTGTATTCGCGATGCCTGCGGCATGCGAGATTAAAAACGTCGCTAAAACATTAACGATATTTGAAAAATGTCTCCAATGCCTCTTAAAAACGTCATTGATGTCCATATTTGTTGTAGGTAATAAGGGTCACGCTCGTGACATTAATGGAACACGGACATGAAAAACTTCCTCTCAGAAGTAGTGATGGGTTCCGTATTCCGAGAAGTACACGCCCACAAGTCACGCCTCTGACCGGGGTATGTAACAGCAAAAATGTAGAAATCTTTTTATTTTTAATTTTTTTTATTAATTTTTTTTACTTACTAAAAATAATAATAAATAAATAAATAAGAATTACCGAATTTGATGGATTTACGTGAATTTTAGAAATTGAGCCTGGCTTACCGTCATCAATAAATAAACCTCCAAACCTGTAAAACTAAACATATAATTAAAAAAATAGAATAACAATAGGGTGCCTCTCAAGAGCATTTTGTTTATGGTCGTTGAGCTTGACCAAATTAGTGCTTTAGGTTATGGGATAGGGAGAATAATTTCTTCCTGGTGCTTAGTGATAATATCGCAAGAGAAAAATAATTTCAATCTGTGACCATTCACCTTGAACTCGCCTTTTTCTGGATGGGAGATAAGAATTGTCCTGTAGGGCTACACCTCTTTTACGATAAAGGAACTAGACCATCGGTTCTTAAGTTTTCTGGGAAAAAGAAGTAAATTCGAGTTATAGAGCAGGACATGGTCCCCAGTTTGAAATCCAACGGGTGCTTAATTTTTTTATCATGTGCTTAATTTTTTGATCATGATAAAATTTTTTGTGCTCCTTATAAAGTTTCTTACTTTCTTAGGCGAAGGAGCTCCACTCATCAAGCTCGTTAATTTGGAATTTTTGGAGCTCGGAAGACAAATTTTCAGCAAGATTTAAAAATTTATGCGCCCATAAGTCATGATGCTCTACCTCAACTGGTAAGTGGCATGCTTTCCCATAGACTAATTAATATGGCATACAACTGATAGCGGTCTTGTACACGGTCCGCTAAGTCCATAGTTCATCGTCAAGCTTAACCGACCAATCATTTCTATTAGTAGAAACAATTTTTCTAATATTCATTATAATTCAAGATTTACTACTTTTACTTGGCCACTAGTTTGAGGGTGATAAGGGGTGGCCAATCTATGTGTAACACCGTATTTAGATAAAACTTTAGCAAATTGTGTGTTATAAAAGTGAGTGCCCCTATCACTCACTTTTGCATGCGGTGCTCCAAATCATGAAAAGTGTTTTTTGAGAAATTGGGTCACGACTCGGGCATCATTGGTGGGAAGAACTTGTGCGTTTGCCCATCATGACTTGTAGTTGACCTCTACCAAAATATATCAATTTGTAAAGGAAGTCGGTAGCGGGTCGACAAAGTCGATCCCCCATAAATTAAAACCTCTGCTTCTAAAAATGAATTTAAAGGCAGTTCATAAATGACAGAAATATTACCAGAGCATTGACATTGTTCACAACGACTTAAAAGAGCATGAGCATTTTAGAAGAGGCTCGGACAATGAAAGCCTGCTTCAAGTACTTTTTGTGTTGTCCGATTGGCTTTGTGGTGCCCACCGGTGGGTCCCTCAAGGAAATTTAATATTTGGGTGCCCTCCTCATGTGTAACACACCTTCACACTACATGGTCAGCACAAAAAAAAAATAGATCCTCCCAAAAATAATTTTTCAAATCACAAAAAATTTCTTCTTTTCTTGATAAGAAAAACCTTTTGGGAGAAATCTCACAGTAAGGTAGTTCACGAAATCGACAAATAAGGAGTGGAGAGAGTTATTACCTATTATAAAACGAGGATTTGCTCCTCCAGAAAAGTGTCATCAATATCCTCCTCGATAAGCTCCTTCGAATTGGGATTCTGCAACCGAGAAAGGTGATCAGGAGCTTAATTTTCCGCTTCACTTTTGTCACTGATCTCCAAGTCAAATTCTTAGAGAAGCAAAATTCACCTAATCAATCTAGGCTTTGAATCTATTTTTGTTAGTAAATATTGCAAAGCCGAATGATCGTTAAAAACAATATCTTTAGATAATGTGAGATAAGAGGGAAATTTATCAAAGGAAAAAAATAACAGTGAGAAGTTCTTTCTCGGTAGTTGTATAGTTTTCTTGTGCGACGGTTAGTGTTTTGCTCGCATAATATATAGGATTTAAATTTTATTGATGCGTTGTCCTAAGACCGTACCAACATCAAAACTACTAGCATCACACATGATTTCAAAATGGAGATACAAATTGGGAGCTATCATGATAGGTGTGGTTATTAATTTGTCATTAATAATAAAAAAAGCATACAAACAATGTTTATCAAAAATAAATGGTGCATCTTTTTCTAGAATGTGAGTAAGAGGCTTAGTGATTTTAGAAAAATCTTTAATAAACAGGCGATAAAAACCGGTATTCCTAAGAAAACTACGTACGACCTTGACATTCAAAGGGGGAGATAGTTTTTCTATAGTTTCTATTATTTGCTTTGTCTACCTCTATGCCCTTACTTGGAATTTTATGGCCTAAAACTAAACCTTCCAGTACCATAAAATTTCACTTCTCCCAATTTAAAACTATCTTTGTGTCCTCACAACTTTGGAGAACCCCGGAGAGATTATTAAAGCATAAATCAAACGAATCTCCAAAAATGGAGAAATCATCCATGAACACCTCCATTATATCCTCCACTAGTATGTCAAAATCGTTTGCATACACCTTTGGAAAGTTATCGGTACGTTACATAAATCAAATGGCACCCTTCGATAAGCGAAGGTGCCAAACGGATAAGTGAAAGTTGTTTTCTCTTGGTCCTCGAGCGCAATTGGGATTTGTAAATATCCCGAGATACCATCAAGAAAATAATAAAAAGAGTGCCCGAATAGATGTTCAAGGATTTGTTCGATGAACGATAAAGGAAAATGATATTTTTTAGTTCGCATCATTTAATTTGCTGTAGTAGATGCAAACCCACCCTCCGGTAACGGTTCTAGTAGGGATTAACTCATTTTTACCATTTTATGCTACTGTTAATCCTCCTTTCTTAGGCACCACTTGGACCGGACTTACCCAAGTGCTATCCTAAATTTGATAGATGATGCCCGCATCTAATAATTTTATAAAATCCTCCTTAACCACCTCCTTCATATTAGGATTTAGGCGGTATTGAGGTTGAAAAGTTTTATGTGAATATTCTTCTAATAAAATTTTGTGTGGGAAAATGGAGGGATTAATCGGTCACTACCTAATTCTAAAATTTCTAAAATAGGTTCCTGTGTGACCGAATTGTTATCACTATTTTCATGAGAAATTAAATCTAGACTTTTAAAATATACTTCATGAAAAATAGGCGATGAAAAATTTTCAGAAAATTAAACGGAGTCTTCTTTGGGAGAAGCCTCCAAAAAAACATAAGTCGTCATTAGAAAGAATATTTTTCATAGATGATTTAATAATAAAGGTAACTTCTTCATCTCCTACTCTAAGGAGAAATATATCGTTACTAACATCTATTATGGCACGCGAGGTTGCGAGAAAAGGGCGACCGAGAATGAGCGGAACCTCGGTGTCCTCCTCTATGCCAAGGATGATGAAATCTACCGGAAAGATAAATTTGTCAACTTTGATAAGCACATCCTCAATAATACACATTCGAGTGGGGTTCGGAAGTCCTAAACCTCGTTTTTTAAATAAAGAAAATGCCATGAGATTTATACTTGCTGCAAAATTAGCTAGTGTGTGGTTTACTAACGAATTACCAAATAAGCACTGGATGGAAAAACTTCCCGGGTCATTTACTATCTAGGGTAATTTGTTAAGTACAACTGCGTAGCATTCTATATTAAGGGAAATATGCGAAATATCCTCAAGTATTTTCTTATTGGAGATCAACTCCTTGAGTTATTTTGCACACTTCGGTATTTGAGATATAGCCTTGTAGAAAGGAACATTTATATGGATTAGTTTTAAAATATCTAAAATAATTTTATAACTTTCCTTGGCGCCCTCATTTTTATATTTAGATGAAAGGTATATTCGAACTGGAGGCATGCAGCGCAAATGTAGTAGGTAAATTCAAAGATAATATTGGAGGGGAGGAGTAGGAGAAGGAAGTACCATGGGTTTGTCATTTGTAAAGCTACCTCCATTTTGCTATAGAGGGTGATAGCATTTGCACTTTCTCTTGGGTTTTGTTTTATTTTTCCTAATAGAGTCCCTTGTTTTCGCTCGAATAACATCTTTTCTGGCTAGCCCACTTGATTTTCCAATCCTTTAATTGACATGGTGATGTTCCTAATATTAGTTTTATTTATAGAAAAATACTTGGCAAAGACCTCTTCAAGCGAAGAGGGATTCGGCGATTGTGATGGAAAACTAGGTGGATTTAGATTTGGGGGAAGCTAGATTAAACGAAGGATTTAGATTATGAGGGCATTGAGCATTCCGTTGGTTGCTCCATGAGAAATTCGGATGGTTTCTATAACCCCTCATTGTTTGTGTTGTTATACGAAGTGTTATTCGGGTTATAGGAAGTATGAGGTGTGTTTCCCATGAAGTCAACACGTTCATCTAAAATATTGTTATTACTATTTGCCCAATGAGGAGTGGAGGAGGAAGCAGTCATCTCCACCACTTTCTTAGTTAGGCGCTCAACTTGGAAGGAATGATTCAAAGTTGCATCAATTTCCAAAATTCCCGCTAGCTTAGCCGACCTCCCACAGGGTGCATTCTATTGATATGCATTCATGGCCATTTCCACAACAAGCTCTTGAGCGGCCTCAGGGGTTTTGTTATTTAATATCCCCCAGCGGCTATGTCGTCCATTTGCCTAATTTGGAAATTTAAACCATTAAAAAAACATTTCACTATTACCAAGTGGGAACTGTGTGGTGCGGGTATCTAGTCAATAATTCCTTGAAATACTCCCATATATTGTAGAGAGTCTCTGAGTCTATTTCTATATAGGATGCAATATCAGTGCGTAATTTGGCAGTTTTCGTAGGCGGAAAGTATTTTGAAAGGAATTTTCTCGCCATCTTGTCTCATGTAGTGATGGACCCTCTAGGAAGAGAACCCAGCTACTGCTTGGCCTTTGACTGTAAGGAGAAGGGAAAAATACGTTATCAAATGGCATCATCCATGACTCCATTGATTTTGAAAGTATCACTGATCTCAAGAAAATTCGAATGGTGGCTATTTGGATCCTTGTCCGGGAGACCATCGAAGATCACCGACTGTTGCACCATTTACATAATACTTGACTTGATCTCAAAGTAATTATTCTACACCGAGGGGCGGACTATTGATGGGCAAAAATTGAGAGGACGGCTCGCGGGCACTAGCTGATAATGGGTGTTCGGTCTTACAAGCGAGGTGAAGAAGAAGGTTACGGGGATAGAGGAGAGGTTGTTGATGATGCTTGAAATAACAAGGAAGATTGATCAGGAACTGTCAAGTAGACAGCTACTTTGACAGTTAGCCTTGCAGGTTAATGTTGAGAGAAGAGAGGGGTTGAGAAGAAGAGGGGGTCGCTAACAGCGGCAAAACTGACTTCATATGACGCGGCATAAATGCCACTCTTGCGACGGGCTTTCCTTTGATTTAGAAATAGGTTATAGATTAAGATCGCACATTTACACCGAAAGCAAATAAAGGGTATAATGGGGAAGCTGGCGGATAAGGAAAGAAAATGCCAGAGGCCGCGCATGTTGACCAGAGAGGTCGGTAGACCCCACGGTTTGCTGATCCCACGGCTTGCTGGACTAAGCCGAGCGGACTACGTGATTAAGCTGAGAAGAGAATTGGAGGAGGTCGTACGGATTGAGAATCCGAGTCCACAATACTTGATGCCTTGACCTTGACGTCTCCCCTGTATATCCTGAATAAGATATATTTGGGCCTATTTATAGGCCCGAGGAGGTAACAGTCTTGGTAACGCCACCCCCAATAGAGCGGTAAGTTGTGCGAGTAGAACTAGGAGTCTACCGAGTCCGCGCCTTGTCGAGCAGTTAGGGACTTTCTCACTAGAGTTGATCTTCTGTTGCCGGACTGGGATGAGTCCGTTTTTACTTTACTGAGCGAGCTCACTTCGATCTGCGTGAACTTAGGAGCAGTTTTCATACTGCTAGGAAGAAGCGGGCTTCGGGAATCTGGAGGGATAGCTACCAGACTACAGAATGAGTCTGTCTAGCCCGCAGCGGAGAAGATGAGGCAGATTAGCTGCTGAGCTGGGATAGTCCTGGTGGACTGCACAATGAGTCCGCTCAACTTGCAGTAGATGGGTTGAGCAGACTCCCTCTTGCTGGAGCCATCCCTTACTTGGCAACCTGGCGGGCTGAGGAGGCAGGTCGCGCACTATTGATTGGTGGCCTAGAGGCAGGTCACCACTACTGTTGGATGAGAGTCCACCTCCTTGTTGGTTGGAGTTGAGTCCATGTGGAATGGCGCAGTCTAGCATAGAATTGTTGGCCATGTTGCCCTCTATAGGCGGGCTGAGACTGAGTCCGGCCATTACTGGTGGACGGGAGTGTTGGTCGCCATTACGATGTGCGGGCTGGAGAGCTGGAGGTAGGAGCAAGTCTGCCTCCCATAGGCGGACTGAAGACTGGGTCCTCTACCTTCTGCTGAACAGAAGGAGCAGGTTGCCCTCTCTTGTGGAGCAAGTTCATTTCCTGAGGGCGAATAATGAACTATTGTGCGGTTAGCTGATCTAACTGCATGGCCTGCAGGGGCAGACTGAGGAAGTAGTCCGCAACCCATGCAGAATGAGTGGCTGCTGCGCGACCTAGGTCGTAAGACCTGGGAGAGAGCCTTAGCCGCGCGGTTTGAGAAGACATAAAAGGCTGTCTGCCCATTCTTAGAAAAAGGGGGCTGTCAGGCCGCTACCTTCATGCAGACCTGGAGCAGGCCGCAACTTGCGAGCTGGCTACCTTGGGAGGGATCACCAATTTCTGTGGTTAACATAATCCCCGCACTTTTTTAAGTCCCGAAGTGAACTTTGAAAAAGTAAGAGACCCACAAAAAATCGTGATCCATCCCTCGGAAAAACAAGAGGCAGGGAGAGATATAACCTAATATCTCTCCTCAGAAATGGTCTTGCAATGTCTGTCTTTTTCCTGAGAAGGAAAAGTTAATGCAAGCGAAAAAAGGTACATCTTGTACGTACCTGGGTAGCTTTTGTATACTAAAGAAGACGTTAATGTCTTCCAATGAGCTCTGCAAAACAAAAATGAGAGGAAAGCACCGAAAAATGATAAGTTACAAGTACCTGAAGGAGACTTGCAACCACCTATTAACTTCTACAAAAGGAAGAATAAGTGGCATATATGAAATAAAATTAAGTTACAAGTACCTGAATTGAACTTGCAAGTATCTGCTAATCTCTGCAACATAAGAGTAAGAAGCAGATATGAAATGAAACTAAGTCGCAAGTACCTGAACGGAATGTTGGAACCCCTAGGTGATTTGGGCTATGTTCTATTCTTAGGTTGTGACCCATATTATATAGAAGGGTCAAATGTTATGTGTTTCTAGAGTTTAGGTCAAGTCCTTAAAGTTAACAGTATAAAGGACCAGCCTCCAACACTGCCAGAGACTCAAGACTTAGAAAATTCAAGACTTACTAAAAAGGAGATATGTGTTCATCGAACTCCGGTCGACGATTGTCGTGCTCAGCTCGACTAACCCAGAGACAATTCTCTGAGCTGAGCTCGACGAGCATAGATCTCCGCTCGACGATCTCTAAACAAAGTGATAACTCCTCTATCAAACTTCAGTCGATGAACTAAGAACATCAGGTCGACGAACTCTGTCCTCAGTTCGACTAACACTTTAGCTCTCAAAGCCAAAGAACTCTCAGCTCCAAAATTGACTCAGTGCCACAGTTCATTCAAAGCCACAGTTTACTCAGACAAAAATTTCACTCAACGCTCTCAACGCTATCAATGACTCAACACTCTTAAATGACTTAACTCTAGAATAGTGATCAAACACTCAAAGACAGAGGACATATCACTCAATGCTAGATCAATACTTCAACAATCAACATAAGAAAATATTCTAAGACCTGACTACAGACTCAGCTCGACGATCTTGGATCTCAGCTCGATAAACAGCCGTTCTCAAGTCGACGAACTTAGTGCATAGAATCAGTCAGTTTATGCAGTGCAGTTGTTCGCAGAGCTCAGTTCGACGAATGATGATCAGAGGTCGACGAAATAACAGGTCGACGAAAGCCATTCTCAGGTCGACGAAAGCTGTTCTCAGGTTGACGAAAACTGTAAGGCATATTGTCATTTATTTTTTCCTTTTTTGTCTCCTTATTTTATACTATTATAGGCCGTTAATAACCTGGATAATCAATGCTCTTATATTCTTTGAATCGAGCCGTTACTGGCAGCATTGATTACAAATATCCTTCATGGAATTAATTGCTCATATCTCGGGAAAGATATAGAATAGAATAATTGACAGCATTCTTGCCATTTTCATTCCATAGATCTCGGCTGAACATTTATTGTAGGATTTGGAATTCGACCAAGTTGCAGTTATCATTAGAGGATCTCTTAACGAAGATCCAAGAGCTAAGAAAAACAGAGAAGAAAAGAGATAGATAAAAAACTTGTATGCTATCAATAAGAAAGTCACAGGAAAAAGCATACAGACAAGCAAAGTGCAGTGAAAATAGCTCTCAGAAAATCTACTGCTCTCAAGAGAAGAAGAAGGAACAACCATCACCATCAAGAGTCCTTCTTCCTTTCTCTCTTTGGTTTCAGGGATCTCAAGTGATAAGTTATTCAAATCAGTCAAGGATCTCTGAAGAGCTAAAAGGCCTACTCACCCTTTTGCAAAGCTTCCACTCCTGAACCAGCCAAGATCTCTAGGGGAGCTTTGACAACAAAACAAATCAACTTAGTCTTCTCATTTTGATTTGAGAAAAGAATACTTCCATCAACCTCTCTTCCACCTCTGTACAGGGTTTTAATTCCCTTCAAAATTATTCCTGGTTGCAAGTCTCCTAACCAAAAGACTTGAGGTTTGGTTTTTGAGCACCTGATCAAAAGCTCATTGGTGGCAGTCACCTGATCAAAACATGTAGTAGATTCCTACCTAGGGTGGTAGAACAGTGGATGTAACCAAGTTTGGGGAACCACTATAAAATTCTTGTGTTGTTTGTGTGGCTGTGGTATTTTTCCTTTGTGCTTGTGCTGTGATATATTTTTATTGTGTAGCGTAGTAATATCTCTAGTTTATCTGCTGCACTTGTGCACCTACACACTTATAGTACAGTAACATATTTTATTAAAGATATTTTATTTCAATAAAACTAAAAAGATTTTAATAACTCTATTCACCCCCCCCCCTCCGCCTCTAGAGTTTTTTAGAGCTTACCCTATCTTTCACGGAACTTGCAAGTATCTGCTAATCTCTGCAAAAGAAAATTAAGTAGCAGGTATGAAATGAAACTAAATTGCAAGTACCTGGATGGAACTGGCAAGTATCTGCTAATCTCTATAAAAGAAGAGTAAGACGCAAATATGAAAGAAAGTTAAGCTGCAAGTACCTGAAGGGGGCTTGTAGATATCAGCTAATCTCTACAAAAGTAGAGTTAGACGCAGATATGAAACAAAGTTAAGCTGCAAGTACCTGAAGGGGGCTTGCAGATATCTGCTAATCTCTACAAAAGAAGAGTTAGACGGAGATATGAAAGAAAGTTAAGCTTGTGAATGTTGATTGTTGATATGATAAGATTTAATTGAAGAAGTGATATCCGACAAGCTCTGTTATTAACTGAATAGTGATCAAACTGCGATAATGATCGCCTCGCGTGATCAATTAGGATTACTTTAATATGAAATCCAAATTAACTAGATGAAACCATCTAGATTAGAATTCAATAACATGGCTTGCCAATAAATAGAAAGAGAATCCCTGATCAAAAAATAGTTGCCAAGAGTAAGAATATTCAATCATCAAGGATGGAGCTTCTTGAAAGCCAAATATGTAAAATGAGCATAAGAAAGAAGATGCTGCAAATCCTTTTGATAGGTCAGATTTAACCTATTAATCTGTAAGAAGGCAAAATGAAAAAAGGAGGGCTATACTAGAAGATGACATAAAAAAGACTGGATGCTGCCACAAGAGTTCACCCGTGGGCCTTATGTATCGCTTGCCTAAGGAGAATCATCTGGGGTATAGTCCTACCTAGAGCGGAATAGCAGCATTCTCTTGAAGTAGTACAAAAGGGAGACGTTCACAAAATCCTAAGAAGGAAACGACAGATATACTGATCTCTCGCCTCGGGTAACAAACATCATTGATCAATTAGACTAGATGTGCCAAGTGGCCTATTGCTTGTCTGCGAAGTGATCACCGGAGTTCTGGGCCCCGCGAAGGAACAGATTGAGAGTACCATAGAGTATTCGTCCGTTATAGTTGTGTTATGATCGAAGAGATAAGGCTACACTGAGTGCCATTGCTTGTCAAGCAAAGATCATCGTAGCTATAACGTATCCCTATCAAAGCACAACAGAGCTAACACATAGGATCTCCCTCAGTACACGCTCTATATTAGATACCAGTTAGGATCTGAAGCCTGAAGTCCACCATCATAGATTGAACAGCCCCCACTGCATATATGTGAACACTCCCCACTATATGTGGTCATTGTGGTCTTACGCCGGAGAACAATCTATGGAGGGAATAACAAGACTTGGCGATATCTCAGTGGTTCAGCGATCTCTTTGGCAAAGAGAAAAAGTAAAGGATGAAGCACTCCATAAAGGGAAATGTATCATGATGGGATCTCTAACGAAAAATTTTATTGAAATGAAATGAAAGAACACTTAGAAGTGCTTTAAAATAGAATGTTTGAAGAGTAAAGTAGAAACAAACAGTCATGATCATAAGGAGCTTTTGGAACTTGCGGTGCCCTTTCTATTATAGAATAGCCTTCCAAGGGAGCCCTCGTCATCGACATTTGTGGTCTCGTTGATAATGACAAGAGGACAATTGTCGATGTGACAAACTCTCTTTGAGAAGCAAGGAACGTCTGCTACTTCTTTGCCTTCTGAAGTGGACGGATTAGAGTGATCATCCTTCGGGAGTAAATCGCCCATCTTACCCTGCCTTAGTATTTTTTGTACAAGTTGACGAAGCACTCGGCAATTTTCTGTCAAATGCCCGCTTTTTTGTGAAACTAACAGAATGGATCTGAATCTTTTGATCTATGATCTATCGGCTAGTAAGGCCTTTTGAAATTATCCCTACCCTTCATGACTTGGCTTACTTCTTGTAAGGCCTCATCTAGTTCAGACTCTGGCAAGTCATCATCTTGCTGTAGATGAATTGAAGCAGTTTACAGAGCTAGTGCTGGCAATAGTAATAATAGATCTTAGGCGCGATCCTGGCCCGGGAAGGGGTGTCGATGACGTTTAAATCTTCTTCCCTTCCTTGAGTAGGAAGGAAAATCTTTCCGAGGAGACGTTGGAGGCTGCTTGTAAGAAGAAGAAGAATCTTTCTCTACTATAAGCCTGGAGACGAAGCTAGGATTGCTTTTCTCACCGCGGATGTATGAGTTGGCTAAACCAATCAACTCTTGATATGTTCTCGGTGCTCGGACGTTAGCCTCAAACTTGAGTGGTCCTTCATGCAGGCCGTGAATAAGAGCCCCTCGATACATTTCTTGATCGACAATCTCAATATCCAAGATTTCCTTCTGAAAGAGATCAATAAAATGAGCCAAGTCTCATTCTCTCGCTGCCTAATCTCAAAGAGGGCTTCTGGACCGCCATTTCTCTTTGTAGAGGTAGAAAACCTGAGCAGAAACTCTCTTCACAAATCAGCAAAGGAAGAGATGGACTAAGGTCGTAGTCCATAGAACCAATCTCTCACTTGACCATCAAAGGTTGTTACAAAGAGTTTGCATTTGGTAGCATTTCAGAGGTTCTTGAGAGCTACGGCTTATTCAAATGCTTGAAGGTGCTTCATTGGATCAGTCTCCCTAGTGTAGATTGGCAACCGCGACTCTTTGAAGTTAACTGGAGTTGGTTCATGTCGAACAATCTCTTAAAATGGTGATTGCTCTTCCAGCTCCCCTACATCATAATGAAAGAAGGGAGCATAAGTTGTAGTTGTAAAAGTAGCAGGAGGATAGAAGGGAAAAGCTGCTGGAGGAGGAGCAAAGATAGGAGCTAAAGAGTATGGATGACTTCCCTGAAAGTTAAGGAATCTAGCTGGCTTCCTCGGGAAGCTTCCCGGAAGAAGTTTCGACAAGCTATGAACTCATCGTTTTGAGATCACAAAGGGGCTGCAGGCTCTTGCGGAAAGGTTGGTGGGTAAATAAGAGGATATACCTGCAGATATTCCGGTGGATGAACTTGAGGAGTCTCCAATGCTGGTGCTTGATTGACTGGAGGAACTGGTGCTACTACCGATTGAATTTCTAATCGTTGAGCGATAGCAGCTAGAGTACCGTTGATTGCTTGAAACTGTTAGGAAGTTTCTCTACGCAATTTCTCCAAGGCTTCCTAGAGAAGATCTTCACTAGGACTTGAAGGAGATATGCTCTCGGCTCATTGATGGTCTGACATGAGTAACCACTGATTTCACTCTCTGTTCGAGATCTGAAGGACGCATGTTAACTGGTTATGTGCGAAAATGGAGAGGAGGCCTCGCGGGCACCAACAACTAACAGGTGTTCAGTCTCATAAGCGAGGTGAAGAAGAAGGTTACGGGGATAGAGGAGAGGTTGTTGAGGATGCTAGGAACATCAGGGAAGGTTGATCATGAACTTTCGAGCAGACAACTACTTTGACAGTTAGCCTTATAGGTTGATGTTGAAAGAGGAGAGGGGTTGAGAGGAAGAGGGGGCCCTCTAGCAGTAGAAACAACAAACTTCGCCCGCCGCGGCTTAAATGCCACCCTTGCGATGGGCTTTCCTTTGATTAATAAATAAGTTACAGCTTGAGATCGCATGTTTACACCGAAAGAAAATAAAGAGTATAAAGGGGGAAGCTAGCTGCTAAGGAAACAAAAAGCCAAAGGCTGCGCTGGTTGTCCAGAAAGGTCGGTCGACCGCGCAATTTGTTGAGCCCACAGCTCGCTGGACTAGGCCGTGGGGACTACGTGATCTAGCTGAGAGGAAAATAGGAGGAGCTTTCGCGAACTGAGAAGCTGAGTTAGCAAAACATGATGCCTTGACCTTGACGTCTCCCCTATGTGTCCTGAATGAGAGATATGGGGGCCTATTTATAGGCCCAAGGAGGTAACTGTCTTGGTAACGTCACCACCGGTAGGGCGGTAAGTTGTGCGAGTAGAACGAGGATTCCGCCGAGTATACGCCTTGTCGAGCGGTTAGGGACTTATTCACTTGAGTTGATCTTATGCTAGCAGACTTGGACGAGTTCGCTTCAGCTGTATTGAGCAAGCCCACATCGATCTGTGTGAGCTGAGGAGCAGTTTTCCTAATACTGGGAAGAAGCGGGCACTGGGAATCCGGAAGGCTAGGTGGCAGACCGCAGAATGAGTCCACCTAGCCCGCTATAGAGAGGATGAGGCAGATTGGCTGCTGAGCAGGGATAGTCCAGGCAGACTGCACAACAAGTCTACCAAACTCGCGGCAGACGGTTTGAGCAGGCCACCTCCTGCTAGAGGCATCCCTTGCTTGGCGACCTGGCGTGTTGAGGAGGCGGGTCGCACACTACTGATATGCGGCCTAGAGGCAGGTCGCCACTACTGTTGGATGAGAGTCCACCTCTTTGAGGGTTGGAGTTGAGAACGCATGGTATGGCGTGGTATGGTGTTGTCTGGCATAGTATGGTTGTCAATTTTCCCTCTACTGGTGGGCTGAGACCGACTCCGCCCATATCTGGCGGACAGGAGAGTTGGTCATCATTTGGATGTGTGGGATGGAGAGTTTGAGGGAGGAGCAAGTCTGCCTCCCTTAGGCGGACTGAAGACTGAGTCTGTCACCTTCTGCTGAATAGAAGGAGCAGGTCTCCCTCTCTAGTGGAGCAAGTTCTTTACCTGAGGGAGAAGAATGAACTATTGCGTGGTTAGTCGATCTAACTATGCGACATGTAGGAGCGGACTGAGGAAGCAGTCTGCAACCCCTACAGAACAAGCGGCTGCTGCATGACCTGGGCGGTCGGACCTAGGAGACTTCCTTAGCCACGCGTCGTGAGCGGACAAAAAAGTCTGTCCGCCCATCCTTAGAAAAAGGGGGCTGTCAGGCCGCGACCTTCAAGGGGACCTAGAGCAGGTCGCGACTTGCGAGCTGGCTACCTTGGGAGTGATCGCCGATTTTTGGGGTTTACACGGACAATACTGGACTGTGTAGCATCCATATTCGGCTGCACTTAATAGGACATGGTCCTTTGTTGGGCCTCATAAGGGTTTGGCGAATTAGCATCCATAGTTTCTTTGGCAGTGTCTCTTATCGACTCTTTGATGCTTAAGTGTGTTTCATGTTCATGAGAATGGAGGTGATGAAAAATAGTACGCTCCTCAGGATCAAAAGGAATATTCGGAGAGCTTGCTCGGGTCATGCACTAAAAAGAAAGAGAAGTGGGGAGAGAGATAAAGGGAAAAATTAAAAGAGAGTGAAAAAGAAGCGATAAAATTAGTAGCTATCCTATTTTCAAAATATCAAACTAATTCCCAGCAACGATGCCAAAAACTTGATAGAGAAATTGGTGTAGAGAAGAGAAGAGGTTGAGAAAAGGCAAGTATGCCTTATTGTTTATAGTATAGGATATTTAAGTTCAATATCAAGGTGGTATTAACTAGGGCAGAATAATTACTTCTACTTTTAGGAGGTTACTATTATCTTATCAAATGATTTTTTCGGTTTTTTTTACTTAACTAAAAGAGCGCTAAATTGCACGTGATTTGATTGGTTAAAAATATGGATAAAGCAATTAGTACTCGATTTTGAATCACTTCGGCATAATCTAATCTAAACGAAATAACAAACTAAATCTTAATATAGTAAAAGGCATCTTGACCATGGGGGTTCCCAAAGCTTGAACACGCTCCTCTTGAGGAAGTTGCCAACTGAGTTTAGGAAGATCTGAACAAACTCTCGTCCCATATTCGAATGCCTAAAGCTCGCCTTAAGTGGTGAACACGCTATTCGATTTCACTCCAATCCGGGAGATTTATGTCATTTTCTCTAGCGAGTTGCATGTAATTATCTTCACTTTTGGGTGTTATATTCTAACTATGAACCCCTCGGCTAGCTAAGAATGAATACCTAAGTGGAGACTTTATATCGATAATGTAGTCCCATTAAATTTAAATCAAGTGTAAATTGAAGGCAAATACATTAATAAGAGAAAGAAAGTTAATGCAACATAGATTGATCATCTAATCCTCAGATCATCCTGATCGAGTACTAATGAGGATTTAGGTACTCATGGTGGAAGGGAAAGAGAGGGATAGGTAGTAGAAGTTCATGAAAAATTAAATAAATAAAGGAAGAGAAAGAGAGGAAGAAAGAAAATTTATTATTAAAGTAAAAGTGGTTATAAGTTGAAAAAAGGATTATAATTGCATGAATAAAAAGATTAGCTACACACGTAAAAGACATTATAAGTTCAATAGAAAAGTTGCATGAAAAGTAGAATAGGAAGAACTTGAAGTGAGAGAGAGTAAAAGAGAGAAATTAAGAACATAAACACCAAGGAAACAAGTAGAACCTCCCCTCTCACCAAAATCTATTCTGGAACACATGGAGAACTTTGGAATTTATTGGAAATTTTTCTGGGAAGTACGCACCCCCTTACACGCCCATGTAGGGGGGGCATAAGACCCCTCTCTCGTAAAATAAAACACGGCTGAGGGGAGTCTTATGCCCAGAACATCCGCCATGCGATAACGTCTGCATATAGACTAACCTATCCCATAAGATGCCTATCCATCTAGCCAAACCAATATCATCCATGCCACCCCAACATAAAGAATATAAAACAGAAATCAAAATCAACACAAGTATATAGTCCAAATAAGTATAACAGAAATAAGAATAAACAACGACTTCTATAATAGTAGAGTACGCAAATTTCCCAAAGCGATACAATGTAATTCTCTCAAAACTCACAACAGTCACCAACGATGGTAAAGGTATCGTCGTATCAAGCGCTGTCACCCTGGCTTCACTGCCCTCTTGTATGACCTATTGTTGGTATTATATATGCGGGATTTCCTCCTAAAATTGAAGACGGAGCAACAATTAGTCAAAAAGACTAAGTGTCTATCACATCCGCTCACCCCGGTGACTCTTAGGCACCAGACGGTAGAAGGAACAAGGGTACAATACATATATGTAAGAAGTTGTACAAGTAGGTTGAGAATCTATATATCAAGAGTAGTAATAGTAGTAATGTATAACATTATTATCCACATTCCATTCTAGCAGTTCTACTCAAATCATAGCAATCCATTAAGCTTAAAAATCTATAAAAGGAAAGTAACTTAATATATAAAAATGATCATACAAATTTATAAGTTAAGAAACGGCTTAACAGTAACGTAACTTATCATATATAAGTGCCCATACATACTTATATGATAAGGATCTATGCGCTGCAATTTAATGATAAGAATGCAATATGATGACTAACATATGCTCACACACACATACTGCTATGTCGACAAAGACCTTTAGTTCCCACTTTTCGAGCAGGTAGCAATCCTCTCAGGAGCCATCCGTCATGGTCAGACATGGATTGTAAAGCAGGCATCTCCACTACTAGTCTGGCACCCACACTAATGGAAACTAGTGTTCCTTATGCCTCAAATAACCTTTTAAAATTGGTCAGACAGTGTAATTCATTGATATGAATGCAATATGATGACTCACATATGCTCACACACACATACACTGCTATGTCGACACAGACCTTTACTTTCCCCTTTTCTAGCAGGTAGCTATACTCTCAGTCGCCATCCATCATGGTCAGTCGGTGATAGTAGAGCAGGAATCTCCACTACTAGGCTGGCACCCACACTCCCAAGCCTAGGCCTCCTTATGCCTCAACACTAAGAATATAATAGCGGAGCTCCCAACATACTATGGCTCAGAGGGGTCTTGGGTAGATATGCACCAAGAACACAACCCAAACTGCCCTATCTTTGTGGAACAGAAGGAGCCTATGAGAGCGTATCACTGTAGGACTGAGCCTAACCATCCAGTTGTCACAGATGGAGCCCTAGGAAAGAGAACCGAGGACCAAACCCAACCGCCCAAAGTCTATCTGTCAACTCCTGTCGGTGTAATTACTAATGATCCCATAAACTTGCCACACTATCCTTAACCCAGGATTATGACATCGTGTGCCAACTCACACCGCATGCAGTTTCACTTCATCATGGTACAGAAGGAGCTTATGGGAGCATATCACTAGAGGACCAAGCCCAACCATCCACTTGGCGCAGAAGGAGCCTCGGGAATAAGCACCGAGGACCAAGACCAACCGCACAAAGTCTTATTTCATCATTACCAATCAAGTGCGACCAAACACACGCACTTACACCCTTTTCGCATTCTCGTGCTCCCAAGCACATAAGGTTTCATCATAAACACAGGTGGCAAGCAACATTATAAAACATACAATCCCACATTGCTACCCGTTGGGAGATTCACTCTAAGTAGTGGACTGTACAAAATATCCCTTCCAATATTTGAGATCTCGATTCAACACTTTTCATGTCCTAGAGATTTACCTCATCTGATTCCTTATAATCAGGCTTTCACAAACAATTATGCATTCATATATTTATCACAACAATATATTAACTCTTCACGTACTCATAAAGCATGATATCGTAAGTATAGATTACACATTCAATTATCCGGCACCACACTGATAATACCTTTTCTAGTTTAATTTACTAAGGTAAAAATTAGAGTTTATCACTTTAAATGTATGCTATTTGCTCTTATTTAGCTTCTTTTAATAATTATTGATTCTAACTTAGTTCCTTTTTTGTTTTTTGCAGGTTATTGGTTTTTCTCCTATTACACGCCCCCATATCACGCCCTTCCAGGGCGTGTACCTAGGGTGTGTAACCTAGGTGGAATTAAGCAGTCAGTTCGAAATCAGATTCAGGAAATTCATCATACACGCCCCCATACACGTCTGGGTAAGGCGTGTCACGGGGCGTATCCTGGGGCGTGTCCCGCCAAGTCCCGATGTAACCCCACAGCGCAAATTTTATGCATTCCACCATGGCACCGCAAATTACACGCCCTATGAAACGAGCGTGTCATCGGGTGTGTAACCCAACTACGACCCCAATTACATCTAACATTAAATTTTAGTCTGAAATGTCACACCGAATGTGATACGCCCCCCATGACACGCCCCACCCGTGCGTGTAAGGAGGGTGTGACCCAGCCAGAGAAATATGTATAAATTCTTAGTATTTGTGTGCCCTTGTTGTGACTCATTTTCATTAAGAAATAAAATAGTTTATTATTCTCTTTCCCATCTGCTCGATCTTAGTTTTAATATTCTTAATATAATTTTCATTTTCTACACCATGAGTAAGTAAATCCTCCTTGTACTCGATCTTGATGATCCGAGGTTTGAGTGGATTAAGTTATGATGCTCTAGTTTTCTTTTTATTCTTTGTAAGGCTTAGACCTTGATTTATTCTTGATTAATCATGTTCGGAGATGTATTATTGATGTACAATTTCCATCTTTGTTTCCACTCTTAGCTAGCCGAGAGGCTCGTAGTTTGGAGTGAACATTTAAGAGTAAAGAGAGTTGCACACACCCCTTTAGAGAGGCAGACATTAAATCTCCTAGATTGGGGTGAAATCTAATAGTGGGGTTCACAGCGTAAAGCAAGCTTTAGGCCTCCGATTTTGGTGAGAGTTTGGTCGAACCTTCTTAAACTCAGGTGGGCATGATTTCAAGAGAAGCGTGTTCGTGCTTTAGGAACCTCCACGGTCAAGGTCCTTTGCTTTATTAAGTTAAAGTTTATTATCACATGTTTTGATCAACTTAAGATAAGGTGATTCTCAATCGAGTGCTTTTATTTTCTATTGTTTAACCCCTCATTTTAATAACTAGTTGTGCTCTCTCTGTATAAGTGCTAGTGTTTTTCTTTATGCAAGTAATCTTTTCTTGTGATTTAGTTAGCAAAGCATAAAATAATCTTTCGATAAGATAATAGTCTTCGTGTGAGTAAGATTACTCAATGGTTTCCGGATTTAAAAACAACACTTGTGTCCCCTAGCTATAGTTCGATAGGTACACTTGCCTTATCTTGATTGCTTGTTTGGTTTTTATTCTCTTTACGATTAGTAGACATCAAGTTTTTAGCGTCGTTGCTAGGGAACAACTTTTGTTGATAAATGTAAATCACAAACCTATTACTTTTATCACTTCTCTTTCTCACCCTCTTTCTTAAAAGTTAAAAATCCAAAAAAATTTAACGCTCTTAATAAAAACCCACATCATAATTTTTCTACGCAACCTAACTCTATAGAAAAGGGCAAGGCGACTTTAAGTGCCGCTATCTTGTTTTGCCCTTTCTCTTTCTCTTTCGTCTCTCTAGTTCTTCTTTTGTTTCTTCTTCTCTATCTTACTTTCTTATTATAGTGCATGACCCGCAGAAATGCGTCGTTTATTTTGGACTTGGACCATGAAATTGAGCGTACTATTCAGAGAAGATCACAATTTCAAGGACCTTCTCTCAAAATACAAGTTGAGGATTCCGGGTCATTTTCTACCTTAAGAATGGATGAACATAATGTGGAGGGAATCCAGCCCCAAGTAGATGTAGCCTTGCAACGAACTATGTCATATTATGCAAGGCCGAATCTCTAGGGTACATAATCAAGCATAGTTCGTCGTGCGATAGCTAATAACAATTATGAACTTAAGCATAGCATAATTAAAATGGTGTAGCAGTATGTGCAATATGACGGACTTCAAGATGAAGATCTGAACGCACATATAACAAGCTTTCTTGAGATTTGTGACATGTTTAAAATCAATGGTGTTATGAATGATTCTATTAGGCTAAGAATCTTTCCTTTTTCTCTTAGAACTAAGGCTAAGCAGTGGTTGAACACTCTACCAAAAAACAGCATCACCACCTGGAATCAATTAACTTAAAAATTCTTGCTGAAGTATTTTCCGCCAGCTAAAACTGCAAAACTTAGGAACGATATTTCTACTTTTGGACAAATAGATTCTGAAACCTTATATAAAACCTGGGAAAGATTTAAAGAACTTTTAAGATGATTCCCACATCACGCATTGTCTGTATGGTTACAAGGGCAAACGTTTTATAATCGGCTAAATCAAAACACAAAGCAAATGATAGGCGCAGCTTCCGATGGTACCTTAAACCACAAAACCCCGGAAGCAGCTCTTGAGCTTTTCGAGGACATGGCCATGAACACCTATCAGTGGTGTAAGACCACCCCCCCCCCCATTTTTTAAACCGCTGGTGTCTTAGGCCCAGACCCGCCGCTTTGCGGTGACACCAACATGCCCAGGAAGGTCGTCTCTACAAAATGCAGATTTTGTCGGTCATATCGATCGCAGAAGTGTTGAATAAAGTATATGTGTAAGAATGGACTAAAAACTAGTCCACCAGAATCACATGTATATAAAATAAATCTCCACGAAGGGAGAGTCCACAACAACAATATAAGAAGTACTAGAAAATAGGGCTCATGCCCGATACATCAAGTTCTCACTACAATTCACTCATCGCGGAAGTAAAATTAAAACAACTACCAACGATCGGGTCTCACCATCTTAGTTATCTAAACACTAGTGCTAGACTGTCCCGTCTCCACGCACACTATACTATGGGGCTGCATCTTTAAGTTCGACTTCACGATCCCCTAAAATGATTTGGTCCGAAAACCGTTGGTTTAAAAGACTAAGTCCTTTCATCCCCCACCCTCCCCCATGGCTCCTAGGCAACAAGCAGGGAGAAGGAGAGAAAAGGTAATGAAGGTGGGGAATAAAAAAGGTAGCAAGTGGCGGCGGAACTAATCTAGCAGTTCTATGTATACATGTAGTAGTAACAAAATTATGTAGAGTAAGCATAAGTATACGAAGGCAAAATATGAAACATATGACCTTAACTTATAAGAATGCACATACAGACTTATAAGCTAAGGGATCTTCTGTAAGGCTCCCATCGTATAAAAAGTCTCATACCAATTTATACGATGGGGTGTCGGTTTACAAGCAAGCAATATATATATCCATTGAATAATAACCTTAACTTATAAGCACGCTAACGCAAGACTATAAATTAAGGGGTCATTTTATAGGGTCTATTGTATAAAAAGTCTCACACCAATTTATACAATAGGTGTCATGGGTTATATGCAATGATGATGCTATGTCATGCTAGTATGCTATGATGTGAACATGCAAGTGCAACACACACAGTCGACTCTGTGCACACAGACCTTTAGTTCCCCCTTTCTGGAGCCTAACCTCCCAGGATACCTCCATTGTGGAAAACGAAAGCCGTGGGTTGGGCCTTGCCCACCTCTAAACTGGTATCAGCACTACCAGTCAGACCTATTATATGCCTCAATGCTAGTGCACTAAGCGGAGCTCCTGCGTACTCTTGCATGCTGGCGCACCGGACTTAATTTGGCTAAGTGTAAAACCACACCCGCCGAGTCAAAGTACTAGTGTCGGTGCGACGACTCTCCAATACCGAAGACCCACCACCTTATATATTATCCACACGCAATATTAATGTATTATCCACCGAGCCAAAGCTCCCTAGACCATCCCTTCCGTCACAACCAACAATCGAGCCAAAGCTCCCCGGACTATCCTGTCCGTCACAATTATCCACCGAGCCTTGGACTCGCCGGGCTATCCAGCCAATTTCCACAACCACTGAGCCTACCGCCCGAACATCACAGTCATCCTATCTTCCTAAGACACTGGGGTGTGTGAATGTGATCTCCTAGTTATAATAGTTGCTCTTGAAGTTTATTATTCTAATGGTTTAGGTTAGCCCAGGACTGCCCCCGGCATACCCCGTGAAGGGCTCTCAAAGGGCACTAGGAATTGTGATGGTAGCTGAAGCCCACCATTCCCTTTCGCAAGGCACTTATTTCTATTGGTTAATACCCCACTTCCGGTCCCTTTTAATTTTTCTTTGGATCTAACCCTAGTGTGTTTTGACCTTCTCTCTCCTTCCACGGGAAAGACGATCTTTCGTCGATCCCGAGCACCGCCTAATACTAGTCAACCCTGCTAAACATCCCAAATTTCAAAGATAAACTCAATCTCATTTTACCCAAACAAGCAATCTATTAACCCTAAGCCATATGCCGAATTCATGCTATCACATTTCCTGCAATTTTACAATATGTAGCCCAACCTATACTATATGTCGTACATGATAGGAGGTACTCCAAATCTTCATCCAATTACCCTAAGATAATTAATGGAGGCCTATCATGACATATTTAGCCTAAAACCAGAAAATTATAATTTTCTAATTAACTATGATATTTATTTTATTTTCCCAAAATTAAACAAATGGGCGATTTGAACATGAAGTACTAGATTTACTTAGGATATGACCATAAACAAATTATGAACTCTGTAGGATAATAAGATATCAGTGAATACAAAACATAATAAACTTTCATAAATCATTTAACCTCTAAATATTTAATCTAAAATAATTCATATAAATAAGGGTATTGAAGGAAGTACAAAAAATACTAGTTCAAATATTCTTCAAAAATTAACAGAATGACATATGATCATAACACTTCACCTCTGAAGTTTCATGAAATTACCAAGTCAGTAAACTAGGTAAAAGATTATCCTAAGGAAAACCATCATAAGACACTTTTTGAAGACAATCCCTTGTAATCTCAATTAAACAACATTTAACAATTTTTCCATGCTCCTATATGCCCTAATATGTTCCTCCACTAAGTATCACCATTTTCCAATAAGCTATAATATTTAATTCCTATTTATTTAGGTAAGGTGCACTAATTTTATTTACAAAGGAAGTACTACAAATAAAGTTTCAAACACTCCAAATAAACTACTAGTGCAACCTAATGTCATTTGATTATCCATTCCAGAATTTCAAACCATTCTACCACCTATACATCATATTTTCAACAAAAACATCAAAAGGGCAATATGGAATCTACAACTACAAGGATGATCAACAGATCTCTAAACACCATAAGATAAATACCAGAGGTAAATAATACTATGAAATTATCCATACCAAAATATCATCAAGATTCAAGGTCATTTGACCCATAAGATAATTTATAGGGTTTAAGAAACTAAATAATTACTAAGTGGTTTAAGTGGGGTGCATGTGTCCAATTACCACCATATCTCTCCCTAGGGCATTTCACCACCCTAGCATCACATGGAATAATCCCCAAGTCCATCCAAGGACATAATACCTTATGTCCTTCGCAAGCCCCCAAAGTTCAATCTTAAGGTTTGAACTTGGGTCCTAGGGCAAATCTACCCTAATCCACCTCATAATCCATATGAGGGAGCTTACTGACATAACAAATCAGTGGCTTAATTTTCAACATCTATTAAGGTGATTTGACCACTTAAACTCAAAAGGGAATCTTTGACCTAATTACCCCTTTTGGTCCAAACTAGGGTTTGTTTTTTTCCAATCTAAATCATCACCAAATGGGATGAAAATTTATATAGAGCCTTATTATGACCCCAAGGACCTCTCACCAACATTTGGGAGAATTTTGAGGTTATTAGGTCCCTTAATTAATTTAATCATGGTTTATTGAATAATTACAAAAACTATAAGAAAAAATATCCAAAAAATTCTAATTTTTGGCTATGGTGTTGGTATGAGAGAGAGAAACCCCCAGTCCAAATTTCAAATCATTTGGATGGCTGGATTGGTGGGAGCACTCAAACCAAGCTCTGATCAAGACTGTGTATAGACCTCACCAAAATGGCTGTTGTGGTCAAACCACTTACCCATGTGGGTTCAAAAAATTTTAAATTAAACTACACTTCAAGGGCTACAATTTTTATGTTGGGCACTATTTTTGTATATTGTCCTAGGTATTTTTAATATTTAATTTAAGACAGACTAGTAAACATGATAGAAAATTCAGAAATAAAAATCTAAATAAAAGAAATGATCTAGCTCGGATATTAAAGTAAATCCAATGCATCCTGGTCATCTTATTCCTCCAGCTAAGGGTTGTGATCAACTCGACCTAGAGCTTCTTCCAAGCAATTTCCCTGGCCACCCGGCCACATCCTTGGCCAGCCGCCACCGCCACCACCTTTGTTGAGGTGGTGGTTATCGCCGGGCAGCGGCACGGCCGTCGGAGGGGTGGTTTCCGGCGAACCCGACCACTCCATTTTTTCAGAAAAACCATAGAAAAATCATCACCCGATCTGGCTCATTTAAGCCCGATTCTCATCCTAAAAGATTCCTAAGATTTATCCATATAACAGGAGTAGAGGAGGACCTTCAACCGTGATTTTTGACGGGTTGGTGGTGGTGTGCCACGACCGGATTTTGGAGTTTCGTGTATTTTATAACCGTGCAGTGGGAGGGCTCGATTTCTTTAGCAAAAAGGTGGAAACTTCTGGTCTTTGCCTAGGGAAGCCTTTAAGGTCATCAAATGGGGGAGGGGAAGGGCCTAGACTTCAAAGACATTTATGGCCATGAAAGGGAATTTCGGCCATGGAGAAAATCCCTTGAAATTCACCCCCTTGGTCCCAATTCGTTTGGAAACTCCTCAAAACTGATAGAGGATATGAATACTAATTAATTGGTGAAGAATGGAGGGGTGATTCCTTCCCCACCATGAATGGACTTCTCTTTCTCACTTTCTCTCTCCTCAATTAAAGAGCAAATGAAGCTTTCTCTCTTAGTAATTGGTGCGTGGGAAAATCGGCAAGCGGGACGGTTGCACAAGTAATAATGTTTGGGAATAAATCTCCGATTGTTAGTCTCTTTATGGAATGCAATTAGATTCGAGCGGGCGATAGTTCAAAAAATATTGGATTATGAGGGTTATACTTAGAAAAGATTAAAAAGGGGGCTTGTGAGATTGTGGTTTATTGATCTA